>OX421980.1:20718824-21918824 GCA_949128135.1 Parasteatoda lunata
CAGTAATAAGCTACGGACCTTGGCTAATAGAGCGCAACACCAACGATTCTTTCTAAAAGCGGTTAGGCTTCAATTAAAGGCTGCGCTATTTTCCCAACCAAAATGGAACAATTTGTGACTTTGCTGAAAGAAATGAAGTTCCTATGCTAATATAGATGGTTATTTTTTATTTTAGTTCTACTGTTGCTAAAAATTATTTGTTGCTAAAATAAAATCTTAATGAAAATGTACATAAAAAAGTAGACATTATTAATGGTTAATTTAGCAAAAAATTAACATTTAGTTTTTTAAAAATTATTCTATTTAATTGTGCACAGAATCTTCTAGCTTTACTTTACGTAAAAACTGATTAAAACGGTATAGAATGTATTGAGAGATTTTATCTTATTTATTTTTAAAACTGATTACTTTTTTTTAAAATTAATGTTTGATGAAAAGTCAAAAGACATATAATTCAAACATTTTTAATCTCTTGACGTAAATACACGAAAAAGCACGTTGTTATAAATAAAAAAGTTCATCAGCCTACTGGATGAAAGGTTATCAACACTGTAAGCAATATTTTCAGAGAATCACATTATATCTTTTACGAGACATTTTTATGGACGAGGTTAATTACTGAGAAAGGAATCATTTACTTCCATTTCAGTGTTTTGAATGGCTGAATGTCTCTCAAGTTTGAAAAGAAGAAATTCATTAAGTTCTAAAAAGAGTCATTAATGAAAATGCATCGGCATACGGCCTATAAAACTTCATACATATATAGTAGCCAAGATGTTCACAAGTAAGTTGGCAACTAAATGAAATTTCATAAACAGCTCACGTTTTCGGTTCTGGCCACCTTATCGAAAAATGGCGTCGTTAAAAGATTTAAATGTCTTGTAAAACGTTATTAAAATGGTATATAACAAATAAGTAGAACTGAGTTATTTCTTGATTAACGAGATATAATGCTTGGCTATGATATCTTTATTATCAGATAGCCAAACCAGTTTGAGTAAAAATAATTTTAACTAATTAGTGCTGATGCCACTTTTGATTTTGTAAAGATTACTCTCTTTATGAGGTAATTTTCTATCGTAAACTTTTCTTTGTGTGAAATGAGTAAAATTTTTAGAAAATAGAAATGTTAAGTATGCCCATGGGTCATTTAACATCAAATGGGCTGATTTTATAATCTATTCATCCACTCATTTCTCGTTCGTTTGAAACTTTAATGAAATATGCAGATTGAGCATTGACTTTGCAAATGAAATTTGGTAAAAATTTTCATTTAAAATACTGAAATCAATAATTTTTGACGTCAGCCACCTTTTTTTTTTCATTTACCTGATTTTGTCTAGATTGATCTTGCCAAGCTTGTTCAAGCTATCTATGTTCAATTCCATAGTCTTGCAGTTTTAAACTCAATTCAGAAGACTGGAGAATTCTTTTATCCCGCAATGAGCAAACTCGTTTTCTCAGAGATCTTCTTGATGAAACTAAAGAACCGTAAATAAATGATGTCACAATTTTTTTTCTATATTTTTGCCACCCTTCTCCGCTTTGTCGCGCAGTGTCATGCTTCACCTTTTCCTTTAAACTTTTGTCACATGTTATGCTATATTACATAAACATATGCTAGAAGTTTAGAAACAGACTACATATTATTGATCTAACTATGATTTTAAATGAGATTTGGGAGCATAAAAATGAGCAATAATAATGATAACGGTACTTATTTTGGTGAAAAAATTAATAAAAATAAATAATAAAAAATATTTAATCTGTTGATTTCAAATGTTTCTATTTCATAAAAATGCGTAATGTCACATTTCTTGCTACTCTCTCGTCACTAACTGTTAAAATTTTACCAAAGCCCTCCCTTCCAAGCGTGGTATCATTTATGGACGGTCCCCATTACATATTTACGTTACAAAAATGTTCACACTTACAAAAATGCTAACCCTGAAAATTGCATGCAGTTTTTTAGCAATTGTTATTTAAAAAAAAATATGTAATGAAAATAATTGAAGGATTCTCTAATGTCAAAAGTTACCACCAAAGAATTTAATATTTCCTTGTTGCAACAATAAATATTTAAAGTTGATGATGGAATGAAAAAGTATTGTATCCGACAATTCTTAATCAAGTTTAATTTTTTTAAAGAAAATATGTGGATACTTTTATTTGTTTTCCGCAATTTTCCCTGTCATCGCTTAAAATAATTTATGTTTTGAAAATTATGGGATGATTCTCTAATGTCAAAAAGTATAACTAAAAAATTTTTGCAGTTAACTCCATTGTTGCAGCAATAAATATTTAAAGAAGACAATGGAAAGTGACAGGATTGTGACCGACAATTTTTAATCAGGTTTATTATGATAAAATCTGTCTATACTTTAATATGACTTCAGCATTTCTTGTTATTATCATTTAAAATAATTTATGTTTGAAATGTATCTGATGTAAATAATTACTGCCATAAAATTTCAGCAGAGTACTCCATTGTTGCTAGAATAATTTTTTGAAAATGTCAATGAAAAGAAACGGAATCCTGACTGACGATTCTTAATCATATTTAATTTGAAAAAAAAGACATACCTATACATTAATTTGTCATTAGCATATATTACTATAATCGTTTAAAATAATTTATAATTTAAAAATTATCGAACGATCCCCCACTGTCAAAATTTTTTTCTCAAGATTTTTAGTGGTATACGTCTTTGTTGCTACAATAAATATTTAAACAAAATGATGAAAATTAATAGGATTGTGACTGAAGATTCTTAATTAGGTTTAATTTGAAATAAGCCTATACTTTAATTTGTCTTAAATTTTCCTATTAACGTTTAAAATAATTTATGCTTTTAAAATTATCGAAATGTCAAAATTGTACGCTAAAGATTTTTAGCAGTTGTTGCATGCAACAATAAATATTTAAAAAGACGATGGGAAGTAACAGGATTGTGAGCAACGTTTCTTAATCAGTGATGAGAATAAGCGAAAGAATTCAACAGTTTCTGGTGAGATGCGGCAAAACAGGAAGCTTTGAAATATTGAGAAGGTAGTAAATTCACTAATGGTAGCCTCTCGGGTTCCAGAAACAGCTTAAAATTCAACTCAAGTAAGACAGCAGAGATTTTGTTGTTCATCGGTGACTTGTGAGTTACTGTAATGCTCTTATTTAGTAGTCGTTAATTTGTGAAAGTTGGGCTTTACACACATCGTAAAACAGAGAAAGCGGGATAACCAGCAATTTACAAAATAATTTTCTTATACCACAGCTGATAAGGTGCATGCATTCCTCAACTCTAAAGAAGGATGTTTTTCTTGCTCGGAATAGAATTGTATCTTTCGCAAATTAAGTTCCCGAGTAAAATACTAATGATTTCATCTGCTAAATAACAATTTCTTCTTTGACGAATAACTATTTCAAGTAAATAAGACTTGATGCATTAAGAATATTGGCAACATAACAATATTTTGAACTTTTATTTGCAAAGTATACTTCAAATATTTCAGTTTTGCCAGATCAAAAATTTGCGTTAATAACTATTTCAAATTAATAAGGCTTGCATTAAGAATATGGGCAACAAAACCATATTTTGAACTTTCATTTGCAAATTATGCTTCCAATATTTTAAATCTTAGCTTTCAATAGTTTCTTTACTATTTAAAGGAGTGAAATATACTCAATAATATTTCTTATTTAATAGTCATCTTAAAAACTAGTTGGGGCAATTTTTCCTCAATTAAGTATCTTATTTACTCTAAAAGCTAGTGTTATGTGGCTTTTATTTCATAATTCGGTGCCATTTGTAAACTGAATTAGAATTTTTTTTTTAATTTGTGATTATGTAATGTATTAGAATAATTAAACACACGACACACATAAATCTTCTAGATTATTTGAATATTTTTCATACATTTATTATTTATTTTCTATAGTTAATTTTTGCCCAAGTATAATGAAAATCGACATGTCTGTTAATCCTTATTAATTGTTTTTTAACATTTTAGATAAATATACTTTCCATGTAACAAAGATATTCTTAGTAATATGTAAAATTAAAATTTAACAAAAAAGAACCTTCAGGAAAAAAGATTATATGTCTAAATGATTATATGATTATAGGTCTAAATGATTATAGATTGTCTTTATATCTTTTTACAGGATAATTTAATACAATTATAAAATGTAACATAGAAGAGTTTTTCGTTACTAGACAGTAATTAAGAAAAAAATATTTCAGATTTTATCTTTTGGACAACTATATTTCAGTTCCTTTTAACCTTTTTGGTCCCCCCGGGATATATATGTCCCGCAAACCAAATGTCACTGGGACATATGTGTCCCATCCAAAAAAAAACAACAGTGAGATACATACGTTCCAGCCCCTAATTGCCCAAATAGTGAGGGCCTCAAACTCAACTCAAAGCTGTATATCTAAGCTAAATATATAGCTGAAAAGAATTTTTTCAGTTTTAGAATAGCTAAATAGCTTAAAAATATTTTTTTAAAAAAAGCATTAAATTTAGAGAAAAAATTGTTTGTGTGGCAAAATTATTAAAACCAATAAATAATTCTCATATTTGATTTAATTTATAATTTCAGACATTGTTCTGGTGAAAAAACTGTTTCAACAATCAAAAATTAGATTACGGATTCTTTTAATTTTCACAATTTATGTTGAAGTTGTGAGCCATTTTTAAAATTAACAATAGAGGTTGCTACCAAAAATATGCCTAACAGTCAGGAATAACTGCTGCAAACTCTTAATAGTTGCAAAAATAGCATATTATTCTATAAAAAGTATTATTTTATTTGTTGGCAGAGCTTCGAAAAGTAAGCTTAGAAATCAAGTCAACACTGTTTTTCGAAGCTTAGTCGCTAAGGAAAATTAAAAAAAAAAGCAACAGTTTAAGTGCCTTACACTTGAAGCAATACGATGATTTTAAAATATCTATATTTTTTTGTCATGTAGAGTTATCTGGGCTTTAGAACGGATAAATAATTTTAATTAAAATTTTAATTACATTTTAATATTTAATTAAAAGCTATTAAACTTTTTTTAAATGGTGACATTTTTCCACCAATTGGTGACATTTTTCCACCTAGGTGAAAATTATCCAAATCACTGCCTTATTCTAAGGTTTTGCAAATTTTTATGACCCCAGACAATGGAGAATTGGGGGGAAGCTTTTAAACATTAAAGATTTATACCACAAACGCTTTTCATATCCATAAAACTATGGCCTTTCTTCATATTGGCGTTTTGCACCATTTTCAGAATAAGCATCAACATCCCTAGCTTTAGATAGGCTAAACATGTCTTAACAGACATGAGTAACTGCTGCAAATTCACAGCAGTTATGAAAATAGCATATTATTCGCAAATAAGCATCATTTCATCTATCGACGAAGCTTTCGAAAAACACCCTTAATACTCTTATAGTTAAACAGTTCCATTTATTCTTAATCAAAAATTAGTTACAACGTAGCATCAATTTGATCTTGAGAATCTCAAAGCATATGTTTTGTGAAGGGATTTTATCGGGAGCCGGAACTAATCATAATCCAGATTCTTACCAGAATCGCGGGCGTTAAAAAGCGGGCTCTTGCAGCGTGATTTACATGAAGCCTAATTAAATTTTGACACTTTTCAGAGTTCTGAATATAAAACGAGCTGTTTAATCATGATTCGAAAGTGACGCTAAGTCCCTTACTCTGACTCATTCTCCCCAGGAGAATCCCAAACCCAACTAAATATGAATAATATCTTGATTTGGGTTTATTGGGGTCGCGCCCTTCTGTAATTGCCTAATTACCTGTGACGACAGCCGGCAGCACGTGTCACCCTTACCCTACATGCTTATGCGTCCCCTTTTTAGATGACAATTCTCTGTGGAGACCTGTCGCGACCCTCTTGCTCCGATTTTGTAATTTTTCTCTTTCAGAAGCTATTTCGTTGGAATGAGAAATTGTGTGACATTACCTTGTAGTTGTCACTGAAGAGTTATATTCTTTTTCGTTAAAAACATGAATCATTTTAAAAGGTTTAATCACAATTTATTTAATTGTTATTTGACTGTATTCCTACAAAACAGTCAAATAACCATGGATATTATGGTATTCAAGCTGTTAATTGTGAAAAATGCCGTTTATGAACTGCTTTCAACTAGGACGGTTAAACAATCGGAATTGTATCTCACCAGCTGGGCCTACCTAATGAAACCACTTAGTTCCTTGCAGTTGGATACATATTATAAGCGTGAAAGCTAATCTCTCAATCTCCTAACCGATGGAAAGGGGGTTCGAGTCCCAGCGTTGACGAAACTATATTTCTTCCTTTCCCTACATTATATGAAGAGTTTCCTATGCAATTTGTTACCCTGGACTATTAGATTACGATACTCTCATTCACGCATGGATGGCATCACCAAACATGTGCTTATCAAAAAAAAGTCTCGTATTCTTATGCTAGTTATAAATGGTTAAAGAACCGTGTAGTTTTATATTCGCGGTTTATTAACCAAACTAGTTGTAAACGATTTTAAAACAGTCAAGGTAAAAAATGTTTTTTATTGCAAACTTTAAGGGTAACTGGATGGACAGACTTATGTCGGTTATTTTACCGTAACTTTAGAATGGTAATTCTAACAGTATGATTGTTAGTTAGAATTCCATTTCTTTCTATATAATATTTATTGAGAGATAATTATATGCACTCATAAACAGCACTTATAGTGCAGTAAATATAGCTCAAAATTTACAGAACTACTGTATAAAAAAAATTCCCTAGGGCAAACTGTTAGGTGAAAATTAGACAGCGTGTAAAAAGTACAAATAAAGGCACAGAGAGGCAAACTAATATTTTGACACGATTGCTTACAAAGAAAAACTATCTTTAGTGTCGAAAGTTCTTGTGAACCTTCTTCTACAAAGTATTATAGAAGTGTCATTTTTGATAACTTGATTTCTACTTCATACATGCTGGCTAATTTTATTTTCATATATAACGTGCCCTCTCCTCATTTGGAAGTTGTTTAGTATTCCCCTCTAAGTAAGCAATGTCTAAGCATTGTCTAAGCAAGGTTAAGCAATAAGTACACTAACTTTGAAAGAAGTACACAAAGAATTCAACTTTTTTCTATGTATTAGCAAAAAATAGCACAGGAGGTAGGAACTTTTAACAAACACAAGAAATATCTATAGAAATAAAAATAGTCTAAAGTAATTAAAAAAAAACTATTTTAAAAAAAAAATTTTAAAAAATTATTTTTGCCTAAAAATGGTATGACTGATGGTTCTCCCTTGAGAATTTTTGATGGAGAGGCGCAACACGTAATTCTGATTGATGCTGTGCTGCAATCTGGTGCTCATCAGCTAAATATATTCTTAAGGGTTAAACCTTACATAATATTTTATTACAAAATAACTTTGTTTAGACTTCTAAAGTAAAAGTGTATAAAATTGCTCAAAAAAGTGTATAAAAAAAAACTCTTCATCATTGAACTGCATTATAGGTTCCGTGAATCATAATATGGTGCAAATTTGCTTCAAACATAATATGTGTTAAAATTAATCATCTTTCCAATAAACATGAACCATAATACCATACAATTAAATTAAATAATCCTTATTTTGAAGCCTTATTGTGATTCATTTAGGCATTGTAAGCTGCCTTAAACTAGAACAGTATTGTGGTTCAACGTGTTTCAAGATTGTAAGCATCGTATATTTATTTAAGTGTAAACAATAGTGATTTTAACTATTTGTATGATTTAGGTTCCATGCGTAAAATAAAAAAACTCTCTGACAAACATTTGATCAACTGACCTGATTTTCACTCAATGTTTATAGTTCGAGGAAGTATCCCTAAACATGGTAGTTAATTTGTGCAAGCAATATTTTAAGTTGCGAAATCACAAAAATGTAATTTCTCTGAATAAATAACACTTCTTTTTCATGACGTATTAGGATTATAAGTACTGAAAATACAGAGGTGGATAGTAACAATCTGGAAAATGTGGTCCTCAAAGTTGAATCAAGAGAGCAGTCGAAAATTTAGACCCCATGATAATAATTTTTCTTTTCGCGCAAAGATTATTTATGCATTGATAATTATATGTAAAATAATTATTTTTGTAATTGTTTAGTACTTTTTATTATTTAATTTATTAACAGTTGAAAAAAGTTTGAATTATAAGGTTCTTTTAGTTTTACACCAATTTTATCGTCGTAATTTTAAATTACAAAATTAGAGGAAAATTGGACGATTTGTTCTTGAAAAATAAAAATTATATAAAAGAAATACTTGTTTGTGACGGCGAACTAAAAAAAAAATGAAATTAACATTAAGAGGCCCAAAATTTTAACTGCTATTGTCCCCAAATTATTGGATACAATATTTTACCTACCCCCGTACTTCGAAAGTCAAAAATCCATGTGAGGTAAAATATATGTTTACTTAGAGTACATTTTTATTTCCAATTCCGTCATTTAATCAATAGTTAGCTCTAATTGGAAGTTGCCTCTTTGATTCATTAAAATAGGAACTTAATTCATGAAAACACGATCTTTATATTTGAAGTAATTCAGATTCTTCCTACTTTTCGGCATATAGTTCATATCATGTTTGTTATATTTATACATGAAATAGGTGTATTTCCATTAAAAGTATTAAACAATAAAGTTAATAAATAGGAGTTTTTAATTAAATGAAAATAATAAAATACACAATAGTGCTGTGGTATTAATCAAAATTTCTATAGTTATCTGCTTCGTCTGATAAATAGAATCTATGATTGAATTCTAGCAATGTAATTTCTAGAAGAGGATAATGGAAATTGCATTCCAGAGAGATGCTCTACCCTTTTACTACGAGTATGAAATTGCGTGATGGGAGAAAACCCCATCTTACCAATTACGTCAACTTTGATGGATTGCTTATCATTTGGAAATGATTCAAGTATAAATAATGCTATTACACCATAACTTATTGTTCTTCTTTGTTTGTTTAAATAATCATTTTGCTGTTCAATTATGATAAGCAGCAATAAATGGATCAGTTTAAAATTAATGTTCATAATTTTTATTGTTTTCTAAAATTCCATTCATTGTCAGAATAATTTTTATGTCTGATTTTTTACATTCTCCAATTTTCAATGATACACTATAATGAATTGTAATACTTTAAATTACTCTGCTGTACTTTCTCAATCTTGATGGATTGTTTAATTTGGAAACGGTCCAAATATAAATAATACTATTACATCAAAACTTACTGTTCTTGTTTTCGTTTGCTAAATCATTTGCTGTTCAGGTCTGATAAACATAGATAAATGGATCAGCTTAAAGATAATTTTTGGTAATTTTTACTATATTCCTTAATTCCATTTATTACAAGAATAATTATTATGCCATATTTTTACATTCTCTAATTCTTATTGTTACTCTATAATGATAGTAGTAATTATTATATATTAATCTTGATGGATTGATTATCATTTGAAAATGGTTCAAGCATAAATGATGCTATTACACCAAAAATTTGCTCCGATAACCACCTTGTTGTTCAATTTAGTTAAGTGCGTATAAATTGATCTGATGAAAGTGCATAATCATCAATTAATATTTCCCTTAATAATAATTAATTAATAATACTTAATTATAGAATAATTTTCATTTTTCATAGGTTTATATGATAATTCTTATTTTTCATAAAAATTATAACAACCTTGATAGATTATTAATCATTTGGAAATGATTCAAGCATAAATAATCATTTTGTTGTTGTTAAATTTGTTAAGCATGAAAAAATGGATTAAAGGGAATTTATATTATATTTATTATCACCATTTATTAATAGAATATTTCTTCTTTTTTCACTTTTGCATTCTAAGAAAAATCAGTTTATTTTAATATATCAGTACCTGGACAAAGAAAAAGTCCCTCTAACCATTTATATTTATCTTGATGGAATCCTTATAATTTAGAAATGATACAAGTATAAATAATGCTTTTTGATAATATTTTTTTTTTTGCATCGTTCTATTCTTGTTCTATTCTGAAAAGTATACGTAAATAGGAACTTAAACTAATGACTTAATGATTTAAATTAAGACTAATGACTTAAATTATAATTTACACCATATTTAAGTTATTAGTCTTTAGTCTTAAAGTGGGTTTTTGTTTGTTTTTGTTAGTTTCTTTAATAACATTTCTTAATAGAATAAATATTTTTATCTATTGCTGCCTTATTATCCCAGAAGCAATTTCTAAAAATAGTAATAAACTTTTTTAGTTGTCTTTTTTATTGATGAAACATTATTATATCAAGAAAAAAATTTAATGACTTTTTTTTAATTATTATTTTAATATCATTTTACGTTATGACTCTCTGTGTGAATTGCTCGTGTCTTAATAATCGGTTTAGTCTGTTTTCAGATGGACAAATGATGATTTTAATAATAATAACATACGAACATAGTAATTCAGATAAATGTGTTTGTGCATAACTAGATTTATGAACTAGATGTATGTTTTTATGAGGAAACTGAAATATGTGGTATGAAAATACTAGATTAATGTTTATTTTTTTAATAGAATTTTTGTCATTAAGAAATATTTCAGTTTTTATGCGAATTCGAAATGTTTATGGGATCAAACTTGTTTAGATACATTTAAATTTCAGATATGTAGATTTTAGTGAGAGAAAAAATTATAATAAGTTGCTAAAAGATCATAAATGTTCCAAAAAAAAAAAAATTTAAAGTACTTTGTACGCTTTCCATATTTATATTTTTTTCTATATTGCAACTGTATTTAAAAATATTTTAAAGTATTTTAAAATTCTGTTTTTGCTACGAAAATTTAAATTATTAAATAATTTCTTTGTAAAAAGAACCAGGGAGAGCATGGGTGAAAGCCCTTATTTAGCAAGACGGAAAAGAGAAAAAACTGGTACGTAAGACATTTCATTGCAGCATTTTTTTCTAAAAAAATAAAATAACTCTGACTATCAAGATTTCTTTTAAAATTTTAGCATATATATAAAACTGCTACTTTTCGAAGATTAAGTAGATATTGTTTAATAATTTAAAAAAAAGAATAAGTAAACTCCTCCCCAAAACTAGCTATAACTGAAAAGGTTTCACTACCAGCCTTTCCTATTTTCCGTCTCGCTTTCACCCCTGAGGGAGAGCTTGTTCTTGCTTAAAATCCTTTTGTTATGTTAGAACACAGGACTTCAAAAAAATTGTAACATGTTAATATCCAAAAGTTGTTAGAGCTGGTAATGATTCGAAAAATGTCACGCTTAATTGTAAAATTACGACTGATGTAATGTGTTACTATAAAACGTATTAACAGGAAATAAAGAGCTGTGTGTACTATGTTCAAAATAAAAACGATATCAATAGTAATAACTTAAATTCAAAGAATCCGGTTTTACGATTGCGTAAGTCTCAAGGAATGAATTTAACTTTAAGAGATCAAAACTTTTGACTGCTTTCCTGACTAAAGTATTGGGATCATACTTTTGAGACTACCCCTATATTTTGATAGCTAAAAATCCAAATTCGTCGATTAGAAGGTAAGTTTACTTTGAGAAAATGAGTTTTTTTGTCTGATTCCGTAACTTAATTAGAAGTTAGCTCTAATTACTTAACATGTTTGACCTCACCCTTATGAACCATTAAGATTAGCACTTAGTTCGTGAAAATCTGATCATTAGCGCAAGAGTGATATCTTTTTTTTTCCGCGCACTGCACTTCAATTTCAGTGTGTAAACGTGTTTTTTCGTCAGAGAATGTTACAATGCAAGAAAAACATATTTACAGAGGATAAACAAGATGACCCTCAGTTTTAATGGCAGAAATTTTTCGTAAAGATTTCGGAAAATTTGTCTCAACTTACAAGCCCAGAAAATTCTATTTTTGCTTTTAGTCTGAAAGTTGATAAACGATAGTGAATGTCAAATTAAATAAATAAATAAATAATAATTAAAAACTAAATAAAAAATATTTATTGACTAAAATTAATGGCTGAAATTTTTTATTTTAAGATTATTGCCTCTTGTACCTCGGAAAACTAGTCTCAACTTATAAAACCAGATATATCCAATTTTTATTTATTTATTTAAATTTTTTTTTTTTTTTTTTTTTTTCTTTTTTTTGCTTTTGGTGTGAAAGTTGATAAAAGATAGTAAATGCCAAAATAAATAATAAATAAAAAATAATTAAAAAATAAATAAAAAATATTTATTGATCAAAAACAATTTTCATTTCAAATTTTTCTTATTTATTTTTCATAGCGGATATCTAGGTTAGATGGAGATGAAGATTCGTAGGTAGCAGTTTATCAGTAGCAATTACGTATCAATTTGACCAAGCATTACTTTTAGTGACAACAATAAGTCAGTAGAATTTTATTAAAAGTTTATTTTAATTAGGGTTGAAATATTTTTCACGTATTAAGCATTCGGTTGTTTTTCTATGAGTAGGTTACAATTTTTTCAACTAGATGGGCCTTCAAAGTCCAATCTTTGTTCCTGACAATAAAACGTTAGACATGTAGAATTCAATGAAATTTTTACAGGTGTTAGAAGAACTTATAGAGAAACCTTATCCAAATAATTAGTTGCTAAAATTCATTTGGAGGGATAATGATTAGCAAAATCAATCAGTTATCAAAATTTTCAGATTTTTTATTATTGAAAATTAAAAATACTTAAAAGAAAACTCGCTATGCAACAACCACACCATGTTGAAAATATTTATCTGTTATGATATATTTTCAACATTATATATTACATTAATAATTAAAAAAAATTTTTTAAAAAAATCGAGTTTAAAAAAATTAACAATTCTATGTTATTTTGCATATTTTAATTTCATTTTTCTTTACTGAAGTGGATGGCAATCATATTTATGAGTGATGGTCAATTGATAGTTTAAATACGAACAATATTTTTCAAAATATGTTGACTACATGGATGAGAATTAAAAATATGCATAAACAAACAATTCTTGTATCTCTATTCTTAGTACTTTTACTTTAGTTTGAAAGAAACTACCGTCAAGCATCCTAGACTTACGCTGTGTTTCGGTTATAATGGATGAGTATTTAAAAATCTTTTATAGGTCAAAAAACTAAAGTATTGCTTCCCTTTTTTTTAAAAATACTTCAGTAAGTTTAGAACAGTAAGTTTAGACTTAAAAAAATTGAAAAACATTAATATAAAAAATTGAGTTATTTGGTATTGATACTTAAGTTCCCACGTACAATTGTAAAATTGTAGCATGCGTGGTGCATAATCATAAAAAGTAAGAAAGAAGCAAGCTGAATACGCCAATTTCTATGTGATGCTTAAAAGTGTTTTTTCTTCTGAGTGAGTTATAATGCAGTAAAAACATATTTACAAAGAGCAAACAAGGGTAAGATTCAATTGTGAAGGCCGAAATCTTTTTTTGGAGTTTATTGCATCTTGTATTGTGGAGTATTAGTTTGAATTTACATTTGTTTATAAAGTTTAGACCTACAAAACCAAGTAATTATACTCAGAGCAAAAAACTGTGATCAAAAATATCAGAATATGGTTAAATTTACCATGTTTCTGGTTCTGTGGGAACACTAAAAAGAGTGATAGTTTTTACCTAAGCTTTTCGATAGTAATTTTCGTAAAATTAACAATAAAATATGGTTTGATTAATAAGTGATAAAGTTTGGTAAATGTGGTAAAATTAGGGCATTTCATCATGATACTTTAGAACATGGCATAAAAATCACTTATTCGGTTAAATTTACTTCTCAGTTTTGTATTTTTTACTAAATGTTAAGAATTATAATTTTCAAAACCAGCAGTTCCGGTAAACCATTATCGTATGAAAGGAAAAATTATCTAATGAATAGTTCAAATACTGTATATTTTGTTTTATATTGTCGGAATTATAGTTATTTTTACCAGAAATGTTATTACCATACAGTACTGTAATTTTACCAGGATTTTCTTTTTTTTTTTTTAAGTGTATAGTGTACATTGAGAAAAATAACACCACGTAGCATAATAAATGTCCAAAAACCTATTTTAAAAAAGTAAATGAAAGAAAATATCTCTTTACCAAAAAAATGTTTTTTGCAGTTTCCATTACAATTATTGGGAGTACAAATTAGTTCGGTCCGTTTTTTGGTGGTCAAAAATGCACTTATTTCAGAACAAAATGAATGAACAGATTAATCTAAGTATTGTTCCTCGCTGGCTACTACTTTTTCTCACCTCTCAGTCAATTTTCGAATTCCATCTCGAGAAAATGTCTCGTCTTTTGAGGCGATCCAAGTTAGAAGCCAATTTTTAATTTCTGCGAGAGAAGTGAACCGGTGACTTGCCAAATCATGCTGCATCCGTCGGAATAACCAGTAATCAGAAGGAGCAATGTCCGGCAAATACAACGAGAGCGGTAAAATATCCTACTTGAGCGTTTCCTGTCTTTGCTCGTATTCCGGCCGTTTTTCTCGTTTCTCGTCAAAAAAATTGGATATTGAAAAATTTATGGGAAGTTTTGAAGCAAGTTATTATTGGAAACATTGTTTGTGACATGCCAGAAACATGAAATTTTGAAGTTCAATTTAATTTTTTAAAAATACAAAATAGTCGATGCTAGTAGTAGGTTATTCTAAAAAGCTAACAGCAATGCTATTTATTATTTTTTTTAAAAAAAAGTTCTTTTAGTAGTTTAGTATTAGATCATGGTGCAAGTGACTGTAAATTGTCATATTTCGCGAGAATCACCCTTATACATGTCATCTGAATAATTTTGAGTGGTTCTCACAAATAGTCATTATTTCTCTATCATCAGTTTTTATCTAAATCATCATCTTTATCTTATAATCAGTAGTTAAATCAAAGATATTAATGATTAATACTTTTTTGTATTGATTTTTGAACTCTTACATTCTTATAATAAAACAAAGAAAAATCCTGTACAAAGTGTTTTTAATCTTTTCCATAACTTTAAATATAACTTTGTAATTAAATATTAATTGATTAGAAACTTCATTCGCTTCAATATATTCAACTTGGAAATAACAGTCGATATGCTTTAAGAGCTCAAAAATAGGCACCCATTTTCAAGACTTGCCAGACGGGAAGGAATTAATAATAATTTAATAATTTTTAAAAACTAAAAATGTCAACATATTGATAATGATATCTGCAGCACTTAAAATAAAAATAAATCAAACACTCAATAACAGCCTGTTTTTTTTAATAAAAATGTTTAAATTTGTAGTTGAACTTATTTTAACACATTTAAAAAAAAGTAAAATTTAAAAGTCAATATACCCTCGCTGTAAGAAAGTTTTTAAAATATCATATTATGAATTTTAGCATTATTTTCTTCTAAATTTTATCATCGGCATTACGTATTACTCATTCGGAGGATATTATTTCCGTTTTCTTTTTAATTTAAAATAGTAAGTCCTTTGTTGCCGTGTCCAGAAGAAAATGTTAAGTTTGTCAAACTAATAAATAATTAATTAATTTTTATTCATAAAAATATTTGAAAATACAAGTGTAACAGTGCTCTTCTCTTATAAACTCATGTTATCTTTTAATTCTTGAGATTTTTGTTTTTGACATTTCACTTTAAATCCTAATATTTTGCATGTATTTTGGCCTTTGAAACAAAATTTTAAAAGCAAAAATAGTTTGGTAATTTTTCATTTGATTTTACGATATTTATAATCAATACACAAAATACTATTAAAAAATTGGGACTTAAATTTGTTATTTTTTTATATTGAAAATGTAATTGATTATTTATAAAAGTACCAGCAACTAAGTCAACTAAAGCAAGCTAACGAAGACTTTTTTTTATCCTGATATGATAAATAAAGCTAAAAATATACTTCGATTTATACTTTCCTTAATTTTATATTAAATACAGTAGCGTGCGTATTGCATGAACATATATTTGAAACAATGTTTGTACAAACCTATATGGATAAAAAAAAAATACAGTTTATAGGAAATATTTTTATATTCGCCCATCTTTCAATTTCAAAGCCAATTTCCCTTTTTTGCATAGATTATTTCAGATTTTTACAGTTTTTGATCGTTTTGATTCTGAGCTGGTTACTTTTTATCATTACTTCAACAGATACGAGAAGTTAAAAACACCCCTACAAGAATTTTTTTTCTTCCGAAGTTGAAAAATTTAAAAATTAACTACAAATTATATTAACAAACATGGTACTATATTCAAATATCCATAGAAACTGGTTTAAAAAAACTTTGTTCTACATATAGAACATTTTGAATTTCAAATTACTCTTTTGATTGATTTTATATACTTATTTTATAAATTTCAAAGAGAAAAAGTTTTATTTAGAACAAATGCGATCTAGTTGAAAACTTTCTTTTTTTTTAAATTATGGTTATGTTGACTGAATTTTTAAACAAAGATTCAACGTTTACCTAAACATATATTTTCTTCCTCATTTTTTGTATAGAAATTTTAATGAAAATAATAGCTCTTTATTTTAAAGTAATAGATCGAATACAAAAGCTTCTTTATTTCATAAGATAAAAGCATAATATTTCATCATCATTTTATCCATCATCCTTTATTTTAAAAGCCATTTCATTTATCCTGGTATATTTTATCTATCGCAAATAATCGGAAACTCTCCAATATGTCTCATTATTCCGCCTTTAGAAAATGTTACTCAAAATAGGTAAGTGATGGGACGTCGCATAGAATGATGCTACAGATGACAGTACCTCCTCCCCCAACATCACTCGTATGAGAGTTAATATCTTGGGCTCATCAATTACTGTCGTCATCATCTCGATCGTTTCTCTCGCATAAATACTTCAAAAAGTATCTGTAGGTCACATTCCACACTATCAAACTAAAAAAAAAAAAGAGATAAAAATTTTCATTGTTTGATACATCGCTTGTTTGAAACATCAAGTTTGATAAAGTGCAAATACTGCTATAAGCAAAATAACAATTTCTTTGCGTTGTGTTTATTTTTAGAAAATAGATAAATCTAAATTTTATTTATATTGTCGATATTGTTTCTGACTTAAATGAATATCATGTAAATTTTGCAGGGACTAATATATTTTTAGAATAAATTTTAAAGGGGAAGTTCACTTTATGGGTCGCAGAATGAAATTTAAATGAGTAATATAAAAAAGCGAGATCTGTTGGACCACTAGTGAAGAAGGAGGACCAGTTTACTTGATTGATAAAACTTTGAGGCATACCTCACAATCACCTTATAAAACTTCTTCGTTTATTTTGGAAAACAAAAGGTTCTGATTTTTCAATTCTTTGTTGGTGATTCTAACGAATTTTATTAGAAGTTTTCCTATTGGCTTACATTTTTGACAATTAATAGGTACATGTTTCGTCTTCATTTTTGACAAAGATTCTGAAAATATATGTGAAGGGTGGTGGTTATGATACATCTTACATTCGGCGTTAAAACATATTATTTTTTTAAATTAGCGTAAATTCTGCTATTTTAAAAAAATATTTATTTAAATATCATCTTTAAACTCTCAACCCTAAGGTTTCATAAATGAATACGTAAAATGTTTCTAAGTTTGCAAAAGACAGAATAAACTAGAAACCATAAGTATAGTTTAATAACTACTGAAGGGTCGACAACAGCTACCCGCTTGCTATGCCCGCTAACTCACGCAACTGTTTTTGCTGTTTCGAATCGTTTTATTTGCAATCACTCTCAATGCTCGCTCATTAGATATTCATTTTTATCAATTTAGATTTGTAAGAAATGTGGAGGTCATTTTAAAATTAAATTATAAAAATATTTAATATATAGTTCACAATTTCAAATTTCAGTTTTGGTGACACAAGAGTTTTAAATCCTTAGTTAAATTAAAAACGAAATAGATACCGCTACACATGTACAGGAAAAGATTTATGCAAGTTGGCACCTTTTATGATCAGCTTATAGTCTTTGCAGTAACAATCATTCTTCAATTCAGCTTCACAGAAGAAAATACCATTGTTTCTGATAAAATTGTTCATTGGAATGGTATCAGAATGACTGGAATATGCAAAGCAAGAAAACCTATGCCAAATTACTTCAAAAGAATTAAAAATCTTACGCTCTGCAGTTTAACACGCTATGACGCGCTTTGAACAATCAGCTTCAAGAAATTGAAATATACAGTGCGCCCAAAAAAAAGGGACCACTTTAAATGACTTTTAATCTAATGATCGGATCTTCACGGTTTTGGACACATTCTTAATGGTTCGAAGGGGTGGTAACCTCATATATGCTAATTAATTAGTGAAGAGGATATTTTAAGTTACGAAACTAAACACAAAACGTACTTTCTTTGAATAAACTCGGATTTCTGACCCCCAATATGTAGAGGGTGGCCGTAATCTGGGAAATGTGCTCCCCATAGTTTGATCAGGAGAATGAATAAAAAATTGGACCCCTTAATGTTAATTTTACTTTTTGCGTATTTCGCCATGTCTCGAAAACTTTTGAAGCGAATTGAAAAATTTTCTCTGCAAATTATCTCCAGATAATTCCACGCAAAAAATAAATTTTAATAAATATTTATTATTTTTTATTGTTTTATTAAATAAAGGTCGACAATTTTTTACGTCATTTTAAAGTATGTAATTTTATATGGAAAAATATGAATTTTGTGGAAATATGTTGAATAGTTCCTGAGAAATCAAATTTTAAAGAAGTCGTATAGTTAGAATAATTCAACCGATTTCGCACAAATTTTATATTTTGTCTTGTAAAACTACATATACATACTTTAAAATAACGTAAAAAATTTTATACTTTAGAATTCAAAATGTTTTCGACTGTTATTTAACAAAATAATAAAAAATAATAAATATTTACTAAAATTTAATTATCGCATGGAATTATCTATGGATAAACGAATCTTAAAATTGTGAGCAAAATTTTTCAATTCGCTAAAAAATTTCCTCGAGATATGGCGAAATACGCAAAAAGTAAAATTAACATTAAGGAGTTTAAACTTTTGATCACTTTCCTGACCAAACTATGGAGACCATATTTCCGAGATAGTGGGTACTCTCCATATATAAAGCTTCAGAATTCCGAATCCATCGAAAAAAGGTATGTTTATTCAAAGAAAGTATGTTTTTCTGTCTGCTTTCGTCACTTAAACTGACTGCAATAATTATCTTAATAAAATATTTGCAATAATTAATTAGCATTTTTGAGGTCACCTCCTCAAACAATTAAGATTGAGACCAAAACATGAAGATTCGATCATTAAATCAAAAGGTATCTAGGGTGTCCGTTTTTTTTATTTATTTATTATTATTATTATTATTTTGGACCACTGTACATTGTATTGATTTAATAAAGATTTATTTCCCCAAACAGAATTTTGTTCGTTAAGAGTGCCATTGTTTCACCAGGTGAATGAAATTCGAACTATTTTTTAAAGCTTCATTTCCTCATGGTCAGTAATACGTCATGCAAAGCTTTATTGAAATCTGTCTACTAGAAGGGTCTACAGCTGAAAGTAAATAGGGTTAACTTCAACTTTACAATTAAAGTTATTTTCGCGCACTAATCCATATATTTAAAATGTGAAACATTGATACTAAAGTTAACTAAAAAATAAAGACAGTTTTGTGTTTTGAAGCAATAAATTATGATTGCGTGAGTCTGCATGATGTCATTATGCACAATTTTAAGTAGCGTTGATTTGATGGTGTTCAATTGTTAGCGTAACATTAGAGCTGCACTAATGTGCCATTGGCGATCATTATCTATTAAGATTGGTCATTGGTTATCCGGAAATAATTTAATAAAATGACTAATTGAATAAAATATATATCATTGCGAGTCATGATGAATCAGGGAATAGAGCGTTAGCCTCCCAATGAGCTCATCCAGGTTCGAATCCCAGTGATAGCTGGTTGATACGAATTCTACTCCCGGCTTGCACCAACCACAGGGCTAACGTAAAATATTCTTAGTAGTATACGGATCATGGTTTAGAATCATTTTGCTGTCGGGCTTAACTTTTGGAGTTTTTTTTTATTTTTTATTTTTTTTTATTTTTTTTTTTTATTGTACCTCTCCATGTAATACAAATGCTGGTAAGCTTCATCAAAAAGTTCTCCATGAAAGATAGTTTGTCTCAAAGCTTGATCTAGAAATTCCTGGTTAAGTTGGGCTTAAAATTACAAGGCTATGGAGTTGAACATTGATTGTCGTGAACTCAGAATTGTGTCAACGGCTGTTCGACGCTGGTTATAGAATACGTATTATTGCCCAATGCAATGGATGATTGTAGTTAAATGGAATAAAAAACATGATACTGTGTTGGTAATCCACACCACATTTCACACATTTAAACGATCATGTTTTGGAATTGGTACTATCTGTTTGCACTTACTGTAAGATTAATAGCACATTTTATTTCTTTTCAAACAGCAGTTAATTTGAAAATATTGATGTTTTGAAGCAAATCACCCTTCTTTTATGTCAATATTCAAATTTGTATGGCCGCTTAATGTTTTCTTACATCTTTATCAAGACTCATTAATGATTTACTGATTATATTTGGAACAAAACATATAATTTAATTCATATTGGTTTTTAAAGTGTTATAAAGCTATGTCGAGCAAAAATTTGCAGGACAACAGTACACAAAAAAAACACATTTTTGAATTAAACTAATAAAGCAGTGTTTGGCTGTTTTATAACGCGCCTACTATGATAGCGCCGTATAACATTATGAAAACTGCATTTTATTGAGAAATTTACAGATAAAAACAACAAAGACTCTAGACGAAGTTCTATGGTTTTTATTGTATTTTATTCAAAATAGCTTCATTTCCAATGCGTGTTTTTTTCCTCTGTGACTCGAGAAGTGAGTTAGAAAGATGAAAGAAAAAGTATTCCTAGTCTTTAAATTTTACTCTCTTGATTGTAACACAAAATTCATTCAAGCTATTTGTGAAATTCAAAATTTGAATTGTAAAAAAACACAACTCGAAATAAATCAGAAACAAATACAATTCATTCAACTTCAATAGCTTAGTGTAATGTTTTTTTTTTTTTTTTTAAATTTATTTTCATTTATTATAGAACACACAATTGATTTTTATCAATTTACATTCACTGAAAAGTTTATGCCATATATTTTAACGCCTTCGCATTGAGAAATTTGGTATATGTTTGTTGTTTGTCTTGCTTTATGTTTGTAGTTTAAATATTTATAATGAACTGCTGTCATAGCTACCGGTTGAAATAATATTCCAATAAAATAGAAATGAGTTTTCAAGATTCACTGGAGAAATTACGTTTCATTTAATTTTTGTCTGAACTAAATATTTTGTGTAGTAAACCACATAAGTTAAATAGCTTTTTTTTCAGGCTTGTTACAAAATCATTTCAATGAGATTCGAACGTAAAAAGAACACAAAACTTTTCTATATTCAATTAATGATGTTTTCGTTCAATAAATGTTTTTTTTAAACTTATAGGGAAGAGCTGTAAAAATTAGGAAAGAATCTTGAATGTTGTAAATTAGCATTGAATTTTGATGGGTTGACCAGATTCAGATTGTGAAAAGATTGAACATATTGGTGTTTGTATAACCTTAATATAAAAATTTTAACATGAATAGGTATACAATAACAAGTATCTGCTTGTATAAGGGTAAAAACACAATAATGGGGTCTTCAAGCACAAGTATCTGTAAAATTTTAGTTTAAAATATTTAATATCTAATTATGTTTGGCTAACCAATATCAAATTGTAGAACGAATACAAACTTAAGAATCTGTTCAACCTTAAGATAAATTATAAATTACATATTTTACTACGAAATAATTCTATTTTACCAAATTTCTCAAAAATATTATGAGAAAATATAGAAAGTAACTGACATAAATTTTAAGCTCTTTTTGATCTATGAAGATAACTTAATATGTGTTTTGCAATTATAAATCAAAAATACTTAATGACTATTCCCTTCTTTTTCCGTTTCACTGATCGTATTTAGCATAGTGAAAAAGTTTTAAGGCCACGGAATATGCACATTGCCTATAATGTTTTATTTTATTCTGTTTTCTTACTTATTCAGATTGTTTCATTTTGTTTATTAATAAGCCTCTTTATCAAATGAAATTTATGATTTTATTATGTTTTCTAATTTTCTTTTTTTAATTTATTCATTAAAGGCTTTTTATTAATTAAAATTTAACTAAAAACACACACTTTTTTTACGCCATGTTTTGCTTCGTTAATTTGTTTCGTTAAAAATGAGGGATATGATGAAAATTATGAAAAAGACAAAAATTTAGATAAATGAATAAACTAAATTTTTTGAATGGGGAATTCGTAATTTTTAAAACTAGTGATGAGTTCTGAAGCCTCCGATTATATTCAAATCCATTGTTTATTTAAGTATTCATTGTTTAATTAATAATTCATTGTTTATTTAATCATTCGGTTGCTTTTATGAAATTATTTTAAGTAAAACGCAAATGAAATAGAAATGACACTTGTTAAACGAAATATAATTCTGAAACTAATCTAAACTCAGTGGCGCGACAGCGCATTGTGGGCCAAGGCCTACTGTGCCGATCTCAATTTTCTTGACCTTGGGCTCTGGGGTGCAGGGACAGATGTTCCGGTTAAGTGGTCAGTCGAACGCGGAACCCCAGTGTTTAGTTCTCAAGTATGCTTGGTACTCATTTATCGACCCACTGAAAGGATGAGAAATATACTTCTAATAACAATATATTGAGCAAATTATATTTCTGATCTGCTGATTAATCAGCAGATATTGAAAAGAATAAGCATTTATAAAATATTGCATAAGAATTTCTTATCACGCTTTTCAAATCGAAATAAATTTATTTAATTTTTTTATAAAGAAATATGCTTCCCTAATAACCATTTTCAACTTTTATATCAGTTCTTTTAAGTTTTCACGTCGAAGTAAACCATATTTAGGCTTATTTTGTTCGTTTTCAGCTTATATATATACACCACAAACAAATCTTTAACTAGACTTAATATAGCAGAAGGACCGCAAATTTAATTGTCTGACATAAAAACTGATTTAAGATTAATGATAAAACAATGAAAAAACTTCTGTCCTCTAATTAAATATTTTAAAAATAGTCTTTTATAGGTTATAACGTTCACAATGACCATAACAAACTTTATTTATAAAGTCGAGGTTTCGCCGATAAAAGGTTGATTGTTTAGAGTTCCGCAGCCAAAAAATTTAAAAAAAAAAAAAAAAAAAAAAAAAATGGAAGCGACTGCTTTAGGTAATTGAATTTACGTTTTCCTATTTTATTACAATCACATTCATTTAAAATTAGAGCAATAGTACACGTAGTTGGAAATGTCAATATATTTCACAGTATGAACCATTTTAATAAGCTTTCTACCTAACACACTATTTTCATATATTATTAAACAGTGATTGTTACTTTTAGTTCCAAATCATTAAGCATTTATGCTTCAAATATTATTAAAAAAAATTGTTATTTATAAAAAAAAAAAAAGCTTTTACCGATTTATTAAAGATTTAAACACGTGAACATAAAAAGGTAAAAGTTGCCGACATCAATTTTAACTCGTTTCCATGTTTTTAGATCCTGTTTAGATTGTTATTAAACCTGATATATGAGATTTCATGCCAAAAACACAATGCGTGATGGTCTATCTCTTTGACTCCGCCTTCTCTTCACATAAATACTGAAAGTAATAAAATAAACCTTTGACCGTACCTGGTGTTCAAAGTAATTATGCTAATCTAATATATAACTCCACCCCTTAATTTTTCTTCGCTTTGTTTATTGAAATTCCGACGAAATATATTGCTCTATAGCGTGAGTTTGTAACAGTTTTCTTTAGTTTATGTTTTGTTGTTAAACATTGTCTCTCCTTTTCTTTTAGAAAAGAAAAATTGAAAATTTACTTTGGGCATTGTATCACTTGGTGTAGTTTAAATGTCACAGCTGATTAATTTTTTGTAGAAATAGAAGATAAAAAATTTTGGATTCCACGCATTTAATTTCAAGCCAATTAAAAATACAATTAAAAACAAACATTTTTTAAAAATGATTTCTGTTTAACATCATTCAGAACATATGCATATTCAAAATAAGTTGTAACGTTTTTCAAAAATTTATGAAGATGAAAAGGTTTAAAATAGATTGCAGCACATTCACATAACAGGGCCTACAGTTCCTGTTTTTAGTTCAAACATTTTACGTCAGAGGGCATTTCAGACAGTAAACCAATAAATATGAAAGAAATGTAATTTAAAATAACATTATTACTTACAAATGTTTTGAACTAATACTAGAAATTGTCGAATGTTTTATTGACAAATAATATTAATTGCAACAATTGCTTTTTTATTTTCTAAACCTTAAATTGTTTTCCTATTATAAATATTTGAAAAGCAACAATCTAAATTAGGAAATCGTGTCTGTACGAAAGAAATAACTGAAATTCAAAAAAAAAACAACAAAAAAAACATGATATTGAGAAAAGTTCGAATAACTTCAGAACACTAATATTTGGGTAAATTTAATAACTAATAAAATTTATTAAAGTAAATACTTACTATCAATTAATAAAATTTAACTTTTAATAAGTAAATGATTAAATAAAATCAATTAATACGTATTATCCAAATATAATGTATAATTATTCATTATTATTGGAGTAAAGATAACTAGTAATAATAAAGGAGGCTCAATGATTATCACTCCGGAATTTGAGTTAATTACAAATTATGTCACCTTATTATTTTATAAAAACCAACAATTAACTTACAAACCTATAATCAATCTACAGAAACCTACAATCAATTTATCTTTAAATAAAAAGAAAAATATGAATGTCTTAAATAAATTCATTCTAATGAAATGAGTTTCATGAACCAATTTTGAATCGCTATGGTTTTAATTAATAAGTGGTAGTCATTAATTAAATGAAAAATATCGAGAACAAAATCATTTTTCGTAGACTATAACAAGGAATTTTATTACAAGTAATAATAAGTGCTATAAGTTATTTTAAGTATTTTTATAAGTAATAAATAAAATAATGCTGAGAAATAATGAAAACGTAGATTTTATCAAATTCCAAAGGGAGATGATAAATTAACGGAAGCTCTGAAAATAACAATTTCTCTAAAGAAAGTAAGTGATTTGATCACATTTCTTAACTGTTTTAGAAAAAGGATGAAATAAAAAGTTGAATGAAAATAATAAAATTGAAATAAAACAAAAGATGAAATAAACATACGAACTTTTATTCATGTTTTAATTTAAAATAATAGCTTTGAAAGTTCAATTGATTTTTTATGTCATTATATTCATTATTTATGCTGCTGTCATTATTACGGCAGCTAATAATAATCGCTGTTTATTGTTTTTTAATAATCAACTGAAGTGACAGATTAATCAGCAGAAAGAAGCGAGTGCCATAAAATGATGTTTTTTTTTTTTTTAATGTTAAGAGCCACTTCCCGGTATACATTTATCCGGAAAACCCAACACTGATGTATTTTTTTTTACGGTTAAAGGCGTTAAATAACATAAACTTAAGCTACAACAACTAATGAGTATATTCTAGTACAAAGTATTCGCACAAATAAGAGTACATACAAAATGCGGCTTTCTGCAACCGAAGTAAACAAACAACTGATATTGTCTAGTTGTTAGCACGGGAAATTACCGTTCCGTATGCGTACGGGAAATCTCTAGTTGAAAATTATTACATTGACCAAACTTCATTGGTAATTATTAGTAATAACTGGTAAATGTGATTAAATTTGATAGATAATTTACTTTAACTGGCTAACTTGGTTATTATTAATAATAACCTGTGAATATTTATATTAAGCTATAAATTTATAAATTACATTGGCGATAAAATCTGAACAGTATTATTTCATCTTTTTACTAAAACAGTTAAGAGATTTGATTAAATCACTTACTTTCCTTTCCTTTACTATATATATATACATACTTTACCTTTATATACATACTTTTCTTTTACTATATATATATATATACATATATATATATATATATATACTAGCTTTATAGATTTCGTTTTGTGTTTTGTTCTGTCATTTCTTTACTTTTTATTTTCTGTTTTTTACGTGATATTTATTACTTAATGTGTTCTATTTTGTTTCAAAAATTTTTGAGTGCTTCTCACAGTATTGCATTGATATATTTTGCTTTGGTTATATTGATACAATATTACAAAGCCTCCCGTTTTGCGGATATAATCGTGTGAGCTTATGAGGAGATTATATCTTTTTCTCCTGGATTTTTAGTGAAATTTTTTTTAATTTTTTTAAATAATGTTTTATGTTATTTTATTTTAATAATTTTCTATATCTCTTTTCATTTTTCTTTATTTTTTTTTCATGTTTTCTCTACATTTTGAACTTTTATATTTAAGCATACATGATATGGACTTTTATTCTTTATATACTTACTATTTGTATTTATTTTTAACGTATTGCATAAGAAAGTTAACCAATTGATACACTTAAGCAAACAAGTACAAACCGTGTAAAAACGATAAAGCTGTATAATATCTCTTAATAATTAAGATTTTACATAGAATCTTATAATAGTGAGTCTAATTATTTGGCCAGGAACTGCATATATATATATATATATATATATATATATATATATATATATATATATATGTGTGTGTGTGTGTGTGTGTGTGTGTGTGTGTCTAGATCAAGTTATCTTTTGAAATATACTTTCTCAATACTCTCAAAAAGATCTTCCCATAAGTATTAATATAAAAACAACTTTTGAAACTAGAGATTACTTTTCAATTGTACATGTCTTTGAATAAAGAAATGCTATAGAATGTGGAAAGATAAAGTTTTTTGTACATTATAAATTTATGTAAAATAAGTTTTTATGGTTTCTTTCTCTTTTGAGACCCTCGAATAAAAATATACTTTAAAATCTTTTTCTGAAAGACGATCTTCCATATTTTGATTTCTTTGTACCTTGACTCAAAACGCCATCGTGTGCGTTTTTTTTTTTTTTTCTTTTCTTTTCATCAAGCTTTATTTACTTTTTTTAAAGCAAATACCTTTTTTGGAGAATGATGAAAAATAATTTGAATAACAGTTCATGAATGTCAAGGAGTAAATAAAAAATACGCAAATTTTATATTATGACATTTATTTTATATTATACAATGATCGCTCAAATAAATCGTAGAAAATATTTCGATTTCATCATTTATGTGGTATTCAGCTTTCGCAGTAAGATAGCTTTAAGATAGATACGAAGTCTAAGTTACTGATTTAATTTCAAGAACTTTGCAAATACTCTGAATATTTAAGAAAAAAAAAGAAGAAAAAAAAAATCATTCAATCTCAACCACATCGTTATTGTGAAAAAATAAAACGTTTTTTTTTTCTTTGTTATTATTATCTTTTTAATTTGACAGTTTTAGAAAGAATTAACAATTAATAGTTCTTAAACTCTGGAATTATGGTAAATTTATATAGCTCACTTCGTTTTTGTTTTTATAGTTTTTTCAGCAGCGTTTGATTTGAAATAAATTTTGAGTTTCGACAAACTAACAATAGTATGTCGTCTCATAAGGAATTGTTTTCACTCTTTCCACTTTTATTACGAATGAGTTATTCTCATAAAAACAACCATTTTTTATTCAAGAAATCAAAAATTAATTACTCTAATTGTATTTTATATTATTTTCTTCGCAATTTCTAATATTATTGTGGTTTCTAATTATATTGAGACAAAAAAAAATAATGGACTAATACTTCAAAGACTTATATTTTTAGCAGTTAAAACTTAAGAAATATTCTCTCACCTCTCAGTTTAGTATCATTCCCTTATGTTATACAGTAGTAAAGGAATCTTCTTCTTCTTTGTCATTGCAACAGCCCCTTGCAGGCCTTCAACAGCTGACAAGCACCAGCGCCTCCTATCCATGGCAATTCCCTTCAAGGAGGAATGATAGAAGGAATGATATATTTATTTAAATTTGAAAATAGTAGTTAGGCGTAATTCGTTCAAGTTTTAAAATCATTCATATACAAATATATATTCATGCACGAGGACAACTTAGAACAATTCACTTTTTAGGCAATATTTTACTTTATTTAAAAAAAAATTAGGGACTGATGTTATTTTTAAGAAGTAATTGAAAATATTATTGAAAATGTTATTAAAAATGTTATTTAAAGATATTATTCTGAGGTAATTCAGGAGGATTAATATAGTGTTGTGATGGAATGATGCCACACACTAAGGGCTAACTTAAAAAATAATACTGTGACAATATTTTTTTTATCAGATATTATATGATTTTCTGAATACTATATTTATTGTTCTAAAACGAAAAGTATAAATTTTTAAATTTGTTCCTTATTTTTAGAGAACCTTTTTTCCAATTTTAATTCAGCAGTGTATTGATAATATAATGTATATTTTTGTCACATAATATAAACAAAAATATTAAATAAAGAACTTTATTTTAATATTTTGCTAAAGCACATTATAAAATTCACTTTCCACATCAAATATGTATAAATGAAATATGTATACTTCATACAACGACCATAAAGTACACCGGGGACTTAAAAGTGAATTTTTTTTGGGAAAATGACACCTGTAATAATTGCAATGTAACATCGATCCGAATTTGGTGTTGAATAACGCAAAAAAATTGTGTATTATTTCAAATTAAAGTCATATCGAGCATTTATGCACACTTTAAAGGGTTTAATTAACTCTACACGCCAATAATTGATAAGTTTACACCAACAGGTAGGAGGATGTCGAATTTGAATGTTTGGAATTTTTTTTTAAATAAAGGTAAAGTGAGATTTTCTTTGTGTTAGAAGTGTTATAATCGATGACATAGGACTCTAGCTTCACATATTGAATGTGTTTACTTAATCATCAACATTATTTCTAAAGATACAATTTTTTTTAAAATTTCGAACTATGAAGCGGGGATCGAAGCTTAAATAGACTTAGTTATCGAACCCAGTACTTACAAGGGAGCAAATATCAAGATCATAGTCCATAATTTGGCAAGTACTTTCAAATTTCTTGTCGGATTGAATTGGCAAACTGATCATAACATATTTAATACCAAGAAAATTTCAAACCTCTGTACTGATTGAGAAAAAATATTGATTGTGGTTGGTAATTTGCCAAACAATTTCAATATTCTTGTCGGATTGATTTGGCAAACTGATCATGTAAGCTATTATAAAATTAATTCATGTTTTTAGTAGTACTATAACAAAGATATTAATGTGTTCCTAAGAGGATTTACAGAAATCTGACTATTGTATAACATTATTTAATGCTATTTAACTTTTAATCACTCTGGTTTTGTTACGCCGAGCACGAAAGCACACACACACACACATATATATATATATATATATATATATATATATATATATATATATATATATATATATATATATATATATATATACATATATATACATATATATATATATATATATATATATATATATATATATATATATATATATATATATATATATATATATATATAGCAAAATAAATAAATACAAAAAAACGAAAAAATTAAGAAAAACAATAAGTTTCATTTATTGCGCATAATAGAACACTTAAAATCTGTTCAAATTGAAGATGAAACAAAGGAAAATTATAGACAAATGAAAAAAGGGGGAAAAGAAAATTAATAAAAAATAAAAATAATAAAAACTGGAAGAAAAAAAAATGGGAAAAAAAAGAAAGAATTCTTTTAAAAATCCGGAAAAAAAAGATATAATCTTTTCATCTGCCCACACGATTATATCCGCAAAAAAAATTTTTTTCCAGTTTTTGTTATTTTTATTTTTTATTAATTTTCTTTTCCCCCTTTTTTCATTTGTCTATAATTTTCCTTTGTTTTATCTTCATTTTGAACATATATATATATATATATATATATATATATATATATATATGGGGCCGTTAAAAAAGTACGTACACAAAAATGGAGAAATTTTAACCCCCTCCCCCCTTCGTACATTACCGTACATAAGGACTTACCCCCTCCCTCCCCCTTAGAGCACGTACATTTGATTAGTCTACCTTCTTTTTCATAAAAATTAAAATAATTATGTTTTAAATAAAATTAAATATTTATTTAAAATAATTTATTCATTTAAATTATTTAAACAATAACACACAACTTTATCTTTGAATCAATAAATAAAACAATTTTATCTGATCAACATAATAATTTCCTACAATCAATGCAATTAATCTACAGTATTTTCTCAAGGACATTCCAAGTGCTTCTCGAGAGACACCAATTCAGCGTTACTCTTGTCTGCGACTGATGAAAAATTTAGATTATCTTCATCAACGAGATCATCTTCGATCCACTCTGCATCATCTTCGTTTTCCTGGTTTCGGAGGATAACCAAAAGTTCTTTCTGTCGACGAGCTGCTACACGAACTGGTCTTACTTTGTTGATATGCAAAGAAGATTTGCATATTTTCTTGTGATTTTTCAAACAAGTTAAGGATGCAAAATATGTACCACAAGTAGGACAAATTTTGCATTTGATATCACCTTCTACCGATGGGCATGCTGCATCGTATGGTATTTCTGTTCAAACCTATTTTTTGATTAACAGCAGATTTTACAATTGGCTCCAACGTTTGAGATAAAAATAATGATGGAAAAGTTCCTCGTGGTTGATTAATATCAAATTTATCATCAGTTTGTGCTATGGGCACAGGCGCTGATAAAAATCTGTTAAGCACAAGCTTAAGAATTGAACTCCGAAACGACGGAATTAGATTATTATTACGAAATTAGAAATTTAAGATATTTTGCGAGATAACTTTTTTTGCGAACTGATTTACTCATTCTAAGAAGTGGTCGCCGTGTGAAAAAAAGAAACAACAAACATATGTATAATACATGTGTAGGAAGAAGTCAAATCTAGGTGTATGCTTATTAAGTACGTACTTTGCATAATACCTCCCCCCCTTCGGGATGTACGTACTTTTTGAACGGCCTCTCTCTCTCTCTCTCTCTCTCTCTCTCTGTATATATATATACCCCACACATATATATATATATATATATATATGTGGGGACGGCATGAGTGATCGTCTTTGAAAATAAAAAGAGGCACTGTTCTTTAACATTATACTTAGAAATAGTACTTTCGATATCAGAATAATTAATAGCAACATTTTGAAATTCAAAATTTCTACAGGAATTATTTTTATCTCTTAAACAAGAATCAATGTTTTTATTTTCATCATTGCACAGCATTGAAAAATCATCTTCGTTCTTTTTATTCAGTTCGTAAGTTTCAGTTTCGTTTTGGCTTTCTTCGCCTGACTCAGAGCTAGACGCGTTGGCGTCGTTAACGAGCTCTGCCAATTGATTCAAATCCATTAACAAGGTCAACATGTATTTAGTTATTTCTGTTTTATTGCCTTCATAAGAAACATTTAGAATATTGGAAACAGTTATTAGTTGAATAAGAGTAAATTCTTTTTCAATATTTTTTAATTTATTTTTAAATTCTTCGCTATCTAAAGTAAAATCGAAACCATTAAAATTTCTTAATCGTTTTCTGTTTGAACGATCGCCTTCTACATTGAAAATAAACTTATGTAGAAGTCTTATTTTGTCTTTCTTAAAATTCTTCAATGCTTTGCTTATTTGCTTAAGATCGTTAAGAATCATTTTTGATTAATGAATAAAAGTCTACGTACCCCAATTGTAGTTGCAGAGATGATATTAAAAAAATGAAAGTTTCATCATAACGTTATTCCGTTACTTATTTTCACAAGAATGAAATATCCAATTTTTCACTAATCAATTTTTCACTATCAATTTTTTCACAATTTAATTTCTTCACCATCAATTTATTCACGATCAATTTATTCAGTATCCCACTTCTGATTTTGTGGGGACGGCATGAGTGATCGTCTTTGAAAATAAAAAGAGGCACTGTTCTTTAAACATAAACATATATTAAAACTAAATCTACATAAGGACGGACGATAAACACATAGATAACACATAAATATAAATGAGGAAAAGTTCAAAAAAGTTCGGCATAATCACAACCAACTCCTCTTTGGAGTTCATCAGCGTCTTTCTTCGTTCGCTATAAACCGTCATATTCGTGATCTCAGGGAAATCCCCATTCCTTCCAAGTAGTGCTCACAGTGTTCAACTTACAGCTTACATAGTCTGGCGGGACTTCTGGCTAAAGGCGACTTCTAGCTGATGGATCAGAGAACTGATATCACCTTGCCGCTTTGTGTACAGGAATTGTCACCACAGATCGGCCGTCCTGCAGTTCGGCTGGCCCTCCAGCGACTCTAAAAAGAAATAAAAAGAAAAAGCAGAGCAGACTGAAAATTATAATTGATTTCTGAAAAATAAATGTTTTAGGTTAATTTCGTCTATTATGAAAAAATCTTTCAGTTAAGAGTCAATCAGTTCAGGCAAATTCACTCTTTCGTCTTTACACGTCTTTTGTTTCTTCTTCAACGTCTTCGTCTTCTTTTTTTTTTTAAACATCTTTCGTCTTTTTTCTTCAACGTCTTTCGTCTTGAACTTCTTCTACGTCTTTAAATTCTTTCGTCTTCTTTTACGTCTTTAAGTTCTTTCGTCTTCTTCAAAAATCAAATTCGCTTCTTTAGCAATTATTTTTCATCTTCAAAAATTACAGTCTCTTTTTTTTTTTTTTTTGGCAAGCACTAAAGTTCTTGACAACTGTTCCATGATTTAAGATACTCCGCACACGTTGTCGAGCAGTTAGGTCCTTCGTGATTTCCTTCTTTTACTACATCATAAGTATTTCCTCCTTTTACTCTTGTTATTTTGTAGGGGCCAAGGTACTTCGGTTTTAGCTTCAAGTGAGGTCCAAATTGAGTTCTTTTAATGGCAACTAAATTTCCAATTTCGTAAGATTTTGGCTCCTTTCTTCTTAAATTGTAGGTCTTTTTATTTTCTTCTTGAATTTTACAAATTTGCTGCCTTGCGTCTTTTCTTAGTTCCTCTCTTTGGGCTTCAAAATGAGCCTGAAATTCAATTTCAATCATTTCTTTTAACTTTCCCAGTTCAATATTATTCATTTTTGTCCCAAAAAGCAATTCGAATGGAGTAGTGTCTATGCTTCTTTGATAAGTTGAATTAATCGCTTGTTGAACTTTATTTGTATGCTTTTACCATTCAGCTGGATTTTCTATTGATAATTTTGAAAGAATTGATATGATGGTCTGATTAATACGCTCTACTTGTCCGTTTGCTCTTGGTAAACCTGTTGTTATTAAATGATGTTTAATATTTTCTTTCGAGCAATAATCAGCAAATTCACTGGAGGTAAATGTTGTACCCCTATCTGAAATTATCTGGGAAGGACTTCCAAATACAGTTTTTTGGATTTCTAATTTGGCTAAAGTTTCAGCTGACGTTGTAGTTTTCGTAGGATAAATCCATACAAACTTGGTAAAAGCATCTATTATCGCTAACACATATTTATAATTTTTATGGGTGCTCTCCAAAGGTCCGAGATGATCAATATGAAAAGTTTTCAAAGGCATATCTTCTTTATGCAATGGATGTAATAGTCCTTCTTTCTTTCCTCTTTTATGATTCACCAGTATGCAATGAACACAATTTGCTATGATGTTTTCTATTTTCTGTCTAAGTTTGGGTATGAAATAATATTCTTCGATTTCTTTTTCCGTATATTTAATTCCTGAATGTCCTTTCTCATGAGCTGTTCTTATAATTTCGATTTGCATATTTTCTGGCACAACCACCAATTCTTTGCCACTAACAAATTTATACAAAATTCCATTTCTATTGCAATAATCTTCATAATTCGAAATTTTAAGTAGTTCTTTTATAGTCTTGATTCCAGTATCCTTATCTTGGGCTGATCTGAGTCTTGGTAAAATTTTATCGACTGTAACACAAAATACATTAATTGGAGATCGGCTAAGGGCGTCTACGTGAGCCATCTTTTTTCCAGAACGATGCTCAATTATGTAGTTGAATTCTTGCAGCAAAAGTGCCCAACGAGCTACACGAGTCGACAAATCTCGTTTTGACATAGTCTTTTCAAACGCAGCACAGTCAGTAATTATTTTGAATGGAATGCCTAGCAGATAGATGCGAAATTTCTTAAGGGCTTCTACGATAGCAAGAGCTTCAAGTTCGTAGCTGGAATACTTTTTTTCAGCATCAGTCGTTTTCCTACTCATATAGTAAGTGGGGTGAAAATGTTTTTCATCAGGGGATTTTTGCATTAAAATGGCAGCATATCCTTCTAAGCTGGCGTCTGTGTGTAATTCAGTTTCGTATTTAGGGTTATATATTGAAAGAACAGGATTTTGGGCTAACAAAGATTTTAATTGATGAAACGCTTCCTTTTCTTCAATGCTAAACTTGAACTTACGATCTTTTTTTAGCAGGTCACTCAGTGGTCTAGCTATTATAGAATAGTTGGGAATGAATTTTCTGAAATATCCGGTTAATCCCAAAAAACTTTGAATTTTTTTCAAATTTGTTGGCTCCGGAAAGTTAAGAACTGCTTTGGTTTTTAAGGTAGATGGGAATATTTTTCCATCCTCTATCACATGACCTAAAAATTCAATGCGCTTCTTTAAGAAATGGGACTTTTTAAAATTAATATCAAGTCCATATTCACTAGCAATATTCAATACCAGATTAAGCCGTTCAATACCTTCTTCAAGGGAGGAAGACAAAATAATTATGTCATCTAAATATGGTAAAACTATACCTTCGTTAATCAAAGTTCGGAAAATGGTGTTTATGAATCTTTGAAATACAGCGGGAGAGTTACATAGTCCAAAGGGAACTTTAAGAAATTGATATTGTCCTTCATGAGTCCCAAATGAAGTGTATTTTCTACTATCTTTATTTACATCGACATGTAGGAATCCGTTCTTAAGATCAATCGTACTGAAAATTTTCGAGCCTTGTAGTCTATCTAAAATGTCTTCAATTAATGGGAGGGGAAATCTATCTTTGACAATTACCTTATTTAGTTTTCTATAATCTATGCAAACACGAGGAGATCCGTCTTTTTTCTTAACTATTACAACGGGACTACAATATTCGGAAGAACTAGGCTCCACTATTCCTTGTTTTAACCATTCAGCGACTTGAGCTTCAACAGTCTTTTTTTCAGAAAACGGCAATCTACGTGGCTGATGAAATATAGGTTCCTGATTTTTAACCAAAATGTTCATTTCCACATTAGTTGTCTTAAGTTTATCTGGCGTATAATCTAAAACTAATTGTTGTAACTTATTTTTTAAAACATTAGGAACACAAGGATCTATGTTAATTTCAACCTCATCAGATATAGTAAGATCGATTGGTAAAATAGACAAATAGTTTACTTCATCAAAACACTGAATTTTATTTTTAATTGTGATACCCTTTTCATTGATAATTGTTTCTCCCTGCATTAAAACATTAAGGCCTATAATAGCGTCATAAGGCATCATATCATTTTCTACAACACATATTTCAGCAAAACATTTGAAATCATCAATTTTAATGCTTTCTTTAAAATAACCTAACGGAGTCACTTTTGATTTACCAAATCCATTTAGAGTAGAATTAGACGGAAATAGTTCTTTAGAGTTTAATTTATTAAAAACTGATTTTCTGATTAAAGTGGCTTGACTTCCTGTATCAATCAAAGATTTGACAGTTAAGTTATCAACTATTACCATTTTAAACAACTTTGGCTCTACACTAACATTTAAAGTAGCAACTTCCGTTTTTGCATTTGATTTTGGACATTGCGAAGCTTTGTGTCCAAACGCTTCACATTTAAAACACTTTAAACCCTTATCTTTATGTATGCAATATTTTGAAATATGATTTCTTGAACCACAATTATAACACAATTTATTAGTAAAAGTTTCAACATCAGTATTATACCTTATCTCATCATTATTATTTTCATATTTATTTTTATTCCTATTTGAAACATCTTTTCTTACATTATACCTATCATCATATTTTGCTTTTGTTCTATCATAAGAATTATATTTATTATCATCATGTTTTGTTTTGATTTTATCGAAAGCACTTTTACTCTTTGCAGAATCACTTTTTATTATTTCATAAACTTTAAGTTTCTCTTTAAATTCGGACAAATTTTTGCAGCCGTACAAAACAATTTTGTTTTCATGTTTATCGTTAATCCCCTTAATTACATAATGCATAAAAGCAGCATCATCTATTTTTCCGAAATTACAGATCTCTCTCATCTTTAAATAATATTCTTGAGCGGATTCAAAATACTTCATTCTACGTCTACTCAAAAGATCATGCAAATTAGCAGAATTAATTTCAAAAGAAAATTCATCAATCAAAGCTTCTTTTAATTTTCGCCATGAATTTATTTCCGGTACAGTTCTGACAAATAAAGAGGCGTTACCACCAAGAGATCTTTTAGCAAAAATAAATTTTTGTAAATCAGACAAATTAAATAATTTTGAAATATTTTCGAAATGTTCGATCCAATGAACAATATTTTCATGCGATTCTGCATTATACTTAGAAATAGTACTTTCGATATCAGAATAATTAATAGCAACATTTTGAAATTCAAAATTTCTACAGGAATTATTTTTATCTCTTAAACAAGAATCAATGTTTTTATTTTCATCATTGCACAGCATTGAAAAATCATCTTCGTTCTTTTTATTCAGTTCGTAAGTTTCAGTTTCGTTTTGGCTTTCTTCGCCTGACTCAGAGCTAGACGCGTTGGCGTCGTTAACGAGCTCTGCCAATTGATTCAAATCCATTAACAAGGTCAACATGTATTTAGTTATTTCTGTTTTATTGCCTTCATAAGAAACATTTAGAATATTGGAAACAGTTATTAGTTGAATAAGAGTAAATTCTTTTTCAATATTTTTTAATTTATTTTTAAATTCTTCGCTATCTAAAGTAAAATCGAAACCATTAAAATTTCTTAATCGTTTTCTGTTTGAACGATCGCCTTCTACATTGAAAATAAACTTATGTAGAAGTCTTATTTTGTCTTTCTTAAAATTCTTCAATGCTTTGCTTATTTGCTTAAGATCGTTAAGAATCATTTTTGATTAATGAATAAAAGTCTACGTACCCCAATTGTAGTTGCAGAGATGATATTAAAAAAATGAAAGTTTCATCATAACGTTATTCCGTTACTTATTTTCACAAGAATGAAATATCCAATTTTTCACTAATCAATTTTTCACTATCAATTTTTTCACAATTTAATTTCTTCACCATCAATTTATTCACGATCAATTTATTCAGTATCCCACTTCTGATTTTGTGGGGACGGCATGAGTGATCGTCTTTGAAAATAAAAAGAGGCACTGTTCTTTAAACATAAACATATATTAAAACTAAATCTACATAAGGACGGACGATAAACACATAGATAACACATAAATATAAATGAGGAAAAGTTCAAAAAAGTTCGGCATAATCACAACCAACTCCTCTTTGGAGTTCATCAGCGTCTTTCTTCGTTCGCTATAAACCGTCATATTCGTGATCTCAGGGAAATCCCCATTCCTTCCAAGTAGTGCTCACAGTGTTCAACTTACAGCTTACATAGTCTGGCGGGACTTCTGGCTAAAGGCGACTTCTAGCTGATGGATCAGAGAACTGATATCACCTTGCCGCTTTGTGTACAGGAATTGTCACCACAGATCGGCCGTCCTGCAGTTCGGCTGGCCCTCCAGCGACTCTAAAAAGAAATAAAAAGAAAAAGCAGAGCAGACTGAAAATTATAATTGATTTCTGAAAAATAAATGTTTTAGGTTAATTTCGTCTATTATGAAAAAATCTTTCAGTTAAGAGTCAATCAGTTCAGGCAAATTCACTCTTTCGTCTTTACACGTCTTTTGTTTCTTCTTCAACGTCTTCGTCTTCTTTTTTTTTTTAAACATCTTTCGTCTTTTTTCTTCAACGTCTTTCGTCTTGAACTTCTTCTACGTCTTTAAATTCTTTCGTCTTCTTTTACGTCTTTAAGTTCTTTCGTCTTCTTCAAAAATCAAATTCGCTTCTTTAGCAATTATTTTTCATCTTCAAAAATTACAGTCTCTTTTTTTTTTTTTTTTGGCAAGCACTAAAGTTCTTGACAACTGTTCCATGATTTAAGATACTCCGCACACGTTGTCGAGCAGTTAGGTCCTTCGTGATTTCCTTCTTTTACTACATCATAAGTATTTCCTCCTTTTACTCTTGTTATTTTGTAGGGGCCAATTTACTTCGGTTTTAGCTTCAAGTGAGGTCCAAATTGAGTTCTTTTAATGGCAACTAAATTTCCAATTTCGTAAGATTTTGGCTCCTTTCTTCTTAAATTGTAGGTCTTTTTATTTTCTTCTTGAATTTTACAAATTTGCTGCCTTGCGTCTTTTCTTAGTTCCTCTCTTTGGGCTTCAAAATGAGCCTGAAATTCAATTTCAATCATTTCTTTTAACTTTCCCAGTTCAATATTATTCATTTTTGTCCCAAAAAGCAATTCGAATGGAGTAGTGTCTATGCTTCTTTGATAAGTTGAATTAATCGCTTGTTGAACTTTATTTGTATGCTTTTACCATTCAGCTGGATTTTCTATTGATAATTTTGAAAGAATTGATATGATGGTCTGATTAATACGCTCTACTTGTCCGTTTGCTCTTGGTAAACCTGTTGTTATTAAATGATGTTTAATATTTTCTTTCGAGCAATAATCAGCAAATTCACTGGAGGTAAATGTTGTACCCCTATCTGAAATTATCTGGGAAGGACTTCCAAATACAGTTTTTTGGATTTCTAATTTGGCTAAAGTTTCAGCTGACGTTGTAGTTTTCGTAGGATAAATCCATACAAACTTGGTAAAAGCATCTATTATCGCTAACACATATTTATAATTTTTATGGGTGCTCTCCAAAGGTCCGAGATGATCAATATGAAAAGTTTTCAAAGGCATATCTTCTTTATGCAATGGATGTAATAGTCCTTCTTTCTTTCCTCTTTTATGATTCACCAGTATGCAATGAACACAATTTGCTATGATGTTTTCTATTTTCTGTCTAAGTTTGGGTATGAAATAATATTCTTCGATTTCTTTTTCCGTATATTTAATTCCTGAATGTCCTTTCTCATGAGCTGTTCTTATAATTTCGATTTGCATATTTTCTGGCACAACCACCAATTCTTTGCCACTAACAAATTTATACAAAATTCCATTTCTATTGCAATAATCTTCATAATTCGAAATTTTAAGTAGTTCTTTTATAGTCTTGATTCCAGTATCCTTATCTTGGGCTGATCTGAGTCTTGGTAAAATTTTATCGACTGTAACACAAAATACATTAATTGGAGATCGGCTAAGGGCGTCTACGTGAGCCATCTTTTTTCCAGAACGATGCTCAATTATGTAGTTGAATTCTTGCAGCAAAAGTGCCCAACGAGCTACACGAGTCGACAAATCTCGTTTTGACATAGTCTTTTCAAACGCAGCACAGTCAGTAATTATTTTGAATGGAATGCCTAGCAGATAGATGCGAAATTTCTTAAGGGCTTCTACGATAGCAAGAGCTTCAAGTTCGTAGCTGGAATACTTTTTTTCAGCATCAGTCGTTTTCCTACTCATATAGTAAGTGGGGTGAAAATGTTTTTCATCAGGGGATTTTTGCATTAAAATGGCAGCATATCCTTCTAAGCTGGCGTCTGTGTGTAATTCAGTTTCGTATTTAGGGTTATATATTGAAAGAACAGGATTTTGGGCTAACAAAGATTTTAATTGATGAAACGCTTCCTTTTCTTCAATGCTAAACTTGAACTTACGATCTTTTTTTAGCAGGTCACTCAGTGGTCTAGCTATTATAGAATAGTTGGGAATGAATTTTCTGAAATATCCGGTTAATCCCAAAAAACTTTGAATTTTTTTCAAATTTGTTGGCTCCGGAAAGTTAAGAACTGCTTTGGTTTTTAAGGTAGATGGGAATATTTTTCCATCCTCTATCACATGACCTAAAAATTCAATGCGCTTCTTTAAGAAATGGGACTTTTTAAAATTAATATCAAGTCCATATTCACTAGCAATATTCAATACCAGATTAAGCCGTTCAATACCTTCTTCAAGGGAGGAAGACAAAATAATTATGTCATCTAAATATGGTAAAACTATACCTTCGTTAATCAAAGTTCGGAAAATGGTGTTTATGAATCTTTGAAATACAGCGGGAGAGTTACATAGTCCAAAGGGAACTTTAAGAAATTGATATTGTCCTTCATGAGTCCCAAATGAAGTGTATTTTCTACTATCTTTATTTACATCGACATGTAGGAATCCGTTCTTAAGATCAATCGTACTGAAAATTTTCGAGCCTTGTAGTCTATCTAAAATGTCTTCAATTAATGGGAGGGGAAATCTATCTTTGACAATTACCTTATTTAGTTTTCTATAATCTATGCAAACACGAGGAGATCCGTCTTTTTTCTTAACTATTACAACGGGACTACAATATTCGGAAGAACTAGGCTCCACTATTCCTTGTTTTAACCATTCAGCGACTTGAGCTTCAACAGTCTTTTTTTCAGAAAACGGCAATCTACGTGGCTGATGAAATATAGGTTCCTGATTTTTAACCAAAATGTTCATTTCCACATTAGTTGTCTTAAGTTTATCTGGCGTATAATCTAAAACTAATTGTTGTAACTTATTTTTTAAAACATTAGGAACACAAGGATCTATGTTAATTTCAACCTCATCAGATATAGTAAGATCGATTGGTAAAATAGACAAATAGTTTACTTCATCAAAACACTGAATTTTATTTTTAATTGTGATACCCTTTTCATTGATAATTGTTTCTCCCTGCATTAAAACATTAAGGCCTATAATAGCGTCATAAGGCATCATATCATTTTCTACAACACATATTTCAGCAAAACATTTGAAATCATCAATTTTAATGCTTTCTTTAAAATAACCTAACGGAGTCACTTTTGATTTACCAAATCCATTTAGAGTAGAATTAGACGGAAATAGTTCTTTAGAGTTTAATTTATTAAAAACTGATTTTCTGATTAAAGTGGCTTGACTTCCTGTATCAATCAAAGATTTGACAGTTAAGTTATCAACTATTACCATTTTAAACAACTTTGGCTCTACACTAACATTTAAAGTAGCAACTTCCGTTTTTGCATTTGATTTTGGACATTGCGAAGCTTTGTGTCCAAACGCTTCACATTTAAAACACTTTAAACCCTTATCTTTATGTATGCAATATTTTGAAATATGATTTCTTGAACCACAATTATAACACAATTTATTAGTAAAAGTTTCAACATCAGTATTATACCTTATCTCATCATTATTATTTTCATATTTATTTTTATTCCTATTTGAAACATCTTTTCTTACATTATACCTATCATCATATTTTGCTTTTGTTCTATCATAAGAATTATATTTATTATCATCATGTTTTGTTTTGATTTTATCGAAAGCACTTTTACTCTTTGCAGAATCACTTTTTATTATTTCATAAACTTTAAGTTTCTCTTTAAATTCGGACAAATTTTTGCAGCCGTACAAAACAATTTTGTTTTCATGTTTATCGTTAATCCCCTTAATTACATAATGCATAAAAGCAGCATCATCTATTTTTCCGAAATTACAGATCTCTCTCATCTTTAAATAATATTCTTGAGCGGATTCAAAATACTTCATTCTACGTCTACTCAAAAGATCATGCAAATTAGCAGAATTAATTTCAAAAGAAAATTCATCAATCAAAGCTTCTTTTAATTTTCGCCATGAATTTATTTCCGGTACAGTTCTGACAAATAAAGAGGCGTTACCACCAAGAGATCTTTTAGCAAAAATAAATTTTTGTAAATCAGACAAATTAAATAATTTTGAAATATTTTCGAAATGTTCGATCCAATGAACAATATTTTCATGCGATTCTGCATTATACTTAGAAATAGTACTTTCGATATCAGAATAATTAATAGCAACATTTTGAAATTCAAAATTTCTACAGGAATTATTTTTATCTCTTAAACAAGAATCAATGTTTTTATTTTCATCATTGCACAGCATTGAAAAATCATCTTCGTTCTTTTTATTCAGTTCGTAAGTTTCAGTTTCGTTTTGGCTTTCTTCGCCTGACTCAGAGCTAGACGCGTTGGCGTCGTTAACGAGCTCTGCCAATTGATTCAAATCCATTAACAAGGTCAACATGTATTTAGTTATTTCTGTTTTATTGCCTTCATAAGAAACATTTAGAATATTGGAAACAGTTATTAGTTGAATAAGAGTAAATTCTTTTTCAATATTTTTTAATTTATTTTTAAATTCTTCGCTATCTAAAGTAAAATCGAAACCATTAAAATTTCTTAATCGTTTTCTGTTTGAACGATCGCCTTCTACATTGAAAATAAACTTATGTAGAAGTCTTATTTTGTCTTTCTTAAAATTCTTCAATGCTTTGCTTATTTGCTTAAGATCGTTAAGAATCATTTTTGATTAATGAATAAAAGTCTACGTACCCCAATTGTAGTTGCAGAGATGATATTAAAAAAATGAAAGTTTCATCATAACGTTATTCCGTTACTTATTTTCACAAGAATGAAATATCCAATTTTTCACTAATCAATTTTTCACTATCAATTTTTTCACAATTTAATTTCTTCACCATCAATTTATTCACGATCAATTTATTCAGTATCCCACTTCTGATTTTGTGGGGACGGCATGAGTGATCGTCTTTGAAAATAAAAAGAGGCACTGTTCTTTAAACATAAACATATATTAAAACTAAATCTACATAAGGACGGACGATAAACACATAGATAACACATAAATATAAATGAGGAAAAGTTCAAAAAAGTTCGGCATAATCACAACCAACTCCTCTTTGGAGTTCATCAGCGTCTTTCTTCGTTCGCTATAAACCGTCATATTCGTGATCTCAGGGAAATCCCCATTCCTTCCAAGTAGTGCTCACAGTGTTCAACTTACAGCTTACATAGTCTGGCGGGACTTCTGGCTAAAGGCGACTTCTAGCTGATGGATCAGAGAACTGATATCACCTTGCCGCTTTGTGTACAGGAATTGTCACCACATATATATATATATATATATATATATATATATATATATATATATATATATATATATATATATAAATATATATATATATATATATATATATATATATATATATATATATATATATATATATATATATATATATATAGTATATATATATATATATATGTAATGTTAATAATTAGTTTGACTTAAATATGTTGAGTATTTTCTTATACAATAATACAATTGGACAGCGGAATGCAAATCAGGAAAAAAAAATTTTTTTTTAGAATACGTTGCATTATATAGTAAATTTAAAAAACTTCTTGAATTATGTTACTGTAATAAATTAAATAATGACAGAAAGTTAATAATTACCTGTAGCCATTTATAATTTACGCCTTTTATAGTCAATTGAATTATTCGCTAGTTCACATTGTTTTTAGCATAGCTATTATTTGTTACTTAAAAGTTTGAATGAATAGAAGAATCATTGATGAAAAAATTTTATTTACCTATACATATTTGAGATGTATGAATCTTTTTCAATGGAAACATTTTTAATTAATAAAATCTGTATTTAAAAAAAATCGAAAGTTAAAATTTATGAAATAGGACTATTTGACTATATACATTTAAAACCTGCGTTTTAAATTAAAATGAGAAACTCGCAACAAAAAGTCTTTTGCTTTTCAAATTTAATAAAATTTACGACAAATACCACAACAACATAAAATGAATGACAATAAAAGTAAAAAAAAAAAAGTTAACTTTCGAAAAGATTGTCAAATGTAGATGTGGATGAAGATTTTATTTAAATATTTTATTATTATAATTTTTCGAAATGCTTTCTGTTAAAGGAAATTTTATTTGACGTGAACAGAAAAGTGAGTATCCAGACGAAGAATGAAATTTTAAACGCGAAAAAGCTTTTCGTTTTCCGATGTCTTTTAAAAAAATCAAGTAAAAAGGAGAACCTCAATAATAAAATGCTTCCCTTCTCCTTCCCACTTGTTTCCTTTGTATTTTTCTTGCATAAACTTAAATTTCAACTTCAGCGAACTTGTTTGCGTTTTATTTCATTTCATTTTTCCCCTTCAGTATCACGCATCAAGCCATTTTTCTTTCTCCCAAATTCTCCGCATGTCAAGCTTTAAGTCCCCAGAACATAACATATTTAAAGGAAGATCGAGAAAAGAGAAAAAGAAAAAAGAACCATATCAAAAGAAGGGTGGAAAAAGATGAAAAAAGAGAAAATCTTTCGTTCTAAGAAGACCAACTCTCAGTTAAACGGAAGTGAGCCCCGAATTCGAAATTGGTTGCTTACACCCCCTTTATACATCATTCATATTTCTTGACGACTAGCGGTAAGGTAAAGAAAAGAAAGACAGCGCGTGGGTGGATGTGTGTAAGAGAAATCCAATAAGGTTTGGGACATTTTGGAAAGGGATGGTATCAATCTGCGATGGGCTTGAAGGATGAGGGTATTCCGAAATTGGATCTCTGTCTTAGAAGGTTTGCGATTTGTGGCTTCTGACGGACAGTTTCTGAACGTCAATCTGCATATAGAATATTTGTCTCTCTTCACTACTGCATGGCAACGACGCCAATGAAATATGGAAAGAGAAGCCTCATTTCCATATAGTTTGAAATTTTTTCAAACTGATTCAGGCCCATTTTGGAGGGCAATCCGTCTTACTTAGAGCTGTCCTCTCCTGAGATCAACTGATTTCAAGTTTTGAAAATATGCACTGCTATAGAAGTAAGCAGGAAAAAAAATTGACGCTTAAGCTTACGGTGTCTTACTGAAATATGTCTTTAGTAAAAAAGTAGCTCTAGTAAAGTGACAGGAAAATTTACACATCAAAATGGGGTTCCGTATTGTGAAACAGATTCTCGAGAAATTTTAATTTTTTTTTCACCAATCGACTGCATGCAAATAAAAATCATGGAGAAGACTGACTTGGTTCGCTAGCAATGATAGTTCAGAGTTATAATCTTTACTTACCGCAAACAACTGTAGTAATTTACCCCCCATTCCAACAGTGCTAATTTTTCCCCCATTCCAACAATAGTAATTTTTCCCATTCAAATAGTAGTGATTATTTCCCCATTCCAACAATAGTAATTTTTTCCCATTCAACAATAGTCGTTTTTTCCCACCCCAACAGTAGTAATTTCTCCCCTATCCAACACTAGTAATTTTTTCTCATTGCAACAGTAGTATTTTTCCCCATCTCAACAGTAGTATTTTTTATTCCCATTCCTACAATGGTGACTTTTTTTAAAGTCCTCCAAACGTTTTAGATTTGAAACATTTGAAAATCGTTTTATATTAGTGACAGCATAATAATTTTACTAAATTATTTTACAATAAAACATTAGCACATCATGTAAACTGAAATGTTAAAAACTCTAAATTTAAGGACTCTCAGGTTGTTGCCACAGAGCTTTTAAAAAAAGGACTACTTTAGTTTGAAAAATTGTAATTTTCAAATACGTCACCAGGCTGGGAAAATACGAATGAAATTTTGGATTTATATAAAGTCTGAAGGAAAATGAATAAATTACTTATCAATTTCTTCCAATTTGGAGCATTGTCTTCTACTGAGATCGATGGTGATTGGACAGATGAAAAGCTCTGGTCAAAAAGAAAAAAGTTAAACGACATAGAGTCATTTTATAAATTTTATAATACAGTAAAATCTGTGTAAGTTGACCACTGTGGTTTAGAGGACAACTTATAGGGGAGCGGCTGAGTCTGAGGCATTTTTTTTTATCATTCCTTTTATTATGTTATTTCTATATATCATATATGAACAGTGCACTTAAAAAAGAAAAAAGAAAAAATAAATGAATCACCCTGAATAACTTTTGATCTAATGATCGGATCTTCACGTACTAGAACTCAATCTTCATGGTTTGAGAGGGTAATCTCAAATATGAATATTAGTTAGTGGATTTAATATTTTAAGTTGAGAAATCAGTCATAAAAACGTACTTTCTCTGAATAAATACATATTTTTGACCCTCAAAGTTTAGGGGGTAGTCGAAATCTGAGAAACATGGTCCCAATAGTTGGCTAATCAAGAGAATGATCCAAAACTTAAACCCCTTAATGAAAAAATACCCATAGATGTGAAGATAAGTAATTAGTAATTAATAAGATAAGATAAGTAATTAATTCTAATAAAAATTAGAATTAATAGATTATTAAAAAAATACCCATAGATGTGAAGAAATAAATGCCCCAAAATTTTCAAGAAGCATATCTTTAGTCCAAACTATGCCACGTGAAGTGCATATATATAATTAAGAAAGTGGCGAAAATTTTGCGAATTTTTTTTATGATTTTTTGCGAAGAGGAATTCTTTTCAAATCTTTTTCAGATTAAAAAGTGAGCGTCAGCTTTCTTAAAAATACCCGATTATGTAAATAATATATATACCCAAAAATTTTAAGAAGCAACTTTTAGTTAGAACAATGCCACGCTAAGTGTATGCGTATAATCAATATAGTGGAGGACATTATGCGAATTTTTTGTATCTTTTACAAATGAGAAATTCATTAAAAACTTGTTTCAGATTGCAAAGTAAAAGTCAAATTTCTCAAAACTACCCATATATGTGAAGAAATAAACATTAAAAAAAATTAAAGAAGCAATTGTTTAGTCTAAACCGTACTATGTGGTTAACATAATGGAGTATGCTTCGTGAATTTTTTTATAATTTTTTACAATGAGGAATTCATTTGAAACTTGTTTCAGATTTGAAAGTTAGCGTCAAAATTTTCAAATATATCCATAGTTGGGAAGATATAAATACCCAAAATTTTTAGAAGCAAACGTTTATTCCAAACCATGTGTGTAAAGAGCCATGCTAATAAGAGCTTATCCGCGAGGTTGAACTCTCATCCATACTGAGGAAGTGGGGAGTAACGCTCATCTTTTGGACGAGAGGTCATCAACCCTAAAAGTGGAGAGAAGCGCTCATTTTTTCCCTACCAACGTGTTTCAAACTTTAAAATTATATTTAAGTGTAAAAACGTTTGAAACCATAGTAATCTACACTCACAAAAAATGTCTGGTTACTTAACTTAGCAAAACATTACAACTAAAGGCAGATAATAATCAGGTAGAGTATTAATTTGACAATGAAGTCGAATAGCAAATGTTTTTATATGATGCTCAAAATCATAAAACGATTTCTGAAAAGTATAAGCAAATATAGAACATAATTTTTAAAAAATGTAAAGTTATTTTACTGTAAGCAAAATTGTATGGCAAAAACTAAAAATTGGAATTGGCTGTTTTACTCCGTTTGTGATTAAAGTGAAAATTAGTGAAAACTGTTTTGTGTAAGCAAAACAGCTTTTAACTATCAAAAATGCGAGAAAAGTCCTTATGAGAATGTTTTGCAGTGTACAGGAAAATCCAATCATTTGATCAAAAGGTATTCAGGGTCGTTCATTTCTTCCATTTTTTACAGAATTTAGATAAATATATTTATATTTTTTAACCTTATTTTAAAATTTTATTCATCAATCACTTTATACATTATAAGAAATTAGATTAATGAAGATGAAAAGTAATTTTTTATAAAAATATAATATTAAACTTATTAGCTTAAAAAGCAAATTTGTGCATTTTTAAAGAGATGCATAACAAATATTAACTATTATTAATATTTTAAAATATCAGTACTCGAAATCTTCAATTCGAAAACTTAAACATTTTATTCATTCTAATAATTAAAAAAAAATTTTTGCTACATACTTTTTATTTGACAATGAAAAAGTTTTTTTGTAAAAACATACTATTTAAAAATAAATTACAAATAACTTTTCGTATTTGGATTACTCACAATGAGGTTTGGATTAACTTCTAATAATATTTCTCCAACTCAGTTAAAATATAATGTATAACATATTAGCGTAGGATGAATTCTTTTTCGGAGAACTTTCAAAGGATTTTGAATAGCATTTAATAACACTGTACGCTAGTTCAATACGGTCAATATTCATATGATAGTTACTTTTCAATAAGCTTCTCTTATAAGTTCTCACTTGATCAAAATTAGTTGGTCAAAAATAAGATGGAATGCCTTTAAATGCTTAGAATTTATCCATGCCGTTTATGTACTGGTATTAACTAGTTTAAAGTGCAGATATCAGCTGTGCTAATTGTTGTTGTTGTCGTAGGCCTTTAAAGCAGAGGTAGTTCTTGTTTTTCCAGTGGCGCCATCTATGGACTTCTTCCCCACCCATACGTCAAACCCGTTTATAGCGGACCCATTCATACATCCATTCATTCATCCACAGATCGCAATTTTGAACTGAACTAGAGAAAGATCAATCTCCAATTCAGTAACCCCAGAGGTACTGATTTGTTACGGGAACGTGGAGGGCTTTGTAACCCAACAGATTTAACGAACACCAGTCACCATTTACTACATTCGCCTTCGCCCAACTGGATTCGAACTCCCTTTCACACAAACGTGACTCCGTCTCCCTTCCAACCAGGCTATCCCGGCTGATGTGCTAATTAAGAAAATTATATGCTACTATAAATTAATTGCTACTATTAATAATATGAATTTACTATTAATTTATTAACGGAATCATACGCAAAAATGTACTAACAATTTATAAATGTTCGAGTACATTTCTCGAGATCTTTTTAAAACAAATCGATAAAAGAAATGTACACTGCTATGAAATATGTTTATCGAAAAAATTTAACGTAAAAAAAAATAATTTTTAATAGCCATTTATTATTATTTATAATTTTATTAATTAAGATCAATTTTGAATTGTAAGATGCACACATTTTTTCTCCACTTTAAACTATGTAATTTTAAATGAAAAAATGTAAAGGAAATGAGCCGAATAATTCTGGAGAAAGGAAAATGAAAAGATACGACTTTTTTTTTTTAATATTATTGATTTCCAGAAACTATTCGAACAAGTTCAAACACCCATTCCAGGTAAATTTCATTGTGAGAAATGCTCGTTTCATCTGACTGGAAAACTTATAACGATAGCATACATAAATAGTAAAGCAAAGGTTTAAAACGATGGCTAAATAAAAAAAAGTTAAAAAAGAATCGCGAATTTTAAAAAAAGATGAAAAAAGAAATCGAAGTGATTCTAAGACTTTACTTAGAAAAAAATAAATTGAAAACAAATTTGAATACAACTGAAAGTTCAAAAAATTCTTTGTTAGACATTTCCATTGAAGAAACTTATAAGACAGGTTATGGTCGATAACAAAATTTATTAGTTTTTAAAAACATCAGTAAAAAATACCTCTTTTTCTCGTTTCTAATTTTTTTTTCTTACTGGTATATCGTGTTATTGACTTTTCACCATTTCTGATTAATTCTCATTTTTGGAGTGTAATTTGTTAAAAAATCAAAATTTATAACGTGTAAAGGCCTATTCATAATAAATTTTAAAACATATACCATTCGTTTCATATGAATGAGGAAATTTTATGATAACATACACAAATAGTGAACAAAAGTATAAAAGAACTCTCTGAAGAGGAAAATATAAAAAAATGGCAAAAATTGTAGCGTTGCCAAAAAAAAAAAAAAAAAAAAAAAAGACTTTTGACTCGAAACGAAAAGAAAGAAAAAACGAAAAAATAGAAAGCAGATAAAACAATTATAACCAAAATACAACAGAATGTTTGAATCATTTCATTATTACTGACTCAGATCTAAAACAGAATTTATGAGTTTCTAAAACTTCTGTTAGGAAAAAAACCCTCGCTTTCTCGTCTCTTAATTCTTTTTTTTTATCCTTCCTGGTATACCGTTGTATTGACTTTGCGCCATTTCTGACTCCTTCTCATTTTGTGTGTGTATTATAGCAAATAATCAGAGCACTTTGTCTCTTTCTTAAGTAAACAGAACCCGTTGAACTGAAACAAATTGACACGGACTTTACATCGAAGAAATATATCGATTCTCTCCGCAAATGAGAGAAATCGACGTTTACATAGAATTTGAATCTTTATAGAAAAGCCCAGAGAAGTACTCCTCTTAACAAATAACATTCTCTGCTAAGAAATTTTTCGGACGTCATTACCCATTCTGTTTTATCACGTTTCGCTTTCTCTTTTTAATTGGAATTTGCAAATTTGAAAGCTGCGAGAACTCCCCCGCTAAAAGTGAAATAAAAGATAAAATTTTCGCTAACTACGATTCTTCATATGTGCGTGCATTTTGTTTGTCGTCAGTCAAAGTTTTAGTCTTTAAAGAAGAAAATTCCATTTACCGGAATTTGCTTCATTTTCAAATTTTCACCGACCGAACCAGTCAACCGAATTCTAATATTGACGTGAAAGTTTCTCATTTTATAGAATAGAATATTCATCATGCAGTAAGTAAGTTTATCAAATTTTACTTTTCAAGGCAAGAGAAATTGGAAAAAGGATTTCTTTATTCATTTACAGCGAAGTCATTCTCATAAAGTTTGGCGCTTTGTTCAGGAGAAAAATTTTAAAGAAAAAGATGTAATATTTGAAAAGTCTCTGCGCCAAATTTCAATTTCCTCGACATTATTAAGAAAATGATAAGACTTTGTTTTATTCATTCCCGGATATCCAGATTTTAATCATGAACTACAAAATAATTCCAAATTATACATATCTACTATAATGAAAGAAGAGGAAATTGCTTAACCTGCGCTTATCTTGAATTGGTCACGATTACCGTTAAAGTGCGAACGTATCAGTTTACATTTCTTTATTTACGTACTACTATTTGTTGTAAATTTTAATATACTTGAATGTACATTTGAATAGTAAGTCAAAAATACTTTGATGTCAAAACGAAATGGCATATACTCGAAACTATTATAATTTTTTCTAGAAAGTTTCGTGATTATTGTAAAGAAAGTGAATATTCCTAAGAAAACAAATGTATATTAATGGGAAAAACTCAATCTATCCTTACTGCATTTTTGTGTTTGAAATTAGTGCCACGTTGCTTAAATATAATTCATTTTCTTTGCATTCATATTATTCGTTTTGTATATTTCAGCCAAAATTGAAAAGTGTTGCAACATGATTGGGTTCAATATTGTTTGATTTTTGAGGTCGCGTCAAACAGATTACATAATTTCTCGTAATATTTAAAGTCAAGGAAGTTTACCCAAGTGACATTCGCAAATCAAGTTGAAATTTCAATATAGCTAGTTTTTTTTATTTTTTATTAAATAATAGATATAAAATATTTTGTCTACTACGATGGCAGAGACACAAATTATTGAAAATTTATGTTTTTTGCGCAAAATAGTTTTTCACAAATTGCAGAAATTTCATTAAATACACGATTAATAATACTTTAGTTTCAAACGAGTTCTCGTTAGAGCTCTACTTAAAAATAAATTAATTGTCACTAATAATTTGCAATTTGTTATTATAAATAATTTCTTAAATGCAGAATTATGCAAGAAATGTTGGTTTTATAATTCGGATTTTTTAATCTAATTTAATCTTTTAAATTTCGCTTTTTAAAATTCAAATATTAAAGTCTGATATTAAAGTAACATTTTATAATTAACCGTGCTCTTGAAATAAGCTTGGGACATATTTATGGTAAAAATTGTAGTTTTTGATAATTTATAACTTAGTAATTACTACGAATTAGACAAAATAAAATTTATATATGATTTCTGAACCTGAAAAAAAAAATATCTGTAAAAAGGAAAAATACTAAGCCTGATTGGATAAGGACACTTCGGGTAACTTCTTTGTGAGCAATATGCGCTTCTCAGTATCATACAATGAATTCGATAATCAAAGTCCTAAAGATATATTTTTAGAATTCTTATCAAAAATAAAATTTTAAAAAGCTTCTCTATTTGGGTTACTTATTAATCTTTAAGCAAAGACGAAACAGAAGCGATATAGAATTCTGTAGAATCACTACTGAAAAAGGCAATACGAAAAGAATAAAAAGCATCAAAACTAATTTGATTGCCTGCTTCATTGGATTTTTAGAGCGTTTTTTCCTTGCGTTAAGTATTAATTAGTGACGTGCAATATTTTTTCTTACATTTTTGACAAGGATTCTAAGTGTGGTTGCAACAAATCACCCTGTAAGCTCTCAACGTATGACTTCATAGATCTTAAAACTCATGATCTGTCCTTCTGATGCGGAACTGGATTATTTTTTGACCTAGTCCTATCTGAAATTTGGCCAATCAAACCTTGTATTTTGTGATTTGAAATTACTTAGTTTGAAATGATGTACCGAACAATTCGAATAGTTTTTGGACTATAGTTAAATAAAATGTTGAATGAATAATAGATAATTATAAAAAATTAAATTTTTACTTGTAAATATCTTCGGATAAAGAAATTCATAAATTATCTGCAAATGAGTTTTTAGATTTATTTTTAAAAAGTTCCCGAGATTTGAGGAAATAGGAAAAAAAGGAAAAAACACACTAAGGGCTTAAAACTTTAGGTCACTCTTCAAGTTAAATATTTGGGAAAATTTTTTCCATAGTGCGACTAACAACAACCCCCGGCTTATTTTAATTTAATTCGCAAATTAAAATCTGTCGAGAAGATTATGTGTATTCAGAGAAAGAACTTTTGTGCGTCTGATTTGGTAACATAAAATATCGAATGTACTAATTAATTAGCATATTTAAGGTAGCCTTTTTGAACCGTTAAGTTTGTCATTCAGCTTATGGGAATCTGATCATTTGGGGGGAAAATATGGAGGACTATATCTTTTTTTTTTTTTTCTTTTTTTTTTTTTTTGTACATGCTACATTATATTTTCGTAGATAAAGTTTGCACCAAAAATTCAAATATGTGTTGTTTTTTTTCAATGCCCACCTGGGAAATGACCAACGTCTTAGAGGCATTTGAAGGGCAAATTTGTTGGCCACTTTTCCAGGGGAACTATATTAAATGGGCCAACTTTGCTCCTACAGTAAGGGCAGATAGTGCAGAGAGTGAAAGAACATTCTAAGTTCGAATCCCTAGCCCGGGATTCGAACCCAGAACCTTTCTTATGCAAGGCCAGTTCCCAGACCCCTACACAGGTCAGTCGGTCCTGTGTTCTCAAAGAATAAAAAAGTGTGACCTGGCCACTAAATTACTACATTTGCTAACTGTTTTTTAAAGCATATATATATTTCAAATTCTTATTTCTATGAGCAAAATTATAAGTGAAAAATTTGTCGATTGAGGTTTTTAAATTTTTAATCTATAGAAGATAAAAAGAAAAGGAAAGGAAAAAAGCGGTATGGATATTCTTTCAACTTGTATTGAAATATGTATTGAACGAAAATAAATAGTTTAACGTTTAACAAATAATTTATTAGGTGTTAATGAATAATTGAATTCCACGAAATTACTAAAAAATGGCCTCAAACTGCACGTAGATGGAAAAAAAGTTTAAAAAAATATATTTCGATAAATTAGTACTGAACCATACGCTGAGAAAAAAGTACGGTCAAAACAACGAAAATGTGGTACGATTTACCTTGTTTCGGAAACTTCGAGAACACCAAAAAGCTCGGTAAATTTTATCGTTACTGTTTGCCAATGACTTTGGTAAAATTAAAAATATAATATGGTTTCATGATATTCGATAAAATTTGTTTGAAATGGTAAAATTCGGTAATTTTATCAGGATATCGTAGAACATGGCATAATTGAGATACACATGGAAATAAGAGCATGGAAATTTCAGTTTTATTTTACGAAATGTGTGGTATTAAGAATTTTAATTCTGAAAACCAGATTTTCTGGTTAACTGTTACTATATGAATGAAAAATAACCAAATGAATGCTGTAAATACGGTATATTTTGGTTTTTATTAATAGAATATTATGTTTTTTCCTTACTAGAAATTTCATTACTATATATTACTGTAATTTTAACAGAATTTTTTTCTCCTTGTACTAATGAGATTACGAAAAAATTATTGTGTGGATATCGAAACGTTGTTTGAAATTAAAATCCTGCATTTATGTCAATTTTCAAAGACTAATTGCGTGAAAAGGATTTTTTTCAGATTGTTATTTTTCATAAAAAAACAAATACTACAAACTATATAATTGCTTGAAATCTCAATGCTTACAGTTTCTCACCAAATTAAATCTCTGTACACGGATGTTTAATGCATTTGTAACATTTATATCATTCTAGTTAGTCTAGTATTATGCTAAATGGCAATTCTCAAAAAGCTCTATAACAATCCGAAAATTTTCATTTCAAGTGTTATATAAAGAACACGCTTTTAGTGACTACCATTTCCTTGAATTAACTAATATTTATACCTTGAATTAATTATAATAATTTAACATCGTGACATTATAAAATTATCATATAATATAAATTTTTTAATTTTATTTCATGTATGCAATTATAATATCACGATGTAACATCTTAACTAAATTTTTATGATACTTTTTTGTTTTCAGTTATTAGAAAGTTATTATCGAATCGAGAAGTTCAATCATCAGTTCATATATCATTATTTAATGCTACCTATGAATTAAGATAAAAAACGTACTTTCTTAATTTGAATATCAAATAAAAAAATATTCTAGTTTAAACATTTTTTGTTCACTCAACTGTATATTTCTCATATTAAAGCAAAATTTTTTAATTTTATAACAGTATTTGTTGTGTACTGCAATTCGGTGTTTACAGTATTTTTCCCTAAACATTACACTTGACTTCCAGAAGTTCTTGTGATTAATTCTTTATTGAAGAATAAGATTAATTGTAGGTAAGTAAACATGCATGAGCACAAATATCAGTTCAGCACTTCTTTAGAATTATAAAATAATTCAAAAATTAAAAGTAAAGGCTGTTTTTTATTTCCATTCATAAAATAATTAATATACCTGTAATGTAACTATAAAGTAACCATAAATCAAATCACAATGGCATTTACAGATCATTCAACTCCCACAACGTTATAAATTCTCTGAAACTTTTATTGCAGAATAACAGGTAAGATTTGGAATGAGCTATTCGGAAAATAATATTTTGTGTTATGGTATATTTTTATCATTAGAGAGATTTGTCATCCTCACGTAACTTCCCGCACACTCTCGTACGAAAATTCTAAGCATGCTCTATCGACAAACGAGGATACTTTGTAGTTCCTGCGCAGCGCAAAACTTATATACGTGATCGTGCTGTAGCTACGTGAGAGTGCGAGATCTCTTTATTACAATAAAATGTTTGCACAACTTCGAAGAATTTGTATAAGTATTTTATGAATTTTACAAGCTCTGAAATGCAATTTTCGAGCGGCGAAGTTATTAATTTAATTAACCTATTACTCAAAAAAAAAAAAAAAAAATGTTGGCTAAATGAAATTTGAAGAAAGGTGTATTCAACTAAGAAAAAGTAATTTACGACGAAGATCAGAAAGGACAAGTAAAAGTAAAATTATCTACCAAGTAAAAATTTAAAGCTTAGATGAAACAAAGTTGTAGTGAAAGTCAAAAATAAAAACTTCTCTTGACACTCTTTATTGATCGTACGACATTAATTTTTATATAATCGCGCGAAAAGTGACACTCCTAGTTTTATCTTATCTCGTAGAAAAGCTGAGTGAAAAATGAATTCTGCATCATTTGCATCAAACTGAATGGATTTAATTACCTCTCCTCTTTGACATTTATTACTAAAGTAAGGGAGAAGTTCTTGAAAATTTTTCATTTGGTATCCTCCTCTTTTCAACTTCATCAAAGTGTCCTCTGTTTACGGTGGAGGCGGAGAGTGAGTACAGGAGGGTGTGTCGAAGCAAGTTTATGGAACGACACCTTACAAACGCATTCGTTTTATTTTTACTTTTGGAGTGTTAATCAAAAAGATCTAGATCGCGGCCTTCGACGCATTTAAAATTATAACCGCGGTGCCAGCGCTACGGGCTTAATGAAATTTAGTCAAGGACCTTCAAAAGTTCTCGATCGAGGCATTTTTATTAAAGTTTCAGCACCTGCAACACTTGACAAAGTACGCCGCCTCCCAACTTTTAAATGAAACTCATTAGTGAGGATTGTCAATGTGACTCCTAATCATTTACCGAAGTCTTCAGGCTAGCTGGATATTTAGGAAGAGATTGATTTTCCTAAAGGCTTCCTTCGTGGGTGGAGAAAAGAAAAAAAATCTCCAGAATTAAAGCGATTAATTCCGATGGCATTAAATTAAAACTCTGAAATTTGGCACATTCGCTCTTGGGACATTTTTAAAGAAAATGCTTTCACTTTTATCTTTCTACCTTTTCAATATTTTTAATTTCTTCACTGTCAAATAGGTAGCTTAATGTTATGAAATTGTATAATTAGGTATTTATATTTATTATGCCTAGCAAAATTTATTTATTTTTTAATGATAGGAGAAAACCTTATTGATGTCAAACTTGACCACTCTGTTTTCAGTAATTACTAATAAACAATAAATGTTACGATATATATATATATAACCGTTCGCTATGGTGATGAATTTCAAAATTATAGTTCCCCATACATTATTTAAAAACAAATACAAACCTGAAAGGTAAATTGAACTAAATAAATCGTTTTATGCCCTGCTCTAAAACATCATGATAAATTACCACGATAAAATTGCCAAAATATTCTTCAGAGCTGTCACTTATTTTACCATTTATTTGGTTATTTTGACCTTTTGATGTCTACGTCTCTTACCTAATAGAATGGTAATAATCTGTTTACGCTGGTTTATTTAATGGTTTATTCAAAAGGGGGGTTTATTTAAGCGGTTGGGAGTTAGATGACTGTTAATTATTTCTAATCCCATTATATAAAATTTTTTCAATTATAGCAAGGGATAAAGGGACATAAATGACTGCTTGAAATGTTTAACGAAAGTGAATTAAAAATACTGAAATCAGATATATCAACCTATGGTAACTACTTTATCCATTTTTTATGGGGTCAGTGGGATTCATTTATTTATTTACAAACCTATGTTGGTTTCTTTGTAAATATAAAGAACGGCTTAAAAACAGTTTGAAAAGCAGATAGCACAATTTAACGAAAGACAGTAAAAATATACATCCAGTGTTGTAGCGGGATTCTAACCCATTATATCTAAACTTCAGAGAGCTAAGAGGAACAGCATTTCTTCAAGTTAAACTACCCTATATTATTGAGGATTCCATTGCCACGGAGGGTTGGGGGGCGTGGTAGCCCAGTGGTTGCAGAATCGGACTCCGGCCCTTTCGACTCCGCTAAGACCCACCGAATACATGCGATATACGTGCTTTTAAAATCTACGAACTCGAAAGTCATGTAATGTGGTCATGGTAGTACACGGGTACAGTACCACGGATACAGGGATCAGGAGAAAATTTCCTTCCTCTTCAGATCTATATCTTAACTGTGGAAGTGAATCATAAATGAGATGCAGAAGAACAAAATTGTGATGATATGTCTTTGGATTTTCCACGCCAATAGCCCATTGTACAGCTCTAGTGTGACGTAAATAAAGTATCGACCCTCCTACCATTGTTGCAAAGTGTTCTCCTTCCTCAAAAAGCTCTAAAGCATAGAGGTAGAGAGTTCAATGTCTTAGTGTTATTTCTTTCATATTTGACTATCTGTTCTCTAACTTGACAAGAGACAAGTCATTCTTCGCATTAAGCCTGTAAATGTATCTAAACCAAGTTTATTTATTTGTTATTACGCATGCAAAATTACGCTTTGTTTCGAACCCGCTACCTCCATTTTAAAGATTCGGTTGAAAAATGAGACTGCTGTAGAAGATAATTAAAAATAGTCATAATTATTCCAATAATTTATTCATTGTTACACATATATTTCCAAGATTATGTGCTCATTACAAAGTACATTTTATTATATGCTCTTAACAAGAACAAATTGTTCAAATTAGAGAAAGACATTACAAAAATGCATTTATTGTAATCTGAAAGTGGCGTATTCGAATCTCACCGTGTCCCAGAATGTATTGTCATTCTCTATATTACGCTATTTGTATTTCACCTTTTCAACAGCATGTAAGCCGAGCTTTGTAATGAGCACACAATGCTTCCGTATGTGTGCATAACCATAAGAATTTTTACATAAATACATTTATACAGAGTAATAAGTGAATTCGAATCCACTAACTCTACAGTTTTATTTTAGAATGTTGGTACAGCCCTGTTGAGTAATAGTTAAGCTACTGACTTAGTTTAGCATTGTCCAGGCATTTGTGCATTTAAAAATGCACATTCTTTGTAGTTTTAAATGTTGGTAAAGGTTACTTATAGCTATTACATAGGAAACAATTAACCGACGAGAACCGAAGTTTACAAGTGTTTACTAATAAAATAGAGGCTAAACATTTTCCCGTCCAAACTATTCTAGTACCGTCAAAATTACCGATTTTTGGTTTTGATATATATATATATATATATATATATATATATATATATATATATATATATATATATATATATATCATGACAAGAGCTTTGAAAAATACAAAATATGTTATACTAAAATGTCAGATTATTTTATTTATAATAAATTATTTATTATTTATAATAAATTATAAATAATAAATGATTTATTATAAATAATAATATAAATAATAAATTTATTATAAATAATGAAATAAAATATTTTCCCTTACAACATTTGAAATCAAAGAAAAATTTCGAATTTTGCGAAAAAAATATCCATTGTAAAAATGTCCCGCAGTGGACAGATCGTAAAGACATGGTTCCCAGTGGAACACCGAAGTCAAGCATCATTGATTGCGGTCATTAAGCATGTGGGTGACCACTTTGATCAACCTGTGTAGGGACCGAGGGGGCGCGGTATCGGTCCTCGCTAAAGTGTTCTACTGCAAAGTGCTCGATTTCACACTCAGGTCTTTGGGCTACAATAGCAGGAAGCCATCCCCTCTGCAGGGGATCAAAATTGCAATGACATGTCTGCGGATCATCCTCAGGGATGTTTCCCAGACCATCGCCAATAGCCCATTGGGCAGCTCTATTGCGATGTTAATAAAGTACCTACTTATCCCATTGTAAAAATTCACTATATATATATATATATATATATATATATATATATATATATATATATATATATATATATATATATATATATATATATATATATATATATATATATATATATATATATATATATACAAGGAAAAGTAATACAATTTATTGAAGGGTTGTATACGTTGTAATAATCTTAATTAATTTTTTAAAAGATCTAAATTTAAATGAAATTTAATGATTTCGAAGTGATTCATTTGCGTGAATGGATTATAGCATGCAAGAAAATACAATGTAAAACTTGATTATTGTATTAAACATTGTAAATTTTAGTCATTTGGGTCATCGAGAAGTTTTATAAAGAAACATAATAAATAAAAGTAAATGTTTTAATTTTCTTGATTTAAGTTCAAATATAAATTTTGAATTTAGTGAAAATGATAGTTATTTAAAAATTGTAGTAATTAATCATCCAAGTGGCTTTCGATGAAGTCTTAGCATTATTTGCGAATTTCTTTCTGCGAAAAATATCAATACTTCCATTAAATCAATTAAACTTTTCTCCGTAGAAATATTTTATAGAATTTGTTGGAGAAATAATTGTATGAAGTAATCACGAAATAATTATGTTGGAACATATAAAGAATTCCATATCAACAGATTAATTTTGAAATTTTAACTCTAAGAAGGCGATAAAAATATTGAGAGGGAGCATTTCAATTAAATCATATATGTATACAAAGAAAGGACTTTCAATTAAAGCTACAAGGGAAAACTTCTAAATGTAAGCTATTCTCTAGCGAGTTGTGTTAATCTAAATTAAATTTTCCACTGTCTGCGTTTGTATTTCCGTTGCCGTCTAGTCTAAATAAATAATCTTTTAATAACTGACTTACTTGATGAGCGTGGGCTATGTGCCGAAGGCGCTTTTGAGGATTCGACTCGTATTTCATGTTTTGGATGAAATCAAGTCATGCGCAACTTTTCCAAATATTCTCGTTAAAAATGCATTTAATGTACATCTTAGACATATTTATTAGAAAGAAAGAAGAGTTTGCCTCCGGATAAATTAAGTAGTTGCAAATTAAAATACTGTTTGTTACTCGTTATGTGAAATGAAACTTTGTAAGCAGAAAATTTGTGTTGATTTTAAAATGAAGTAAATCAATAAATATGCGTTATATATAAATATTGCTTTTCAATTTTATATTAGCTTTCATGTGTGCTGAAATATTTGCTACTTCTTATCAAAAAGTAAATATTGAGTTTAAGCTTTATGAGATTGATGGAAAATTTTTCATTCTACTTCATTAGATACATTGATTGCATTTTTGGTAAATATATATATATATATATATATATATATATATATATATATATATATATATATATATATATATATATATATATATATATATATATATATATATATAATAATAATAATAATAATAATAATTTTAAATGATAAAAATCTGCAGAACAAAATAATTTCAAAAAGACTAATTTTTTATGCAACATTTATTTTTACCATTTTTTTATCATTTAAAACTTGCCTAGGATAGTAAAAAATTATATTTCATATAAATCAAAAATATTTTAATTATTTTAAAATTTAATGATTATTTTCATGCATGAATTATCATTAGATGAACAAGTTTTATAAACGTGAGCAAAATTATATTTCGATAACTAAATTAGTTCCCGAAATAAGGTTAGTTACACAAGAAGAATAAATAAGTTTAGGAGTTCAATTATTCAGCTGTTCAACCATTTAAACTTTCGAGTCTATATTTTACAAATTGCTGCATCCCCTTCATGTTCTGTTTTTCAAAACGTACACGTCTGTTGATAAAAGGGTATGTTTATCCACAGAAGGCATTTTTGGTTTCTGATTGCGTAACTTTCAATATTATTTGCGTTGATGAATAAGGTTATTTAACATTTGCCCTACGAATCATTAAATTTGCTTGTTAGAGCGTGAAAATGTGATGATTAGATCAAAAGTTATTTAAGTGTAAAATTTTAGATAATAAAACTTATCCCCCTTATTTGTAAAAATATTTATTGCATGACAAAATTAAAATCTGTATCTTAAAAATGTTATAGTAACAATAATGATTCATCAAAATAAATAACAGCTAAATCATTTTAATTCCACACTTTCTGGTAGCATTCTGATTCGAACATACCTTATACAAATACCACCTTATTCTATCAGTTTTTCAAATTTCAATGACAAAATAGCCTTTCGATAAAAAAAATAATAGGTGTTTAAAATTTATTTAATCAAATATTATTTTAACATTTTTCCAGTTTGGCTGATTTTTTAACATATGGTAACATCTGGTCTTGATTTCTTCAAACTTCCCCTTAATTGCACAAAATATTTTGCCACTAGAAATCTGGAAAAAAAGAATGAAACATCAGTTGAAGAAAGAAAAAAGATAATAAAATAAAAAATTAGGTTTTCGCTGGTCTAATTGTAAATAAAGTAAAGAATTTCCTCAGCCGATAAAGAGTTAGCTCAACAATTTCTTATCAACGGCCTAATGAGGACAATTTTATCAGAATGAATATTAAATCACTATTTATAACCACCAAAAGCATATTCAAAATATAATAAAGAAAATTTTGCAAACTAAACGTTGGATAAGGCTTTTCTTCACACTCTCAGTAAAACCAGCTCAACGTTGAACCATAATCTGGGTACTTAAAACCATGATTCCATGCAAATTGGCTGCAACCTAAAAAATTATTGATTTGAACCTATTTGCATTCAAGGTGAACCATAGTATCAAAAAATCCAGTTTAAGAATTACGAATACGAGGTTCAGCATAATAGCATTCCAGAATTTCAGGGAATTGAAATTATGTTGCGGCTTAACGCGCTGCATAATTTCAAGAAAACTTCTCTGTTAAAATTCAAATCTTATACAATTCAGTGAGAGATTAATATTGTTTATAAAATATTGATTTGTATACTCACAAAATTTTTTTTTTTAACTTCGAACGGTGTAAATATTTTGCAACCTTAATATGCTGCTAAATTGAAGTTGAATCCTGTAGTCAAGTTTAAGAAGAACGATAATGTGGTTCAGCACGTTGCAGTAAATTTGCCGTAATTTAATGCCAAGTCTAATTAAAACTTAAATATGTGTAATATAATCCAGGGTACAGGAGTCAGGGAGGAAAGAGTCGTGGAGACTTATGGTGAATTTTCATGAATACTGTGGATAAAGAATTTTGGAAAGTTTGCCTAATTTTAGAAATTTTGCACAGGAGAACAAAAACATGAAGTAAAGTAAAATGTATACAATTTTTTAGTTATACTAAGGACACATTAGTATTTTTGATGCTTAAAGCTCGGTTAAAAATAATGATAATTAAATTAATCACAATCATTATCAAATTAATTACAATAAAATCATATTAATTGTGCAAATAACCGTCCCTTAATTGTGCATCTGAATGGTCAACATTAAATTAACAGCTTAAGGGAAGAAATAAAATGTCCTGAAAAATACAATTAATGTGCGGTTGCTTGTAAAAATAATTCGTTAATCATAATAAGAATTATTCAGTAAGAGAACAAAATATTAAAAAAAAATATTAATTAAAAATTGAAAGCAACATATAGTTAGCATGTTGTCATTCATAAATATGTAATTAAGAATATCATTCCTACACCTTTCTGAATACAAATTAATGAAAGTTTTTATCATTTCAGATGCATTAATTAGATGTCACTTAATATTAAAATGCTATTAAAACTTTAATAAAAGTTTTCAACTTCGAAGGAAAGCAACTAAAACATTTTCCTAATATCTCCCTCAAAATGAAAGTCGTCAGAAATAAAGTTAATATTTTCCATTGAAATTAGAAATAAAAATATTATCATTACTTTGAACATGAAAAGGAGAATGAAGCCAACCATAACTTTTTTCAATGAAAGTGAATTAGACTGCATATTTTATCTTTTCAAATTAATAACGAAGCATTCTAATTCCTTTTAAATGCAAATAAGACATTAAAGAGAATCTAAAATCAATCAAATACCTTTTTCTCATAAAACATGATCTACCAATTTGAAGCTTTAATCGTAGAAGATTTATCTAGTTTGAATTGGAGGAATTTAAAAAAAAAATCTGCATAAATGCCTTTATTAAAATGAATTCCTTAGAATAAATATGATAGAAATAGAAAACGTCATTTTAAAAACTCGAAATATTAATCTTGAAAGTTAATGCATTGTTCAAAAAGTTAAAGAGCTACCTTTATTGTGAAGGAGTAATTCAATTTCTAAAAATGAAAGCTCTTGTCATTTCATACTTTCTTTCAGCTGATAAAGATTTTAAGGGAGTTTTTTTTTTTAATAATAAATGCAAAAATGATAAAAAGAAGAAAAACTCGCTTTATTGCTAAGGTATTCGACAATTTAAAGAATAAAGAGTATTTATTTTTCACATTACCTTAAAAAGATCACTTACAATAAATTGTATATATATTTTTAAATCGGTAAAAGTTTAAAAGTAGTTTTACTTCTATCCCTCTTAGAGTACTTAAATTTATTTTTATTAACATCTTCCGATTACGTAACACATTTGAAACCTTAAAAAGAGTTTGGATAATAAAATATAAATTTGCTTTAATGGATATCAATTATAAATATATCATTAAGACAATGATCTTTTTAAAAATACATCATAAAAAGGTTCACTTTAGTTGAAGAAAGTTTAACTACTGTACAAATAAAATGAATTGTTTTAATGGGGTTACTGATTATTTAAGGGTTTGCTAATACAATTATTGACTCTCGTACTTTTGTTTTTGATACCCTTCCCACTTTTGTAAAAAAGTTTTCTTAATGTATCTGTATAAACAATTTTAAAACAGGGAAAATGTGAAGCATTTTTCAACTTATTATAGAATAGTAAAAATTCATTTTTAACTGAATCTAATTTATAAATATTTGGCACTTTTTGTGCAGTTTATCAACTTAGAAATATTTATGCTAGCTTGAATTCCATATGCAAAATAAAATCTTGGAAATATTTGTTTAAGAAAGCTTTAATCAGCTAATAATTTACCATTACAATGTAAATAATTTGTGCAAACAATTTGCCATTATAGAATGTAAATAATTCCCATTATAGAATGTCATGAAATGGTTAAGAAATATGGTCAAAACTACTAGAATAAGATAAAATTTATCACGTAGTTTTGAGGCAACAGCGAAAATGGCGGTAAATTTTGCCGTTGCACTTTTGTAACGAGTGATGACAAAATTACCAATAAAGTATGATTAATTATCATACAATTTTGATAAATTTAAAAAAAAAATGCTATTAAATAGTAAAATTGGAAGTTGTACCGCCATTATTACGTCCGACTTAGAACTAATTACTTCTTGAGCGATAGATTTGCACGTTATACCGTTGCGAAGCCAGGGTTTGCCAATGAAGCATATAATCTTATTAGTATTTTTTAACGAACACCGATTAAAAGTGTCTACTTTTGTACTTATTTCTGTAAAAAAGGTTAAGGAAACGTCAACTGCATAAAAAAAGTCAAACTTTAATAAGTATCATAATAAATAGTTCGAATAAGTACGAAAAAGTATCTTGTTTTTAAAGTTGTTTTTTGTTTGTGTTTAACCAGTTTTCATCAGAAATATTCAGAAACATAAGGAATGCATTCAAGAAATCTGAATATGATGGAGATCACCAGGACAAGTTTAAACATTTTATTAAAATTATCCACGAATTTCCAACAAATAATCGTACGAAATTTATCGATGTCGCGAATCAGTTTGAATATATGATACAAAAGACAAATAACTTTCATTATTATTACTAAAAATATTTGCTGTTCAAAAATATACATATTAAACGAACTTAACAAATGTATACAAATGCAATTTTAACAAATACAAATTTAAAACTTAGTATACAAATTTAAAAACATTTTATGGATATAAGAAAAAGCTAATCAAAAGATATAGCAGAAATGAAAGAATATTTAGCAAAAATTTCTTAAGAGAAGTTATGAAAACTGATGAGTTTGAACCGGGAACCTTGTGATCGAGAGATACTTGGATTTTTCTATTGCATCACAAAGAGAGCAATCTTTTTTTCCTGTTAATTACAGCAGTTTAATCCAGAAGAGGTTAAGGAATCACTTAAAATTGAAGTCACCTTAAAATACATAACGTATTCCTATGCAGTGCCTAAAAATTTATAATAAAAGTCATGTTTTATGTTATACTTGGTGCCATTTTTTGCCACTAGGCCAAAGTAAAGAACTGGACTTATAAAAAGAAATAAGACTGCTGACTTCCTATAAACTAAAAATGATCATAAAAATAAGAGAAGAAATTGAGAAAATCGTAAATAGTAATATTGGAATAGTCTAAGGTGATTTTAGCTACAGAATAATGGCTGAAATTAATAAAAACATTTTTTTAAACTGTGTAAATCATTTTCAGATCGTTAATATATTTCATAACAATATTTCATATCAATTTTTTTAAATTTAGAACTCCACATAAGATTAAATTTAATCAGCAAAGTAAAAGAGTTGAACACAGAATAAACAGTAATATTTCTTTTTCTTTCAAAGAGAAAAAAATTTTAACGACCATTTTATTAAATAGATATAATCATTTTTTAAAATTTATATTTCATATGCAATAAAGTTTACTTAACAAATATGAAGTAATAACTAATCAATACCGTAGAAGCCGTAATATTTTTCAGAAAAAATAACACTTTATGACCATTTTACAAAATAAATATTTTTTAAATTTGGTATTACACATACAATAACGTTTAATCAAGAAATATGGAGTCAAAACATTGAATATGATAAAAACAGTAAATTCTTTTTCTTTCCATTAAAAACAAAACATTATGACCATATTATAAAAATAGATAACTCAATTTTTTAAATTTGCAGTTCCATTTAAAATTAAAGCAACAAATATGAAATAAAAGAAGTTTATGCAGAGGAAAGGGTAATATATTTTTTTCTCTTAAGGAGAAAAACTCTTAAGGACAATTTTATTAAACATATACACTCCTTTTTTTTACTTTGATATTTCATATGCAATAAAATTTAATCATCAAATAAGATTTAATCATCAAATATGAAGTAAATAAAATGTAATACGATGGAAGCGGTAATATTTTTTCTTCTTTTCTGAAAAAAAAAACATTTAATGATCATTTTATAAAATGGATAACTGATTTTTTAAATTTGATATTCCATATGCAATAAAGTTCAAACAATAAATCTGAAGTAAAAGAATTCAATACCGTGGAAACCATAATAGTTTTCAGGAAAAAAAAAAGAACGCTTTATGACGATTTTATAGTTTGGGTTATTGAATTTTTTAAATTTGGTATTCTACATACCGTAACGTGTAATCAACAAATATGGAGTAAAGGTATTAATTATGTATAGGTTGAATATGATTTTTTCTTTCCACAAAATAAGAGGAAGTTTTATGACCATTTTATAAAATAGATAACTCAATTTTTCAACTTTGGTATTCCGTATAAAGTTAAAGCAACAAATATGAAATAAAAAAAAATTAATACAGTAGAAAGGGTAATATTTATTTTTTCTTTTAAGGGGAAAAAAACTTTATGACCATTTTATAAAATGGTCAAAAAGGGGGTGTTGTGGTGGACGAAAAAAGGGATATTCGTAGAATGAATTATAAAGAGTGATGATATTTTTCTTGGAGTGCAGAAAATGGAATCCGTGGCGTGGAAAAATGATGATCCGCTTGATTTCTTCAGACAGAATGCCCAAGGCTAAAAAGCATCTTGCTGTCGCCGCTATCTTTACTTTTGATGCATTTTCTCTTTTTTCTTTTCGTCAATATATTTCCTCTCCAAATAATGTCATCTACACAAAGACGAAGAGAAAGTTTTAAAGCGGAACAAAATAAATAAAGAACAAACTAAGATTATAGAAGAAGAGAGAAAAAAAATCGCCGCAAGAAAACCGAGGCAGTTAAAATTGAATGCGCATGTCTCTTTTCAGTTCAAATGGAATTGGCGAAAAAGGTTTCTAAGATATAAATGTTCCATTACTTTATGAGAAAATTAAAGAGCTTTTTTTCATTTCTTGTAAATGATTGAGTCATAAAAAATTACATAAAAATAAGTGAAAATATTTGTTTGATTTCAGAAACTCTAACTCATGCAGTGAATTGTTTTGTTCAATAAAAAAAAATATCTCTTCTCCATGTTTTACCTAGTTTTATGTAATACTACTTCAGTTCATAAATCCCAAAATATTTATTAGTAGAATACACTGGCCCGTAAAAAAAATTTTAGAGTTGAAAACTTGCAAATTAGAGAAAATTGTGTACCAAAACTTTCAACATTATAAAATTTACAAACCTTTTATAAATCTCGAAATATGTATTTTGTAAATAATTTGTCTGAAAACTAAATTTTAGTACCACAGAGATGAATTTCAAATTTCGTTGTGTTATTTCTAAATGTTCAAGCAATCAGAAATTTAGTCATAATTTATGCGAGCCTTAATTCTAAACGTTTAAGGATTATCCTGCTAACTAATGTAACATAAATTCTAAAATGCACTGTCTAATGTATCATGTGTTTTGTAGTCGTGGTTTTAACAAATTTATAGAATTGTAGTCTTATAATCCAAACATATCGAAGCACCAAATGTTTTAACATTTAAAAATTTACAAACACATCATCAAACTTAATGACTAATATTCGAGATAAAAGTTCATATATCTCGAAACATATATATATATATATATATATATATATATATATATATATATATATATATATATATATATATATATATATATATATATATATATATATATATATATATATGGGTGATTCTCACGAAACATGACAATTCAATGTCCCTTGCTCCAAGATCTAATACTATAATACTAAAAGAACTTTTTTTTAAAAAAATATAATAAATAGCATTGCTGTTAGCATTTTAAAATCCCCAGAAAATCCGTCATTTTCCTGGCTACTTTTATTTAGTGGTTTATATCCAAAATAGATAGAGCCAGCAATCAATATCTTATGTTAACAGAATAGTTAGATACCCTCCTATATGAACATGTCTTGTTGCATGAATAAAGAACCAATTTTCTGGTTCAAAATCTATTTAAAAAATTTTTTCAAGGTAAGTAGGTTTTTGTGTTGTCATTTTCCTGGCTTCTTGAAACCATTAATAGCATAAACTACATAGATTTATCTGAGTTATTTTAAGAAATCCTGTTGTTTTCTACGGAATATAAACGTCTTAGGCCAAAATATTTCATTAAAGTAAAGTTATATGCTATAAAATGGCGAATTTGTCATTATCCTGGCTTATGAATGCCTTAACTGCTAATACTGTAAGGAGGGAAAGCAAATATTAACCCAATACCAAGTTTATGTATGATTGTAATATGCTTGAATGTAATCAAAGTTATTTATTTATTTAATGATTGATTATTATCCACAATTTTATTCTGTACATATCAGCAACAAAAAATTTTCGATTCTTTCTACAGTGGACAAAAAGAATTAATTTAAGCAATTTAGGGTCCATCTAACATAAAGACTTAAGTTGAGAGTTACTTACGATTAACTTAAAATGACTGTTTTTTAAACTTCTTCTGTTTTTTAAACTTTTTCTTTCCCCAGTTGTTTGTTATTATTATTCCCCCCCCCCTTTTTTTCATTTGTCTGTAATTTACCTTTGTTTTATCTTCATTTTGAACTTATATATATATATATATATATATATATATATATATATATATATATATATATATATATATATATATATATATATATATATATATATATATATATATATATATACAGTAAAACCTGTTTTTGTGCGGTCCTTTTTTATGCGATTTTGTTTTTGTGTGATTTATTTTTATGCGGTATATGAATTTTAGCGGCGTTAGCACCAGTTTAATGTTTCCTATCAATGTACATATACATGTTGTGGACGAACTCTGATTATGCGGCCTCCTTGAGAACGATGTATCTGGACTTCACGATGCTCTGTTCATTTATTTTAAACAATCTCCTGACAAGGCAGAGTCAGTTATGTACATAATGTCGCTCGACGCGCGAACAGTATACACTTCGTATTCAGAGTTTTATACACGATTCACGTGGTTAAGGATTCATTTGATAGTGAGATTAAAGGTAAATAAATTAATTACTTTTGTCTCTATTTATATGTAGTTTTTATGATTTTTATTTTATTTTTAGACATAAGTACTCATTTAAAATGAATAATTATAGCCAAAAGAAAGTAAAAAGAGGGACAATTCCACTATTTAATGTATAACTTGAAAACTTCTCCATGTATACGTACAATGAAGAATTAAATCTTTTTACAATTTCTTTAGGTCTAATTTAATTATTTAGTTTAATTGAAAGCATTCTCTCATCTATTTCATAAATCACTGATGTATTTTCTTTGTCCGACTTTTTTTATGAGGTCCCTATCCACCGCACAAAAACAGGTTTTACTGTATATATATATATATTTTCTTTTTTTAAATTCTACCTTTGTACACTAGATACTACATTGAAATAAATTACAAATAAGTAGGTTTGAAATGTTTCTGTTGTGTAATAACTTCTTTTCGGAATATTTACTCATTATAAAAAATTGCAATTATCAAATTTGACCTTTGAGCTTTTATTATGAGGGTATATGCATTGAAGAAATTTGATTTTCATAACAAATAATACCCTAAAAATAATAAAAAAGCAATCAAGCAGTGTCAATAAAAACATTTTTTTTACTTCTCTTTTTTTTTCATCCATCCGAATTGAACTGTCAAAACGGGAGAGACAGTGGGGAAACCTAAATATGCTTTTCTAATAAATTTTATTGTTTAATTTTTAGACATAAATGAATATTAGATATTAAGTACCGATATTATGGTCTATGGTCGATATTAGGGTCTAATTTATTTTTCGTAGCATATAGAGACTTAATTATGAAATCAAATAGTTTACTAATAATTTAAACTCGGTTGGTTTCTCATTTACGAAGACATCAGAAGCACAAACAACAAATAATATTTAATGAAGGAAAACCTGATCAGTTTTGGAGTGTTGCAAGTTGCAAGGAGGAGGTTACATTAGGTCAAAATAAAAATATATAATAATAATAATAATAATAATATATATATATATATATATATATATATATATATATATATATATATATATATATATATATATATATATATATATATATATATGCCGCAAACCTAATGCGGTTGAGCTTTATTGTTGGAAAAATCAATCAGTCTTTAATTTGAATACCCGGTATTATGGTTAAAATTAAACGAAATATTGGTTCAATTCAGCACTTATTATGTAACCAAAAATGTTTATGTTACTATGATTCAAAGTGCCGCTATTATAGATCAATGTCAAATTTATTTTTGGCAACGTATAGAGACTAAATTATAAAAATTAAATTGCGCATTATTATTTTCAACTCAGTTTCTTATTTATATTGCTCAAAATCAGCAAAATGGTTTAATGATTCCATTGGTTTCTCGCTTCAGATGACGTCAGAAACACAAGGAAGCAACACTATTTAATGAAGGTAGGTGCGAGATGTTTCTTTTATAAGGTAGTTTCATATCGTTATCTGTCTGTAAAGGAATGAAATAATTCATCCTTCTCAGAACCTCGTTTGTTATCTTGCACCCTCCTTTCGTCTTTTAATGAATAACGACCAAATAAATAGCTTATCACCAGCTCTAAATCTTATAGAAAAATTAGGAGACATCAAACTGATAACATTAAATTATAGGAGGTGTCACATTTTAAGATGACGGCTAGGATTGCTTCTGCCTTTCATGTACAGTAACATCGATCATTCTTTCTTGGCACATTATCCGCAAGAGAACCGTAAAAGCCGACTTTGAAAGACTGGAGTGCAGTTCATGCGCAACACCCCCTCCCCCAAAATCCGATCACTAGTCTATTGGGTCATTTGTTTTATTTATTACTGAAGATTCATGTCCAATGGGGATGACTGGAACAAAGAATGAGATGTTATTTTTTTTCAAAGCATATCTTTTGGGAAAGTAGCTAGAGGGGCAATTACTCGACTTAGAAATAGATGTTGAATTATACATATATTTCAAGTAGAAGGAGGGCATTCATTATGATTATTAATGCATATTCTTGAGGACTTTGAACTAGGTTTAGAGCGTTTCGATTTGTGTTAAGAAAATATTTTTCCAGTTTTTAAATATTCGTGACTGTATTATGTCATATATATATATATATATATATATATATATATATATATATATATATATATATATATATATATGCAATACTTTTATCTTTAAACATACGTGTAATGGGTTTTTATTCTTTATATACTTCCAATTTGTATATTATTTTTAACGTATTGCATAAGAATGTTAACCAATTGATACGCGAACGTAATCAAGTGCAAACCACGTAAAAACGATAAAGCTGTATTGTATTACTTGATAATTAAGATTTTACATAGAATCTAATAGTGCGTCTAATTATTTGGCCAGGAATATATATATTATTGGCGAATTATTGGCCTAGGTATATATATATATATATATATATATATATATACATATATATATATATATATATATATATATATATATATATATATATACATATATATATAATATATATATATATATATATATATATAAATATATATATATATATATATATATATATATATATATATATATATATATATATATATATATATATATATATATATATATATATATATATATATATATACTCACATATATCTATATATGCGCGTGCTTTAACTTGACAATTACTCGACAAGAAAGGGATGTTGATACATAATACATAATTTCAAGTATACCTGTATACCTATCTGCGGAAGAGAAGCTCTATTATTATGATCTCCCCTATCAATGCAAATTTTTGATTTTTGTAGACTATGAATTAAGATTTGAATTTCTATTTATCAGAGTTTTTAAATGTTTCTAAGCTGTTATATCATTTATTTTTGGAGTGTTGTTTCAAAAGTAAATGACGCAAAAACTTTGAAGCAACACTTGAATCATTTTTGAATAACGTAGGTTCAGAATTTCTTTGGATGTCAGAAAGTTATTTTCGTTCATAAATTATTCATATTTTTATTGTAATTATTTTTATGGTTAGAAAAATTAATAGAAAAACAAGGCTGAAAAATGATGAAATTTTTTTAAAAACTGTTAATGATCCTTTAAAAGGAATGAATGGATTAACCTCTGACCTGTAATTGAGGCTTTATGTATTGCGTTAGATCCTGAAAACCGTATAATTTAAAATTATCCACAACTTCAACGAATACCCAAAATATTTTAAATTAAGCAAAGTATCTTCGTTTATGGTGTTTTACTTTGTATTTTCAGCTTCTTTTCCAAATCTAAGAATCCTTTTGGCTAATTTCCCCTGACTAACATAAGGCTAACTACACAAAGTTTGGAGGAGGATTCCCCTATAGGATAAACCACACATAACCTGAACAAACTTTAACAATCTCTGTGACGCTGTACGATTAGTTATCTAAATTCATTACAGTAGCAATTGAAACATTAAAATAGGAAGAAAACGAAAATATATTTTTATAATTAATAATTTTTTTTCAAATTGAGTTTTTTTTTTTTCTGTCAAAATTTTTCGATAAATCATTCTGTTCGCATAATTTTAAAAAAATTGCTGCGTTCTTATCATATGATTTTGAAAAATATTTCCGCCTTAATTTATAAAGCTCTATTTATGGCAGCTACAATCTTTAAGAAAGAAATTTTGCAATTAAAAATTCAAATTGAAACTAAATTGTATCAATGCAAATATATATATATATATTGATCAACTTCATTAAAAACAACAACTCATTCACTTATTTCATTCACGCGGCACTTTTCCAAATGATGACGTATCCAAATTAACTCAGCACATAACCCAAGAAACAAAACCCGCTCTTGGTGGATTGAATGAAAGAGGAGAGTAGGAGGGAAAAAAAGGAGGGAAAAAAAAGGATCTTTTCTGAATATTGGTTCTTCGTTAATTAGAAGAATGTGGAATTGTATAGCCTAAAGGGAGGACAACATGCACTGAAGAAAAGTGTTGGAAAAGAAGGACTTTAATGAATTAATGGATTCTGTTAATGATAGATTGCCACGTTTCACAACATCGTGGATGGGATAAGAAAGCATCATGGGAATCAAGACAACTAACTGACAACACACGCAGCGGGGGATGAATGTGTTATCCATTAGCACCTTTAGTTCATGCACTGCAATGGAAAGAAAAATGTCCGATTTACTGAAAGAATATCCTATCTTAACCTAAAGATATTTTTATTATTTTAGTTTCGGGGACTTCGGAAGAAGAATTTTTGTGACATAATGAAGAGAACTTTAGTCAATTTTCGTATTTTTCAATGTAATATTATCGACATTAGTATTATAAAGAATATAAACATAATTATAATACTTACAAGATTGAAGTATCGATATATATGGGCGAATCTTAGGAATCATTAACCTATATGTCTTCAAACTTTCCTATAAATATATAACATAATAAGCGAAAATTAATTCTAATAAAATTACAGGAATAACTATGCATTACTAACTTTAAGATACGTACAGTTTTGATCGCGAGTAACTTGCTTTTGGCTTTCATTTCTTACTTCAATCCTACATTTGACAACTTTTCATGAGTGTCGCTTAGAGTGTTTAACATACTTTTTTTTTTTTTTCAATATGTATTCTGTTTTTAAAAAAAAACATAATTTAGTAGCTCAGCTGTACTATCATATTTTCTTGAATAATATTTTTCGTGAATATTGACGTTTGCAAACACTTAAAGTTTGTCGCCAAATTTTGGCACGTCAAACCGTAACCATCGAAAATTTAAAAAAAAGGTATACAATCCAATTCTGCGAGTTACAAGTTAAACTAATGATAAATTTTTGCTCTACTTTAAATAAGCTTTTGGAATATCACTAACATAAAACTAGTAGAATTGGATTGTATACCTTTTTTTTCAATTTTCGATGGTTACTATTTGGCGTTTGTAAGAAAAGTTTGAAGACATAAGTTAATGATTCCTGATATATATATATATATATATATATATATATATATATATATATATATATATATATATATATATATATATATATATAATTATTATTATTAAATTTAAATTTATGCTATAATTTAAATAAAATATTGAAATTCATTAAATTTACTTTTTTTCCCAATTGAAATTGAATTTCTTCCCAAAATGACGTATTAGTAACTTAAAAATTGAAACTATTACATAATGAAAGTATAAACTGTTAATAAAATAATTTTAATGTTTGACATATGTTTAGAGTTTCTTCAATTTCTTCCTCTTTTGTTGGAAGAAACCTATTTCTTCCATGGCAGTTTTTTCCGCAGTTTTCTTAACTGTGGAAGAAACTGTGGAACCATCGTTTTTAAAAATATTATTCAAATTTTTTTTTAAAAAGTAACTTTATCTAGCTTACAGGTATATTAATTAACCTTTATTTCTTACGAAATTTAATACAAAAAAATATTTGGGCCAATATAATACTGCATCATATAATTAGTAATACGCGTAGACTTTATTGCTATGAAAGAATGGGTGGATGAAAGGTTAAGTCTATAAACAGCTTTCTATCCATGCATGTAGGCTCTGCCATATAAACAATCCCCCTATGAAAGAAGGAAAGCCAAGAAAATGGCTTTTCTATTTTGCGTTTTATGTTAAGTACCACAAATATTCTTAATATGAATGGTTTTATATGTATAATATATATATATTCGTTATGGTTTTAAATAATAACAAAATTTTTTTAACAGTTAAAATAAATTAATTTTCTGAAAGCTTTAAATAAATTGAAAAATTTTTTTTATTTTGTTTTTATAAAATTTATTTTAATTCCAGTTTTTTTCCCTAACATTTTTCCAAAATCTATAATTATTCTTAAAGTGTTTTTTTCTTAGATGACAACATTGAATTTTTGCATATATTTTTTTACCAATTATATTATACGGTGTCAGCTAAAAGCTCATTCTATTTTATTTTATCTTCCTAGCAATTTTGTTAACTGTTAAATTAATCAATCTATTTTTAATACATATTTTATTTTACTTTTTTTTTGGTGTATTGGTTTCTTCTTTCCTTCTAAACTCATCTACAATACCATTATTATTTCGTTTATTTTTTTTTCTTTTGAGACATGGATGCATTATAAAGAGCAATTTTTTAGTTTAGGATAATGACTTTTTTTTCGAAATGCCTCTTTTACTAGAGATTAGTTAAAAAATGAGACTAAAATAGTTAGTACAGGAAGTGATAAGCTCGAAGGAAAGATCTCGTAGACCCTTACGGACACATAACCCTGGTTTGAAGACCACGAGGCTATGCTATTTCTTTTAAACTATTTTGGCACGAGCTGTTTTGGATTTTTATTATATTTTAGGGATCTTTAGTTTTAGTCTATTCTTATGAATGTTTTCTTGGTTTATTGCTCTTCTTGGTCTATTTTCCTTAAAACTAGAAAACTAGAAAGACTGAAGCAGTCAAAATGACTGGATTGTGAAAGAATAACTAATGTATAAAGAAATTTGTTCAAAATTAGTTTTTAAGATTTTTTTGATATTATTTACAGTTATATAACAAGTTATTAGTAAATATTACAAACATATTATTAAACAATAAAAAAAATTATATGTTGTACAAAAGTCACAAAATTCTAAGAAATTGTGTCGTCATTGTTTTTCTAATTGAAATTAAAAAGCAGTCAAAATGACTTCCTTGGGCAATCTAGTGTTAATGAAGATATACGAGTAGAAGTGGTGCACGAATTTTCATTTTTTAGGCAACATTTGACTAAGTTTTTATTCAAAATAATAATATGAATTGAATATATTTTTATTCAAAATTAGTTTTTAAGATTTTTTTAATATTATTTACAGTTATATAACAAGTTATTAGTAAATATTACAAACATATTATTAAACAATAAAAAAAATTATATGTTGTACAAAAGTCACAAAATTCTAAGAAATTGTGTCATCATTGTTTTTCTAATTGAAATTAAAAAGCAGTCAAAATGACTTCCTTGGGCAATCTAGTGTTAATGAAGATATACGAGTAGAAGTGGTGCACGAATTTTCATTTTTTAGGCAACATTTGACTAAGTTTTTATTCAAAATAATAATATGAATTGAATATATTTTTATTCAAAATTAGTTTTTAAGATTTTTTTAATATTATTTACAGTTATATAACAAGTTATTAGTAAATATTACAAACATATTATTAAACAATAAAAAAAAATTATATGTTGTACAAAAGTCACAAAATTCTAAGAAATTGTGTCATCATTGTTTTTCTAATTGAAATTAAAAAGCAGTCAAAATGACTTCCTTGGGCAATCTAGTGTTAATGAAGATATACGAGTAGAAGTGGTGCACGAATTTTCATTTTTTAGGCAACATTTGAATAAGTTTTTATTCAAAATAATAATATGAATTGAATATATTTTTATTCAAAATTAGTTTTTATTCAGTTTATAATGAGTTTTTGTTCAAAATAACTACAAAATAATTCAAATAGATCATTTTAATACGTTAATTCTCCTTACTATATTTGAAGTCTCACACTTTCACACCTTTAATTAATTTTCTCGAATTTTACATTTTTGGAATTTTAAATTTATACATTTCATTGAACACTAATGATTTTCTTATGCATTCACGGGAACGTTCGCAATGTTCAAATGATTTTTTTTTTTTTTTCAATTTAGTGTCGTAATTGTGTGCATTTATGCATTGAATTCTTCGAAATACTCCTACGAAGAATGTCCGAATAAGAAAAACAGAAAAAGAATTTGGAACTCGGAATGTTTACGAGTAATTTTAAACGGTTTAAAACTGGTTTCATTATCAAACGCATCACTTAACATGTTTGTAAATAAGGCACTTTTGTTTTTTTCTTTACACTTTTCGATTTAAAATTCTATTTGTTAACGACCACATTTGTTGTTCATCAGCCTCTTAAAAAAACTTCTTGTAATTTGATTTTTCTTTACTATACACTGTTTTGAATGAAAATGATTTATAAATTAATTAAAAAGTTTAATTGTTTACTTCCAATTAAGTGTAAAATTTTTTTTTAAATAATTAATCAAATTTTATAACTATTGGAAGAGACTTGTAACTGAAACATTGACAATTTTTCAATTGATAAATTATGATGCTTTCTTTTTGAACTGAAAAAAAAATTATTTCAATTATATTTTTTTCAGTTATATTCTTAATATTATTTTCCTATAGATAATTAATTAGTTTCCAAAATCCAATTAATTAGTATCCTCTAGATAGCAGCTTACTACACTGAAATATTTTATTGCCTACATGGAAATCGGGAAGTTTTTCACCAAAAATGCCCCCTTGAATAACTGGAAAATAATGCGCATTTGTTATGGAAACTCAGCTTTTCCTTTATATAAAGCTTGACACAACGAATCACCCTCAAAACAATATGTTCACTCAGGCACGTTAAGTCATCGAAATCTGTTAATTTATATCCAGCTTCGTATAAATTTTGTAGTTTTATCTGTAGTCTGGATTAAATCATATTCTTTGTAAGTAAATTGAATTCATTTACAAGCAACTATCCTGAATTCATTTAAAAAAGGAAATAAACAGATTCATAAAAAAGCAACATTCTATTGTGAATTTAATTAACTACAAGTATTTGCGTCAATCACTTATAAGAAAATGACATCAACTGAATGAATGTTCAACAGTTTTAAGGAGCTTTTTAATTTTACATAGCATAGATTTTAAATAGAAAAATAAGTTCTAAACTGAAACAAACAGAATTGATCGTGATTCAAATCTGTTTTAACAACAAAAAAAGAAAAATAAAACAATAAATTTTGTCAGATTTGAATCACTGATGTGAATCTGTTTCAGCATGATTATTTGAACTGCCGAATTCACTCAAGCATTCCACATTTACATTTAAACTACTGGGTGTTTGTTCAAAAAGAAAAAGAATGGTATAATTGCAGAACTGAGTTTTAATTTTAATATGATCAATAGTATATTTGGTTGCATAAAAATTTTAATAATAATAAAGCTAATTATGGCTATTGTTAATAACATTTGCAAATAATGATGAAATAGTTGCGTCACTGAACCGTAAAAACACAGTCGTAGCGACCGGAATTATGAGTACAGAATATCTAAGAAGTAAAGGCGTATAGTGCGCAATGCTACCGTTTTGAAGTTCGTCTAGAAATTACGTCCATAAACCCTTGACTATTGACGAAATGCTTTACTATTACTTATGCTGCTAATTAAACTTTTTTTTAAAAAAAAAGTTCATGCACTCTAGTGATTAAAGTTAGGTAGACTTATTTAAAAAAACAAACTGTTTGTCAAATTTAAAAGTTCTTCAAAAGCTTAAAAAAAAACAAAAAATATTTTTGAATACATTTCAACCGAATATCTCGTTTCAATTTTAGGAAATGGTATAAAAATCAGCTAAGGAAAGAGAGAAAAAAAAAGAGAAACGAAGAAGAAACAGAAATTGATTTTATTTTTGTGCAGATGAGATATTGAACAGCCGCAATTGTATCTAATAAAAAAAAAATAGAAGTCTGACCCTACCACCTCGTCCACTCTCCAGCAGAGAAGATGGAAGAGTTCAATCCCCAACTTTCCGAAATGATACCGAAGAGACTGAAGAAGAAAGAGCAAAAACATGCTTTTCCAACGATTACACTGTTTCTTTTCGATCTCTATCTTTTTCTCCTCTCTCTCTCTACCCCCCACATGGGTGCCCAAAGCCCTGTAATTTTAGGGTCGACGTCTCTTTCTATGGTTATAGAACAATGCTGTAGAAGGGGTAGAAAGGCGACAGAATTGATATGGGTTTGCATGTAATCTCAGAAAAAGGAAAAACATTCCATTAGACAATTTTCGGTTTCGTCCTAGTCCACTTTAATTCTAATTCACTCACAATAAACATATCAAATGAATAACGGTGTCAAATTTGTCATAGTTTATAAAAATTTTGGGTAATTCATAAAATTTTTTTAAAGCGTATGGTATGGTAATTTACAGGACAGTTTGTTCCAAAGCCAAGTTGATCAATATTCGGAAATGAAAAATTTCGGATATTAAAGAAAATATTCCTTTTTTTAATGTATTATAACCTATGTTATAATGGAGTAAAATTAGTCACAGTTTATAAGAGATTAGTATGAGGAATGAAATTATGTAATCATGTTTGATAATTTAAAAGACAGTCGATTTAAATGATAATAAATTGTCATCCGATGTGCGAAAATAGTTCTGTTCTCTGCATTTAAATTTGGAAAAATGTCTTAGTATTTTTGGTAAGAACAAAAAAAAATCATTTTTGTATTGGAGTAAAATATAATATAATAAAAATATCGGAAAATAATGTATTTAGAATTTAAACGAAGTAAACTTAATATCCGTATAGTAGCTAACCCAATTTTTTCAAAAGACTTTTTCTTTAAATCTTAAATTATGTTAGTTAAGTGATTTCTATTCTAACTTAAATTACAGTAAAAAAAAAATGAACACAAGCATATCACATTATTTCCATTTCTTTCATAATTATTTTCGTCGAATTTTTCTAAGTACTCAATATTTGAAGACTTAATATTTTAAATACTCAATTTTCCGTTATATTTTTTTAAAACTAAAATAGATATTAAAAAATGGCTTATAATTGAAAATTCTTTAAAAGACACGCACACACACTCAAAAGAAAAAAAAATGACTCTACGACTCTCTCAAACATCCATGAAATTCGATTTTATTTTAACCCGAAAAACAAGAAACAACATAGATTTTTTTAAGCGACAGATTTAACGCCAAGTTCAGAAAAGGATTTAATGCGTAAAGAAGCAGTGTTTATTGAATCTTTTCTCCTTCATTCTTTGGATCGTGAAGCTTTGTAATTATTCTGCCACAGACTTGAGAGCGATGCTACTAAATCGAATTTAATCACCTTTCTCTCTTGCTCACAGTCTTTCTTTTCTTTTTGTTTAATCTTCTTTTAGTTTATTTCTTCATCATTTTCTTTCCAATGCGAAGACATTCCCTAAAATGGACTTTGGCTATCCGTTAAAGAAAGATCTTTTCCTCTCTTTATTTCTTTTTTTCCTTCTCTTTGGCTCTTACTAAAAAGACAACAATTAGCCAAGTCCTTCATTAGTTTTGCAGCGGTCTGGGAACTGAGTGAATAGCTTGCCTACTTTCTCCACCAAAGTTTATTTTCCTGGGACAATATACATTTGAAGCAGTACTTGCTTCCGATATCCAATCTTCCTCGTCCGTCAACTTGTGCTCCATGGATTAACGAAGAGGATTATTTCTTATCGGGGGACAAAGAGTGGTGGGATTTCTTTCCTATGGATGTTAGTTTTTCTAACTGGACCCCTGGTCTTATCTGAGCCAAAATAAATGGCTCAAACTGATGGGTTTTGGTTCGCCTAGATCTTCTTTCTTGAGTTAACGCGGTGGAAGGCAGATTGACTTTGCCAGGGATTAGAAGAAATAAATGCTATGAATTTTATGTCTGTGTGGGCTCTGAAATTAACAGATCCCAATTTATGATGACCAGAAGATATGCCAGTTTAATGAAGCTTGAAAAAGACTTATGTCTAAGATCAGTTAAGGACTTTTCTTTACATTTTAGTGAAAATTAATGAAAGAAACTATCAAAGATACATTTACAATTTTGTTTCACAAAACTGATAATTACTAAACCTATTTTTTAACATATTGGAGTTAAATTATGTTGCTATATTTTTATCAAAAGAAAATTGGAAATAATTTTTATAAAATCATACGGATGATTAAACTTTAAAGTTCAAATGTTCAATAAAATTAAAGTTATGAATGTTTATAAGAAACAGATATGCCATGATAAGGTTTCATAGTTAAAAAATAAATTTTTGGTTAAAACTGACGTAAATGGCTCAAACTGAATGATATTGGTTCGTCTAGATCTTCTTTCTTGAGTAACTTGGTGGAAGGCAAATTGGCTTTGTCAGGTATTTAAAGGAATAAATGCAATTAATATTACGTGTGTTTTTGAGATGTGAAATTAACAGATCCCATTTTATGATATGCTAGTTTAAGGACGCTTGAAAGGACTTATCTAATATCAGCTAAATACTTCTTTTTTTGCATTTTGGATGAAAATTGATGAAAGAAACTTTCAAAGAAAGACATAAATCTTACTTTTATCAAATCTTATTATTAAAATATTACTTTTTCATCATGATAAAAATGAAAACATTTTCATAAAATCTTACAGATAATTACATTTTCAAGTTTAATAATTCAATGCAATTAAAGTTTTGAATTTTTTATCAAAATGGACGCTACTATAGAATTAAGCAGACAAATGGTTAAAAAAACCTAATTTGAGGGTAAAAGGATATTTCCATAATGTGTAGGTAAATGTCTGAACGTTTCGATTTCATGCATAAAATATTCATCCATTAGTGTGTTAATGTTTATAGACTACAAAGTATGCAACATAATTACAGTATGTTGTGTTACGTTAATAAATATTTTTAGAATCCTTGTTGAAAATATTATTTTGAATTAAAAAATAAAAGTTTTAATTCTCTTAAAAATTAGTGTAACATTGCTCCATTACAGAATTCGACAGATTTATTTTATTCTGAAATTCTGTTTTAAATTTGCACCTGCCATTTCTAAATTATTATTATCTGATAGATAAAAACAGTTATTTGGAAGCTGTATAAAAGGAGAAGGTTTGATTAGAGAAACCTTTACATTGTTTACTTCATCAACTATTTAATATGAATTATACTTTGTAACTCTGAATAAAGCTTTTGGTTTAAACGAAAAAAGAGAGTTGTGTGCTAGCGGAATTTAAATATCATGCTATTTCGTCAAAAAAATCTATATCTTGCAATATGTTTTAAAATTAATTAAAAAAAATTTTTTTAATTGTATTGAACAATTTTAATTATAATTGAAAAATAATAGTATAACCAGGGCTTTCACCATAATAGCGTTGACGACAATCATGGCAAAATTATGGTATTTGTAATAATCGAGATTGATCACTGGATTATAATATTCAATATGTATCGCTATTCAATAAGTTGGTCATGAGATTGCTGAGTCTTATACTCAATAACACTTTTGGTCCACAGAGGACTGTTGCGAAAATGCTTTATTTTTTATATTTGAAGTCTGGATAACACTGTGAAGCAAATATTTTTCAACTACTGGATATTGAATAATTTGGGTATACGGATTTCAAATATGTAATTAGTTTTGCTCCTAAAGCTACAGATTGTTTTTAAAACGACATTTTTAATCTATTAACTGTTGGATATGCGCGTTTAAAAATGCTGTATATAACAGGAGGTCCATAAATGTTGCGATAAACTTCAGAGGGAGTTAAAGCACATCGCTAGGTTGAAAATTTCATAGAAACGTCTGACCGTTAATGCCTTCACACGCAGCTAGGGGTGCCTCCCTATTATGACCTTATCAGAAACAGTTCATCATGGACGAAGCGGCCCTAGCAGCGTATGATGGCATTTCTAGCATTGAATTTCATACAATTTTAACCCTGATGATGTGCCCTAACTCTTCTAGGAGTTTGTGGCAACATTTATGCTATTTCCTGCTATGTACAATGCGCAAAATAAAAAACAGACCACCATGAATAACTTTTGCTTTAATGATCGGATCGTCACGTTCAATCTTAATGGTTCGAGAGGGTGATCTCAAACTTGCTAATTAATAAGCGCAGACGGTAATTTAAGTCACAAAATCAGACGCAAGAACGTACTTTCTCTGAATAAACACATCCTTTTTACGATGGATTCAGATCTGACGCCCAACATATACGGGGTAGCCGCAATCTGTTAAATATGGGCCCAATAGTTTGGTCAGGAGAGCGCTCCAAAGTTTGGACCACTTAATGTTATTTTTACTTTTTCCGTGATTCGATATCTCGAGAACTTTTTAAGCGAATAGAGAAAGTTTCACACAATTTAAAAATTCGTTTATCCAAAGATAATTCCATGCAAAAAATCATTTTTAGTTAATATTTATTATTTCTCATTATTTTATTTAAGAATGGTCAAAGAAATTTTTTATTGTAAGGTATACAATGTTTTGTATCATTTTAAAGATCGCAGTTTTAAATGGTAAATACAAAATTTGAGCGAAATCGGTCGAATAGTTCCTGAGAAATTGATTTTCAAAAACGTCAGACACTTATAATTCGATTTCTCATAACTACTCGACCGAGTTTGCTTAAATTTTGCATTTTGCCTTGTAAAATTATATTATGTAATAAAAAATAATAAATATTTACTAAAAATTATTTTTTGCATGGAACTATCTTTGGATAAACAAATTTTCATATTGCGCGCAAAATTTTTTCCATTCGCATAGAAAGTTCTCGAGATGTAGTGAAATACGCATAAATTAAAATTAACATTAAGGGTTTCAAACTTTGGACAGCTCTCCTAACCAAACTAAGGAGACCATATTTTCCAGATTGCGACTACCTCCGATATTTTGGAGATCAGAAATCCGAATCTACTGAGAAACAAAATTATGTTTATTCAAAGAAAATAGTTTTTTGTGTCTGATTTCATAATTTAAAATACCGCCTGCACTAATTAATAAGCATATTTAAGGTCACCCCTTAAACTATTAAGATTGAGATCTAGAACACGAAAATCCAATCATTAGATCAAAAGGTATTCAGGGTGGTCCGTTTTTATTTTGCTCACTGTACAGCGCTTTTAAAGATTTAAACTTGTGTATTTTGACAAAAAATTGACAAAAATGTCATTAAAAAAACTAGAGCTCGGAGAACGAAACCGATTGTAGATTTGAATTATCTAAAATCTGTTACAAAATTTCATGCAACAGAAGAAAAAAAATGTTCCCCAGTGTAATCATAGCATTTCTGTTTAAATTTTATTTTTCTTTTAATACTTGTTTAATGATGAAAATATTATTTTGTTACTCTAATACAAAATATCAATTTTAAATTGAAAATAACCACTTCTGTTTCAGAATTGAACAGTATATTCTTTGACACTAGAAGCTTTTTTATATCTGTTTGAATTTATAATTGCTGTTTTGAAATTTCAAATAAAAGCTGTTCAATAAAAACTGTTGACAGTAATTATTAACAACAGCTATATAAAAGAAGAATATTTAATGAGAGAAACATTTTCACTGATTACACATGATACGAGTTAATTAACATAATTTTTAAACCTCGGAATGAAGCTTCAACTTGGAAAAGACAGAAACTTTTAATTCTAATTTCTGGAAACTTAAACATCAAGATTACTGTCTCATTATCCCTTAAATCCAAAACACCTGGGAAATAATCTGGCCTTTTTGGACTAAAATAAGCCGTGTAGACTTTAAAATTAGGGGATATAAAATAATTTAAAGGTTATCTTTATTACTTTTCTTTTTTAATTTAATTTTTATATTAAAAGAACAAAAAAGAAAATTCCTAAAATCTTTTTTACTTCCTGCTTTTAAAATGTCTAAGAATGCACCTGCTAAATCAAAAATACTGCTAAAAATTATTTGACGAAAAAATGCTTGGAAAGAGGCATGGTGGTTGATCATCATTTTTCTTCCTTTCTTTCTATGTTAAGATTGGATTCATTAATAGATTAATCAAAAACATCTAATAAGAAGCCGGGTAGTAAACATGGTATACCAAGGAACCATACATGTTTTGATCAGTCTCTGATTATGATATATCGTCTTGCGGAGATTAACGATGTGCTGAGATACATGTAGAAATTAATCAAAATTTTTAAAAGAAATTTTTCAAAATTTTTTGAAATAATTTTAATTATAGTTAAAAATAATTCTGAAAGTATCAGACTTATGATAATAGAGGTATTGATAATTGTCACGAGATTATCTTACTTATAATTATTGATACTGGTCACTGGATTATAATATTCCATACTTATCGCTGTCAATAATGATTGATAACCATTGTGTCATTAGCGATATTTTTCACTAACTCAATATTTTAATGACCTAGTATTCACAATATATAGTATATTTTTCAAACCATCGTATTAAAAATTACAGTATTCTACACCTCTGTGCAAATTCCTTATTCCTTAGAAGTGCTCAATTTTGTTTAAGATCATTTCGGAAGTCCCCTCCTCCCGTTTTTAAGGCATTTCAACAAGATTAAACTGTTAAAATAGTAATATTATTTGTATCAATGAAATTATGCTGTACATTTAATATCAATTATTATGTTCAATATACTTATATTAGAGCTAATATAATAAAACATTTTAAATATTACAGTAAAATACTATAATAGGAATTAAAATGAATTTTAATAAATAAGTTATCAAAACCATTGTAATGTAATAAATATCATTTTAAATAAATAAAAAAAATACTGCCCATTTATTTTTATCTGAATAAAAACAAGTTGCAATAAAGGGACAGTATCTATTTTAAAATTCTTAAATAAATAACATTTCATTAAATAAAACTATTTATTTTTAATCAACAGTTTATGAACACAGTTTTTTTGAAGAAGTTAATTTATTTAAAAAGTTAAGCACTAATTATTTTCAACATTTATTGACACTTAAAGATAAAATCTCCTCATAAGGTCCTGTAAATACCATATATTTTAGAATATGAATGAAAATTAGGAAGATAAATGAAAATTGAGATGATAAATGAAAATTGGGAATATAAATGGAAATTGGGAAGATAAATGAAAATAGGGATGATTAATGAAAATTAGGAAGATAAATGAAAATTAGGAAGATAAGTGAAAATTGGGAAGATAAATGAAAGGAGCATAATTGAAATGAGAGAAGTACAATTTCATCATAAAAAGGTTTCCATGTCTTGCTTTAAAAAACTAAATCATTGTACGTAACCAATTCTGAAATTTCATTTATCTACCATCTTCTTTCAAACACTACAAAATACAAAATCAAAAAACTGAATCGCTTTTTTTCCCTTTAGAAAACAGTATCTTCTAAAAGGTGTTTTTCAGTTATCTGTAAAACTCTCAATTGAATCATCAGCATCGATAACATTCGCAGCGCCATCTCGTAATTTCAAATTGAAGTACATTTCAAAACGGTCGTTTCTTGTACAGTTACTGCTTTATTTCAATGCACAACTAAAAAATAGCGTATCTATTGTGAAATAACTGTAAAATAGAATACAAGCAGATAAATTGCTTCAATTCTATTTAATTTTCAACAATTTTACTAATTCAAAATCCAATTTAATAACAAATTTTAAAAATGAATAATTTATTAAAATTTCAAAAACTTTTAAATTACTCAAATCTAAAATTTTTCACTATTTCAGAACCGAAAACTTTTGCATTTCAATATTATGCTTATTAATTATTGATTGTATTTTAATAAGCTACATCTTTATAACGAGTGCTTTATTTAAACGTAACGGGTGCTTTATTCGTTCTAGTTGGAAGTCACTTAAAATATCAGATATACTTTAACATAATTATCAGTGATAACATTAATTCAAAAATTAAAAATATGATGAAATAAAAACAATAATATTAGTGGAATCCAGTTTATTTGTTACGCACGTTTTACATGAACACTTCTAATATTCTTAAAATATGCATAACGCTATAAATTATCATTAAAACCTTGGGTTTGATACCAAGTAAATCTATATGATACTATAAAACATAATTTTCTGTCAGTGAAAACAAATGGTGTTTCTTTTTTGTCTTTTCAGAATGTTATGAACAGATAATAAACGAGCACTTTCAAATTCCTTAAATGTATCTTTTATCATGACAGTTCGAAATTAAGTAAATTTCGACATTCTCATTTGAAAGTCTACTTTCAAAAGGTGAATGTCTCCGGAATATTTGTTAAGCATCGTTACCTTGCCTTAAGACCAGCTAATGCTGACATTCAGCTGTAAATGTTGTTATTAATGTTGAATCAAATATGAATGTTTTATTTTATTTTATAATCGACGTTGAACAACCGAACCAATTGAATTTTGCGACTATAAGTGTTCAACTTCATACCCCTGCAATTTTGAACCCAACCTAGAAGACAAGAGAGGCATTGGGATCAAGCATTGGGACAAACTAGCTTGCAGGGAACATTTTTATGGAACTAACTCGTATTCACGATGCATGGGGAGGAAAACCACAAAACCTCCCACGGCTAGCTTGAGGGCAAGGGCATTCTAACCCATAATTTGTCAACCACTGAGGATATTTTACGTGAGAATTATGGTCGGTGCGAGCCTTTAGCAAAATTCATACCAACCAGAAAACGTTGGGATTCGAAGCTTTGTTACCTCATTGGAATGTGAACTCTCTCCCCCGAGCAATCTCGATTCAAAATTATTGTTGAGTAACACATAAATGCTGATTTACACAAATTTTATTAGAATCAACAAATAATTTTCTGCAGTGAAAATATGATGCTTAAGAAATATTTTTCTTATTTAAAATCAAATATATATATATATATATATATATAGTATTGCTGATATTAACTTATTTTCACATTTCACAGTAAGAGATACACCAATTTTAACATCTTTCTAGTTCAAATGATTCTAAATAGTTAAGCAATCATAATCAGAAAAATATACTGAAGCCAAGTTAAACAATAACACAAACATAATAAGACCAGAATTAAAATTGAAACTTTTTAAGCAAATGTTGTGATAAACAATGAAATTTGCAAAACGCATTTTAAGGATGAATTAATAATTAAGCTAAGAATTCTCTTTTCGTTATTCAAGCATTTAGAGTGTGTTTACTAGCAAAGCAAATATTTGCATACCAAATATTCTTAAACAATAAAAGTAGAAAGTAAAGTAATATAATTGTTTGATTGTGTTTCTAATATATAGTTTTAATTTAGCAAACAATAAAAGTTATTTACAAATAAACTTTTATTTATTCTCGCTTTCTTAATAAATTATGCATAGACAGAAGAAAGTTTAAGTACATAAAGATTATAATTCTAAACATGTTTATTGGGTAATTTAGTCCTTTTTAAAAAGTTTATTATTATAAATGAAGAGAAACATCACAAAATGTGGGGAATTTAACAACTTTGTTTTGTCTTTTATAAATAAAACTTATAAGGTTTGTAAGGGGAAATAGAAAGATTTTTGTTTACCAGTCTAACCGCATTTTTTAACAGATTTAAAATGCACTGAATGAAATGAAAATATAAAAAAAATTAATCTTCATTAAAAAATTTGTTTTTCTACTCTTAATCTTCCTCAATTTAAAATAAATGAAATTATGTAATTTCGAGAGAATTTTTCTCTACAACTGTAAAATATACCATTTAAGGAGTGGTAAATTAAGAATTTAATTATTTTTAAGCTACCATTTATAAAAATGATTTTAAACAAGGAAAAAGAACGAAACTCCTGATATTGACTATTCACTATTATCGTCATTATATATATTATTTTTCTTACTGTTGATCTCCTACTTTCAAGGAGGTTTTGTGGTTTTCCTCTCACTGTAACGCAAAGTTCCACCAAAAAGTCCTCTACATAGGCAACGTCTCCCAATACTTGATCTCGGAGTTCCCTTGTCTTCTGGATTGGGTTTAAAATCACATTGTTGAACATTGGTAGTGGCAAACTCGAAATCGTGTCTGCTGCTCAACGACGGTTATAAACAACATATCTCTGGCTGAATCAAAAGTTTTTTTACACTCTTTTCTAAAATCTACATTTTAAACATGATTTTAAGAAAAGTATTTTTCAATATTATAATTTATATTTATTTACTATTTAATATATTGATGATCAAAAAGTTTATGGAGTGTTAGGTATATAAATTTTCACATCCTGTTAAACAAGATAATATTAAATAACAAAATCTAAATGTTAAATAAAATATTATTAGTTACGGAGAAATAAGAACTGAAAAAGTCGAATTTCTTCCAAGATTGCTAATATCTGACGTATAAATTACCGTCTAATAACATATACCATACATTGCTCTTATAACTTGAAATGCTCTCTGCGTAAAATGTAATCAGATATGAAATTTGTAAATACCATAGTTCTCTAAATTAAAAATCTAAAATTTACACCTACCTAAGAAATAAAGTGTTCACAAAAAAGAATGGAAAATAAAACAGATCGTGAATTCTGGAATTTTTATTTTCTACAATCAGCTATTTAACAGATATTTGTAACACTAACTAAAAACGTATGACAAAGTCAAACATTCTTATCTTGTCTATTTCTTAATTCCTATTGAAAAGGTTAATGTTTTATCAAGATTTATTAAAGTCTTAAAAATAAATAAGCATGGTGAATGCATTCGTCTTTATTCACAACTTGTTATTGCTTGATGGCTCTCTAAAATACTTATGGTCTTAACTTTTTTACCCACACACTTGAGTGTTACAAGAATCAAAATTTAATATGCATTTTTATGATAGCGAGATCGTTTATGCTCCCTTATAACTCATTTTAAAAGGTCAAGACAATGTCCTTGCAATAAGATTTTGTCATCCTTCTCAGGGGAGTCTTATTTTCATTAAAGAAAAACTTTATAAGCATAATCCACTGTTTAAACTCAAGTAATCCACTTGAATGTTATTTACACGGTAGACCGATATTTAACTGCAACGTTTTGATGACCTCGAGCGCCTTCGTCTTAGCATTTACAGCCATATCCCGGTATAATAAAGACAGGAGCTTTATTCTCAGCCATATGTTAGATAGAGGTCAAAATATACGACCAGTGTTGGCATTTAAATCGCCTAGTAAGCGGTAAGCTGTAAGTCGAGGATAGTGCTGTAGTTATAAATAGCTCCCTGAGGAAGATAAGACGGAAGCCATACTCGGTAGTTTCGCTAGTTTGAAGAAGGCCGTTAATACGGCGGGTTATGGATCTGCTGTTGTAATATGTATGTGGAAGCGTCATCATAAACGGGCTACTTCTTCCCCTCCCCTATTTTCCCAGTTTCTTTAATACATGATCAACAAAACGAAGCATATGCAAATTTTTGGGAAAAGCAAAATATTCCAAGCTGTTCTAAGTCAAGAATATGTAATTTGCAGATGAATGGAACCCAAGCGATTTAAGAGAAGGAAACAAAATCACTGGGAACTAAATTCGCAAACACCGCTTCTCATATGCATACATAAACTTTATGCTTTGCCAGGAAAAAATGATTTTTTTATTTAAATTCCTAAATTAGTCTTTTTGGCATTGATAAAAAAGCTTCTTTTTTTCCTTTTCTCGGAATTGCATAAAAGTGTAAATTTTCTCTTAGTTGCAAAGGTTTTTTAAAATAAATTCTTTAAATCTGAGTTGGATTATTTTAAATCCAGGCCCTCTTTCACAGAACTGATTTTAAACGTCATTCTATAAATATGTTGCAATTCAGGCTAGTTATTTTTCTTAGTTCTTACATTGATAGAATTAATAAGCAATTGATCATATCAACACAAATAGGCTTTTCAATAAGTGTTTGAAAAAGGTCATTTAATTGCTTGACTGATAAAAGTAAAAATCAATGTTTATTAATCTTTTTTTTAATTGAGAAAATTTCCTTTTTATGACTTCTATAGCATACCTTGAATAGTGTACCTTTTTTACGACTTTTATAGCATGCCTTAAATAGTATACCTTTTTTTTCTTATTTGCATTGATATTTTTAATGTAACATAAGAAGGGGAAAAATATGAAGCCAATTTAATATAAAAATGTCAAAATTTAAGCGTTTTTTTATTCAAAAGATTTCGTAAAAATAATATAGGAAAACGAAGATAAAGATATAAAATATGGATAGATAAACTGGATGATTTGTTTAAAGCCTATTAATGACAAAATACCTAACAAATTCCCTAAGATTTGCTTGTCGGAACAATTATTATTTTTTTCTTCAAAAAGTTTCCTAGAAGGTTAAAGATGATGCGTTTCTGCTTTAAAACTATCATATAAGAATATTGGTGAAAAACATGGGGAAAAATATTTAGGAAGAAAAAATGAAAACTGGAACGCATGTTTGAACAGGTCAAATTAACAAGAGAAAATAAACAAAAAAAATTTAGAAACGTTACTTATTGTTACAGGGATAATTTTGTTAACAAGTGCTCAGAAGTATACATACCCTAGCATTGTACTCCTAGGACATCTTGACTCTCCTTTTACCAATTATCTTTGAAAATGTTATGAATAAAAAATTTTATGAAATTGTGAAAATATGAGATTTATGGTTTTATACATAGTGTAACATTCTATCAATTGTTGTTTCAGATTTTAACCAGATTGCATTTTGAAAGAAAATATTGAAAGCTTTCCTAATTTGCATAAAAATTTAGTTACGCTAATTTCGATAAAAATATAAGCATTAGTTTGATCCAACATTATCAAATCTTCAAAAAAAAAATCTTTTTTAACATTTTCCTAGTCAAAAAGAAAAATTATCTGAAATCCAAACATTTTTTCAAGACTGTGACACCTTCAAACTCCAAATAAAAGAAAGAAAACAACAAATCGATGCATTAATTTGACCTACACGAAATTGAAACTAAAATTTAGTCAAGCTGATATTATGCAATTTTGAATTAGCATGAGAAAAGAATATTCAAACATTTCCAAAAGAGCCATATGACACATCCAATGTCATATTTTCAAACTTTTTATACGATTAATATTTCTTTTTGTATGCTGTGACAAAAACAAAGTAAAGAAACGGACTGCATGTTGAAAGTGGCATTAGGTAGATTCCAACATATGTTCAAGACATAAAAACCCTTTGCTAATGAAAGAAAATCTAAGTTGATTCATTTTTAACTTAAAATTGTGTTACCTTTCCTTATTATTCATAGAATATATTTTAGAAAACCAATCATTAGCTACCATACAATTCATTATTTCATTATGTTTGTATTGTGATAAAATAAAACCCCAATAATAATTTTGTAAATTTGAGTAGGATAAGGCTTTTATATAATATTTCGTCTACCCTTAGATCAAGCGGCACCTCCTAGAAAACGGTGAGCTCAAAGGACTACTTAAAGTGCAAAAGGTTGAATACCCTTGTCCCAGGCAGTGTTTGTCAAAGTAAACTAACTTTCGACTCTAACTTCCTATTACTAAAAATCCTATCACTATACGCGTTGTTCTGTTCTGAAAGCATCCATCTAAGCCTGACTTTACATTCACTCTCAAGTGCATGCCTCTTCATTAATCAGGGATCAAAGTTGTCCTTAAATTCCTTAATTTTCTTTTTAAAAAAAAAGAAAGTGTCCTTAAATGTCTATAATTAAGCATTTCAGTATATGTCCCGAAATTTTCGTTGAAGTTAACAGGAAGAATAAATATTATTTATCTGAGGAAGAATGAAAAAAATTTCAAATTTAAAAATTTTGTTATATATCATGAAACAAAGTAAATAACAAAGTCTTCATAGCGCGTCAAGTACAATATTAATTTACTTTCGGTGTTAAGAGACAATTACCTTTGATTTGATGGCATAAAAACATTTAATGCAGGAGAAATATACAAAAAGTTCTTATCTCTCTACTCCCCCTCATCACTATATCATACTTTACTATTTTTCACTAGAGAATCCTCTTCGATTTTCCATATTTAGACTATTTTCTCCCCATTTTTTGCAAAAATAAATAAATAAATTTTTGCGTAACTTAAAAAAAAAATGTGAGTTTCTTTTTTTTTATTTATTTTTTTTTAATTTTTCTTTTTTCACTTAAGTGCAAGAAGTACTAAAACTGTTACCAATTGTATATCTACGAGCCCATGTTGGTACAAATTGCTCGCACTAGAAAATCAGCATCCTTAAGTTTGGAGGTAATATTGTCCTTAATTTTTATATTTTGGACTTCCAGCAAAGTTAATTTAAAACCATGAAGGATGTCACTGCTATCGCTATTGTATATCTAAAGCTATCACGTGTTTCCACTTCTGATACAGACCAACCTTATATTTCAGTAAAACACTTTAATTTTATAGGACATAAAATTACAGTTTCGCGAATTAAGACAATAGCAAAAGTAGTTTAATTAGAATATAAATATCTTTATATATATATTTTAAACAAATTAAATACTAGAGTTTATTTACGCCCTAATTCTATTTATTTTTTTTTTTTTTTAATTTTAAAAAAGAAATTTCAAACAAGCAAATTCTATAAGGTCAATTAAACTTACTTATTTTTTATAATTCTTCTGAAAAAATTTATTCATTGCGTCTGAAATCAATATCTATAGAGCATTACAAAACAGAGCTTTCAACTTCAACAAACGATAAAGCTATAACGATAGTTTTTACTTCAAGCATCTGTTTCTATTTTTCAAAATACTTCAAATAGTAAAGATCCCATTCAAACTCAGAAGTAAATACATAGGAGTAAATGAAATTAAACTTCGCTACAAATAATCCTTTTAAAATTAAAAAATGGAGCGAATACTCAAGCTTTTAAAGCTAATAAAATGTTTCCAGGCGAGAAATAAAAGGGTGCTTAGTTCTACAAAATAATATTTTTTTTCTTCCTTTTATGATGCCTTTAATAAATATCTTTTCACGCATTTATAAAAACTATGGCTTTCTCCAATTCACATAGGGCGGAAATCATTTTAAACCTTTTTGTAGCCTTCTGCTTAAGTAAGCATAGTCCAAATAGCAACAGTTCTAAACTTTCTACCCCCAATCAGAGATATTACCCATCCCTACTTTCTTGCGCTTTGTTAATGCTCCAAGAAACAACAACGTATTTGATCGCTGGAGCATACAAGACGCCAAATGACAACATTCACAAATTACGTTTTATTGGAAATACTAATGCAGAAGAAGAAACGGGAATCTTTCTTTCCGCTTATAAGCTTTACGAACGATGCTTCTTATTAACGCAGCCCTTTTTCCCAAACCCTTCTTGTCCCTCCCTATCCACACATTACTCCTGTTTGCTGGATAAATGTTTACTCACTTTGAACTTTCATAGAAATTGAAATCATTGAGTAACAAAGGTGAAATATTTTTCCTGTTAAAAATATGAATAGAAACAACACATTTGAATAGAAAAAGAACCGGATTAAAAATTCTGTAAGGATTTTAACGTCATAGAAAGTATTAATCCAAATAAGGCATTTCAATATAAACGACAATAGTAAAAAACTGTAGCTTTGCATTTGAAACGTGTGATTTAATATTCTTATTCGTTGATTAAAAGCGAGAAGTAACTGATCTGAAACTTACTCAAAAAGATGTTAAAAATTGCATTTGAATAAATTAAATTTAAAATGTAAGGTACAATGTGATATAAATGCCTTATGCTGAACTTAAATGCTTACAAAGGAAAGAATTGAAAGCGAAAAAAAGTAAAAGCAGAATATAAACCGAGGGAAGAGTTTTATAAGACATCTACTCATTTATAAATGAAATTAAATTACTGTATTAATCTATTATTAATTTATAGATTTTTATAGATTTAAAGATTTTTATAGATTTAAAAAAATTTATAGATTTAACTTTAAATTTATAATTATTTTCATGTATTTAAATAATGATTATTGTGTAACAAAAAGAATAATTTACTACGTTTCATTTAAAATTATGATTTGATTAAGCCCATTTAGAAAATTTAATGTTTTATAAAGGAATTTCCAGTACTTTAAAATGGACAAATAGTTTAAATATTCAAAATAAATAAATAAATAATCCGTTTGGCGATATTTTTCCACCTAGATGACAAATATTAACAATGCTTTTCAAATCTCTTTCTCTAAATAAAATAAAATAAATCTACTGTGCCTTGAACTTAAGACAAAGTAATAATTTTAAACGATATATACCATCTTGCCGTAAGGAATTATCTGTGCATAAGAATGAACAAATAACTTAATTATTTTAAAAGTTATTAGACTTTTGTTTAAAGAAATAATCTACTTTGTAAGATTTTTTCACTAAGATAAAAAGGATCAAAATCAATGAATTATTTTCAATTTTTAGAACAAATTTTTAGAGCTCCAGATAATACAGCATTGGAGTAACTTCTTATATATTAAAAAATTAAATCACAAGCAGTTTTTATTTTCCCAAAACCACGGATTTTCATCGCATTCACGTTTTGTGCCATTTTCAGAATTAGCATACTGACTTAACAATTAGTAATAATTTTTGCAAATTCACAGAAATTATGAAAATAGCATATTATTTGAAAAAAAAAACTTTATTTTATGTGACAACTGAGCCTTTGAAAAACACCCTTAAAATCAATTTATTGCTCTCAACTTATTTATATTTTTATAATTTCAATCTCCATTCCAAATAATGAAGTCCTTTTTTGAGCTCATAAAATTAGAGGATATAGCTCTTAATTTTTTCAAGACTGTGGCATTCCTTCATATCGACATTTCAATTCATTTTTATAATTGAGTTAACCTAACAGTCATAAATAACTGTTACAAAATCACAACAGTCAAACAAATTAAATATGATTGAAAAAAAAAGAGTAATGCCATTAGACAATAATAGATTTGGTTAACAAGAGATTGAACCAGACCAATACTTAAAATATTGGTGCATAATCTGTAAAAAAGTCTTTTGAATAATTTTTTATAGATTGATCATATTTTAATCCACAAATTTTAAATATCATTAAAGTCTTTGATCATTTACTGTTTCATTTACCTTACTATATCATCCTTTATCATATCATTTCCCCGTCCTCCTCTTAAAAAATAGGGTTGTAGCCAATGCTATAAAAAGGGCACTGCCAATAAAAAGGATCAAAATTTTTAATCTACGAAATTTTTTCTATCGATTGTATTAAATCTTTGAAATTGATTAATTAAAATAAAAATCAACATTTTTGTTAAAATTTTTAAACTCATTGTTCTAAAAGCAATTTGATGTAGAGTGTTTTCAAACAATTAAATATTTCAATATAATACAGTTATCAAAATGTTTTTGAATTATAATGCAAAAAATTATATCTTTCTAATTATCTATCTGATTCCAATCCAAGATTTAAAATGTAAAGAATTCCCTTTAGGCTGCGTTTAACAGAAAGAATAAAATTGACGCCACTAATATTTTAGTGGCGTAAAAAAAAATGCTTGAATATCTTGCTCATGTTGTCAGGACATCTGGTGGGTAGGCATAGTAGTAGATCGTACTTTTACCTAATTTACTCTCCAGTAGTGTAGTTATTAAATTTACTAACCAACAACATGATAACAAAACGATATTTTTCTGTCACTTTTACTATAAAGTCATTACCAAATTACTATTTTAAAAAATAGTATACTTTTTAGTGTTCTGTATGAGACAGAATCTACATTAAATTCTACCATTTTCTTGTGATTTTGATTATACTTTTCTTCTAAGAGAAATTTTTTAAATTACCTAATAAATATGTAAAGTTAAATGGTATACATTAGCATATTTAAAAAACAATTTTTTAACTGCTCATTATAATTTTTTTAATTTTAACCATAAGAGGATTTTAATATTTATATTCTGAAAGAAACCACAATTTCAAGGACTAAAAATTCCACTTGTAGAAGATATTGAACATTTTCAATCTTAAACAGAAATAAGAATCATTTGCCTTAGGGTATATAAACGTGGAAAATAACGATTGTCGAACAAATGAAAAGTCAAACAGATGACAAGCTTGCAGAAGAGGAAAATTATTTGTTTTTCCAACCAAAAGCAAAGCATCATTCCAGCGACAAGGAAAAGAGTTCAGAATAAATTGACGCAGCAAAGATTTGCTATTCCTGGTCGCTCTAAAAACTTAGCAATAAGACACTGAAGTGAACTAGGCTCCCATCCGAATTGCTAGAAACAATTTGAGCCCAGCGTTCGGTATATTACGAAACTTTCTTCCCCGGAACTCGGAAGTTTATTTCCTCATAGCATAAGATTAATGATGTCTGCCCTGAAGAAGAATCACATCGAGAAAGGAACAAAAAGAAAAAGAGCAATACTCTGTTGTCGAAATGAAATGAAAGAAAAAGCACATGAGTAATTAGTTCTTCCTCAACATAAGAACACTACTTAATGTAAGTCGGGAATCGCATTTCCCCTGCAGAGCCTTAGAAAAGATGATATTTTATCTTTCGTATCCGATATGGCCTGCCTCGCATTTACCCCTTCCTCCATTAAGGTGACCCTGAAGTCAAGTCTAAAATGAAATATTCTTTGAGAAGATCTTGGAGTTTTGGACCAAAGTTTTAATGAGAAATTAGCGTGTAAAAACGACTTCTTAGTAAGAAAGACGCGTATGTTCTATTCATCATCTTTTTGTTTCTTCTCCTGAAAATTAAGAGAAATTCTTTACTTTAGCCCAAAATAAATGTTGCAGAAATAAGTCTTGCATATTATGTCCCATATTCTTGAAAAATAAAATAAATGTTTTAAGAATTTAACTTTTCTCCAACTTTTACTATTTTATCTTCTAAACTTTCATACTAAAGAATTTTATTCTTTTGATCAAATCAAATTTTCATTTCACTAGTACTTTCACTTAAATGTATATTCAGCCAACTAAACCTATCTAGAATTTGTTAGTATTTTTTATTTGAATGTTATCTGTTATAATATTATTTGTTATTATTGATATTCTTATTAAAAATACACGTATATCATTTTGTTTCTATTCCTGGAAATCAAGAAGAAAAAAAATTCCTACAAAATTAATACAATAATATTGCTGTATAGATATTGATTTCAGAAGCAATAAATAAATTTTTTGAGAAGAATCATAAAAGATACCAATTTTTAAATTATTCTACAAAGTTTTAATACTTTTAATTTTTTACTTTTTACTTAGGTATATTGGTAATAAAGACAAAGGACTTTGACTTTGGATTGAACCAAATTTTCATGTCATTGGTAATCTACACGAGTCTTCTCTTTTAAACCTAGCTATCATTTGTTTGAATATTGTGTGTTTTAGGTATTATTTGCTTTTGTTATTTTCTTCAGGCAAAGTAATTGATTTTTCATTTTCTTATTAAGAAACAAGTTTTAATTTTAACTGCACTAAATATATTCAATTTTTGCTGTACTTGTACTTTTGATTTCTAATTACTTAAATAATATTTATTCACAATAATCTTAAAATTGCTTTTTTAGAAATTTATTTTTATTAGAAATCAAAAAAAAATTTTTTTTTTTCATATTTGCATAATTTAAAATAAAGATATATCTTATGATTGCTCATAATATATATTTTTAGAATCATTGTCAAGAAGGAAAAAATGAATACACATTGAGGTTTGCCAATTATTAGAATAATGAAGAATAATTTAAGAATGTATAATAACTATTTAAGAAGTCGGGATTAAAGATATCCAAACCTGTTTAATTGTGAGAGGATTCAGAGAAAAATCAAAAGGTAATTATTAGAAACAGTAATTATTGGTATATCAACTTACGATCTTTAATTGCAATTTGTCAGAATTTAATAACGTTCTGTTTTTTACTCATTTAGATGATAATTTGCCACCCTGAATCTGACGACGTTTTAAAAGGATTCGGTAGGGCATATATCAACAATACTAAATACTTTTCTGATGTACCTTTTCTAAGAAACTACTTATAATATCGCTTTGAAACTTTTTGGGGATATTTGAGATTATATCAGTTATATGCTATGATAATGTTTTATCGTTAACTGAAATACAGGAATTGAATTTTGAAAGAAACATGATCCTTTAAGAAAATGATGATCCTTTTTAGAAAGTTAAAAGTTCTCAATTCATAATTTTTTTTAAATATTCTGAAAAAATTATGTATTAACTGACAGTTATCATAGAGTAAACATATATTTGTAAATATTCTGTGAAAAAAAACTGTAGCAATATCTTATTTAGATGCTGACAAAAGGTACATCGAAAAAGGACACTTATAGCATTATTGATATATGCCCTACCGACTCCCCGTAAAATTTATTTTTGAAATTAATTTTCGTAAAATTGGCTAATACGGAACACTCTGTAACAAAATACATTTTTAATTTTTCCACAAATTTCATTTTCTAGTAATACGCGAGTCAAACTGACTATACAAACTGACAAAATTAAAATTAATTATAAAGGTTTTTAATGAAATTATTTAATGAAGTTCTTTATTTTTAATCCCGTATAAATAAGGGTGCTAATGAACTTATTTAATGAGTTAACAAAATTTTCTCTTCTTGATAAACTTTTGCAATCATCGAGAATCTAACAGATGTAATTAAACTTCAATTAAGCTAAATAAAAAAAACAGGCACTTCGGGTATAATTTCACTTTTCTTTGACAGAGAAGGATAAATCAGATAAAGATGATTCAGGGAGGCAATTATTTGAGCAACTTGTTAAAAAAACTTGATTGATATTAAATCGTTGGCGAGATTTAGGTAAGGATATATTTCGACGTTTGTAAAAAAAAAAAAATAAACAAATAAAAAAATCCCCAGTATAAGTGCTTTGCACTTAAGCTAAAGCTATAGTTTTAAACTATTTGTATCCAAATAGCAAGCAGCTTTACCACAAATGTTGTATTAGTGATTTTTTATTATTGACACAATAAGATAGACTGATTAATCATTATTCCTACAAAGCAGAAATGTAGCAATTCCAATTCTATTTTCCGGACACGCCTAAACATTATAAAAAATAAAATGTTTAGCTATGATTGCAAACCTTGTATTTGAACTTTTCTTTCCTTCGCCTTCTAAGGTTCTCAAAAGCAAAATTTTTTAATGATGATGTATCGTGTTTTCATATACAATCTTGATATAAAAAGCCTATTTATGTAAGCCCAATTGCGCATAAACTAGAACAGTTGAATTTAATTTTACTTCAAGCTTGCATGGTTTCTTTGCAAATAATTTATAAACCTCGTTGGGGTCTTATGATAAAGGTTGCTGCTACATCAAAATTAGCCCTACAATGGTATTTGAGCATCATCTTACTGCAACGAATTATTTGGTCTTTTAAATGGTCAAATATATTAAGTATTTTAGGTAGTTTTTCGAAATCTTTGTCGTCACATGGGATGATGCTTTTTTGAAAATGCTATGCTATTTTTATATTTTTATGAGTTTTTAATGGTTACTTTTTCCGTGAAAGGTTAACTTTTTTTCTACAATTATTTTTAGAATTTTATTTTCAGTGTCATACAGCTCAGTAAATTTTTAACCCGCATTTTATTAGTAACGATATTCATTGTAAGCGTCTTCCTTAAAAACACTTTAAGCATTTGCAGTTTTAAATAAGAAAAAATGCTGCTGTTAAACTGTTCTAAAGAAATATATTCAGCATTGAATGTTAGAAATTTTAAGCAATTTGGTTTAGAAAGCGAGGGAGAGAGAATGATGCTTAAGAGCAGGGATGAAAATGATGCTGAAGAGAAAGGAATCCTTGGAGGAAGGAGGAGCGCGTAGAAGGAGGGCTCTTCCTCCTCCAACAGAGTTATGAGTTTTGGAGCATGTTTCATAAGCCGATATATGAGTGGACAAAAGGAGAAAAACCGATATGATTTCTGCTATATTATTGGTTCCTTTTCCCTCATTTTCTTTTCTCTGCTCAGTTATAGATGCTTGTCTGCGTTTTTATGTGCAGAAAGTTGCGTACAGGGCTCATTTTTATTTATTGGTCATATTTTGTTGTTATTTCTATGAAATATAGGAAATAATCACTTTTCAAATACTTTATTGAAAATTTGTGATAAAATGATTGTAAAAACTTTTTTATAAATCATGATCAAAGTCCTTATTAATGAATATAGAGTGTTGTTTTTTCCCTTACTTTTTACTTTCATTTGAGCTATTCAAGAAAACTTTAAATAACTGAATGACTTTTCTGTGTAAGATTAGGTTAGATCCCTTTTTTTTTTTTACATAAATTTTCCCGTTTATTTAAATTTAATTTTTAATTAAAGCGAATTAATTTTTAATTTTAATTTAATTTAGTAATTTAAATTTAACTTAATTTCAATTCAAATATTTAATTTTTTTCCGATAAAATGCTTTTAATTCAAATCCAAACTATACCAATACCAACAAAAAATATATTTAGTAAAGTTAACTCTCTTTTATATTTTGCTGACAAAATCATATAATTTTAAAAATTTGTCTAAAGTTAAGTTCCAAAATAATATTCAATGTAGTGTAAATAAAGTGTCCATAGTAGTTTATAACAGCATTTACCTGAATTTTTTCAAACCTTACCTATTTTCAGAAATAGTAAAATTTACTCTATGCACTTTCACTCTATGCACTTTTACTCTATGCAATACTCTATGAACTTTTATCACTAAATTGGTTATTATTACCACATTTTATTAAACTTATTATCGTGCCTGTGTTTTTACAATAAAAATTTTCTTTCCAACAAACTAGAGTACTCATATTTTAACTAGAGCCTTGAGAGCCAAATTACAATGCAAGATTCCATTACTTGATTAAAAACTTCATAAGTTTCAAAAATTACATATTGGAAATAATAGACATGTTTCACGCGCTCAAAAACAGGCCCCCATTTTTACAAAACTTTCCAGATATGAATGAAAGAATCAAAAGTGATTTGAAATATAAAACGGGAAGTTGCTAATGAAAAATGGAAAGATAATGGTGAGAAACAAAGCTGGAAAAACCACAGCGCCTGAGAGAGAAAAAAACACAGTGACCGAGAGGTATAAATCAGAATACCTTTCATAGCGCCATAGAAAGATAGTGAGGAACTAATGTCGTTAGCAAGAAAATCAGCATTCATGTGAATAAAACAAGATTCCAGGTCATCAAGATGAGCTGACGTGTTGGAAGCAGACATAATTTTGACATTTTAGAAATTGAATTTATGACCAAGAGTCCAACAATGTGCAGCGGCTGATAATTTTTCGTATTTTTGATAACGGACCTCGGGATCTTGGACATAAATTCAATTTTGAGTTTATATCCAAGCCAAAATTATTTGAACCCGAGTCATATCAGCTTATCTTGATGCCCTGGTATCTTTTTTTTTTTTCATATGATGACTGATTTCCTTGCAAACTACGTTAGTTCCTCACCACATCTACATAGCGCGTGGAAATAGATTTTACCCTAGCATGCATCTCTCGACCACTGTGGTTTTTCTTGTTCTGTTTTTTACCTTTCTCCTCTACTGGCTACTCTTATCTAGTTTTGTTTTTCACCTTTAACATTCATTTTTCGTTAGAAACTTTATATTTTATATTTCAAATCACTTTGTTTTCACGTCTAGCAAGATTTGAAAATGGGAGCCTGTTCTTAAGCGTTTGGAACATGTCGAATGTTATTTCCAATATGTATATTTTTGAAGCGAATGAAGTTTTTAATTAAATGATATAATACGGCTTCAGTTTTTTTGGGATTATTTATTTAACAAGTTTCCATTTTTTTACAGAAAAAATTAATTGCCTACTGACTAAACTTCCAACTAAACTTTAAACCGAGTAAAACGTCGATAAAGGTTCTATCATTTTATAAAGGAATTGAAAAAACTTGATTTTAAGTGTTATTGATAAAAATTGCATTAATTAATGTTATTTATTTACACATTGATTTAACATTTTTGATAACTTTCAAAGTTGCCGTATACATATATAAATCCATGTGCACTTCAGTGCAATTTTTTTGCACTGAAGTTTTAAAATATAATCTTAATGTTGTATACTTAAAAGAAAACCAAATTAAAAATAAATAAATAAAAGAGAATAAAATTTTAATGGTAAGTTTAAAATAATGCTAGTTCTCAGATTCTTTATTATGTTGTGTTGCAAATATGCTAGAGTAATTTAAAAAACAAGATTATTTTTTGTAACAATAAAATGGTTACTAAAGTACTATCAAAAGTTTCACACATCAACAATTTTTCTGTATTTAATAGGGTATGTAGACAATTTGATTTATATAATAACTTGAATTGATTTTAGAATTTGAAAATTAAATTTGTTTTGTGCATTTAAAAATATATCTTTTTGAAAATATAAAAACAATTTTTCAAAATTTATAAAAACAATAATTAAATATTCCATCTTAAATTTCTAACTAAATTTTAAAACCAGAAATAAAGTTCAAGATTAGGTATAATTCATTTTTTTATATGAAAAATATTAATCGTTTGATACTTTTCAATACTTAAATATACTTAACTATATAAGGGTCACTCTTCAAAAGGTATTTATATTCATTTGTTTGCCATCACTTTATTCAATTTATTTTTCATGTAATATTTTTCCTTTTAAAAACTAAAACCATAAAAACCCTACCAATTAGACATTTTAAATTCAATTAATTTATTATATTATTATTATTATAACTAGAAGCTCAATTTGATTGTGTAAAATGTCACTTATGTTCCCTCTTCCTATAAATTTCATACATGTATTCAAAGTAAATTTTCAATGTATGAAAAATGTATGTAAACATTTTTATAGTTATGTATTATATTCACTATTAATATATAGTTTCCCTTAGCCTTTTTATATTATAATTATATTAATTTATTAGTCTCTTTATTTTCTGATGAAGTTAATATACAGCATAAGCAGATAAGCAGAAAAATGGTTCCTTTTAGTTTATTTATCTGCACACTTAGTATAAACCAGAGTTGGGTGTCGTTTACAGTATTCGATTACAATTGTAATTGATTACAGATAATTACTGCGATGTAATCAGTTACTTGTGATCACAATTATCAATAATTAAGATTACAAGTAATCATGAATATAAGTTATCAAAATAAATTATAGCATGTAATCATGAGTACAAGTAATACAAATTTATGATTACAAATAATCAAAGAATACGATTCGATTACAATATGAATTATCAATTATCAGATTTATCTATGATTGAACATAGAATAAAAATGTGTACATAAGAGTGTATGAATATAAAATGTACGTATGTACATACAATATATGGCTGTACAAAAGCATGTAGGAACATAAAATTTCTGTGTAAAAGTTAAAAATGGACAAATAATTCTATAGTTGTACTAAATAGATACACTGCATGATATCCATAAATATTGTGTGCAAATTTATTAGTTATGTTCAATATATGTATGTCTAATGTATGTATGAACATATGTACAATATATGTATGTACAACATATTTACGTTCTATATATTTATCGACATATGTATATGCATACGTATGTACATTATATATGTGTACATGTATATAATATATACATATGTACATTATATATGTGTACATGTATATAATATATACATATGTACAACATACGCATGTCCAACGTAGGCATCTACATATGTATGAGCATAAATACATTCCATAAGCACACACACGTACATTGCGTGTTAATAAACACGTGCATATTTTGTATGTATATGCATTCGATTGTACATACATTGCATGCAGATACATGTAGATACCTTTCATATACATTCATATGTAAAATATATTACATACAATATATGTATGTTCATGCACACATACAACGTATGTGATACAATTTATGTATTTACGTTCATATATTGTATGTACATTGCATATATATTCGTACAGAAAATCGCAAGTACATTGTGTGTACATACGTACACAAACACGAACATACATTGTACACAAATATGTGCATAAAATATATACATTCATTGTGTTCACACGCACACGTAGAAGTCTACATTGTTTTCACATGCATGCGTTTATAAATCTTGGGTATATGCATATTTACGTTCATTTGCGATACATACGTACTTGCATATGTTGTATATCAATACGTACAAAATGTATCCTTATGACATATAACATATAAAATAACATAAAAATTGCCATGTAATCATTCTGAATACTTGCAATCACGATTTCAGTAGTAATCAAAATTATGCAAAGTTACAATCACGATTACAAGTTATTGATTATTGCAATTAATCACAATTACAGTCGTAATCAAAATTTTGATGTGTTGCAATAATGATTACGAATTGATTATTGTAATAGGGAAATGTAATCGATTATATTTTTACCCGTATATGGTATAAATATTATAAAATTGGTCACTAAACGTCCACATATTTAAACCAAATGGGGATAAATTAAGAGTATGACCCCCAATTTTACATACACAGGTGAATTAGAGTTAATTTTTAGACTATGCATTAATGCTTTTGCACCATTAACGTATATTTTTATTAACTTTAAGGTAAGAATACGAATTGATTATTGTAATAGGGAAATGTAATCGATTATATTTTTACCCGTCTATGGTATAAATATTATAAAATTGATCACTAAACGTCCACATATTTAAACCAAATGGGGATAAATTAAGAGTATGACCCCCAATTTTACATACACAGGTGAATTAGAGTTAATTTTTAGACTATGCATTAATACTTTTGCACCATTAACGTATGTTTTTATTAACTTTAAGGTAAGAATATTTTTATTACGCGTCACTACTGTTCCCATTTATTTTATTTTGTAATTCATAATACTTCTAAAGACTAAATTGAAAAAAAAAAAATGAGATTATTGATTCTAACTGGGTTTTGTTAAAATATTATTTTTCAATATTTTCCAGTTCTGCCCTCGTCATTACTATTCCGTTAAAGGCATTTTATGATGGGGACAGAAATGAATATTCGAGAGACATGAGAGCACTTGAGAGACATTTTGAAAATTCTTTAGTCCCACAGTGGACAAATCGTAGAGACACAGTTCCCAGTAGAACACAGAAGACAAGCATCACTGAGTGCGGTCATTATGATGGTGGGTTACCACTTTGAACAGCCTGCGTAAGGACAGAGGGTGCACGGTATCAGTCCTTGTTAAACTGTTCTACTGTAAATTGCTTGACTTCGCACGCATTTGGTCGGGCTACCAAAAATGGGAAGCCATGTCGTCTGCAAAGGATAAAAATTGCGATGGCATGTCTTCGGATCATCCTCAGGGATGTTTCCCAGACCGTCGCCAATTGCTGCAACGTTACTAAAGTATCTACCTACTTACCTTGAAAATTCTTACTACTTTTGTACTCAAAATTTTTTAGAAATAAAAATAAATGTAGAAACCAAGGAAATTGGAACTGTCCAGTAATTTATTTATTTATATTTTTACTTACATACTTATAGTTGTCTAAAGTAAGAACTTCCCTAGCCATTCGTCTGGATCCATGGTGGTGACTATGGTAACTAGAAATAACTATTTCAAGTAGGGTCGTTGTTTAGGACAGGCTTTAGCTCGGTTTGGTCAGTGAGATAAAGAGATTTTTTTTCTTTGATCTATTGAGTTAGCCCTAGAATGAGAAGCTACCTTACCTGAAATGCGTTATTTTTATTTCCATAGCAGCAGACGGCCTAAGACTTTGTGACGGGGAGAGTTCTTACCGTAGACAAACTATAGCTGTTTCAGGAAGAAGTGTATTGTTATTGTATGCATGTGGTGCTGAGGTACTTGAGTTTTTTTTTAAAGTGTGTCGCAACAGAATTGTGTAACCATTTTAATTGGCACCACAAATTCCTCATCAAAGTTCAGATGATTACAGTACTGATAAAATGAAGGTTGCGACATCAGTTGCTATGATTCAGGATGATCCCTGACATTAAAGACTTATTTGAAAAGTTAACGTGGATAAAATAATAAATTTTATTACTAGATTTGGCAAGGTATTTTATTGGTCTTTAGAGCTAGATTTATAAAAAGTGCCTAAAAGTTTTCTTTTATCCAAAATTGTTGCACCATTCCCAGTCTTAGCCAGGAATTTAAAAATATTTTTTTCGAAACAATTAATGCAACTTGATCAAAAAAAATTATAATATTCGATGAGTTGTTAAAAGTGTATCTTTAAACATCAAAATGAGTTAAATTTAAATGCTGCCTGTGTTAATTTTGACATCTAGGTCCTTTTTGACCTCCAACTGTCACTGGAAAAGTAAAATTTTAAATATATATTTATAATCTACAGAACACATTAATTTAAAATTTGTGAAAAATGCCTACCTTTAATATGTTAAATACGAGAATGAGTTATGTATAAATTAAACTAGTAAAATTTTTTTTAAGAGAAAAATTAAACATTTTAAATAAATTTTTGTCGTAAAATTTTGTATTGCAGTTATAAACAGAAAATAATATTATTGTGCCAGTTTTTTGAATGGTTAACTGCTTAATATTTTTACATTATTTAAATTTATTTTAAAAAATTTATTAAATGAAAAAATATTAAAAGGGAAAGTATTATAGTAGCTGATCTAATAGTAACTGAGATAAAAAAAAATCAGAATATAAAAATTAATGCGTCAGTTTCGTGAAATATTTTAGAAATTATTCAAATATTTTTGAAAATAGACAATATTCGAATATTTTTGAAAATAGAAAATATTCAAATATTTTTTAAAATAGAAAATATCCAGGATTGTTATTTGAAATGTAACAAGATTATTATAAATTAAAAACTTTACTTAAATGAAAAATAATCAATTAATACAACTATTATAATCTGAAATCTAATTAAAATGGATTCTGATTCTAAATGCAACAAAAGTAATCTATAGAATGCAATCATCGAATGTAATGTAAAATTGTCGAGTAAAATCCAAAATCTCTATTAATTTTTGAGTTTTCAAAACTCCATCATCTTAAATTATTACAAAATTATTCATTTTAATTTAAACTGTCGAGTGAAAAAGAAAACCTTTATTGATTTGCGAGAATTTGTAAAAAAAAAAAACGATCATTAAGATATACATTTTTGTGATAAGCTTACTTTTTAACTTGAGACAAAATCTAAATAAAAAGTTAGAATTATCCGTTCTCCGTAGTATTCAAGAAAAAAATAACATTTTCCAGAATCTTGAACACACAAAGACTTATCTTCAAAATACAACAAAAGAATTATGGATTAAAAGTTTCTATTAATAGAAAAAATAATTGAATTTAACTTCTTCTATCAAAAAGAAAAATGAATGTAACTACAGTATATGTATAATATACTTACTAAATTACTTCATCTCGTCATATGTTTTTTCATCTTTGTATGCTTACTAAGTAACTTAGAGATTAAGCCAGAATTTTTAAAAAAATGAAATTTTTGCTTATGAAGTATTTAGTCTTGATTCAATAAAAAAAACTATGTCTATTAAAAGATAAAATTAAAAGTCTTGATTCAATAAAAAAAGCTATGAATACTGTAAGTTAATAATATGTTTACTAGTTATAACTTTAAGTAACTTTTAGACGAAGTGTGAATCAATAAAAAGTGTATTCATTAAGATATAAAATATTCTAGAAAATTACACATTAATAGTCTTTAATGAGGGAAAAAAATAATCAATGAATACAACTACAGTACATGCATAATGTAGTTAGCAATTAACTTGAAACGATGTAAAATATGCTTAATAATGTAAAATTTGCTACTAAATATGAAATATGTTTACTAATTAACTTGAAATAACTTTAAGACATTCATTTGAGATCGAATAAAAAAAAATGAAGTTTCTATAGTATTCAAGAAAATATTTAAATATCCCAGAAAATGAAATTCAAATTCAAAATGCAACAAAAATATTATCTATTAAATGGGGAAAAAACTATGAGCATAACTACAAGAAATGTATAATATGCTTACTAATTAACTTTAAGTAACTTGGAGACGAAATCTAAGTAAATAAAAAAAAATTAAAGTGTCCGTTTCGCTAAGAAAGAATGGCTAAAGTCTCTTGTTGACAAATGAACGTGTGGCAAGTATTTCCTGGGTAATTCAAATGCTAATGAAGTTCTGTTATTTTCTGCTGGTTCACATCCTTTGGCATCTCATTTAAATAGTTCTCTTTAATAGAAGAGAAACGCTACGGTAAATGTCAAGCTGATTTGAATTTCCATAGCATCCCCTGGTACACGAACCGTCCACTCTTTTTAAAACCAAATGACTTTCAACCTTATTCAGCCATTTTCTGATGGCCGTCATATAGCCCGAACCATTGTCACGTTTTGTCTTGTTTTCCTTTTTCTTCTTTCAAAACACGTACAGGTCGATTTTGAAGAAGAACTCTCCTTCAATTTCAATTCTTCTGCGTGATCTGCTTCGGTTTTTTCGAAAACCCAGAGGAAAATAAGAAGCGGGGAACAATGGCGGACCTATGATTAGAAGTCAAGACATAAAGCAGAGAAGAAGTCAGAAAATAAAACGGTCGCCCATACAGTGAAAGAGTCCTTGCATCATCCCGGATTTAGCATAATACGCTTGCCTCTAACATCCTTGTTGATGTGCTCTCACTATTCCCAACTGCATACAAGCTAACCCTTTTGTTCAATGTCGAGAACTTTCTGTTGACAGGGCTCGTGTCCCATGTTCTATCTGAAACTCTCATTTTCCTCGACAAACCTTATTCGCGCTTTGTTATAGGGGTCGATGCTTTTCCTTTTGTTGAGGGATTCAGGAGAGAATGGATTTTCCCTTTCTCACTGACTTTAACACCTTAGTTGGAAAACTCTCCCGATTTTCTATCAAAGATACTAAGTCAACGTTTCTCATATTGGATTTCGGTGTTGTTATCGAAATTAAAGGGAACTTTTAAGTCAATAGTTATCGAAAGTATATTTCTTATTACATCGAAATGTGTATTTAAAATATTTCACCTGAGATATTGTACATGTTTTGATTTTTTTTTTTTTCTTTTTTTTTCTCTTTTGGGTGCTGTTAGTTTGTGGTATATAAATCAACTAATAATCAAATTGATTTTGTTAATTTGTGATTGTAATTAGTTTAATTTTAGTCTAGTTTCTATCTGTTAAATTTTAGACAGTAAATACACATTTTCTGTTTTATTTGGTGTTAATTTAAATAATTATGAACAGTAGGCTCGAGAAATTTAAGCCTAGTTAATAAATAATTTCGTTACGTTATTTTTTCTCTCAAAAATTAAAAAATAAAGTAAAATTTATATTATTATGTCATCTCAGTTTTGAATTGAAATTTTTTATTTTACTTAGTTTTATATTAAAAGTGGTATTAAAAACATTTTTTAAATGTTATTCTAATATTAATATAAACATGCCTATTGAGTGTCAAGCAATATATGAGGTAATGCTTATGATATAATATAAGCTCTGTTAAAATTTGTTCACACTAGCTAAGTTACAAATGATAGTTGGTGGGTGACAGAAAAGTAAAATGTTTGACATTTTTAATTTTTTGTTTTTGAGTGCGGAATAAATTTGCATCACTTTACTCTTTACTCATCACATAATTCTGCAGAATAAATTTGCATCACTTTACTCTTTACTCATCACATAATTCTTTTTCTAATGTGTAAAAAGCAGTATGCTTTAAATACAGTTTATGTTTGGACTTATGTAACATGCGTTACATGGAGAGGAAAACCACGAAACAAGGGATTCTAACCCATGATCCGTCTTTCACTGTGGATTATTTACGTCAGTGCTGTGGTCGGTGCGAGCTAGGTGTGGAATTGGTTTTTGATGTTATTTGAAAAAATAAAATATTATTTTTCAAATACTTTAGGCTTAATACATGATTGAAGACTAAGCCTTGAATTTTAAATTTGATATTTTAAAAGTAACTATTCACCATTATCCTGACTAATGTAAGCAGCGCAATTACTATGACGTAATAATTAACGTGATATATAGGAATAAATTCAAAAATAACAGTTTGACGCGAGATGAGTTAGATTAAGTTTTTTTTTTTTTTTTTTTACTTAGAAAATACTTTTAATTATATACGAAAAATTTTAAATAAGAAAAACTAAAAAAAGCTGCTTGTAATAAGAAGAAATGAGAAATTGTTATTTTAATCTGATTGCAATAAAAAATAAAATCACTTGTCTAAGAAGACAGACTAATATTTTGAATGCAGTGCAATTTTTATCTGCAACTCTTAAAAAAGATTTATGTATCTTTTTAAAATTATATGTATTAACAGCCATAAGGAAGTTATAAAAAATATACTGATCGTTGAGCTTTCCATGCCACTCTATATGATATGCAATAATTGATCATAAAATGTAAACTGGTACATGTGATAAACACAAACTCAGTGCTCATACAACAAAAATTTAACCCTTTATTTACTCAGTTATACATTTGTAGTAAATCTTATCGACAGGATGTCGAAGCAGTTAAACATGTAAAAAAATAAGCATGGCATCAAAGATCTAAAAATACATGCGATATATTTTCAGAAGATGCATATACCAAACTTAATACCTCAACCTCGACCTTTGGTGGGGATCAACTTCATAAATTTAAATCGGAACCCTCTTTAATATGACAGTTTTAAATTTTCCAGGAAAGCACGCCGATTTTTAATTACTGGTGTTACATATTTGCTCTGAGATGATATTGTAATCGGAAAATGAAAATGTTTTACAATCGAGAAATGCATGTCTGTGCACATTTCAAAAGTGTGCACTGTATGTAATCTATTAAATGTATAATTAAAAAAAATGAAAATAAACTTTTCCAATAATTTGAAATATCTATCAAATGAAAAAAACTCCAAACTCGGTTCTAGCCCTTGATATCTTTTTCGCGGCAGGCGGTGGAGTGAGGGTCAAAAAAAAATAATACCTACAACCTACAATTCAAAATTTTTTTAATAAATATATTTTAAAGACATGAATCTACATTTGATAAATCTTGATAATCATTCATTTTCTATTATAGTTTACTACGAATTTCTTAAAATTCTTGTATTTTCAAAAGCAACATTTTTCAAAAGCCTCATCTACCCTAGTCACAGGTGTTTCTTTCTGTCAGACAAAACAATAAAGTTATGCAATAACGCGTTACTGTTTTAATTCAGCCCCGTCTGGTCAGAGTAAGCCTAGAACAGAACTCGTTAGTACCCGAACCTGAGTCACCTCTTTAGGAAACATGAACTCTATCATGTAAGTCATCCCAACTACTCCTCACTTACTATTTTTCTTAATCGCCAGTGTTAAAATGCCTATTTATGCAGGATTTACGGCTGTATGAATGTTTAATTTTTTATCTTTGTCATTTTTGACCCAACCTTGAAGACTAGAGGGATCTGGATCATGGAAAAAATCGCAGTCCAAGATTGTTTTAGTGAAACATTTGCGTTTGCGTCACATGGAAACCATGAAAAGGTTCCCACCGGGAATGCAACACTAGCTCACGATTCGTCTACCACTGGTGATAGTGTTTGTCAACAGTGTGATTGGAGAGAGCACTTTAAGAAATAACCAGCTGCTGTTAGGATTCAAAATATGTTCGCCGCATTAGAAAATAAGTATTCTATTCCATCTGCACTCCGGATCAACCAACTATTATTTATTTCATTTTATTTTATAACTGGCGTTGAACAACAAGCCCATTGTTGCTTTTACAACAATCAATGTTCAACCCTGTGGCTTTGAAGGAATTTCTTGATCAAGTATTGGGACAAACTAGCCTTTTTAATGAAACTAATCCGCATTTGCATTATTGGAGAAGAAGATCACTAAAACCTTCCATGGTTAGCCCAATGGGGAGAATTTTACTTCATGATCCGCCTCGCACTGAGGATATTTTAGGTGGTCGGTGTGAGCCGAGAGAAAATCTCAAATCGACCAGCCATCGCAGGAATTCAGACCTAGGTTATGTCCTTTGGAGGCGAGTGCTTTATCCCCTGAGACACCTCAGCTCCACTAACTTAATTGAAGAGAAGAGTATCTAAAAAGATAGATAAGAGGCTAACTTTCACGTCTTGTCCCGCCATACTTGTCAGAATAAGGTATTTCTATTTCAGGCTAGCTCTTCATGAATAATTCTTGCTATTAGTCATCCAATATAGAGAAAGTGATTTTAATCATTAGAGCAGTTCTATAGAATAGACTAGAATAATTAAATACATTGTTTATATTCCTTTAAAACTAATACGATTTTATAGAATAAAAAAAAAATAACCAGAGAAGTCATTTATCATCATTTGTAGTATGTTATTGTTAATGAAACACAATGATACAAGTTAAGAAACGTTCTTCTATCCCATTCGATTTTAAGAATATTTGGTTCCCATTCTTTCTGTCTCAGATTCTCTTATGTCATGTTAGAAACAAAATGTTGGGGGAAGAGACGGGTGGGAAAACCTCTTTCTTTGACATTGCACTGCCAAAATCCATTGAAATAAAAGAAAAACTTTGTAATAGGAAAGGAGGAGTAAACAGCAAAAGCTCTTTTTTTCTTGTCAAAGAATCAGCCCGTGGGGAAAGCAAGAAGATGAAGATGAAGAGAGAAAGGAACTGTGCCCAAAAGTATGTAAAAGACGACGTCGATCACGTGTAGTCAGGGTATTAGTGAGGACCCGGGGAAAAGTGCAAACATCTGTCAAAGCGGGACGCCAGGGTGTTTGTTATACATAGGGATTAGGGCTATCTCCCAAGGGTTCTTCTTGTAATGAGCCATCTGACAAGAGCTACGGAGATTATGCATATAAATTATGATTGGGGGATTTGCCGCGTGTATTAGGGCGTCGTATTGTGAAGGGTGCATTACCATATTATCTTCCGTAATGCCTAGCGGGGAAGAGAAAACAGAGGGAATGTAATACGCCTAATTTACATGAGCCAACAATATTGAGGTGGCAGGATAGGGCAAAAGGCGATTTTATTAAATTGTTTGCCCCAAAAAGAAGCGTGTTCCGATTATTCATCGGCCGTTAAAGAAGTCGTTTGCTTCGGAATGCTGGTCTTCGCCTATCTCTCATTGGAGCGCCCCCTCTCTCTGCCCCAGCAGTCAGACCAGGGCGCTTGCGTTGTCAATATCACCTTCTTTTTTTCGCCGCATCTACGTTACTAGGAATATTACTTATGGGGATTTCTTTTCTTTCATTTTTGAGCTACTTTATAAAATAACACAAAATGAATTCTTTAAGAAATTTGCAAACTTTTATCTGATGGAACTTTTTAAGCTCTTCGATGTAAATACATTTCCATACATTGTACATCTGTAGTTTAATGCTGCTGTTTTTAAGAAAAAGGAAAAATGGTTTTTAGTGTAGATTAGCTTAGAATAATGGAATTGAAAAAGGAAATAAATCATCTATTTTATTCCCAATTAGAAATACTAGTTTATAAATACTAATATTTCAAATATCAAAAGCAAAAATGAAAATAAATATTCATTTTTCAAATTAAGAAAAGATATTTTTTTAAGAAAAAAAAATTATATTTTGCAAAAATATATGTTTTAGGACTCAGTTGCAATTTCAAACGCATTTCAAAAATGAATAACTTAGTTTGAATTATTTTTATTTCAAAACTATTTGTACCATTTTTGGTACAAATAGTAAAAATTTTAAAAAAGTTGATAGTATATCACAATGAACATCAATTTTAAATAAACACGCAGTAATATTGATCCAAATAATTAACACTAGAATGAACAGTGCGGTCATTTTGACCTCAAATCAACTTTGATAGGTGCTAAGTTCTAAAATAATTATACCAGTTTACATGACTAACGTGATTTTTTCTAACTTTTTGAGATCTCTAAAAGCTTTGAGCAAAATTTTATAAGAATATATAATGGGCGCATAAAATTCCTATTCACACAGAACGACCATTGCGGTCAAAATGACTGAGCAAGAGATTTGATTGTATTACTTAGATTTAACACTCTGCTTCTCCTCCATTGCTTATCGGTATTTCATTCGGGCACTCGTCTAACAAGAACGACACTATGCAAGGTTTTATAGAAAGGAAATCCACCTCCTGCTCGTTTCTGTTCCACAACCCATCATAATTTTCTGATTCAATTCAGGTCAATTGTTTCTATTCAGATCACAGTCAGATATGAGCTGGCAATCAGCTTAGAATTGGCTAACTCGCTCAACCATCCGAGAAAGGGTCAATTTTTGTTAAGAAAAATTATAATTTGTATTTTAAAGCAGGAAAAACTAATAAAATTCAAAACTTTCCCTTGAATATTACCCTGAATTTCGCTAAAAATTTATTCAACACGTAGGAAAAAAATACGATGAAATTTGGAGTAAATTTCTGTTTGGCTCTGGAACCTTACACCTAACTATTTTGAACTGTTTGGTATATTTTAAAAAAAAGACTACGACAGAAATAGCTCTGGGAGCATGCCGTAATATTCCTTTGAAGGAATGAAATATCCCGACGGACATCGTTATGCATCCTAAGAACTTGATTACTTTTCTTGTGGGCAAAAGGAATTTCATAGTTGTTGAAATGCTGCTAAATTATAGAGAAATCTCCCGAATTAGCAAAGCTACAATTACCTTGTTCTTTTTTTTTTTAAATATCCTAGTTCAGGAAAACCTGTTATTGCATATCAATGTAATCTAAAAAAAAAATTTTTTTACCTTTCTAGTACTATATGTAACTGTGGAAGTTTAAGCGTAGTACATAATCCTAAAAATGTCCTTTAAAGAGTAAATTTTTTCAAAGCGTAAGTTTTTAGCTAGGAGGAGGTTCATTCAATAAGCAAATTGTAAACAACATGAATGATTTCTAGAATATGGCCAATTTTAGTTTTGCCCATTTAATTTTGCTAATTTTCTAGATTTTTTAAAGTGCGAAATATTTTACAAGTTTTTCGAAAGTCCTTTATTTTGAGCTTTATCGAATTGAGATTGTATTTTTTTTAAAAAGAAAGTACCTGCTTGCTCCCTTGACTTTTCTGAAATTACAAATAATAAACGCAATCAATATTCTTTCTGCGAACACAAAACAAAAATGTTCATCATGCCTAAAACCTAGTAAAAATTCCAGAAAAAGTTTCGTAAGTAACTTTTATTTCAAATCATGGGCTACTATCTACAATGTTATGTAACTGTTTTATGATGTTATTAATTTTCCTGAAAAATAAAAGCAATTCATTATAAACTGAAAATTATATTCACCATAATGAAAAAAATAAATATTAAAAATTATATTTACTATTATGAAAAAAATAAAATACAAAATTAAAATTACATTATCTATAACTATTATATTTATTTTACTATTAAAAATGCAGTAGAATATTAAAATTATTAAAAATGATCATTTTTTTAAAACTTTTTATAATGATATTTGAATTAAAAAATCAAATATTTATGCTAATTTTCTTATTGCGGTTAGCAAAATGACAGTAATGTTCATTCAAGGTAGGTAAAAATGTCTATCGTTCTAGTGTCAATTGGATTATTCTTTGTATTTCTACTATACATTGTTTAAGAGCCATAGTGGCTCAAGGGATAGAGCGCTTGCCTTCCAATGAAGTGGCCCAGGTTCTAATCCCAGCGATGGCAGGTCAATCCGAATTCCGCATCCGGCTAGCACCAACCACACTGTTGACGCAAAATATCATCAGTGGTAGACGAATCATGGGTTAGAGTCCCTTTTCCATCCGGCTAAACGTGGAAGGTTTTCGTGATTTTCCTCTCCATGTAACGCAAATGAGGGGTTAGTTCCATCAAAAAGTCCTCAACGAAGGCAAATTTCTCCACAATACTTGATCCAGGAGTTCTCTCGTCTTTTAGATTGAGTTCAAAATTACAAGGTTACGGAGTCATAAACTGAAAAATGGGTCGGCTGTTCAACGACGGTTATAAAAATAAAATATACATAACTTTGTTCTTCATCGAATATGAACTATGATTTCCCATGTTCCAATTCCGTTTTCAACGAAATTTCGATTGATTCAAAATTTCCTTTATAGTACCCGTAACTATTTCAATTCAACAATGTCATATAACAGTTCAACATTGTTTACTTGAGTATCTACACAAAATTTGAGATCAAATTCTCAATTCTTGGAAGTTATTTCCGCCTGAAATTAAACTTAACTTTTTTTCTAAAATTTTTTCATTCTAAATGAAATTCTATGAATTGCAGTTTCTAGTTTTAGCTTGTATAGCTTAAGTTTTTCAGAAAATAACTTGCGCAGTTGGTAAAAAAGGCATCACTTGTATTTATCTAAAAGATTTTTTTAAAACTTGGTAAGAACATCTTGAAATTGCTTGAACAGTTCTATATTCTAAATCTTCCTTTAAAACTGTATTGTAATGAACAGTTCAAAGATATAGAGCGATTCCTTGAAAGTGAAAATAGGGACCTTGTTGGTCAATTTTAAAAACTTGTTCTAAACATAAAATGGTTTCTAATGTTTGATATTAATTAAATTAAACACGGTCAAATTCTATATTCCAAAATCAAAGTCTTTCTTTCTAAATTGGCAACACATTCTAGTTGTGTATAAAATCTGAAATAGGTAGTCATTTATTTTAAATTACGTGGTATAAATTGTTTTATTTACTTACTTCATTTATGCCATTTAGAAGAAATGTGCTTCAATAAAATTCACAGAAGTCCCACAAGTTATATTTCTTATTTTATTTTATTTTTCAGAATTTCCAAATAAATTCATTTAGATTATATCCATGACTTTTTAATCATATTTTCTGCAGAATGCTTTATAAAAATTTATTACTAGTTAGCTTCAGATGTGACGCCCATGTCACGCAAATATTCAATACTTTAAATAGGAAACATTTTATGATAATGTTTTTGTACCATAAATATATTTTTTATTTATTTTATAACCGTCGTTGAACAACCGACCCAATTTTATGGGTTTATGACTACTAATGTTCAACTCCGTAGCCTTGTAATTTTGAACCCAATCCAAAAGTCAAGGGAACTCCTGGATCGAGTATTGGGAGAAATTCGCCTACTAATAACGTAGATATATATTAATTATATGAACTCAAATTTCATTGCAAAAAATTCTAAAACTCATATATTTATAAGAGATTTTATGTAAAGAAACGTTTAACTAGCTATTAATTACTACACATTATTAAATTTAATACTGGCAAAATTTTTTCAATTAGAACGAGTTAGTAATTCTTACATCTAATTAAATTACTAAAATTTAGTTGTTAGAATCTTAAATTTGTATTAAACTTGTGAACTCTCGAGAAATAGCAATTTTAAATATATTCTTGTAATAAAATATTGTATATTTTAAAATAGTATATCTCGGAATTAATTAACCTATTTACTGCGCATTTTCATTCTTGATATTTAGGAAATTTAGCCAGATGAAAAATATTTTATACCTTATAATTTTATACCTTTAAATTGCCGGTAAAAATCTATTGCATTCCCTTATTCCGTATTATCAAGATTTCAACTTTCAACCAAACAGAAAATTTAATTCGTTTTTCTTTTGATATCAAGGATTTTTTTTTAAGATGTTAGGAACTATTTATCTAAAGGAAAACCATATTTTCAACTGTGTTCATTCGAATATCGAGTTGAATTTAATGCACTGACAAATATTCTGATAAAAATCTTTCTTTTGTTCTGTAGTTGATAAAGATTTTTCCTCTTCAACGAAAAAGCACTCTACAGTTTGACACTAAAACTGTTTTCACCCAAGACAGAAAGGAAAACTTCCTATGGTGGATGATATAAAACTTGGTTTCGCCTTTAACTTTTCTTCGCTCTCCTATTTTTATCTCAGGTTTTCAGCATTCCTGATTCCTTTCTATCTTTTCCTTCACTTTTATTCCTTTAGGAATCTTTTTTTTTCAAGTAAGAAAGGGTTGTACAGCCCTGAGTGCTTCATTCACAACTCCCGTTACAATGTCTCGCGCTTCATCCGTCTATAACAACAATTTTCTGATGTGTCTACTCAGAGCCTGTGACAAAAAAGTGATCTGACGTTGGATAGACTATACTTTGCCTAAACATAAAGTCAAGAATCGTGTATTGTATTGAAGCGGAAGCAAAACTCAGAGATACATATATATTTATAGATGGAAGTACATATGTGGAAGATTTCAACTTTTTGTGTTTCCAGACGGTAAAGCGTTATGAAAGCCCAGGGAAAAAGGGTTGTTTCATCTACGACTTCCTTCTTGATTGAAGAGATTTTTTCTTTCTCAAACGATATTTTTCCTTACATTGTTGATGCATTTCTATAGGTAAGAAAATGTTTATGAATGACGACTTCTTTCTGCAACTATCAGATCAGCGAAATGCTTTTTATTCTACAAGGAAATTTTTTGATGGGTAAAGAATAGAATGTTAAGGTAGTTTTCATGGTTTTACATCTGAACATAAAATATAATTCTAACTTTCCGCGTAAAACTTATCAGTCTATTTTTATAATTTAACAGATAAGATTAAACAGTTAAAATATTAAAAAGTTGTAACATCTGAGGTAATATATATATATATATATATATATATATATATATATATATATATATATATATATATATATATATATATATATTATATATTATAGCTGAACAGTTAAAATGTTTCTTAATATGTTATAACATTTACACTGTAAAATATAAATATGATCTAAGGAAAAAGAACATATTTTTCACAGAATAAAACTATTTAAAGAAAAATACAGATTTTAACCATAACCGTTAACCATAAATTGTAATAAATTCTTTTTTCTTTCTTTTTTTTTGCGAACTTTTCTGTATATTTCACGGTTAAAAGCTTTTTTGTTGTCAAAATGGTTTTCCTCCGTCTTTCACTCGAATCAAAAACTGATTAAAACCCTCAGTTCAGATTCTAATTTTTACCATTCAGTTTTTCGCACCGCAAGATAATTGTATCGTTTTATAAAAAATCATTTTTACTATTATTTTCGATACTTGCTCGTATAATACAGCAATTATTTTTAGGTTTTGAACATTGTATAAATAAATGCGAATCGACATAACTGTCAAAATTATAGTCTACCGGATTATTATGTTTCTTTATGACTTTTCGGTAAGTTAATTTGCGAAACAATTTTATTAGGATGGGTCACTATAGTTTTAAATGTTTTTACCCTCGAACGTGATTTTAATACGACTTTTAAGATCAAAACAGATTAAGATTTTTCTTTAAAATAAAAAAATAGAGCTTTGGTAGCTCAGGGCACAAAGCACTCGCCTGCCAATGAAGTGTTCTAGGTTCGAATTCCAGCTTGGATTGGTCGCACAATTTCTCCTCGCGGTTAGACCACAATGCTGACGTAATTGTTTTACAGATTTTTAGTTAAAATTACAGTATTTATCAACTTTAAAAAAGAGGCGCCCGTTTCTAAATAACAGTATTCTTCAGTGAAATAAACGGTTTTATATACTGGCACACCAGCTGACAGTTTTTTTCCGTAAATTTAACAGATTGTTTATTACAGTGTAAGATTTTTCTAAATATGTTAGACATGTTCTAAATATGTTAACAATGCATTAATTTTAAATTCGATGAAAATCATATATTTTCTTACCGACTAGCAATATACATTTTATGCTGCAAGTATTTTTAAATAAGTTTAAGTGCTGGACATGAAATAACTCCAATTATCAATGTATTTTGTATGTTCAAAGCAAACAGTGAATCTCTTTCTTTAAATCTTCTAACATGTACTGTTTTTAAAAATATTTTAGCCATCATGACTCAGGGCATATCTGTAGAATAACCTATTTCCAACTAGCAAAATGCATTTTTCACCGAGAGTGCATGGAAGCATGAAGAATAATTTAAGTTAGTTTTGCTAGTTTCACTATTGAGCATGTCTCCACTCCCCTTTTTCAAGTAAAACATATCAGTCAATTTTATAGTTTAACGGTAAAAAAGTTAAAATGTCGTTTTTTTTTTGTTTGTTTTTTAATTTGTGACATCTCCCAAATAAATTTTTAAAAGAAGTATGAACAGATTTTTTGGAAATAAAATAGTATTATTTTACATAAGTTCGAATAATAATAAAATAAATTTGAATATTACAGTAGATCTTAAGAGGTTTTCGTTTTGTAATTTGTGTTCATTGGAATTCAATAAATTAACTTTCCTAGTTTTATTGCAATCCCAAAAATATAATTTACAATTTCATTGAAATTCAGTTGCAAAAAGGTCATCAGATTAAAAAAAATAACCTAAATGTGAACGAACGCAAGTAAATATATTTCAAAATAAGTTTTTCTTTATAAAGGTTATATTTCAATAGTTTTTGAAAGAGTTCAAATTTTTCACCATTTCTTAAATTAAAAGTATGCTTTAGTACATCTATCAATTAATTTAAATATAAGTATGAGATTGCTTCAAACTCTAGTTAGTTTTGTAAATGCCGACTAGGTATTCCTTGAATAATTTATTTGATATTCATAAAATATGATTCGAAACCAAAACTTATTCATTTCATTTTTTTCATGCACAAAAAATAATCAACGTGTATAGAATATTTTTGCGTTTAAAGACTAATGGGTTACTAAAAATACAATTCTTCATCTCCATAAATTTTAACATTTTAAGCAAACCGTCGTGAAATTCAATAGTTTTTGAATTATATTAGCAATGATTTTTAAATAATTTGTTATCAATATATTCAAAAATAAACTTATTTTCAATTATTTTGTATTTAAAAAAGTACAACAATTTGTATGCAAATGCGCATGGTCAGGCTGATTCGAAAATTTGTCTGGCGGAAAAGTGAAGTATCAACGGTTTTTTTCCAACCAGCCAGATTTAATGAAAATGTGTCCCCACTTTTCCAGTCAGCATGACAGACTTATAGAAATGAGCCCGATTACCTGTATTTTAACCTGATGAATAACAAATATATATATATATATATATATATATATATATATATATATATATATATATATATATAATTGTTATTCGGGTAAGTACCTACAATAAAACAGGACTATATCATACTTTACGGAACATTTTTATTTGAATATTTAGAATAGTAACAAATTTTATGACTTAACATTTCCTTATTGATTTAATAAATTTAACTTAAAAGGATTTTACCCACCTCTATGTACAAATAATTTTGAGCAAAAAAAAAAACTGTTCGATATGTGGTATTAGTCCCATCATTCTATGATAGTGGAATACTGATAATAAATGTTCCTACTAACTTTAACAATCACTGTTACAAAGATTCTTACATAAGATGAGTTGTTTCATATCCTCCGAGACGTTAATACCCGATAGAATTTAAAGATCCTCTATAAATCGTAATCCCTAAATCTCCCAGCATTTTAAAAATGTGAATAAAGCTTGGATGTGGATAATTAAAGCAAAGGTGTCTTGAACAATATTCCTTCATTGATATTGTCTCTTCCAAACTGAAAACGATAAACACTCTTCTATTTCTGTTGTGAAATTTATTTTGAAACTTATGTACTACTTTGATTCTGTCTCTTTAAAAGTTGAGTAAGGTCTCCCAACAGGGTATATTTCCCTTGTAAAAGCAGTCTACTCAGTGGGCCCAAGGGATCTTTAATGGCTGCACAAGCAAGCAGCTTCCACAGTATCCCGTTTAGAGGAAGCAAACAACTCCTTAGAGGGAACTAATAACTTGATCCTACACAAAGAGTGCCACAAGCATAACCGATTGGATTATGTTCCAGTTCCAAGCAGCGCCCACCAACCCGGTTAGCTATACAAAGAGTCACTCTTGCGGCATGTATTACTTGGGAACAACTCCTGCGCCACACTGGCTCTTGGGACTCATGAAGAGCCATGGCTCGGTTATAACTTCAGACTCGAGACACGTAATCAACACCTCTTACTTCTATTAAAATTAGAAAAACAACGAGTGCTTGACCTCGAGTCGTGCCGCCTGGGGCTCATAGAACGATCGGTATCAAACGAGGTCCATTCGGAAAGAGAGATCTTGTGGGACACCGAGATCTTGATTGAAATGGGAAAACACTACGTTTCTGAGCTTTTTCAGTCCTCCCAGGGACAATTCGTTCGAAGAAAGAAGAGAAAAAATAAAAAAAAAGTACAGCAAAGAGTAGGTTAGGTTGAGAAAGAAAAAGGAGCCAACTAGGTTAAAAATCGGTGGTCGATGCTTTCTTTATCAAATATATTGATCTAAGGAATAAAACTAAAGTACACTTTCTTCTTCTCTTCAGATGGTCCCGTAAGACTAAAAATGTTTATTACCTATCCAACTTGAAAAGTTTGCACACGAAGTGTCAAGAAATGGAAAAATACAATTCGTATTTCAGCAAATGACATTATTCTACTATTTTTTTCTACATCATATTAAAAGTTGGAAAAACTTTCGATTTAACATCATTTTATTTTTTCCTTTTCTTTAATTCTAATATTTAGATTATTTAGGGGAAATGCCTTTAATATGTGACACCTTTTTTAAAATGGAGATCATTAATATTATATATAATGTAAATGAGACAGGGGTAAATCTTTAAGGATTTGCCAAATTTGCAAAACTCGAAAAGCATAGAAAGGTATTTTTTCAAACATCATCCATGTTGACACTACAACTAATAGATTTTTCACAACCTTGACATATGTTTTAGATTGTTTTTGATTGAGTTTACCATCTCCTTCGGCTGCAACGGGAATGCCACAAACTAGCTACCCTTCTTCCACCTCGTAAACACACTAAATAGCGCCAACACATGCAAACATTGTTGTAAACATGGAGCTCTGGATAAGCGGCTTTCAGTCGCCAACGAGCAACCTTTACATAAGAAATGGATATAAAAATACTAAAACTTAATCACCAAAAAAGGCAACCATGTTATAGGTCTAATATTAAAGATCAAAATGCACTCGTTTCTCCGTCAACTTCATCGCAAAACTACGTCTTTTCGATCGTTTATCGGGCAATTTTTTCTACGAATCTTCACGCTTTTTTTAAAATTCCGTTACTTTTAATACGATAATACAACACGCGAATACCAAATCTCTTCTTTGAGCAATCCTTATTGATGAACTAAATTCGGGACGATTCCATTATCAATTTACCAAGTGCTAAAAATTAAACAAACTGTTACTTATTTTATTTGGCAATAGAGTTTTAAAATACTCACTTGCATGGTGACAATTCCAAAAAAAAAAAAAAAAAATTGCTGTTTTTGGATTAAACTTCTATCTTTAATTACTTAATAATAATAACTTTTCAATTAGAAAATTTAAAAAAATTGATGAAACTGCAAAAATTTTTTTAGAAAATTTCTTGATGACTGGTAAGAACAATGACTGGTCTTGAATGGTTAATTGGTTGTTGAGCATTTGGTATCAGCGCGTTAAAAGACTGGGGGGAAACGTATTTCAAATGTGAAAACTTCTTTTAGCAAACAAAAATTAAGACACAATACCTTCAATAATGTGAGATGTAGCTAGTAAAAATTATAACTGATTTTCTTTTCAATTGATACTGAGTAAATCAAATTGAGATATATCCTAAAGATATATCGAAATAAAAAATTTTGGTTTTTGCTCCGACCGTCCTCGTTTAGTTTGAAAAGGTGCTAAAGTCTACTAAGCATAAAGCATTTTGAATGAAAAATGTTAGTGCTGCTGACTAAGGTAACACAATAATTTAAATCCTTATTAAATTAATTTGCAGATAAATTAATAAAATGAAATTAAATTAAATTAATGGAAAGAAATCCAACTAAATGAAGTAAAATCTAAATAAAGAAATAAAATAAAAATAAATTAAATTAAATTTAATTAAAGAAATTAAGAGTAGAATAAATATATATTATATAGTATTTGTATGTCTTTCTTGAATGTTAGCCACTAAATGTCTTCATTTCTTAAAAATAAATTAATCGAAATTAAAAATTTGCTTTTTTTTTTCTTTGAATGCAGCTAAACGATTTTACCAATTCCTATGAGATTAATTCACAGAAAGTATGCAAAACTATAAATTTATAATTGAATGAATTAGTTATTCTTTCTTAAATTTTATGCAACCAGAGTTTCATTGGAAATCATTTCTACACCAAACTATTTTTATAGGAATAAAGAGTATTTTCTTTTCCAGTCCAAAAAGAAAAAGAAAAAAAAAAAATCCCCACTGTACGCGCTCGAAAAGAAATGCTATACAGAGGGGAAAAAAAAACTTTTTGGTGGAAAATATTTTGACTTTCATAGTAATAGATGCGGGTTTTCAAAAGGAATCTATGACTGTCTTTTTCATCGATGACGTCATAGAAACTTCTCATTTGATCCGAAAAGAAAATTCCATCTCTATCTGCATCAGCGTTGCTTAAAGCTCAGCAGTAAAGGCATGAGGGTTGCAACTTAAGGTCTAAGCTTTGCTATTGGCCCGATCTTGATGGGTTTAGGTCTTTATTGGCAACAATGGGCATCTTAAGTCTGTCCAGCGGAAGTTGGCCGGGACAGAAATAGCTGATTACCCAGGGGTCATTGCGTTAAGGTCCTGGAGGGTAGACTCTGGAGACTAGTAAATAAATTGATAAGAAAGGCGGGGAAATTGACCAGTGTCCGGCAAAGGACCCATGGGCGGCTCGAAAAAAGGGGAAGGAATACAATCGATTTTCTTTCACTCTGAGAGGAAAATTGTTTTCTTTCCTTGAGGCTACTGCTTTTTTTTTTTTTTCATTTGTGTCTTAAATGCTAAAAAGAAACAAAAGAGGAAGAAAATTAACCCTTTAAAAACCAGAAAATCCAAACACCTTAATAGCTACTTCAAGAAAAGAAAACTAATGATTTCTCTTTAAACGTTGCTAAGTTTTTTACGCTTAATGATAACAAATAAAAGGGTTAATAAAACATGGTTTTGCAAATATAATATGGTTCAATTGTAAGTATTCACAAAAAGTTACTTTTTACACTTTTAGAAATACTCGTTTCTAGAAAACTACATTATTGAGCAATTTTACAGCAAACTTAATGATGTAAAAAGTGAAACCATGTTTCCATTCGAGTTGAACGGGTAAACAAGCTTAAAAGGAAATAATTTGCTCTGAGATGTTGTTCACCTTAGGCCCGTATTTATGATGCAACAAATATGGACGATATTGTGGTTCAACATGCTGCAACACTTTTAATAGTGTAGAACAGAATTTAAGGCTATTAAATAAGAATAATTTCATATAACTTCAGTTAGTATTTCTCGCTAGGAAGTACTGGAAATTCATTCCACTCTATGGATTTTTCAAAACTTTCAAGCCTAAGAGGGTAGCAATCGGGTTCCGATGTTTTATGAAATATATAATTGTTAATTTTGCTCTTAGTGTTTCTAGAAAACGAATTAATTCGAATTCTGGAGGAAGCTTTGTATTGAAGTAACGTGAAGTGACAAATCACTTCCATGGATCATTTATCAAAACAATTAATGAAATCATAATATATGTAGAATTAATTTATAAGTTCAAGTTCGAATTTTGAGGACCATGAAATCAGGATCGAAATTCAAGGACTCAATTAAAATCAGAGTAGTTTTCACAATTAAGTTCATTTAGAAATGAAAAAACAAGATAGGAAAAAAATCAATTTGAAAATATATAATTTTCAAAAATAATTAAGCACTTATATTACTTCTATGTTGTATAAATGTTTTTCAATCAGTTCTTTTTTTATTTTATAAATTTTTTTATTTAGTTTGTTTTCGACCAAATAAGATGAAAACAATCCTGTTGTGTTTTGTCCTATCTCTTTTTACTTTTTTACATATTCTAAACAGATATATTTCCAATATAACTTCAATATTATTATAGTCTATAAATTATAATTTTTAAAGCACAATTTTTTATGTAATGCCATTGCTGTTTACAAGTTTGTTATGTCTGTTACCTGATTGGGTAACAGACAAAACATTAAAAAAAATATTCAGAGAAAAAAAAAAAAAAGACTTAAAAATATTATTGACTTAGACTAAAAATATAACAAGTTAAACTATCAAGCTAAATAACCTAGTTGTATTTTATTATTCAACTTATCATTGTAACAGACACTGCAAAGAGGGAAAGCACTCTCCACTAAAAAGCTTCTGTTTCATTAACCAGACATAGAACATTTGAAAAAGCCATGTATATATTTTTTCTAAATAGTCTTCTATGATTATAAAGTATTGCCACACATAAATTGCAATTGTGATGTTTAAAAATTGTGAATTAGTGTATGGTAACAGAAAGGACATAAATTTATAACGAAGTAGCAGATATTTTTCAGGTTGACATCAAGTGTTCCAAATTTTGAAAACCATCCAGTAACCAGATGAACTATTCACAAACTAGGACTTTTTTCTGATCATTTATCTATACAGTTCAATAATTACATTCTGGGACTGCAGAGAATCAAGACACTTCCTTCAACAACAACAACAAAAAAATCATGTCAATTGTTTTTAAGTTTCTTATTTTCTGGCTCAGCATAGCAACAACATGAGTGATTTGTAATATTCATCAATCCTTGTCTCAAAAGCGGTTTTTCTATTACCTTAAAGTAAAGTTTGTTGGCAGGAATGTATGGAAGGATATAATTTAAAGATTTCGAACACTGGTTTCACCAATAGATAATTCGCATTTGGCACTGAATAGGGGTTAGGAAAAAGAGTACCTTGAAAAAGGAAATTTTGGAATTGGGTAATATTATTGAATAAATAGCTTTTTTTTTCTTTTTTTAGGATTAGCCTTGTTATTTAATATCCAAATACTGCGCACATTTTATGTTATTATCATTCTTTTTTCCTTAACCACAGTGTGGTTTTAGTATTCACTATTGCAATCTGACATCAGGATTGGGATGGCTCATGGTATATAATACTCGTTTCTGACACAAACGCTTAACTTTGTATCTCGATAACTGTTGCCAGTTTGATATTAAGTCTCATATCTAGTTGAATGCAGTGCTGACTTGCTGACCGGCTTATATGGTGGTCAGGGAGCTGACCTCTTGTCAAAAAGTTCCCCAGTTCGAATCGCAGGTAAGGCATGGTCTCTGTACAATCTTTCGTTCTAACTCTGGAAGCAGCGTTGACCCAACGTTGGATCGCAACTTAGAGTTACCTTTCCATAGAGGTAATCGTTTATATGGATTTATAGGATCAGTTCATTTCTTAACAGCTAAACCTCATTACACATTTCATGTTTACTCCTTTTTCCTTTTCCTTAACAACCATGTGTCTTTGGTATCCACTATTGATATCAAACGTCAGATCAGGAATGACTCATAGGATATTACCCTCATTTCAGACAAAAATGAACCAGGTAGAAATCCCAATTATTTATGGATGTATACTTCGTTCAGACTCAGTTGAATACAGTGTAGACTTAAAATATGTACAGTGGTACAGTGAACCAAAAGAAAAAGACACCACCCTCAATAAAGTTTGCTCTAATAATCATATTTCCAGCACTATGATACAATCTCAATTATTCGAAGAGTTGGCCTTATATTTATACATTAACTAGAGCTATCAAATATAGTAAAAAATCAAACAATCTGGAAAATATGATCTCAATATTTTATTCAGGAGAACAGAGAAGAGGACTCCTAAATATTAATTTCACTTTTTGGGTGTTTCACCATATCTCAAAACATTTTTAAACAAATCGAAACTTTTTGCACATAGTTACAAACCTCATTTATTCAAAAATAATTTCATGCTAAGTTAGTATTTATACTTATTTATTATTTTTATAATCGTATTTAGTACTGGTCGAAATAATTTCGTATTGTAAGAAACCTAAAGTTTTGAATAATTTTAAACCATAACATTTTGAATGGCAAAGTACAAAATTTTAACGAAATTGTTAGAATACCTCTCGTAAAGAAAAATTTAAAAATGTGACTTTTTTTAAATTGCATGACTCAGAAACTATTCAACCAATTTGGTTAAAATTTTGTCAGGGCAGCTGTCAAAAGTTTAGGACTTTGAATAATGCTTTGATATTTTGAGTTTTTCGATATGTCTCAGCAATTAATTATGCGGAAGAAAAAAACCTTTGCACATTATTATAAAGTTCCCTGTATTTTTCATGCATTATATATTCAAACAAAAAAAAAAAAAAAAAAAGCTTTCAACAATTTTTTGTTCTCTGATAAAAATAAAATAGATAAAAATAAAATATACTTTCTCTGACCTAATTTATTGGAATATTTCGAATAATTTTAAAATTAAACTATTAAAGTTTACAAGAAATAATGATTTGTCTGTCTCTGTAAACAAAGTGATTTCAATAATAGGCATGATTTGAATATTTTTCAAAATTGTACGGGTTTTACTTCTCTGACAACTTTTTTCTCTTTTAGTTTTAAATGAAACACGATATCAATTTATAAAACTTTGTTTTCTTATAAAATCACAATAAAGAATAGCATCTTTGCATTCCAAACTGCAATGCCTGAATTTTTCATGCATAGTTAATAGAGGGTTCCATCCTAAATCAGAGCTCTTAAAAATGAGTAACAATTCATTACGATTTGTACCGAGCTTTTTCTTTAAATGGGTAAACGATACTTAAAGCTTCGTACTTATTACTGACGCGGTGAGCGAAAGAAAAAAAAAATCTCGGGAGCGTTCAGTAAATTTTAGAACACGGAGGATATTAGAATACGAATGGGAAGCTATTTCTCTGGGGGATCTTTTGAATATCCCAGATCTAACCGTGAAATACCAAAAGCAAAGAAAGGTTAGTTGGAAAAAAAAATAAAGAAATAGCTGGAAAAGAGGAGATGGCTCAAGGGGGAAAGGGGGACGATGGTTTGGGGATAGAAAAGCAAAGAAAAAAGGGAAAAAATAACTTGCTGAAGGAAGACAAGCATTGAGTAAATTACAGGACGCAGTGCATATCTGAATAATTTCAGCTTGGAAGCGAGTTGGAAAAGGGGAAAAAAGAGGGAATTTGGTCGAAAAAGAAGGCAAGAGTTAAGGGAAAAAGTAAAGAGGCCCAAACGAAATGTGTAATGGTGTTTGGGAACTTCCGATCTGAAAGGAAAAAGAGCAGAAATGCGTTGCACATCAACGTATTCGATGGATGGGAAAAGTTAAAATTTTCATTTAAAAAAGATAAACTATGAAGAAATGCGATATTACCGAACGAAGCAGAGGGAGATTTTCTCATCTTAGATTCCGCTTTAAAGAATTGCTTCGAAATAATCAAAAAAGAAAATAACTACCAAAGTAGATTAGAAATCAATTCACTGCACATGAGTTTAGAAAATGGAAAACATGGCTGCATTTTGATAAGTTTCTAAACATATTTAGCATTTATTACGTCACTGTTAGTTTCAAAAACAAATACCAATCGCAATTTAAATTATTTTGATAGTTAGGACCATGGATAGTGAATGAGTTAATACAAGTTTCTAAAAATTGTTATTGGAAATATGTAAAAATGTAACGTTTCGCTAATATAAATATTCATATTGCTCTTTTCTGGAAATTACCTTTTTGTTGCCTCATAAAAACACAAATTTGTTTAGAATTAATAAAATAAAAATAATAAAAGCGTATAGATTTTTTTTATTAAAAATAAATTTTTTAGAAAATTTCAATTTCCCTAAAATAAATTCCTTGTATGTAATATTAAAAGAAATAGTGTTTAAAACAGAAGTTATGCTATATCCCATTTGATTGCTATATCCCATTGAGCAACATGGGAGAATTGATCTTTGAACACAACAGAAACTTCCTTACTATGCAGAAAAGCAACATTTTAAATTACAGGAAATTCCGAATCAAAAGCTCAATGAGTTGAGAAAAATAAGTTTATCGGAAAAGGGTAACCCATAGAGAAATCAAGAAAAGCTTTATTTAAGGATTTGTTTAGGATGCGAATCTACAAAGCTTTACAATCATCTCCCATCTTATTTTGGTTAGTCGTTGAGGATTTGTTCACAAAAATGAACCTACTTGTGAGGATGTTGATTCTGAAGTACTAACTTCCAGTTTCTAGATGCTCCACAGATTTTCCATGCGGGGGGGGGGGGGTCAAGTCAAGTGGTTTATCAGACCAAACGAGATATAATAGTTGGTATGAGTGTCATAAAACCATACACTTATTCTTGATTCTTAAATAATGAGCAAATGTCAAATTCTGTTTTCTTAATATTTTTTCTATATATATATATATATATATATATATATATACACTCATGTCCATAAATTAAGGATAATTCAGAATCACACGGAAATCAAACTCTAAAATTAAAATTTCACCAGTAGAATTATCACACACATCTTGAAGAAGAATATGCAAATTACAGGAAACCTCTAGATGACGCTGGTAGTACGTCACAATGACGAGAGTGTAAGAGAGGGGTATATAAGGAATGGTGGCAAAGAAGTAAAATTGTTCACAAGCGCTTTAAAAGCCTTTCAGTGCAATAACCGCATAGTCATGGCACAAAGGAAGCATTTGGATGATTTTTTACGTGACAGAATCATCGGACGACTGGAATGTGGACATACCCAGCTGCAAGTATCCGAGGAACTTGGAATCGCCCAGAGTGTCATCTCCAGGCTTTGGCAACGATTCCAATATGATGGTAATGTGAGTAGACGTTACAGCACAGGTCGCCCCCGAGTTACAACGCCGAATGAAGACCGGTATTTGGCAGTTACTGCCAAAAGAAACAGACGGAGCACAGCATCAGACCTGTCTCGTCAGCTCTCTTCAGCTACCGGTACGACAGTTTCAAGGCAAACCGTGTACAGACGCTTAGGGCACATTGGTCTATATGCTCGTAGGCCTGTCAGATGTGTTCCACTTACCGCAGCTCACTGTCACCTGCGATTAGCCTGGAGTAGAGAGCACGCATTGTGGACACCGCAACAGTGGTCTTGTGTGATGTTTTCCGGCTAATCCAGGTTTAGTTTGCAGTCTGATTCTCGCCGTACTTTCATATGGAGAGCGCCAGGTACCCGTTACCACCAAGACAACACCATTGAACGACACCGTTATGGTGGTGCAGGATGGCTCGTTTGGGGAGGAATTATTCTTGGTTCCAGAACTGACCTGCATGTTCAGAGTGTAACGATGACAGGCCACATCTATAGGGACTTCATTCTGGAACAACATGTACGTTTGTTTCGGGGCGCCATGGGTGCTGAATTTCTGTTTATGGACGACAACGCCCGTCCTCACCGTGCAAACATTGTAGACGAATGCTTTCAATCGGAGGATATCACCCGTATGGATTGGCCAGCATACTCACCGGACTTGAATCCAATAGAGGGAGTGTGGGATATGCTTGGCCGACGAATTGCAGCCCGTCAACCCCCTCCCACCTGTCTACCGGACTTTCGGAGGGCATTCCTTGATGAGTGGTGTAATATTCCCCAAGATCAGATTGATAATTTGATACTCAGCATGCCTAGACGATGTACGGCCTGTATTGCATCGTCCGGGAGACATACTCCGTATTAGCCATCATACTAACCATGTTATGCTGTTTTTTGTAAATAGGTTCTTTTTTGAAATTTGCTCCAAGGCGTAAAAATCGCAATTTTTATTAATTATGTCAAACATATAGCATCTTTTTTACTCTTTACATCTTGTTTAATACATAAACTTTACAAATAAGTCAAATTTGTTTGGCTTCTGTCTCTTTCTGTGCCTGAACTTCATTATCCTTAATTTATGGACATGAGTGTATATATATATATCTTTTCATTTCCATGCAAATGTACAAATAATTATTTTTCAGTATCATGACAATCAGACATCAAAAATTTATTTTGATTATTATTTTTATTTTTATTATAATTAATTTTTTACTTTTTCTTTCTTTAATTGCTGTAAAACATAAGCACAAATGTTATAAGGTTTACATTAATTTTGAAGCATTATTTTGGGTTTACATTAATTTTGAAGCATTATTTTGGGTTGGGTGTTTAACTCCCAATCATTTGAATATTAACTTCAGGCATCTCGGAGTTGGCCCAGTTGGCCAGACATTTGGCAGAACTCATTTTTGATAAAGTGCCATTTATGGATCTCTCTTTGTATTTCGAAGCGTTGATTAATAATATCTTCTTGCTTGGGATTTAATCAGGCAGGCCATGTGGTTTAATAACTCTCATGGCCTGTTTCTATTAATATCATTATTCAAAGTTATAAAAATCATAAATATGGGATTATAAATTAAACAGTATCTTTTAAGGGGAATCCGCTTAAATTATTTTCTCTAGAACAGATATACGACATTTTAAAATAAATAATTAATTTTCGATCCAAAATACAACCTTGTTGATATCTATCAGAATATCGTCGATTTTCCTAAACAGAAGTGGAGAAATTATGGATTTTAATTACCACGTGGATTATCATTAATAATAATCATCATGTTCAGCAGCCTTATTGATAGGAATATTGATAAACACTTTCAGAAACTCCTTTCATCATAATCATCATGAAGATTTTTACTGAAAGACAAGATCTAAATATTTAAATTCTGGTTCATTTTAGTGGTCATCTTAGTAAATGGCATCGATCTACAATAAACAGTGCCATAACGTCACAGACCTTAATGAGATCTTTAATCTATCTAATCTTTCGTTTTACCCGGTGAAATTATATTTGAACTTTCAAATGTTCACTCTGCATTTCAATTCTATACGATTCAACATTTAATTTAATTTAAAACAGTGATTGGCGCAGTACAACCATTTCCGGCCTGACCTATATTCTTCAATCGATAACTATTTAATTTGAGTAATCATATTCTCAATGACATAATAATGACATAATTATGAAGATGTGGAAAAATGAACATGACTGTGAATTGAATTCTACTAGCTATTCTTGATGAAATTAAAAAGAAATGTGCGAAAAAAATACTTGTTTCAATAAATCTCAATTAATATTTTTAATTATTTTTTAGAACGTACAGTTTCAAAGTTCTAAAATAATAATAAATTTTTTACACAAAATACAAGTCATATGTACACGTACTTCTGAATAATATGCACTTCCAAATTTCTAACACTTAACAAAATAGATATATTTATAAATTACAAAATCTTATTAAACGTAGATATAGGCTTTATTTCTTAAGGTGCCAGCATTATATTCTTATCCAATATAACACTCAATTAGCTCAAGAATTCACATGCGCGCCTTCTGCATGGTGTAGTGTAAGGGTGGTTTTGTTCTGTCATGAGAAGGTAATAAATTGGTATGAATAAATGAATATGATATGAATAAATGAAGAGTAAAATAAATAAAGTAATAATAATATATATGTCCCAAACTGTGTTATTTATGATAAGATTTATTCATTTAATTTTAAAAATTGTGGATGAAGTTTTATTATTATGCTGATCTCGTATTATTATTATTATTATTTTATTATCATTATTATGCTGGTCTCGTATTATTATTATTATTATTTAATTTTTTAAATATTTTCATAGACCTATTTAGAAACTATTTCTGATTTTATTTTTTAAATAAATCCTTAGTCCGAATTATTTTTGTACAAAAGTTATAAATTGGTAGTATTTACCTACATTATATAAGGGGAAAAGTTTGACCACAATTCTAATTTTTTCAAATAACTTTATAAATAAAAACAAGTGACATTAAGAGTCAAAAGTCATTCATCAAAGCAAGGTTGATAGCTTAATGAACCCTAAATATTCATTTTTTTCTGCGTATAAAACTATTAATCTAAAAATAATTTATGAAAATGATTTTTGATTTCTCTTTCTGAATGGACCTTGGATCAATTTTCAGATTTTAGAAAGCTTCATTTTGGTATAAATAAATTATTAAAAAGAACAATTAAATATTTTTACTGATTTTATTAGAAAAGAACAAATTATTCATAAATGTAGACAAATTGTTCTGAAATAAATATTTTAACAACATTTAGAGCGTTCTTGAGACTTCACATTTATTGTTTGTTTTTAAGGCAGAGTTATCTAAAAGGATCACCTAATAACCTGAAAATTCCTGTTTTGAAAAGAATACTTAATAAAAAAATTCTCATTTAAAAGATAACTTATTGTAAAATAAAGGGATGACTAATTCCGATCTTAAAATTTTATACTTATTATGTATAGACGTTGCTTTACATTTCTGAAGAGAAATTAAAGGGATTGTATTTTGAGTTCACCTAACAAGTAAAATGACTTTTATGAATTCAACTTCATTTTTATGGTGGGAACGAGTTATCATATTCAAAATTAAATATATTTAATTTCCCTTGTTTAAGCAATATACTGGACATTTAAGGTGTAAGTTTTTCATCCAGATAAATTTCTAAAATGTTACATTTGCAGTGCTTTTTTGAAAAATTATATAAATTAGATTCTGATTTAAATCAATGGAAAACTAAGCTACGTTAATAAACATTAAAAAATTTTGAAAATGACACATTTAATAATTATTTATGTTTAATTATTATTTCAAAGAGAATAATTAAAAATGTGAAAATTTGTTACAGTTTAAAAATACTTTTTTCCTGCAAAATCAAATTTTTATGAATGAGATACACTCATTAGTTTTACTGATGAGTGAATTTTCCGAACCTTTACTCCTCCCCCTCCGAACCAAAAAGAATAATTAAAAATGTCCAAGTCAGTTACAGTTTAAAAAATTTTTTTTTCCTGCAAAATCTTATTTTTATGAATGAGGCATACTCATTAGTTTTACTGATGCTTAAGTTTTCCAAACCCTTAAGTTCGCCATGCTAATATTGTCACAAAAAAGAGCAATTAAGATATAACACGCCGCATCATGTTAACATTGAATTCCAATTTTTCTTCCTTTTTCAATACATCCTCTTCTACTTTCAATAATTTTGCTCAATAATAGCTTTTGCTGTAATCCTAAAAATAATGTGAACAATATAAAAATACACCCACCCGGGTGGGTGCAAATATTTAATGAAAGGAGAAGACAATAAGTTTTAAATGGGGGATTATCCAAGATACTTAAGATCTTCAATGAAAATAAACGGCACCCCCATCCCAGCGAAAGAAAGAAATCTGTTTCGTATATTATAAGAACTAACTACCTCATTTTGTGGATTTAATGACAGAGCAAAGAATATTTTTTCGTTCTTTTAAAAACTTAGTAACTTCTACGCAGAAATAATAAACCTCTTAACGCATTTGTGAAAGTAAAGCCATTTATCTTAACTGAAATGCTCATCTGACATTTTCCAATAATCCTCAATTAAGATACTTTGGGATTTCTCTCAAAAATCCCCTTCTTTCAAAATACTTTTTCTTTGCTAAATTGTGCGCATAATCCTAGAATTCCGTGAACTGAGCTTAATTAAGCTATTACAAGCTATGTTTAAGATCGTATTTTTCTAAATATTTGGTTTTGGATAAAAAGGCGTTGATTATAAAATTAAAGACTTAAAATTTTGATTTTTTTCAAGCTGAGTTCATTTAGTGTTTTAAAACAAATAATTATTTATTGTGAAGAAACCTAGATAGTTTAATACTAAACATATTTTGCAATAAGCTTTGTTTTCTTTCTTTTTTTTTAATTTGCATGAAAATGTGGAATGTTGTAAAGATGTTTGTAAAAACGTTATTAAGGTAACTTTTATTTGGTATCTTTGTTATTTGGTATCTCTTTTTTATGTCAATACAATTTTTAATGTTCAACTGTTACTCCAAAATTATTTTAGGAAAAAAAAACTTTTTTAACAAATAAGATCTTGATAAGAAAAGTCCTTGAAAAGGGATTTTAAATAGCATTTTTATTTATTTATTTCAAATCGATAAATGGCCAAATATCACGTAAAGTTATTATAATTTATTTAAATCAATTTTGTTTTGAATTGACTTAAAATTGCTTTCTTCCTTAATTATTAATAAAATTAAGTTATTATATCAATATATATAATTTTCATTTCACGTTATTTGATTCAGTAATATTCATACTATTACATATAAATAAAATGTAGAAATTTTTATGCGCCTGTATCATATTATTGATTTTTAATATGTTGTAACATTGTTAAATAATATATTTAGGGTAAAAATTTATAAAGATTAAAATAATTAAAATTAAATTTCTTTGTTCAAATATGATACATAGGGTTAAGGCAGTAATAACATTTTAAATATTGGAATTCTTTTTGTTTTCAATTTAATATTCAATAATTGGGTATTTTTTTTAAAAAATTTTAATCCCATTACGAAGTGGTAAAAATTACAAATTAAATATAAATGCTAAAAGTGATTTACCCACTAATATTGATGCCTATTATAATTAGAATAGATAAATTATAAAAATTAAATAGATAAATTATAAAAATTAAATAGATAAATTATAAAAATTAAATAGATAATAAATAAATAATTAGAAATTAATTAAATAAATAATTAGAATAAATAAATTAGAAAAAAAATCCAAGATCTAAAGATCTATTGATATTTGAATCAGACATATGACTGCAATTCACAGCCTAGCTTACAAAATTTTTATATATATATATAAAAAAAATTATGGTGCTATTTCTTTGATTTTTAACCTTTCTATAATTAAATTCATATTACAGTGCTGGCATAAAAATCTTTATACTTGCATATGCATTGACCTTATAGGGATATTTTCTTTCTTATATGCACTGTATAATGTACCCAGATATTAGGCAATATGTTTTTCTAATATCATGCCCTAATGAAAAAATCAAAAAGAAAATATTGCATTTTGTAGATAAATACTCGATCACTCCAATAAAAAATTAATTAATTATATGAGCTATAACTTCTTTCCTGGCGTTAATGTTATATCTCTATACGATCAAAATTTAAATTACACAAATGAGAAACATAGAAATAAATATCTTAATAAAATTTAAATTTTATATATAGTATAAAATACTACATATTTAATTAGGTTAATATTAAAAAAAATATTTAAACTTAAATTATTTGATTTCCTTAAAACGATAAAAAAAAAATTTTTTTTACATCTTAAACTTTCGAATTAGAGCTTAGTTTCAATGTTTCTGATTAAGTTCAAAAAGAAAAATTTTATGAAATCATCATGGAACGCAATCAGGATTAAAATTGTTTCGCAGATATGGATACTTTTAAAGGTTGTTCCAAAAATTACGCAAGATTTGAATTTTGCTCCATTTGTTCCATAAAATTTTGCAAACAAAAACACAAAAGTCTGCGGTACAATAGTCCGTTCAGGGTAATTCAATATGGAGCACTAAAGGAAAGAGCAGTACTCTTTCATAGTTGAGTCATGTTGAGTTAATGCCTGATCTTGCATTTTCCCGTTTTGGTGTTCAGACCCTGCTTTTAAGGTGAAAATTGCGTGCTATCACATTTATTCGAAACGTTTAGTGAAGATTCATTCGAGCCAGTTAAACTATGGAGAGTATTTTGATGATATCCAATTCTATACATGATACTATACTGTATATTTTAGGGATCAATTAAAACAATTTACAATTTTTAATTGAAAACCTTTCTTTTCGATCCAAATTATTTTTTGCGCATATTTTTAAACACTCTACATAGTGTACTATATATCTACATAAAACAAAAATCTGCAACATGATCTTTGTCATTAAATAAAGCGTAAGACATTATTCCGAAATGCAAACAAATAAAATAACCTCAAATAAAAACAAAATGTGGAACTTAATGTGGAAAATAATAGCTGGCTCTTAGTAACACTTATGGAATGCTGATGCTTGCATTCCATGATGTATCTAAGGGTAAATATTGGGGGAAAGGAATTAAATTTTAACAAAGTAAAGAAAATCTGAACTTCCCCCTCTGAAGATTTTAAACAGCAGGTCCTTTGATGACAATTAACTTAAATTGAAACTTTGAAAGCATCAATCAAATTCTTTAATGAAAAAGAAGTCTTCTGAACGTATCCTTTCTATCCTACTACTTTTTTACCAACGATTTTGATATTTTTTTCAACAAAAGACTGAAAAAAATTCTTCAGTTTTTATAAGAGTTTCATCAAGGACTGTTGAATTCCGTACAAAAGCTTTAATTGCAAAGAAAAATATTTCCCTGGGTGGGGTTGTCCTGGTGACAGACACTAGAATTTCCTAAATTGAAGAAGGAACATTAATGTCTAAAATTAAGAGACTTTTCTTCATGAACTACTAATAATTTCTCTAATCGAAACTTTATTGGATACCGCGCTTAAATAAATTGTTCATTTTTTTTTAATGCTGGTGAAACAGAATATCAAAGCTGTTGTTAAAACAAAAAGCATACATTAAATATAAAACCAAGAGTTAACAACAGACATTTGATATTGATAAAATATATTATAGATTCTTATATTTCTTGTTCATTTATAAAAAAAGTTCTCGATTTTATCTCCAGTTTATCTTAGAAAGCAATATTAAAACAAATACTTGATTTAGTTAAATACAAGGGAAATAATTTGGACTAAGTTTAAAACAAAAAAAAAATTTACCATCACCAAAATTGTGAATTTTTTATTGTTTAGTATTGATCTAAGCTTTCACGCAAATGAAAGTTGGTCAGGTAATTCATTATGTTGTTCTAGCACTCAGAGCTAAATGAACTTATACAAAGGGTGCAATTTATATTTTGCTTACCTTTTTGCAAAACAGGATTGAAACAAGGGTTTGTTCTAAACCTCCCGAGGCATAAACATTCTGAAAAATTTCTCTCGCAAAGAATGGGATAATTTATTAATAGATAAGTTACGGTCCATAGCAGAAAAAATTGAAAAACATTTACAGCTTTGAATTAAGGATGTGAATTTTTGAAAATATCTTATTATTAGTAATTTGTGCATGTTTGTTTGAAAGTTTAGTTATGCTATTTTAAAGAACATCAAAATTAAATTGTATACGTGAAAAACTATCATCATTTCATTCTGAAAATTTTTTTACATATTTAACATGTTATATCACTTCTATTCTTTTTCTTCAATGTACGTAATAATGCTTAATGCGTGTTATATGTTTTGGCGAAGTGTATAACAAGTGAAATTAACATTAAATGATTCAAACATTCGACCGAGAACCTGCCTAAACTAATGGAACCTTATTTTCCAAATTGTTGCTATCGAGCCGTGATGGCTCAGGGGATAGAGCGCTCACCTTCCAGTGAGGTGAACAGGGTTCGAATCCCAGCGATGGCTGGTCGATACGAATTCCGCATCCGGCTTGCACCGCCTGCAGTGCTGACGTTAAATATCCTCAGTGGTAGACGGATCATGGGTCAGGGGAAGTTTTCGAGATTTTCCTCTCCATGCAAAGCAAATGCGGGTTAGTTCCATCAAAAAAGTCCTCCATGAAGGCAAATTTCTGCCAATACCAGATCCAGGAGTCACCCTCGTCTTCTGGATTGGGCTCAAAATTACAAGGCTTGGAGTTGAACATTAGTAGTCGTTAAACCTTAAATTGGGTTGGCTGTTTATCGATGGTTTTAAAATAAAATAAATTGTTGCTAGCCCTTATGATATGAGTGTCAAATATGCTTATCGGTTGAAAGAACGGTATTTTTATTCGGAAAAAAAGTAAATTTTTTCTGATTTCGTAATTTAAAATATCATTTATTCAAATTAATTATTATATTTAAGCCCCACTCCTTGAATCATTAAGATTAAATAAAAATACGAGAACAATACGATCATTACGTTAAAAGATATTAAAGTATTATTTTTTTTTATTTCGCACACTGTTCATTAGCTATGAGACAACAAAACTTCTTTTCATCCATTTCTCACTCTTTTTACTATTTGCTATTCTATATTAAGCTTTCTAGCATAATAGCATTTTCAGACAGAAAAATTCCGTACAAATATTTAAATCTCATATGAATGATTTCATGAAAATTTGATGTAAATTAAATAAGTTCAGATAAAATAGTTCACCATCTAAACTTATCGATATTTAATTCCTAAAGAATTTTTGCAAGTAAATTAGTTAACTAATCTTGTTTAATATTGAAATATTGAAATTAAAAAAAAAAAATTTTTTTCATAAATTAGTATCTTTATTTCAAATGAGTCGAGTTTAACGAAATTTAATGTTATGAAATTGTTCATCCAAATTCGATGGATATTATTGAAAAATTGATTAGAATTTATTTTAAAAATGGATTGAATTTGTGAAAGATAAGAGAGCCCAATATATCGATGTTAGCTTAAGTCGCCATCTTAAATTTAAGAAGGGTAAAGGGAACCAAAAGATGGTAAACTTAAAGGTTACTAAATATCGAGGTCTTTTTTTTTTCTATGTATTTTTTATGCTGAAACAAATAATATCAAAATAAAACCGTTAGGACTGATAATTTAAAAATTCTTAAAGTTTTTTATGAATGAAAATTACTTTTTTTTCCTATCCACACATATGACATCGCTATAATTGAATGAGAAAAAAACTAAATCCAAAGAACTAATAGTTTAGAAATTAAAAGAGTTATAAAGGTTTTGTATATAAAAAGTACAATATTGTATTTTAACCTATCTACACCTCTGGCTAATCTTATAAAGATTAGTGAGGTATTGTTTCTAATGCATTTATGTTGAATTCAATAAAATCAAAAATAAGTCGATGAAACTAAGTTTTGAAGTTGTAAGGATTTAATGCGTAAAAAGTATACGAGAAATATGTTTGTATATTTTTATTAATTTAGATAATTCAACACAACATTTACTTTTCCTTTTACACTTTTCTGTGAATTTGGTTTTTATTTTCGTGTCAGAGGCTTCTTAAAACCCAACTATTTTCCAAATTCCTTCACTGTTTTTACATCGACCCACTAATTCCCTGAACTTCCCTTTCGAATTTCGTCACCTGCCGATTTTTATTTCCGACCGAACAAAACAATTCACATATTCCAAACTAAATTAAATAATTTACATATTATTTCCTTTTTTATGTGTCTAATATTAATATTATATTAATATATATAATATTAATATAATAATGTATATATTATATAATATTAATATAATATAATATTAATATAAATACTAATATAAATATTAATATATATTTTCTTTAATATGGAACATGCTTGAGAACTTATATTTTGTTTTGCATTGAAAAAACAATGCATCTTTAATTCTAAATAATTTACATATAATTAAATCAGTTAATAATTCAACAATTTATTGACAGAAAAAATGGCTTACTAATTTTACAGTGAAAATGGTACATTGCTTGCCTCTAGACACATTATTTATTGCAGTTGTTTGTTTAAAGGGATTTTTTTTTTTTTTTTCAACATTGAAGTTTTTGAACATTGAATTGAAATGAATCGAATCGATTTTATTTTTTTTTTGAAATTTTAACAGTTTATTATGATAATTTTTTTATTTATCACGAACATAATATTACAATAATGTAAGATTTTTAAAATAATTTGTTTAAAACCTATTTTGCTCTCTACTTAGTTGACAAATATTTATTTCTATGAAAGATTGCCAAAAAAAAGTTCAAATATAACCATTGGACAAAAGGAATTTTCAATAAATTAAGTGAATTCATAAAAGTGCTCCAGATCGGAAATCACTAATGTAAAAAGTTTTCTTTAAACTATTTTAATACATGTTTATTAAAAAAGTTTTTTTTTTTTTCAGGGGGGGGGGGGCATTTAAAATGTTTATCTTGCTAAGTTAGAGTTGAGTAAAAAACAGGTTGGTTTAGATTAAAAGGGAGGTTTTTTCTCTCATCCATGGTTTCAAAAGATTCATTTTCAGTGATGTTTGTTTAAATTGCGATAGAATGGAGGGTTTTTTTCTCTTTACTTAGATTATAATATTTTCATTTTATTGTAAGCACTATATTCTACATTTAAGAAATTATTTTAATTTTATTTAAATATTAATTTTGATTTTATATTTAAATATTTATTTTGATCCCATTTCAATATTTATTTTATTTTTTTTCATTTTATTTTTTTTATTTCATTATTTATTTTATTTTTTTTCATTTTATTTTTTTTATTTCATTATTTATTTATTTTTTATTTTGTTATTATTATTATTTTTTTTTAATTTGTTTTTTTTTTCTTTTGGTTTAAATTTTTGTTAATTTTGTTTTATTTTTCTTATTAATAGAATTTGTATATATTTATATAAAGTTTAGGTTTAAAGTATAAGTAACTGTTTTATCTTATAATAAATGTAGAACATTGAAGTTAGAATTTTAGAAGAATTTTAGAATTAAAGAATTAGAAGAATAGAAGAATTAAAGAATAAAGAATTTAGAAGAATTTTAGAACATTGAAGTTAAATAAGACTAGTTAAATTTCTGAAAATTTTCCTTCCCTGAATACGACGTAAATAGATTATAATAGATTATGAACAATATTTTATCAAATCAAGTGAACTAAAAGCTTTTTGTCAGTTAATTTCGTATTTTTACAATATATTCGTAGTTTTGGCTGTGAGTTTTTTATTCAAAAGTAAGCAATAATAATAATACTGATAAATAATTCTATAATAATAATAAATAAGTTTTTACAAACATTTATTAATAAAATCTAATAAAAATTTGGCTACATTTATTATAATTTAATAAATCACAAATATAATCGCCTTTTTCTTTCATGTCTAAAAGAAAATCTTTGTCTTTTTTCGTATTGTTTTGATGAGAATATTTTTATTTTATTTAATTATTAATTTTTAATTAATAATTATTAATGATTAATTTTTATTTAATTATTAATTTTTATTTAATTATTTATTTTTATTTAATTATTAATTTTTATTTAATTATTAATTTTTCATTTTTTATTTAATTATTAATTGTTGTTTGACACCATTACAACCTGTTTATTGTATTGTTTTTGTATTAGTTTTTAAAAAAATTGAACTAGTCACAAATTTTGTAAAAATTTCTTTTACTTTTTCAGATGTCAAAGCAATAATATTCTGTAAAACTAAGCTAATTTATAGTTTTCTCTGCTATTCAATATTAATTAATGTTTTTAATCATTCAATTTTTTAATCATTTAGCTTTTTCGTTATTTTTTAAATCATTATTTATTTATTATTATTTTTTTTTTTTTAATTTTTCATTTTTACTCATTCAATCAATTTATTTACCTCCGAAGTTTTTTGCATCAAGTATCTATCTTATAAAAAACGTTAATATTTCCTCGATATTCACTGAACATGCAGATATAATTTATGCTTTTTTTAATAATACGACTTTTCAAGAATTCAAAATGAAAAACACAAAGAATAAAATCTTCAATGTAATTATGTTTTTAATCATAATTTAATAAAAACAATGCGGAAAAAGTTTTTATCGACATCGCTCAATCAATATTTAAGTTTCAGTTTATTATTTTGTACTACATAATGTCTTATAAGTTCTATTTATTAATAATGAATAAATATAGAAATATTTATCAAATTATGTGGATGTCTTCATATTTTCTTTCAATAATTTATGCAAAAACTGAAAAATTTTCTACTAAATTTGTTAATTATTTTTTACGTTCTTAATTATCTCGAAATTTATCTGGAGATTATCTCGAAATTTCCGAGATTCATATTATATAAAAAAAAAACAATTTTTATTAATACTGAGATTTTAATTAGTATATTTCTAGACATAAATCATGTTTTATCTGTTTCAAAACGTCATTAGAAAAACATTTCAATTGCTCGTAAATAATTTATGATTTTCTTGACTAGGGCCTTATTTCTTCTAAATTCTACTTTTTAAAGCGCAACAGCAATTTCTATTTCATTTTTTTTTTCTTAAGTTTGACGTATTTAATTACTTTCTAAAGTAATCAATTTTAAAGAAAATGTCCATTTTTCAAAATTTCTACAACATCTCCATTATTAGAATCAATTAAAAAGGAGTTTTTGACAGTATTTATGCTTAATGAAATCTGCCAATTTAAACCAAAAACAGCACTTTGAAAGTTGGTTTGAATTTTATTAGAATAATATTCTTGCATACCAGCTGAGTTGAGTCATTAATTATGAAAATAAATTGTTTGTCTGGAAAGATTTATTTTTAACGAGACATTAATCAATATGCTTTTCTTTTTCTTCCCGATTTAATAGAAAACCTTTTATAGAAATGGAACATCAATGCACCTATTTAAATGTGAATTTTATTTGGAACTCTTCTCTTAATTTGACAATATCTTTTAAATTGAAAAAAAATTTCAAAAATGAAGAAATTTTACATTTATTTTCGTCAAATAATTTATTCTGATTTAATTTGTCACATTAACTTTAAGTGTTATGCAACAGCAAAATATCAAACAGATAGATCTCAGCAAAAAAAAAGTTACATTTTATATTTGTATTTGTATTGATCTCTTAAAACTTTTCGCGAAGACAAAAAAAAAATATTTGCAATTTACATTTGTAGTTGTATTGAATTTTAAAATTTTTGAGACAGCAAAAGATTCTTTACATTTTGCACGTGTATTTGTACTAACTTTTTGAAATTTTTTCGGACCGACAAAAATAATAAAAATGTTCTAACAATAAAAAAGTCTTAAATAAATAAAGATAAATGAAAAAAGTCTTAACAATTTATTTATAGTTGTATTGACCATCTAAGATATTTTCTACCATCAAAAATAAATAAACAAATTATCATTACACTCTATACTTGCAACTGTTTTGATATTCGAAAACATTTTTGAGACGGCAAAAGAGAAAAAAAGGGAAGAAAAAAAGCTTTAAATTTACGCTTGTATTTGTATTGATCTTCTCAATATCTTTTACGGCGGCAAAAAAAGAAACTTTGCAATTAACATTTTATGTTGAATTGATCTTCATAAGAATTTTTTGCCCAATGACAGGGATAAATAAAATAATAAATCCTTATAAGTATTTACAATGTTATTTTTGATAGAAATTAAATTTGTTACTATTATCCGTCTTTCAATCACATTGTAAAAAATCCCGAATCAAATGATGATAAAAAGTACCAGCACTCAGGGTGAGAGTACTTTTTAACATAAAATTCCTTTTGACTGTAAAGTTTTACTGAACAAAAAATTTATATACCGACATTTTTACACGTAAAGTAATATTTACTATAAAATTACTGAATCACTGCAATTAAATAAATATTACTGTAAAAGTTTATGGTTTAAAACTTTACGGCAAAATGCATTTTGCGAATTATTCACTCGGGTAGCCAGTACTTTTTACAGTAATTTTATACGAAATTCTTTTACAGTGCATAAATAATATAAAAGTTATGGGAAATACGGACACGTGATTGTAAAAAAGATTCTGGTAAAAAATTTACTTACTTATTTAAAAAATAATCAGTCAAAGAAACAATTATTGTAATTACGGAAAAATTTATCAGTCTGGTGCCGATTTTTAAGACTTTGAGAAAGAAAAAATCCAAAACAATATTGATACAAATTGGTAAAAGAGCTGCATGGCATAGTGGTTCAAAGGAACATATATCAATTTGAAAAATCATACTCTTGCAGTACTTGAAATATCATACTCTATGAATTTATCATGTGGAATATGGGTAACGAAGAATCACTAGCGTTTAATGTAACTTGAAAATTCGTTGCTAATTCTCCCTATACTTGATCCAGGTAAAAAGTAGCTTTGGGTTAAAAATCACAAGGCTACGGAGTTGAACATAGGTAGTCGTGAACTCAAAATTGGGTCAGCTATTCAACAATGGTTACAAAATTAAAATAAAATTCGTTGACTTTAGATTTTCATGGAATTGAAATAGTGAGTTACTCGTGCTGTTTCTGATAACCTCAGGCCTTAAGGCTACTTTATGTTAAAGGATCAACGGCAGCTACATTTAAAACTATGCCACTGAAATAGGTATGGTTCATTTTGGACTATTCAGAATAATACAACTGATAGGATGTAAAATAGATTAAAAATAATAAGTTTCTTTTTTATTATTTACTCAACGAAAAAAAAAGGCAAACATAGAAAAATTCGGTTGTAAAATGCTCCAGCTTCCGAAATTTGAAGAACAATTAAATATTCCTATAGTAGGTACTATTTAAAACACTATTAATTTTATTATTTTTAAATTTCATTAAACTGAATTGCAGATAAAAGTAAGAAATAGTTATCAAAAATGATGTTTTGTGAAAAAGAAAAATCTGCCAAACGATTTTTCTAATTTTATATAAAAATCTTATAATACAGTATAATTTTTTTTATTTTTTTTATGACTTGCGCTGAACAGCAGACCCATTTTTCGGCTCAGTGTTCAACTTTACAATCTTGTAATTTTGGATCCAAATCAGAAGACAAGGAAAATCCTGGATCAAACACTGGGACAAAATAGTCCACGTAGCGGACTTTTTTGATAGAATCACCCGCATTTGCGTTACATGGAGAGGAAAGCAATGAAATCTTATCGTGGTTAGTCCACTGACTAGGGGATTCGAAGCCATGATCGGTACACCTGTAAAGCTATTTTACTTCAGTAGTGTAGTCGGTGCGATGGGAAACCAAAATTCCTAGACTATAGTCGCATCAACTATAAACCAAGTTACCTCATTGGGATATGATTATTCCATCCTTTCGCAACTGAAACTCCATGCATGCATTGTGAAAAAACATTTGATTACTTTTTTCATTAAGTGATTGTTTTTTTTTTTATTAAGTGAATAAACTATTCTCTTAATAATGAAAAAACATTTTGAAATTAGTTTTAATTTTTTCTCATTTATGGGTCAAAACTTCTGGTCTATGACTCAAATGGAGCAAAGTAAATGTTTTAGTTTTTTTCTCAATTTAATCATTCGTTAGCACTAATTAATTTGAATAGTTTAAGTTTGTTGCTTAAACGATAAATTTTTCTTCTTAATATGTGAAAAGGTGATCATTAGATCAAAAGTTATCAGGGTTGTACCTTTTTTGCGCTCTGCATGTCTGGGAGATAGAGTTGTAATACTTCGGCAACTAAAATTGCGATTATATAAATATATATCCCTTAAAATCCACAGGGAGCAGAAGATAAATAAACAAGCGAAAGGAAGAGGAATGATATAAGTACTTAAAATTGTATGGCTCAGAGGTTAAAGCGCTCGCCTCCCAATGAAATTTCCTGGGTTCAAATCCTGATAAACGTTGGTTGATTCATATGCTAATCCAAATTTAAAATGACCACAGTTCTAACATAAAATATCCCCAGTTGTAGGGGAATCGTGATTTAGAATTCTCCTGCGTCGGGCTAACCGTGGGTGGTCTTCGAGAATTTTCTCTTCAAGTAACGCAAATGCAGGTTAGTTAAGGCAGATTACTTAGGTAACTTTGACTAAGTGTTTTGTTGTCTTCAGTGTTTGGCTCAAAATTACAAGGTTAAGGTGCAAAACATCGATTCTAGCAAATTTGATGTGGATCAGCTGTTTAACGCTGATGATAAAATAAAATAAAATTCATGGAGAAGCCTGCTCTAATTTGCCAAACTGGTAGGTATTTTCAACAAAGAGATTTATAATATGTTTTAGTTGTTATTATCTAGTGTTAAATGGCTAATTTTATATGAAACCATTAAAATGATTTATTTTTGTAATAATTAACTACAGCAATTCTTCCGCAGGAGCAAGGAGGTAGTTCTGTAATTCTATATTCTATCTTTGACTAAAAGGGATCATAGGAAATTTTCTTTATTTCTAAATCTAACACAGACTACGAATATATATACAACTATACAGACTACGAATACTTATGCAATTATACAGACTACGAATACTTATTAGATAAGTGGCTGTTTCAACTATCTTGATGGGCGAAACTACACAGTCTAATAAAAAATGCTCCTGTTCAAAATACAAGTTATACAAATCAGCGATTCAACTAGAAACTTTTAGATCATATTGGTCATCGCTATTGAAGAGAAAATATTTTAGGATTTAATAAATAGTATGATCTATATTGGAGTAAACCAAAAAGCAAACCTGGCAAAATGAAAAGCAAAATTACAATTACCGTCAAGATTTGTAACCAAAACTAGTTCATAATTTAATCTTTCGAAAAATATTTTGATGATCTTGAAAGAATTGTAGAAAATATTCATGAAATAAATGTATACTTCAAGTTAGTATTATTAATAATTTTTAGGCACTTTATTTTATTTTCCATTTCTGCTATACTAAAGTTTATTATAAACAACTTTCAATCATATTTTCAGTTTTGCATAACTGTTGTTTACATCAAAATATAATTGAACAAAAATCAAGTGTAAAGTTCGTTGTTCGAGATTACTGTGTTTCAACTATCGATTTCGGGTGCTGTGTTTGTATGGACCTTTCTTGTAGATAAAATATTTTGAGTATTAATTATTTCATATTGTTATAATATTTAACTATTAAAACACACATTTAATTTATGATTCTAAAATGAAAAAAAATAATAAAATACATATTTTTTTTCTTAAGTTTTATCTCAAAAATTAAATATATGAATTAGAAACCTTCCTCTTAATTTTAGATAGCTCTAAATAATACTTCAATAGAAGTTTTTCTTTAAAAAAAATTTAATCAATGTTAAATTATATATTCGTTATACTTAACTCAATTATATATAATTTTGATTTTTAAAAAATATGTTCTTTGGAAAAATTAGAACAAACAAGTAATACATTTTATATTTTCATAAAAAGTATAAACACAAGAATTAGAAACCATCTTCGTTAGCTTAAATAATTCTTTAAGATAACGAAAAATATATATTAAATTATGACAAATCAAAACTACGTAATATTATGTATTACTAGGCACTGAGATCTCTCATAAGATTTATATCAGTTTTGTCATAAGTTAACTCTAATGTTGTGGCTTTCTCGACCAACAAAACGATTCTGAGATATTTTTGAATAATTCAGAAAGTTTCCACCCCTTTCGCGTACATTTCTTGGGGCAGAGGGGGAGCAATGAAATATTCCCCTTCCATATTCCATATTGAAAGGGGGCGTTCACTTCAGCCACCGCTGGCATCCTTCTGATTTGTCACCGGGGCGCCTCCAATAGCGAGCCGCCCATGATATTGCGTATTAATATAGGGTAAGCCTGCGTCTTTCTTGCGTCACGAAACTTTTCATATCCTCATTGACCAATAAAAAGTTGGCAGAACTCTTTCCATACCAGACATGGTATCAAAAACATGCAGAAAATGATGAAGGTCGAGAAAAAAACATAAATTGTTGAAGAAGACTCACCTTATTAAATAGCTGATCCGCGAGTTGCAAAAGCCGAGTCGAAGTGACGAGGATCATGGCACGATTGAATTTCGAGATGTCCTTTACAGTAAACTCTTTCTCCCACCACTTCTCTTCTCTCTTAGTGAACTGCGCAGGGGCTCTAAACTTGAAAAGGTCCCAGAGTCAGCCCCAGTTTGAGAATTGTGGGGAATCGATGCACATGCTAACTAGGTGAAGAGGGCCAACTCACCCACACGATCTGATCGAAAGACTAGGTTTTCAATCCACCCTCACTCTTTCTCTTTTATTCTCTGTCTATCCTCCTTTAACTACTGATCCACTGGGGATAGGGAAAAAGAATAGTATGGAGAAAAAAAGTTTCCGGAGTCGCCCCATTTAAGACAAGAATAACTAGAAGAGGTTTTTTTTCTCCCTTCTTCCTGGAGGAGCTCTCTTTCGAATAAAACTTCGCTACTCTGAGGAAAACTAGAGTTTATTTCTAAGAAAACTTACTTTCGACAATGTATTAACAACGCCAATAGAATCTCGTAAGACAGGAGTTTAGTTTCAGGACACATTGGTTAGGAAGATATGTTACAGCATATTGCACTGTCTATATTGCAAGTACATTTTATTTGCCCCTATTAAAAAAGGGTTACAAATGCTATAATTTTTAAAATATGCTTTCCAACGATGCGAATGATTTTTTAAATTTGATATTTTAGTTTAATATTTATTAACTTTAAATAATAAAGCTGGTTTCATTTTTTTTTTTAAATATTTTTTGACTGCTGGTTACTGGGAGTTATTATATATGTGTTAGAATATATTCTTTACCGAGGGCCACGAGTTTCAAATGTTATTGGAACTTGCTATTGATCATACTAATCAACTTTATGAGCCGTGATGACACTGTGGTTAAATGTCCATCTATGATTCGGAAAGACTAGGGTTCAATACCCGGTGATAGCTTGAAGTCCTCCAAGATTGAGGTCGATGGATACCAGGGGAAGAAAATATGGCCTGTTTGCAGCGTGCACCATATTACCTCATTCATCCTGTTGGTTTCGAAATTGTGAAGCCTTAACCTCTACGATTCCTTTGACGGACAACTGACTCCTGCGGAAGCCTTTATTAATTTTGATTAACTTTATGAATTGTTATTAAAAGTGTTCTTTTCATTAAACATTGACTCTCAAAGTGGTTCATCTATTCATTTTTTATTAATTTATATCATATTTGTAAAATGAATCTTCACTTAATTTGACTTTCATCACTTCCTTACCGCTTACTTCTCAGAAAAAACAAATATTTTCCAATACAATTTTCTCATATTAAGTTTTTTATTTTATTTAATTTTTATTTATTTATTTTAAATTTTTGAGTCATAGCAGATATTGTAAATTTGAAATTATGCATGAAATTGAAATGATTAACACATTGGTAGAAAAATTAAATTCTTACCTGCATGCGAAAACCAAATTTCGAACTTGCAGTACCGGCGAGCAAAAATTTTAAACCATTATGCAGGCCATGATTTGAAAATATCCTGCTTGCTTATTTTCTGCTTCTACATAACAATATTCTCTTTGTTATGTTCTTTTTTTAATTAATGGCGAAAAGAATTAAAATAACCAGGCATACGTGACTAAAGTATAATCTTTTTCTTTTCTTTTTTTTTTTTTTTTTTTTAATTCCTTTTTCACTGGTGCAAGACATTTAAGGAATAGCATAAAACGCATACAGTATTTAGAATATTTAATTTATTGAGTAGTGAAATATATTTGTTTTTAGCTTCAACTGATGAAAATGCTAATCTGAAGGAAAAAATCAGTTTTATAAGAAAATTTGCATTGTTTTTGACAAAATTTGCATATGTAGAAACCAAAGTTGAACCGGAAATATGTATCGGTTGTTATAAAATTATGACCTTATTTTTATTACTTGTACTTCTAATTTGTACTCCCTAGTAAAGTTACAAATCTAAAGAGGAAATGGTCACTTAACTGATTTTGAATATACAAAACAATACAGAACCGGAAAATAATTGCGGAATAATATGAAATATTCTTCATATATTTCAAAGTTATTCCAAAACTTTAATCATCCAACAGGCAATAAAACTGCCGATCATAATGGAATTTTTAACAGTCAACTGTCTATTATTACATTCATTTTACTTCAACGCTGTCATCAAAAGTGTCTGTATGCAATTGAAACTTAAACTTGGGAGCTCCTGCTCAATAGAAATTCTCCTTCAATTGTTAACAACCTCTTGATTGAATTTGGAAGCATATCAAAGTTACTTTAGGAAGGAAGTACTCATTGTGTGAGCCATACCAGAAAAAAGTATCAATATCATCATAAAATAGTACTACAAATCTTTAGAAGCCAAAAACAGGATTCATAAGAATTTAACATCGAAAATTTATTTAAAAAAAACTAATTTTATTCTTGATTATAACATATATATTTCCCTAAAATAATGGTTCGGATGTTATTCTCAGCCTCTGTTAAGCAGTGATATTAAGATATGGATGTGAAGCGTCTTCTATAGCCTGCCTCAGTGTCCCTAAAAAATTTTGTGAAACGAGTAAGAGTGATACTTGTGATGCAGATATAGTGAGCAAAATCTTCAGCTTAGCTGATAACACTTTTGAAGCTGAAGTGAACAAAAATATCCATAGCTCCGTATCAAATCTTTGTTAGAAGTGTACCCAAAAGGCTGATAGTGACACTTCAGCACGAGAGAGCCATTTTTCCTTTGAAGTAGGTTTTCTTTGTCTTATAACAACACATTTTTCTGTCGATTCAATTATTGTTATGTTATTGTGTGCAAATAGTCGTTGAACTCTAAAGTCACTGCTATTTCTGACTTTTACTGCTTGCAGATTCACTAAACTCAAGCAGGAACATGATCGTTTTTCCTGAGATTGCGAATTACACCCCTAATTGTACTCTGGCACATAGCATATAAACAGTAATTGCCCTCCTAAATCATTGCTATTTTTGATTTCTACAAGTTAAAAGTTAGCTAAGTAAGGGTAACATTGAGTAATTTTAATGCTGCTGATGGAATGGGGTTGAATCTGACTATCCTCAATTCTTTCTTCCACTTCTAGTCTACGAGATATTCTTCACTAAAAGTACTATTTAACTTTCCGATTCCAAAACTGAAAACAGAATGAACAAATATCATCAATTTTATTTTAGTGAAACTTTATTATTTTCCTTAAGAATCACAACTATATACTCTATTAAATTATTAAAATACATTCGGTAACAGATCAAAATTGGTCTCAGTGAGCTTTCCATTGGGATCCATACAGAGTATGGATTTTTAAGGTGCTCTCCAAATATCATTTATAATTCTTTTTATATAACTGTTTAGCCATCAGGCATACCTCTTTTTCTTTTCCAGTTTCTTCTCTATTTTTTATTTCATTTTATGGAAAATTCTTTTTATATGGGTTTCGTTAATTACACTTGTTCTATGCTGATAAAATATAAGCATGCAAAATTAAATTGGATGCTATGGATAATTTCAAGTTCTGAAGCTAAACAGAGAAATTAATAACAATAAGGAATCATTTAAAATGTTAAGCCATTCAAGAACAGTTAGGTTTGATTTTGCTAAACCTAATTTCTGTTTATTTTGTTTCTTTTTCACAAGTATTATGTTTATTCTCTGATCTTCTGAAAAGAATGTGATTAAAAATTGAATCCTTCCAGTTTTCACAGCTTTTTTTCAGTTTTTTTAAAAAAACTAAATAAAGCTTTTTACCTTTCACTTTTTAAACCATCTCTATGAAAATAAAAATTACATTTACATAAAAACTATCTTAAAACAATCATGATTGAAGGGCTTTTTACCAAAAACATTTACCCAGTTTCAAATGTCTAGATGAAAGATGTTTTTAAACTCTCAACAAAATTTCCTGAAATAAATGGAACTAGTTTTGATACTAAACGCCCCACATAAAATACCCAAGAGTTATCATTTGTTGGCCGAAGAAGCTAAGGCACAACCCTTTCCAACTTCCCATCGGGAAATATTTCTTAAAAGAAGATATTCCAGTGGTCAGTGGAAGATTAAGGCCAGTGTCCAAGAGAAGAAAAAGTATGCGTGAAATATGAAGAGGAGGAAAATAGGTAGATTGCGAAGCTGTGTTTCACTCTGAGCTTCGATCTCCCTTGTGACAATGCAGTGTCATAGGGATGTGTCAAGGGAGGAATTCAAGGATCGAGAAGGGTGGGTGGTGAATGAAATAGAGTGTATGTCTGATTGGAGTGGGGGTGGAAAGGGGTCAGCAGCGAAGACAAATCTCTCGCATCCAATGACAGTGTCCAGCGTCCTCTTAGAAATAGCCACGGAAAGTAGCGATTACTAGGCCAGGCGGCCATTAAGGAACACTGGTCTTCTCTTGGAAGAGGAATAAAAGAGGACTATATGAGCCATAGATCATTGAAACTGCACTCTCCCGGGACTCATCACCATGGCAACCAAGTGAACTTTTTTGTTCAGGTGACAGCAGGAAGGAGACATGGCCAACTGGTCACCTTCTTCGGACATTTTCTTTTTCGTGTCTATTTCGCCGTTCCTTATCTTATTGTGTGCTATCGGCACGTTATTTTCTCCTTCAACAATTTTCACTTTTATTGAAAAAATTCCTCTCCTGGAAAAAATAAAATAAAAATATCGATTTTGCTTTTCGACCGTAAAACGGATCTGAAATCAAATCAATTAAATGCTTTTTTGGCACAGATAGGCGAATGTACGGTAAATTTAAGCCTTTTTATTGGTTGCAATAAAAAGCTCATATCCGATACTTAATTTACTATTTCTTAAGTCTTACAATTACTTTTCGAATACCTAATAACAATAATCAATAATAATAAAGAATAAACTAAACTATAGTATAATAATAAACAATTATTTTTCGAATAAATTTTAATATTTTGAGCACATGATCTTTTGTTTATATTATAAAAAGTAAGCGAGGAGTCATCGAAAAAAAAATTTTAAAATTGTCCTTCGTAACTAATTTACCTAAATTTAATGGGGCTAAAATATTAATAAAAGTTTAAACTCATTTCAGTTCGTTTTAGTGCATGCGCAATTGGTCAATCAAATGACTACTAGACACTAATAAATCTCTTTCTGTACCTTGTAAAGCTTCACTGGAATCCTGTTGTTTTAGGTTACAGACATCAATAATTTCAAAAGAGTAAAGTTCGGAGACGTAAAATTAGCGCCTTGTGGAAATCACGGGATTGGCCTTCTCGTTACTTTTTTTCACTTTATTTCCAAAATGTAATAAATATTATATTAAAAATTGTTGCTATGTGTTTAAAAATTATTTTATAATGAAATTACAAAACTTAGATGTATTTCGAAGCCTAAACATAATTTATATAGTAGCACCTCCTAATAAGGGACAATCTCGAGACTGGATGTTTTGTCCTTTTAATAGTCAAATTAATATTTAAATATCCAATAATTTGCCCTTAGAATATTTATAAATTGAGCTGCTCCTTATTCAGAGAGTACATATGAAAACAAATCAGAAATATAATTTAATAGAAAATTAAGATTCACAAATTTTATTTAACTTTCTTATGCAATCTGACACTTGTTGTATATCTATTGATTTTTCTGCAAGATAGACTCATAAAAATAATGATACGTCTTTGTTTAAAATTGTTTTAATCAACTAAGTGACGCTTTGACCTGAAGCCTCTAGTTTAACAAAATTCCTTTTTCCTTTACTTGAATTTTTTAGAGAATAAAACAGTTTAACACAATCGCATCAATTTTATAAGCTCCACTTCTTTTAAAGTAAAAAGTTTTGTAATGTCCAGTTTAATAAGAAATCCATATTTTTATTTATTTTCTGTATTTAGCATATCCCTTCATTTTCACTTATTATAAATTTCTATTTCAAATCTCTCAAACAAAGCTTTTTAATTTCTTAAGTTATCTTTCGATATTAATCTTTTTCTCTTCTGAACCATGTCAATCTAACATCATCAGTTGCACGACAGCAACGTTTTCCATTGAAGAGATTTCAAAGTAACCCTCTGGGGGACAATGGTCCTCCAGTTCTTGGCTTCAGAAATCTAAAATTTCTCTCAAATGCATTTAACCATCGCAGTTTAAGTTATTATCTTCTTTGTCTCTGAGATTTTGCCGAAACGTGTCTTATTACAGGTTTTATAACATTCTGAAAACAATTCGCAGCCCAGTTTTGTCGATTAATATTGATAAAATTTTTGATATCTCGATTCTGAAAGCATTTATAAATTTTTTCATTGTTTCGTCTTTTCCAACAGTTATTTTCTTTTACTACTATTGAAATAGATTACGAAATCTTTTGCTAAAAATCAGATTTTATCAGAACTTGCCAATGGCCATGTCTCAGAGCCATAGACCAAAATAGATCTAATAAGATTTTTATGTAACGAAAATTAGTTTTTCTAATAAGTAACTGTAATTTAAGATATTTCTCAACCCTTAAAAAGTTTTATTGGCAGACATTATTCGGTTTTTTTTTTTTTAAGTTATGCAAAATAATATTTTGACAATTAATTTCTGATTCTAAGTATTCATAGCTAAGCACATGTAGATTCAAAAGTACCTAAGGATACTTTGGATGTCAAATAATTTTTGAGGAAAGCATATAATTTTTCCTCCTTTATGTTTTTAGATGTTTTGTAGCGATGTTCGTTAACATGTGAAAGTAATACACAGGCTTAAAACTACCCTTTTCTTCACAACATCATAGTTTGCGCAATTACTAAAAATAATAGAAATTTTCGCTCCACAGACCTTGTTTTGAATTAGCAATGTTGTTGGATGTTCATATCACTTTACCGCTATTTTTTTATAAATCTCTGTTCAATAGAGTACCATCAAGACATCTTCCTTCCTGTACTGAAAATTCTTAGAATGTGAAATTGCTTTTGATTGCGCCATGGCTTTGCTTTTTTTTTTTCAATGCATAGTTTTTATCCCTTTCTCTGAAACAGCAGTCTTCATAAGAGTGAGATTAATACACTAACACAAAGCATGTCAATTTTTAATTTGTATTTCTCGACCTCTATTTTACTTTTTTAAACTTATTGTCTCCAGATTAAAGTGTACCCTATTTATATGTTTGCACATAAAGGCGCCTATTAAAATGGAAATACTCTTAAGAGGGAGTGCGCCCCTTATTTAGGGCGGTTCCTCACAGGTGGTATGACTGTATAGTACTTAAAATTGCACGGTTTAAATTAAACTTTAAAAATTATCGAGAAAAGGCAATGTCATTCATCTGTTATTTGATATTGAAAAAAAATCATAATTTCGTTGTTAATAATTTTTCATATTTCATCATTATTCAGAAAATTACTGACTAATTATAAAACTAAGTGGCGAAACTTCTAAACAAACAGAGATTATCCGACTACTTCTAAAATCTATATTAAGAAACGTTAGGATTAACGAAAAAATATTTTTAAAAAAAACTTACATTTGTTTAATTTCTCATAAAAGAAGGAATTTAATTTTAAGCTTATTAAATTCATACGAAAAAAAAGTGAGAAACCGCTTAAGCCTCTTTAAACCAAAATAATTTTCGGTTAAAATTTTACTGCCTCTAGAAATCAAATGCAAACCCTTTTTACTCTAAACAAGAACAATTTCCTATTCATCAAGCTTAGGGAAAAAAAAGGATTTATTAAAGGGAAGGTGGAAATCAATTTTATTCTTACGATGCACCCAATTGAAATTTAGATTTGAGCTCACCGAGTATTTAAAATAGGGGGAGAACAGAAGAATTTTAAATGTAAAGAAAAAGAGAAACTTTGAAAAAGGTACGAACAGAGTTGCTTATCACGGAACAATAGGAGGTGTCTTCTATTTCCCACTCGATTTTTAAATTCGACACTTTTAAGGGATCCTTCATTCATTGCTCAATTTTTGAAGGGGACACTTCTTCGGTAACACTCATTCCAATCACAAGTTGAATGGTGAATGCAGTTTTCATTACCATATAAACGAGAAAATTAGCATTCCCGGAAACTGTGTCAATTACACAAAAATCATGAAGCTTTATAACATAGGTGACTGCACTTGGAACTACAGAGAGGGTTAACTCAAAACAAAACTCAATTTGGTGATTTCTTAAGAGAGTCACACTTCTCTGATTGTGAATTACTTCTTTAAATAAATGTAGTGTGACTTGGATTGAGTTTTAAATCAAATATTTTTATTTGCTACAAAAGTATTTAAAATTATGTTAAATATTGATCCAAGTACGCATTCAAATATCTGCATAAAAGTTGGTTGTGTTATCCACTAGGGTTAAGAAAAGTTCTGATGCTCTCGCTTTATATATACAAGGTAAGGTGCAATGCGAAATTAAACATCTACTTAAATTGCCTAAACAGACATTTTCTAACTGTCTTAAAGGGTCTCAAAACATTGGTAATGATAGTGAGAAGCCTGGACGAAACAAGCGTGTGGCCCTAGTTCTTCAACTCCAAACTGGCTCCCTATAGGAGTGGGCTGCTCCAAATCTTTTGCAGAATCTTTTGTGGACATGGAGTTAGAGTGGATATCTTGAATAACTTTTTCATTTATTGATCAAATTTCCTTTGAAAGATATTGTATATTATCAACACTGATGTATGCTTCCATGAGTAGTAGCATAATTATATTGTGAATATTTTTGTAGAAAATTGTAATAGACTGCTTTTTAAGTGCAAAAGTAACTTTCAAATTTTCTCTTTACGCTTTTATTAACGTAATTTATATTCAGAATTTTAACAAAAGGTGATAATTTGCTGAAAATGATACTGTTTTTTACCTATTTTCATTTTAAATTTTGCTCTGTATAGTTTCAATAAATCAGCATTAATCAGAAACAAAGACGTGCCTTTGTGGCTCTACTGTAGACACATGGTGTTGGAGCTAGTGTTGACACGCCAAAAACTGATCCCATTCAATTTAAAATGGAAGAAACATGAATTGGTTATGAAAGTAACACATTTGATGTTACTTATTTTCAAATTAGAATGATTATGTACGTAGGATATATCTTTACAAATATTGATTTCAATTTTACGTAAAATATTTTGACCTTTATATTAATCCGTTTTAAGAAGATTTAAAGTTGTTTTTGCAAAATTTTAGAATATAATTCAATATATATAAATTAAAAAAGGAAAAAAAGATATTAATATATTTTTATTTTTTGTTATTCAGAACTAAGGAAGTGAATGGTGCCATCTTCTGTTATGCGATTTGTTTACATTGCTTCAATGAAGGAAATATCGAAGTCCGTGACTGAAAATTGGTTTTGTGCTGATCAATGCAGTAGCAATAAGCTATCTAAAACGTATCTCAACCAAAAGTATACGTCGTAGCAAAAGCCCCGTGTACTGCTTTCAGGGAATGGGAAACGTTTTTGGTGTCTTTCATATTATTTTTTAAAGTAATTTTGGATATATATTACAGTTGTTATATGGGACTTTTTTAAGTTAGCACAATCTTATTATCAAATACATTTATTGAATATGTACCATAGTTGGAAATCCACGCTATCACCATAATTTGTTCATACTAGCTCCGTGTAGTGAGGCTGATGGGGACAAAAACAACCATATTTTTAAAAAAAATTCTAATAGAAAACAACTTTGTAATACCAGATCTAAATCAAAATGGACTTAAATGTCCAAAATATTGTTCAAAAATGCTTAATGAGTTATATTAAATATGGTTATTTGACAAAGTTATAAAAAAAGTACTCACTAACCCCCTCTCGCCTTTGGATAAAAGAATTTGAAATTGAAGATAAAATATTACCTTGGCAATAAAAAGATGCATTTAAAAACCAATCAACGCTTCCAGTTTCCCACGCTTTGCATAAGTTCTTTATTTTCTATTAATATAGTCATTTATTTTCCTTAGATATTAGTAGTTAAGATATTTTTTCTGCCCGGTGGTGACTGCAAATTTTACACAATTGAGATTAAAAAAATATGTCAGTGTAGGAAACAACGGACAAGGGCCCGTTTTGTAATCTCGAAGCCGGCAGCAGGAAACGAAGAAAAAGTGGACAACCTAAGAAAAAGGACAGATATAGAAACGTGAATTGAAAGAAAACTTTGGGTTTTGCGTAAAAAGTTTACAAGTAAGTGAAAAATCAGCCAAGAAAAGTACAGAAATAGTTTTTAAAAAATAGCATTTCACTCTTACAAAATGACTCCCTCTAACAAAATCGTGGTTGATCGATAACAGAAATTTTGTTTTCATAGATGAGAAACTGCTCTCAATTGAATAAAATTACAAAAAGTCATATTGATAGAGTATGGTCGGAAGATAGCAATGGACTTTCTTACGCGAATGGACTTTCTTACGAATGGCGCCAATGAACACAATCCGTAAGGGTTTGGGGAGAGATATTCCCCAGTGGGAAATCGCTACTTGTTTTTATTTTGTATTAACCAACAATCATACCGTAAACTTAGTTTGGAAGGTGTTTTGCTTTTTCAGACGAAAAATTGTTTAAAATCCGAAATGAACCAATAAGAGAATTTACAATTTAACACAAAGAGCTAAAAACACTTAATTTCCCTTACCTGACTTGCAACACAAAAATGAACATCTTATGCACTAGATTTCAATGCAATGAATTTCTCATTGGATTTATTTTAAAGACTAGGCCGACCGGACTGTGTAGGGGTCAGAGAACTGGCCTTGCATCAGAAAGGTTCCGGGTTCGAATCCCGGGCAAGGCATGCATGTTCTTTCACTCTCTGTATTATATGTCAAGATTTTCTTTAGTATAGCTTTTAGATAAATAAGGGAAACGTTTCTAATTTGAGATACTCTCTTTAAAATTGAAATTTTAACATAAAAATTATTATCATGTTCTTTACTATTTTATTTAATGCACATTGCGGCCGGTGTAAATAATAAGGGATCGAGATAATTTGCACACTCCCCCGTAGTGTTATTTCAACAACACAAATCGTTCGAAAATTCACTAATTCTAGAATAGGTGTCCAAATAAAGGATAGTGTCCAGATAGAATCAAAATATACAAAATACGGAAGATCTAATTATTATAGTCTAGAATCGCGCTTATTTATCGACAATTTTATGAAAAAAATGAATGCATAAAACACAACAAAGTATTCTCTCACATTTATCTAAATATATTGCACCTCAATAACAAAATTGAAAACTCATTTGAGGAAATCTTATCAAACTCGATCCATGCTCGTACCACAATCAATTCATAGCTTCCGTTTTTTTCAAACACAATAAAATTATTGTCACCACAATCATTTCATAGCTTCCGTTTTTTTCAAACACAATAAAATTATTGTCATCATATCATAATTATTTATAGTTCAATAGGTTCGAATTACAATTTTGTTTTTTATTTATCACATAATTATTCGAAGCCCTTCATTTGAAAGTTTTTGAATTTATTTTTGACTCGGTTTGTGTAAAAGTTAGATTAAGGACGGTAGTTGTGGAACACCCTGTATTTATTTCTTTATCTTAGATGACATGTTTTAAGCTATAATTATATTAGCTAATAAGCTACTAAGATATTTTATGAGATAAGATACTAGTTAATAAGATATTTTTAATTGCATGTTATTTGTCTATAATTCATCAGATTTTGGTCGCATTTTTGATTTTAAATTATTTAAATATCAATTCAAAAAAGTAGCATTCTTCTTCCGCACATGCATTTAACTAAAGACAACATCAATTGTAACTGTACGCATCAAAACAATACTGATAAATTGTACATACTTTAGAGATTTTAGAATGAAATAATTACCTTAGATTAAAAAGGTGTAAACGTTTGTAAACCTAACAATTTAAAAAATTTTAAACTCATTACAAAAATAAATACTAAAAAAATTAATTCAAATACACTTATTTTGAGTGATTTACATAGATTTAATTATAGAATATTATATATTTTACGAATTGTACTCGTCAATTGTATCATCACATGGTACATTCTTTTGGAATTTAAGAATAATCTTTAAAGAGTATCCTTAAATTTGAAAGAGTCACAATCAAAGTACAAGTTTATCCCAAAAATGTTGGGGATAGAGCGCTCATTGTGTATAATTAATATGAAGTGACCAAATTATGACATAAGATTACGACATAATTACAATCAAATCACATTTTTATCGTATGTGGAAAAATGTAAATAGAATCTTAATCATGTAGAAATATCCTATATTTTCCTTCTAATTTAGGGATGCTTTATAGTCCATGTAGTTCAGTTTAGGTTTTAGGGTTGGCCAAAGTTGTTCTCCCATCAAACAAAATTCTAATCCAAATCACGGATGTTTCATTGCTATATCGATTTTTAGCTGTTCTTCATTTCCAATAACTCCAATCTTATTGGGAAATAGTGGGGTGTTAAAGCTCCATTTCTACTCTAAAGAAACTATTGTTGTCGTAGGCCCTTAGTGCGATTGTTCCTGTTTTCCAGTGGCGCCATCTATGGCTAAGAATTCGATTTCTGTCACACTCATACGTCGCACCCGTTTATAGGATAGATCCATTCATAAATCCATTCATTCATCCACAGATCGTAATTTTGACCTGAACCAGAGAACGATCAATCTCCAATTCAGTACCCCCAGAGATATTTATTTGTTATGGGAACATGAAGGACTTTGTCAGATTTAACGTGTACCAGTCACCATTTACTACACTGGATAGAAAACTATTCAAATTCATTTATTCACGTCTAAAATAATCAATTCAAAATGAGCCTAAGATCTAATTGTTTAATAAAAGTTGTAAAATTTAGTTACTTAATATTAATTATGCATGATGAATTCTCTATTCCCAACGTTTTGGGGATAAATTTGTACTTTGATTGCAACTTTGTCAAATTTAAGGATACTCTTAAAAGAATATCCTTAAATTCCAAAAGTGTGTATCATGCGATGATACATTTGATGAGTACAATTCGTAAAATAAATAATATTCCATAATTAAACGTGGGCAAATCATTCAAAATAAGTGTATTTGAATTCAATTGTTTTTATTATTTATTTTAGTAATGAGTTTCAAAAAATTTTAAATTCTTAAGGTTTACAAACATTTACATCTTTTTAAATTATGTATTTTTTAATGACAAAATAAAGAATTTTATCAAAATGGGATAAATAGCATCCGAGTAAAAAACCTTCAAAAGTCATGTTTATAAATTTTTCTTTCTCGTGAACTGTTTGACCGATTCCGCTCAATCTTTGGATTCTGTCATATAAAATGACATAATTCGAAATGATTCTTAAAAAAAATTTCTTACGTTTAAAGTTTTTCACTCATTATGACAATAAATGATAAAAAAAAAAATTAAATAAATATTTTTAAAATAGCTAGTTTTGCATGATATTTTCTTAGTTTTCCACAATTGTGCACAAAAATTTTTGGATTCACTCGAACAACTCGAAAGATGTTTTGAAATACACAAAAATTTAGAAATAGCAAAAAAGGAACCATTTCGATCACTTTCCTGATTAAACTATTAGTACCAAACTTGAAAGATATTTTGAAATACACAAAGATTTAAAGTTAACTTTAAGGGGACCCTTTCCACTACTCTCCTTTAAACTATTATTACAATACTTTCCGAATTGAGGAATCTGAATCTGTCGGGGGGAGAAAAGTACGTTTATTCAGAACGTTTTCGTGTCCAACTCAGTAACTTCAGTTATCAATTCGCATGTTTAAGGTTATGTCAATGAAGATTTCACTTCATATATCCACTCAAAAATTTTAAAAATGCTGTGTTTCTTATTTTGCGCACGAGCATTTAGTTATATTTCGATGCAATTTAAAAGATTAGGTATGCAGTGTACGTAAGTATAATTTAAATTTCTCTGTGCAAAATTTGAATGATGTTTAAAAAAAAAAAAATTCACGTGCATTACATTTTCCTTCGATTTATATACTTTATTAACAGAGTTAAAAAATACGCACATTTTTATTTCGCATTTTTAACCAGAAAAAATATTTTAATACAATCAAAATGATTCTATTTCAAAATATAGTCTCAATAATTAAAATGCATATTATTCAAATTTCAAAAATATGCATGTTTTTTTCTCATTTGTTTTCAGAAAAAATATTTCAATTCAATCAATATGATTCTACTTCAAGACATAGTCATAATGATTAAATTACACATTTTTTAATGGAAAAAAAAAACTGATAGGTTTAAGAGATTCGAAAACAACCGCACCTAAAATTAAGTAAGGTTTTTGGCCAAATCAAAATGAGCGTGATTCAAAAGTGCATAGAGTGAGAAAGTTAAACGTTAAAAAAAAATAATAAATATATTTTAAAAAATATTTTCTTTTTCAGAAGATGTTCTATATTTAGATAATATTATACATTTTTCTAAAGATAGAAGAACAATCCATATTAAGGCTAAGAAACAAATAATATCTAAAAATTCGCATCTTGCCAGATGATCAATTAAAATTATCTTAACCAATTACCAAAATTTGTTTTAAGTAATTCTCAGTAAAATTGAATACAGTGAAAACGACTGTTTATATTTGCTAGTCAGTATTTCTTATTAGCATATTCTATTTATATTATCAGATTCTATTAGTATTAATTCTATTAGTATCCTATTAGAATAACAGAGTTTACAGTTAAATATATTCTGAAAAGATTCTATTGATAGTCTCATAAACATCGGGAAAATATGTAGTTCATAGTTTTTTGTAAATAACTGCACTTAAAAAATGTGTTTACACGATTTCAGCCTTGCACTTTTTAATATAAACTATTCGAAGTATTAATGAAAGCGTAACACATATAATTATTCTTTAACCAGCAAAACACTCGAATAATCTATTAAAATGCAAACAAATTAAATTAAACTAAACATTTACAACACCGAAAAATTTTTTTGTGACCACTAAACGGGTTAAAGTAAATAACATGAATGAACAAAAAATTTAAAACCATTTTGGACTTCCGAAAAATGTGGACATTTATTTCTCTTTTCAACGTTTTTCTCGATCAACTAAACCTTCAACATTTTATTTATTTCCTTTTCCAACCAGAGAAAAAAGCTAGTCGTGCGTCAACTCCGAGTTTTATAGGGCAACACAACCCCCTACCCCTACTTTCTGATTCCTTACCCTCCCCCTTCATTCCTAGTTCCTGAGAAGTTGAGATCGTTATTTTTATTCCAGTATTTTATATCCGAGTGCTTCGAATTGCTAATGAAGGAACCTTCCATCTTTTGATTTCCTGCTGCTTTTATTTTATCAATGAATCAGCTCATTGCATTTAGGCTTGTTATTGTTTTTACTTTAATCAACTCCTTGGATGATACAAAAAATTAAGAGATGTACAAAAATGTTTTTATACAAAGAGCAAGTTTATTCTTTCTTTAAAAGCAAATAATCAAATGTATCGAATAGATGGAAATACTTCTTTTCATTCCCTTAAAAGTGGTGTAGGGGAAAAAAGGAACAGCATTCAATATAATTAAAAATACATAAAAATGAATTTTTAATGAAGCTTTTTTTATTTTATTTAATCAGTGGGCTTCTGAAATTAATTAGTTTGCTGAAATAATAAGTCACATGAAAAGGAAATAAAATAGTTTTTATCAAAACAATACACACTGCACTGTTAGAAATTTTGGGGATCGTTCCCCGATATTATAGTGGAAAATTTTTGTTGCCATAATACGGTGCTAATATGAACCATATTATAAAATCATCTAAACTTGATACTATGAATTAATTTAAAGTGAAACAGCACTCAATTCAATTTTTTTAAGGTTACAACAAATATGTGTGTTATTATTTTACAAAGTTTTCGAACCACATTATGGTTGCGGTGAATTTGTATGACCTTGTGGTTCAAGAACCATGTGAAGAAGACTAGCAATTGTTTGAAACTATTTATCTCTAAGAGATAAATCATTAAGCTTAGAGATCACCAAACAATTGTAAAAAATTCCTTTTAGTTTCCTATCATAAATTGGACAAAACAGCATCTAACTCATAACTTGTTGAATCAAACTATAAAGATGTGGTCATTGTGAACTAATAAAATCAAAATGAGAATGGGATCCATTTATGAAATCAAAATAGGATGAAAGAATAAATTTGTAGATTTGATACCGCAAGAGAATTATTCAAAAAATGAGGATTTTTATCAAAACAATTTATGAATTCCCATTACATCAGCTCAAAAATTTTAATGAATCAGAATTCCTTTTTAACCCTCTGATGGTTATGCTCGCCAAATGTCTCATCCGAGTTATTGTCTTCTATTAGAATATACGTTGTTTTTCCAGTTTCTCTACGCTAATAAATCCCCAAAATGATGTTTTCCAAAATTTTAGCGGTGAAGATTCAGGAAACTAGATTCTTAAAAAAATTTACTCTTATGTAACATTTTTAGTCATGTCATTCCTAACAGAACTAAAGAATTTAAAATAAAAATCCGAACAGTGTGGCAAGAATCCACAAAAAAATTGGAAAAAAATGGTACAAATTCGTGGTACAAATTTGAAAAATTATAAATTTGCTTAATTTAAAAGCTGGTAAAATTATTTTTAAAAATGTAAAATAAATGTTTGGGTATTTTTTTTTATCTAAAGGCTGACATTTTTATCTATGACTTGACTAAAATTAGTTGGAAACATTCAAGAATAAATCTAAATGTGCAACACGATCAAAAATCGATAATCAAATCAAAACTATTAATCAAAAACCAATATTTGCGTCCAAAGATACAAGTTTTGCTGTGCAAATATGTGAGTTTATTTCTGAACAGTCTATTGTAAATTTCTTAATTAACTTAGATTTTCATCTAAAGTATTTCAGTAAAATAATCATCTGAAATTAGCTGTAAATATTAAGGCTCAAGCACAAAATGATTGGTATTTTTTACAGACATTTGTAAAATATAAATATGCTCAGAAATATACACTATGAAAAATTTTAGTGTATTTAAACGCCAAAAATTATGGTAACTACTTTACACCAACGTGATGTTTCACTACATCGAGAACCAAGAATAATTTTAGAAGTAGTGAAGCAAAAAGAATGTTCTTTTGCCCTTCTTAGTGTAAAGTAACTGCCATCATTTAACCATATTTAGTAACAATACAATTTATAATTACTGTAAAATATGATACACATAATAGTCGAGAGATATTTTTATGATACAATATAAATTAAGAATCATTAACGAAAGATGTATAGATACAATATTTCTTAAAATAAAATTGTTATGATGCCACAGCTTTAAAAAAAAACTAATATAACTGAACTAAATTCTCCTTGCGAACAACAAATAACAAAACTGAATTAAAACAGTTATAATAAAAAACGATTCGGCGCGATGCAGCCACATCACAAAAATAAGTTAGTTAATCAAACATATCCGCAGCACGGGAAGAATATCAATACGAGTTTGAACTAAGCTTAATAAGAACGAAATGAATCAAAGCAAAATAAAATAAAATTATTGAATACAATTGACAGATACAAATCTTAAGAGAACATAAATACCTTTATTACACAATTAAAAACGTGCCTGCATTTTGTAACAGTTTACATAAGTAGTTTGTCAAATCAATCTAACAAGAAGATTGTAATTACAGAACAAATAGACCAAAAATAAATAAATAAATAATCGATAATAATCATTATTCTTGATCTGTCAGTAAAGAAGAATGAAATTAATTTTGTACTAAATAGGCTGCGATTATTATTCCAACTCAATCCGACAAGAATATTGAAATTATTGGACAAGTTATCGACTATGATCTTAGAACTTGCTTTCCCGTTGGTACTGGAGTCGATTGTTAAGCCTGGTTAGGCTTTAATATCCACCATCATAGATCGAAAATTAAAAGATTTCATATCTTTAGAAATAATGTTGGTAATACGGTGAATTTTTTACTATGCGTAGCTGGATTCTTCGGCCATTGATTATACTACTTCTAGCGCAAATAAAATCACAATTTACATTTCGTTTTCAAAAATATACGGAGCATTCATCAGCCACAACAATACATCCTGTTATTTATTGTCAACCATGAATGGAATTAAAAAAAAAAAAAATCTGAGTTTGGGGTAAGCTTTATCAGTTATTGGTGTTTAAAATTCAACTACAGTGCTTAAAGTGTATATGAACACTCGAAATAAAGAAAGATATGAAATAAAGAAAGCATTCACATAGTTTTTAGTGCTTTTCAGCAATAAATTCGGATAGGTATTACCCCACAGTTTTTACTGAGTAAGATTCACCGAACAAATTTGTTTAAACTGTCCCTAAAACTACTTATGTAATCTAAAACTAAACTCATTTTCATTTATTGGAAAATTAATGCTCTAAAAAATCTAAATTATCATAGATTAAGTCGATCGATTAAGGATTATCTAAAATGTTGCTATAATTTAACAAGAATATCTATAAAATTTTAGAATCAAAATCAATATCTACTGCCAACTCAATGTCATTGAAGTTTGGATTGCCCATTATGAGAACAGAAGCTATCAATTTTGAAGATTTGGTTCTGTCACCTAAAATCCAAACTAAGGTGCCATTGAGACGGCAGAAGGTATTGGTAATTAATTCTTAAATTGTGTGCAGATATTGTTATTAAGAAATGATTATTTATAAGCATTACTACAAGTTTTCCAACAAAATCTATAATATTTTGGAGAAAGCATAGTTTCAAGCATTCTTTGCCACACTTTCTCAACTTTTGGTCCATTGAGACGGCTGAAGATGATAATTCAGAAATGTAAAATTTTGTTTACATCTTAATGAAGTTACATCTTAATGTAGTTTAACCCTTTTTCGCTGTACTGTTAAAAAGAACTTCGTCTTTTTCAGCCCCGCCAATAGTGAAAATATGCATTCCTCTTCAATCTCGAAAAAACCTATTCAACGTTGAACAATAAAATCTTTACCTTAAATCATAATATGGTGTGAATTTGCTTCAACTTTAATAAGGTATTAACTTGGACCATACTCCCATTCAAGATGAGCCATTGTATCGTGTGATCAAGTTTAAAAAGTACTTTATACCCTTACAAGGCCATGAGAAGTATACTCCATTAACTTCATTATTTTTTAAATGTGTATGGAGAGCTATTTGCCCACCTATAACTTATGTGTCAACTTCAGAAAATATCAATGAAGGGCTTTGTTTACATAAATGGGGTAACAATAGAGGTTCGCGTAGGGTCAAGAAAAGGGATGAGCACTGGGATGCATTTACTCTTGTTCGATATGCTCTCGATGATTCGCTCATTTCTCATCGATTTTATTTGTAGTAAAAAAACACAAAATTTATAATTTTGCTTATTTATAATCACATAAGTTCAAGTTTACGTCGAAGGAGAAGCTTATGGCTAATTTTTTACAGTATGTAAATTTTTTAAGATCCCACCCATCTTTCTACCCAAGAAAATGATTTTAAAAATCAAATTAAGTTTAGATTGTGAGCTAAATGAATTTCTTTTCACAAATCAATCTGAATCTTAAAAATATTTTAACGTAACATTATTAAAAAATGACTCTTTAAAAGAATGATATAGAAAGACTTAGAACTATAATAACACCAATGAGCAAATTTGTGCAATATTATTCATAAATAAAAAAATCTGCAAGCCTTTGATCAAATTTTGAATTTTAAGCATTCTTTGTCAAACTTTCATACCTTTTGGCCCGTTGGCCAATACTTCTGAATAATTTTCGATGAAAACTTTTCTGTTCTACTATAAAACAAGTATTACTCTCAAATGCATAATGCAAATTCGCATTCTTCTTCAGTCTCAGAAAGATCGGTTAAACCATAAAATTGGTTATTATATCATGGTGCAAATTTGTTTCAACTTTTGTAACTTGTATTAATATCAATTTGCTCGGATATTACCGTGTTATCAAGTTTAAGAAATACTGTAATACGGTGAGACTTTTGACGGTGTAATACGGTGAGACGGTGACGGAACACTATTAAAGTTGGAGCAATTTTGAACGTTATAACGGTTGAATACATTGCAAATGTTTAACTTCGTTCATTTTTTACAATTGAGGTTGGATTGACTCCAAATTCAGACCCATAGAATTTAAAAACATGTTATTTTTCTTCACAATTAAAATCACATAAATTCTATTTATAAGCAGCTGGAATTCTCAATTTTTCCTTTTTTCATTAAAATTGATAACAGACGAGTCTTTGTTTCATACCATTAAAATGACAATTGAGAATATTTAACAACCAAAATACACGTTTTTTTTTTTTTTTTTTTTTTTTTTTTCGTGTCAATTAAGCGTCGAAAAAAACTTTATTTACTTATCAAGTACTAACTTCAAGTATAACTAAATTCCAGCATATAAAAAAAATTATTCTCCCCTAAATTCATCGACTTCTTTTTATATTTAAAAAAAATTCATTTCTAAAATTCCATCAAATGCGATTCATACAAAGCAATGCATTTCTTTTCATTTTTATTCGTGACTGTTTAATATTTTTAAACGCTTCATTTTGGCAAACTGAGGAACGCTTTATGTGACCGGATGAACGTATTACAACAATCAGAAAAACCTCCAAAGAAGAAAAAATAATAATAAAAAAGAACACTTTTTTTTTTCCCTCCGAAATCGCACAACAGTAGTGTTCCCCATATTCCTGTGTGGGTGCTTTGAAGCGAGAGATTAAATAGCTCCTTTTATTCTTTCCTTGTTACTAACTCTAAAAGTCACTACGAAAATAAAAAGCCTTCCATTCTTAGCTTCCACCCCCCAATAAAAAAATGAACGTTCAAAAGTCTAAAATAAAAGTGCAAGAAGGGATGAAATGCAAGAGTTCCATGATTCGGTTTGACGTGACTAAAGTTACAAGTGAGGAAACTCAATTACACTGTAACGCCGTCTTGCCCTTATTGAAGAATATTTTTATTCAAGAAGACAAGTCAATCTTAAGATTAATGCAATTCTCTAGGCATGGGCCCCCGGAAGCCACGTGGGATCATGGCCTGACGTTTTCTTCCAGCTCTAGCTTCTGACTTAATGATAGAAGAAAGAATAAAATGCAACCGATATAACACAATAATGGAGGTAGTTAATATGTGAATCGTGCCCTCCCTCTACCCGCCTTACTGTTTACTGCAGGCGTTTTGGATACTTTTTGCCCTTTTTAACAGAATACTCTTCTTTTATTTTTAGTTTATTTTTTTTTTTTTTTTTACGATTTCTATTTCAATTTTCCATTATTATGAAGATCGATGATAAGCAGGCGGCGTTAAGCGAAATTAGAATTGCTCCTACGAATGTAAGGGTTTCTTTTCTTCACGAATAGTCACTTTTTTATGCTCGCTCTTTTATTTTATAACTCTCTTTTATAAATATATTGTTTTGTTTTTGTTTCTTAAAAAAAAACTACTTTATAATTTATAATGCAGTGTGAAAAATGTTACACTGTTTTAAATAATTTAAATTTATAATGGATACATGTGTGTTAATAAGTTTTCTCCATAATTAATATTAATGAATAGCTGGTATGTATTAACTATTTACGTTACTTTCACTATTGTTTAAAAGTACCATATTCTTGAAATTACAATAAATTACATTAAGTTAAATTGGAATAACAGCTGTGGAAGTCAAACGTAGGTCACTATCAAAATAACTTGGTTTAAGCTACGTATAATATTTGTTAAACGTATCGTCTTCTTGAAATTGCAAGTATGCTAAATGAGAATGATAGCTGTATTAGTCCAAACTAGGTTATTGTCGAAGTCACTATATTTTTTTACGTTACTTATATTATTGGTTAAAAGTATTGTATTCTTCATATACAAGTAAGTTAAATGGCAAAAACAGTGTCGAAGTTATTATTTTTAATACTATTATTTAAAAATACAGATCAATCTTAAAATTAATGGAATACTCAGCTAACTTTACAGCAAATAAAGTCAAAAGATTTTCGAAAGTCAAAGAAAAATAAAGTCAAAGTCAATTTTCGAATTAATACTTAAAAAAATTTCAGCAGCAATTGTAATGTTTTTAGTCCATAAAGCAGTGCACTTTTGGCTTTGAGACATAAATAAAAAATAAAACTTTAATTTCAGTTCCCCTCTGTTACCAATGTTTCTCTGTTACCAATGCTACTCTGTTAACTAAAGTGTTTAAGTAAAAAAATACATTATTTGAAGCAATAAACAACTGACATTCTAGTCAAACGTACTATGTAAATTATTAAAATTACTTTTTGTTAAATTATATAGGGAAAAAAAGCTAGATAAATGAAACAGAGTTGAAAAAGGTAACATAGGAGAAGGCTGACAAAAAAGTGAAATTTTAAATGTTCTCTTATTGCAAATTACAGAATACAAATATTGATACCTATCTGTATTTAATACATTTAATATAAAATAAATACTAAATTAAAAGTCAATAATTAGAAGTCAATTAAGTTATCCCTAAGAAGGTAACAAAATAGAATACTAAACAGAGGAGAAAAAAAGAAATGAGACATTAAAGAGCAAGTTTTTTGTCAATAACCCTCATATAATCAACTCACTTAAATTAAATTTCAAATAAAAAAAATTTTTAACTTTGATTTCTGAGGAACTATTTCATTGATTTTGTATTTTGCCTTAAAAAATTACAGTTTCTTAATAGCTTTCATGAAGAGCCTTATAAGCATTGCTTATTATTTATTTAAACTTTTTTAAATCTTACCTTTCATTCAAGAATTCTTGAAATGTTATTATTCTCAAGAATTCTTTATAAGCTTTCATAAAATTTACCTTACAATACGCAATGTCATTAATTCCAATACTTCATTTCAAACTACCAAAAGATTTTATGTTTAATATAAAATACCATTAATCTTAAACATTAATTTCAAATTTCTTCATGAAACAAATTAAATCATATAATTTTTAGAAAATAATTGCTTTCTTTGAACCTTAGAGCGTATAAAACAGGCGCGTAAACGCCACCATGTCAAAAAAACAATGACTGCTGGCTGCTATTGTAAAATAAAGATGAAGATATTCCATTATCGAGTTGTAGTAGTTGTCGTCTATAAAGCGAAACCAGAGTTTAATCGCAGAGAAAGGGATTAAAAAAGAGAGTCATTTGGAATAATAGATGATGAATAGATTATTGTTGAAGAGAGAAAGCTGGACAAAAATCTAAAAAGGCAAAATACAGATTAACAGTGGTGGAGGAATTAGTTTACATTGAACGTGAACATTCGATATATATATCTTTTCTCTACTAATTGTGTGCTCCAACTCATAACTTTGCAATGTAAAGTGTCATAATCCTACGAATCCTCAAACTTTCACAAAACTTACCTTACAATATGCAATGTCAAGAATTCATTTCAAACTTTAATATATTTTACTTCGCAGTATACGATTTCACCGTTCTTAAAAATACAACAAACTGCTTCATGACACACAAATAAAATCAAGCTTTTTTTCTGAAAATGATTCCTTCCCTCAAACCGTAACGCGCATAAATGAGACACGTCAATGCAAACGCGTCGGGAAAACAATGACCATGTGCTGTTATTACAAGACAAAAACAACGATAACCTATCAAGTTGTAATAGTTGGCATTGACAAATAGAACTCGAGGAAGGCATTTTCTTGCAGTCGAAAGAGAAAAAGTTTAAACAAGAGATAGGCGAAGCACATCTTAAATAATAGATAATGGAGAAATTATTACAAGGAAAAGTGAACGCTAGATAGAAAGCTACAAGGCCTCTAATAGTCTAAAGTCTGGGATGTAAATTAAAAGTCTGGGATGAACTAATTAAAAGAAAGCACTAACATAATACTCATATAACTTCCCTGAACATATCGTGTATACCAGTTCATGATCTACCAATAAAGAATGCCCTAATCCTAAGATTCCTTCAAAGTTTCATTAAATTTACCCTCCCATGAACAATGTCACCAATCCCAAGAATTAATTTCAAACTCTCATAAAATATAATCCGAAATTTACAATTTCAATAATATCAAGACTACATCAAACTATTTCATGATACGCAAATTAAATCGCATTTTTTTTTCTTTGAAAATTATTCCTTTCCTCAAACTCTTACTCGTATGAAGAAAAGGCGTCAACGCAGACGCTTCGTGTGAAAAATTGCAGCATGCTGTTATTGTAAAAGAAAGATGAGGATATCTTATCATCAAGTTGTAATTTTTGGCGTCTGAAGAGAGAACTTGTGGAATAAATTTTCTTCCAATCGAATGAGAAAAGAATTTAACAAGAATATGATGACATTCATTTGAAGTGATATATGCAAGGAAAAATTGTAGTAGAAAGAAGAAAGCAAGAAAAAAGGTGCAAGACAGTAAACTGATTGAAAGTAGAGGATGAAATAACTAAAAAGAGAACATGAGCATAAGCCAGCTATCCCTTGAACTTATTGTACGAACCAACTTATTTCCTTTCAATATATAGTCAGCGTGCCTGACTACAAAGCCAATGATTGCTGGTTCGAATCCCACTCAGGTCGGGGATGTTCTCTCTGGGTGTTGTTCTCTGCTGTGTAATGTGTGAATGTGATCTATGAACGATTCTGTGGGTAACGTTAAAGAGCAACACTTTCGGCACTCACACACACACAAACACACACACACACACACACACACACACATATATATATATATATATATATATATATATATATATATATATATATATATATATATATATATATATATATATATATATATAATAAAATTACAGGAATAACTATGCATAACTAACTTTAAGATACGTACAGTTTTGATCGCGAGTAACTTGCTTTTGGCTTTCATTTCTTACTTCAATCCTACATTTGACAACTTTTTATGAGTGTCGCTTAGAGTGTTTAACATACTTTTTTTTTTTCTATATGTATTCGGTTTAAAAAAAAAACTGAAAATCACTAAAAACATAATTTAGTAGCTCAACTGTACTATCATATTTTCTTGGATGATATTTTTCGTGAATATTGACGCTTGAAAGCACTTAAAGTTTGTCGCCAAATTTTGGCACGTCAAACGTAACCATCGAAAATTGAAAAAAAAAGGTATACAATCCAATTCTGCGAGTTACAAGTTAAACTAATGATACAAGTTTGTTCTACTTTAAGTAAGCTTTTGGAATATCATTAACATAAAACTTGCAGAATTGGATTGTATACCTTTTTTTTCAATTTTCGATCGTTACGGTTTGACGTTTATAAGAAAAGTTTGAAGACATATAAGTTAATGAGTCCTCAGATTCGTCCATATATATATATATATATATATATATATATATATATATATATATATATATATATATATATATATATATATATATATATATATATATATATATATATATATCCCAAAAATTTCTTTCAAACAAATTTTATATTACAATATATGACTTCAATAATCTCAAGTATTTCAAGACACGCAAATTAAATCATTTTCTGTCTATGAACCAAAGCCAATATGAAAGAGACGAGAAAACAATGAATGCGTGCTGTTATAGTAAGAGAAAGATGAAGGTACCCTATCATCAAGTTGTAATTGTTGGCATCTGTAAAGAGAATAAATTTTCTTGGAATCGAAAGAGAAAAGGATTAAACAAGAGAGTGATGAAGGTCATTTGAAATGATAGATGATGGAGAGATTATAGTAGAAAGCAAGATAGAAAGGCAATACACAGATGGAGAGTAGTGGGAGAACTGATTGACGGAGAACACGAACAATAGGCATATACAACTCCCCTCAACTTACTGTATGTGCAAGCTCATTTGCATGCGAATAGCGCTCCTCTATTGCGAGATAAATTAGATTTCCGCATTGGAGGTCCTGACGAATAGACGCTTTAATTTTATAACATAGAGGGCCAAGACCCTTTAATTCAGAAATGGGAGATTTCCATTGCTACCAACCGACCTACCAATTTAGGCAATTGGATTTCCCAAAATCCGACCGTCCCCTCTCTTTACACTACTTCCCCCTTCAAAACTCCCCCCAAGAAACTAAGTCACTTTAACTGCGGGTTAATTTGGGTCAAGTTAGGCTTAACGCTCGTTATATTTTGCTCCATCTATCGCTTTCATGCTCGTCATGTTTTATTTCCGCTTATCAATTCTTGTTCCACCCCATCTTCCGTAAAACATTGACACTCCCGCGTTATGGAAAAACATATTTGCTCTGAAGTCAAGAGGGAGTTCTTTCATCAGCCCGACACCCCTCTTTAAAGAGTTCGATATGCTTTTATAATAAGTGTTTGGATTGTATGATGCAATGAAAAAGAGATAAAAGGAACTAATCGGGAAATTAAAAAGCTTTTTTTATGTCAATATTGAATGTTATGCGGAGATTATTATAAATCAAATTATAGAAGATTAATCAGTAATTTATTGTTCTTAATATCGTCATCAAATATAGACATCGTCATGAAAGGAACTTACGTGAGAAATTAAAATGCATTTTGTATGGAAAAAAAATTTTGCCATGTGGAGATCAAATTGATAAAAGATTTGAGATGAAATGAATTGAATTGAATATTGAAGATTTAAATATCTTCGTGGGTAAATATATATATATATATATATATATATATATATATATATATATATATATATATATATATATTCACGCTATGAAAATTAGCGCTCCAAGATAGAGTTGTTAGATTGAAACGAAATTTTACACGCATAAGTGTATAACGTTCATATAAGTAAGTATTTAAAAAAAAGCAAAAAGCTCTTTTATTGCTGGGAAAAATGCGAATGAATGAAGGATTTTGTACCCTCTTGGGCCACCTCTAGCACGAATGCGGAATACGTCGATGCTACCAGCAATACAGTCGGACTTTGAGGCATACAAGCCCCTTATCCTGCGGCATTTTGTTCCACAATTTCAAAAACAATAATAAAATAAAAATAAAAAGCTAAACAGACTAAACTCGGAAGGGAAGCTGTCCAATTTAACCATCCAAAAGGTCCCAAATATGCTCGTTCGGTGACAAATCCAGGGATTAAGCAGCCTAGAGAAAAGTGTTAATGTGGCAGAAGCATTCCTGTGACGCCCTTACGTGGCCGAGCAATGTCTTGTTGAAACATGGCTGCTGTAAACCCTTTCATGACTAAAGCCCTGCCAAGTGGCAACACATTTGACTGAAGGATGTCACAAACGTACAGGCAGGATTGAGACGTTCTCCATGAGATCGGTCTCCACACTCATCCACAATAGACATGCACACTGTCCAAAATAAATCTGAATTCATCCCTTAAGACGACCTGGTTTCATTCGGTTGAAGTCCAATCTCGTTTAAAGCAACACCACTCCAAACTGAGGCAACGATAGTCGTCCATTAATCCTGACTACACTAAACAGCAGTAAATAACTTCTACAGCTGGTGTGATGCTATGAGTTTCCATCGCATACGGCACGCGATCACCCTTATTATCGATCCAGGGTGCCATGACAGCCCAGTGGTGTGTTTGTGACATCCTTTAGCCACATGTGCTTCCACTCATGGCAAGTCCCTCAGTAGCCATGTTTCAACAATAATACAATGCTTCACCATATATAGCAAGAGTGTCACAGAAATATCTCCACCACATTGCCACCCTTCCCTGGCCAGCTTGATCCTAGATTTGACACCGAACGAGCATATCTGCGACCACTTGGGATAGCAAACTGGATATTTGATTTATCAGTGTTACGAGGGTTGCTATTTATATTTCTGGACTAATAATGAAAAAACAAATATGTAGGATCGAAATTGGTTTTATTGTTTTTTAAAATATTCTCCACGATGATCAATACACTTTTGCATGCGTTTGAACCAATTTTCAAAGCACTTTTTCCAGTCCGATTGAGGTAACTCCAAAACATGCGTTTTGAATGCATCAACCGCTTCTTCGGGGGTCGAAAATCGTTGTCCACGTAATTTATTTTAGATGTGTGGGAATAAGAAGAAGTCATTGGGTGCCAAATCAGGGCTGTACGGCGGATGACCCATCAGTTCGATCTTTCGCTCCGTCAGAAATGCCTTTGTTTGAGCCGATGTGTGAGAGCTCGCATTGTCATGATGAAGAATGATTCGCCTGTTCTTCTGCTTTTTTTGAATTTCTCCGATGACTTCTGGCAAACAAATGGTCGTGTACCATTTAGAATTGACCGTCCTGCGTTGCTCTAACACCACTGTTGCCACATTACCGTTAATGCCGAAGAAACAGGCAATCATTTGTTTCGATGTGCTTCTTCCTCGAACAACTTTCGTTGGTTTTGCCTCGTCTTGGAAGACCCATACAGTTGATTGCTGTTTTTTTTCCGGCTCATATGCATAGATACATGATTCGTCACCTGTGTAGATGTTATACACAGCCTTTGATGTACCTTGAACGTATTTTTCCAACATTTCCTTGCACCAATCGACACGAGCCTTTTTTTGAGCGTTTGTCAGATTATGCGGGATCCAACGCGAACAAATTTTTCTTACGCTCAAATGTTCATGCAATATTTTATTGATGCTAGTCATACTAATGTCCAAAGACGCCTCTATCTCACGGTATGTCACATGACGATCTTGCTTTATCCGTTCACGCACAGCATCGATCTTTTCTGGCACAACAACGGATTTTGGACGACCTGCACGGGATTCGTCCTGGATCGAACATCGACCACGATAAAATTCGTTATACCAATTTTTTACAGTGCTGTGTAGGATGGCGCTTTATCGCTGAATAAAGAATTAAGTTCATCGAAGCACTCTTGTCTTGACAATCCACGTCGAAAGTTATGAAAAATAATGGCACGAAAATGTTCACTATTCAATTCCATTTTTTGAAAGAGAAGAACTTTTCAATTTACTGTTAACAACACAAATGAAGCTATAATGGTAAATCGTCTGCTGAATTTATGTTTAAAAATATCCAACTTTGATTAAAATCGTCTGCGGTCGCCTAGCAACACTTACTGTTGCCAAGGCCAGAAATATAAATAGCAACCCTCGTATTACAACAACTGTGGAACGAGATGCCTAGGACAGCAAAAAATACTTTTTTGCATCACTCAAAACTGTTTATTTTTTACCTTTTTTTACAATACATAAGTTTTCATAAGAATATTTTATCTTTTAAAACATAGTATAATCCATGCAGCCATAAATAATGTACCTTACATTGACACTGACAAATTTTATTATTTACATTGACACGAAAAATATTTCGCATAAACCCAAGAATTCTTCCTCCAAGAAATTTTCATTTTTTCCTCTTTAGCAACTACTTTTTTATTAAACCAATATTTAATTTGGTTTAAGTCAGTTTTTTTTTTACCCTTTGTTTTTAAATGAAATATTAACGAAAATTTTCAACATTCAGAAAGAGTTAAAAATTTTACATTTGCACCGACGCTTTTTTTAATAATATTTACATTTGCACAAAAATTACAACGCATATACACGCAAGATTCCCCCGCCAACAAAATTCCTTTTTTCTTCAATCTACAACAATTTTTTACTCATGTCAGTTGTTTTTGTTTTTTGTTTGTTTTTTTTTCCTACCCTTTGTTTTTTTGTAAAACATCACACTAAAATTTTTAACGTCTTCAAATTTGAAAAGAAAAAAAAAACTGCCAAGGGGTGAAGTGCTTTTTGGGCTTTCAATCTCTGGTGTTCTTTTTGGCATGGAAGGAAAAGAAATAATGGACAATGGACTCAAGAGCTTCATGAAAAACAAACAAAAGACAGAAAATCTATTGTTGGAGGAAGTCTTTTAATCCCACTAAGTATGCATTGGCCTTAAGATGGATGGCCCAATTATTGATAGAATATCCACTGGTTCTTACCGCTGTCTTTCCCAACAGTTTCTTCGTGTTCCCTTGCTTTTAACATGATTTTTCTTCCTTTTTTTCCTTTCTGTGCTGTTGCCATTTTTTTCTCATTCTTTTCTATCGTTTTAGTATTGTCAACAATTCCTGATAAAGTAACTTTTTTTACTCTCTTACATTTTACTGTTATTTCTTTCCTTTAGTAACGCATCTGCGCTCCTACCCCCTCTACTCATCTATAGATCCAAAAGATCCATTTTTCGTCCGATATATTACTTAGCGGTCGCTGAAGGCAAGCCCAGGAGTTAAGATTTCATCCTTTAACAGAAAGAATTCGACTGCTTTCATTCGACGGTTTATTTTCTTTTCTCATCATTCTTTGAAACTGAAAACATTTCTCAGTTCAAAGCTTTTTGACGTCGAAAATAAAACGCCATTTCATTTAACCTCGCTTTAAGAGAAAATTGTACTGCTAAACATCTATTCTATATTAGAGTCTGTTAGAAATCAAATGTCTGGGGAAAAGTATATTTTAGGTTTCGCTTTATCCTAGAAGTAACAGAAAAAGATAAATATTTCTTTACTCTAAAGTTAAAAATAGATAATGCAATTTTGTAAAGAATTTAAAATATTAATTTAAGAAGTATAAATGTATTGTGCAACTAAATAAATGACACACATAAAAAATCACTGATATTAAAGGAAAAAAAATAAAAGGACCTACGTAATTTGAAAAAAATAAATCTTGATACTATTAGAATCTAGATTCTTGATATGTAGACTTTAAAAATTAAATTAAAAATAATAAGTTCTAACAACCGGCAACATCATTTTATCGACAGGAACGACTATTGCTGGATCTAGAAACAAATATGAAAAAAAAAAAAGAATTTTCTTGATTTCCAAAAATTACATCATGGACCAAACTAGAATTATTTCAATAAATTTCTTCTTAAAAAAGATGATCGTTCTAATACATCTTGAAAAACTAAGAAAAATAAACATTTGTTCAATTTTGTTTTATTAAGCCATTGTAGTTCAGAACGGTAAAGGTATAGGCTTTTAAGGAATATATTTTACCAATTCTTAGATGCATGACTAAAATTCAGAATTATATTCTTTATAAGTCATATCTTAACAACATACGCAATAATCATTAACTTTGATTAATTGTTTTATATTTAAAAAGAAATTAAAAAAACTTTATATTTCAAAAATAATTCACAGAATCATTAGTACATCTTGAAATATTGTGAATCTGATTATGTATGAACGTGTATAGTGATCGATCGTTTTAAAAACACATTCAGAAAGAAAAACTATCCTTTAATGAATGCTTTTGATTAATTCGTAAAAGCAGAATTATATTCATCTTATATCCTATTTATTTAATTTATGAAAATTATAAACGAAAGTATAATGTTTTTTTGTTTTCTTTTTATAACACATTAAAATTTTACCTAAAAAAACTACAAAATATTTGAACTTCAAAAATAATACATGAAATCAATAATACTCCTTAAAAATTATGAATGACAATATAATTTTGTTTTTATTATTTTTTTTTCTTCGATATGCATTGGAAGTTCAATAAAATAAAGTAATTTTAAAGGAATATACTTGAAAGACTCTTGAAATCATGAAGAAAATATAGAATTATATCATACTTTCAGTTTTACGAAAAAATTAGTTTTAACTGAAAAAAAACTAATTGATGTTTAAAAAAAAGAAAAAAAAACATGATATCATGAAACATTTTTACACATACATCTGAAAAAACTATGGACGTCAGTATATTGATTTTTGCCTTTTTTTTCTCCCTAATTTTTAAACTTAAAAAGAAAATTTAGAGTTATGTTCTTCGTACAAATATCACACTTTCAGACTTACACATAAGAAACTCATCAAATTTTTAAAGGAAAAAAAAAACTCCTAAGCTTCAAAAAATAATACATGAAACCAACACTTAAACTTGAAAAAGTATAAATGTAAATGTAATGCTTTTTGTTTGTTTTTATAAACTTATTTGAAATCAAGCAAGATTTAATTAGGGATCTTTCAAGAATATATTTGAAAGTTTTAAATTATGTTCGATGTTTATCATAATTCCAAATTTTGCACATTAAAGTTTTTGAAAAAATCACAAATGCGCTAACTAATGAACTAGATAAACTTAAAGGAAAAATTATCTTCTTTTATTCGAACTGAAAATAAACAACCTCACATCTTCTTTTTATTTTAATAAAGACTAGATAAATACATCATACGAGTTTTTAAATAAGCAATTAGTTCTTTTATGAAATAAGAAACTTTCATGATATAGTCCAAACAAAAGGTGAATACCAACATTAATTAGTCGATTACTTATTTCTTTTGAGATGTAAACAACAGAAAACTCTATAAATATCCATGCATAGTCTATCGAGTATTTTTTTTCCGTGGAAGAAAGAAGATTTCGAAAAGCTTAAATAAAGAAATTAAACAAATTCAAAGCCCAAAAAAGTATAGATGTTTTATACTTCAATTCTTTCTATAAAAATCGAACATTCTCATTATAGATAAATAAAATTATAAAAAGCAAGCTTTCCAAATAGACGTTTTTCCAACACAATGAAAATCTTTTATTAAGAGATTAAATTCGTCATTAAAATGATTGAAAATTATTTGTAAAAGTTGACTAAGTAATATATCTACAGAATTTTCTTATTTTTACCGTTTAAACATATTTTTTACTCATTTGGAATATCTAACAAATAATGTGGTCTTTAAATGTAATCAGCGAAAATAATTGCGGGAAAAAAATTTCACAAAGATTTTAAAAAACTACGTAAATATCAAAAACACTGTGTCAATAATGTATTTGCTTTGTTATATATGTTAACTGACTTTGATATAATACATCAATACATTGTGTATGTTCTGTAGGTTAATTTTAGATTTGTTTGTTTTTTGAATAATTAAAAAGAGTGAATAAGTATTCTCAAAGTACTTGAAATTGAAAATTAAGATATTCGACTCTAAACGAAATTAAAATTAAATGCAATTTTAGATTTTTTTTAATTCTTTGTTTAATTATTACTTCATATAAAGTATTTGTAACTTAAGTTCGTGATTTTTTTAAGAAATTGTTGAAATGGTAAAACTTGGAACCAATTTTATTTTATTTTTCTAGAAATTTTTATTTACGTTTACAGCTAAATTAATGATTTTTTAAAATTTTACAGCTCATGAAATTTGGTAGAAAATTTTTGTTTTGTTGATTGTATGGTCTTGCATAAAACTAAATTGGGTTGTTTTAAGAAAGAATACTTAAAAAGGAAAAACTCGGAAACATGTTTTCTGGCAATTTGCCTTTACGTTTACAGCTAACTTTTAAATTGTTTAAAACTATAAATCATGAATTTTAGTAAAAAATTTTGTTTTGTCTATGGTATAGTCTGTCAAACGCGAGTCATCTCTTAATTTCCAGACAGTATTTACATGCTGCACATGTATATTTCAACATTCGAATCAGGTGCGATGGCTAGTTGTTGGTAAGAATTCTGCTCCCCTCTCGCATTGACCACAATGCTAGCGTAAAATATCATCAGTATTATACAGATCATGTGTTAGAATCCCCGTGCTGTCAGGCTAACCGTGGGAGATTTTCGTTGTTTTCCTCTTAGTGTAATGTATACGCAAGTTAGTTCCATGAAAAAGTCCTCCACGAAAGTCAGTTTGTTCCATTGCTTGATCCGGGAGTTCCTTTTTTATTTTATTTTTTATTTATTTACTTTTTATAACTGGCATTGAACAGCCGGCCCAAGTCTGAGTGTACGACTATCAATGTTCAACTCCATATCCTTGTAACTTTGAATCCAACCCAGAAGACAATGGAACTCCTGGCAATCAAGCATTGAGACAAATTAACCGTCGTGGAAGACTTCTTGATGAACTACCTCGCCTTGGCGTTGCATGGAGAGAAAAGCCCCGAAAACCTCCCACAGTTAACCCGCCGACAAGCCCCCATGATCCGTCTGCCTCTGAGAATATTTTACATCAGCTCCGTGGTCAGTACGAGCCGGGAGAGGCATTCGTATTAAGAGTTGCTTTGTCTTCTAGGTTGGATTCAAAATTTCAAGGCTCTATGAGTTACATGGCATTGTTTGTTGTAAACTCGAAAATGGATCCAACTGTTCTCTACTTGTAATAAAATAAAATAAAATGTATGCATTTATCCAATTTTTTATTTTAAAAATTCCTCAAGAAATTTTTTTTATAGAATTTTATTTAAAAACTACTTCACTATTTAAATACGCCATTTTCAATCAAGGAACACTTATTAGATCGAAGCATGGTTTTTCGAGTCAAAAATTGTTTGTAAATCTAAATGGATCCAACTGTTAGAAGCAGTATTTCTAATGACTTTGAAAAGAATATTGAACAAAACTCAAAAAGAAATATCAAATATGAACTAAAATTTAAAATTTTAGGAAATAAAAGAATAAATTCAATTTTTACTTTATTCGAAAATAGTGTTAAAAATTAGGTTAATTATTCAAAATTGTTTTTTGTGCATTAAGTTACTAAAGACTTATAGAATTTTACGATATAAATATAGTACAAACTTTATTATTAAAAAAATTTTTGGGATAGTTAAACACTGGTACATTAAATTTCAGCTAAATTTTAAAATTTTAGATTTTCAGTGTTTATGAATTATATTATTAATTGTATTTCAAGCATATTTTCTTAGATCGTCACATGTCACGCATGAATTACAATTGGAAATGCATTACAACACATTTTATACATTTATTTTCATGCATGTTTAAATAAAAATTTATCAAATTACTCGTGTAAAACATGTAATTATTAAAACACTACAGTACGTCTAATAATTTGGTTTAATAATTATAATATACTAATATAATACCCGATATAATAATTATTCTATATTTATATAACATATTGTATAATTTACCAAATCGTCGAATTTATATTATGTATCGTCTAATTTAACCACTTGATACATGAACGTAAACAAGTGAAAACCGGTTTCAGTCGCGTAAAAGCAATAAAACTGTACCGTATCACCTGATAATTAAGATTTTACATAGAATATTATAGTGAGTCTAATAAATTGGACAGGGAATGAACATAATGATAATAGACCTATATTTTGTAACAAAAAGAATTTTAACCTGTTTACATATTTTGAAATGCTCCACTTTTTCTTTTCACTGTTTTCAAGTGATAGAGTTGCATCCAAATCAAATAATAAAAATGTAAAATAATAAATAGATAACAGTTCAATGTTAATTGGTTTTCAAAACAGGAAAAGTATAGTTTGAAATAGAATATTTATTTACTCACTACTCCAACTTATTTCTCCAGTTCCTCGCGAGAAAGAAATAAGAGGTTTTGAGTGACGCTATCGCCATCTATATAACAAACGATTAACTTTTCCAAAAATGCCATTTATTGTACAAACAAATCTCATAAATAATATAATAATAATTTAAGAAAAGAAAACACCTTAACGCATTTTTAAAACAAATTAATCAATTAAAGTAACGACTGAAGCTAAATTATTTACTTTATATTTGTTCTTTTGCTTTTAAATTAAAGTGAAATTTTTCTATTAGAAATTATTCTATTAGAAACTATTTCTACAAAATCAAAGATTAAATAAAAATAATTATTTTGAATATTGTTATGTGTATTTTTATGTTTATTGCACAAAAATGTTTAATAAATGAGACTTAATTCACTAACCAGTCTTCAATTCTAAGTTTTATGTTTCAAATATTAGTTAGGTAAAAAATGGATGGATGACAGGCTTTTGTATTTTGCCATGAAAAGTTACATACTTTAAAATAGTTTTCAAAATTGTGTACCTTACAATTCAAAATTTTTTCAACTATTATTTAATAAAATTATAAAAATAATAAAAAAAATTTCCATGGAATTATCTTTGTATAAACGATTTTTAATGTATGCAAAAAATTTTCAATTCGCTTAAAAATTTCTCGAGATATGGCGAAATACGTAAAAAGTAAAATTAAGAGGTCCTAACTTTGGCTCGCTCTCCTAACCAAACTATGGGTAGCATATTTCCTAGATTGCGGCTACCTCCTATATTTTGGGGGATCTAAAGTCTGAATCGGTTGGAAAAAAAGGTATGTTTATTCAGAGAAAACTCGTTTTTGTGTCTTATTGCATTATTAAAAATATCGCTGGCACAAATTGATTAGCATATTTGAAGTCACCCCCTCAAACAACTAAAAATAAATCCTAGGACGTGAAGATCCGATCATTAGATCAAAAGTTATTCAGGGTGGTCCTTTTTTTTTTTTTTTTTTTTTTTTTGCGCACTCTACAAACATAATATTTAAAAATTTTCATGCAAAATTAAATTGCCTGTTACTTTTTCAATGAAATTTCAGTATTTCAAAATCTCCCATGGAGTTAACATGTACACTTTTTGTTACCCCATTGGTAGGGTAACACTGGGTGATTTGACTTTATCTAAAAAAAAATCCTTCATTAAAAAAGTAGTGCATCTATGACTTCCTTCGACATCTATGACAATCATTTCACCGATAGATCAAATCGGCGAAACCAATTTTATTTTGTTTTGATTTTATAACCATTGTTGAATAATCTACCCAATTTTTCAGTTTACGACTACTAAGGTTCAAATCTGTAGACTCGTAATTTTAAACCCACTCCAAAAAACAAAGAAACTCCCGGATCAAGTATTGGAAGATACTTATACGCTGTTAAATTTTTATGTACATCAGATATAAAGAACTTATCGGAACTGTAGCTTGCAGAGCAACATTGCTAATACTGTTAACTCATACATGATGTTCCTTAACCATCGTCTTTATCGTATAAATGTATTTTCAGTATCTTTGACGAAAATGAACCTGTTTGATTGCCGGATTGGATTTAAAAGAGTTTCAAATAATTGCTTTTTAACTTTTTTCTACTTCCTCGAGTGATCAAATCTGGTTTTGATTCCGTCTTCAGCAATCAAAGATTCATCAAATTTGATTGTGATTTTCTTTTTCCCTAACCTTCGGGACCCCACCCCCTTCAATATGTATACTTTTTTTATTTATTTTTTGGTAAAGGATTACAGAAAACCCAGCAGATTATGAGAAGAAGAAAGATCTTTTTTTTTTTTTTTTTTTTTTTTTCTTTTTCCCTCTATTTTTAATCCGAAACAAAATACGTGGAGTGGGTGTTGAGATTTTTTTACGTAAACCTGGGAGGGTACCAGTGATTTGCTTTTTTTTTTTTTTTTTTTTTTTCGGGGACAAATGGGTGGTTTAAATTATATGACATTTGAGCAGCCTCTTATCCTCATTTTAAATTACTTCACAATTATAATAATTAATTATAATATTTTAAATTACTACACAATAATTCGTTTGCATACCTTTAAATATTCATGAAAAAAAATCTTGTTGTTAGCACACTTTAAGTCATAAATTTTATTATATAATCTATTCTTACTTATAAAAGAAGAGAAAATCAGAATAATGCTAATTTTTAGCTAACAATACTGCTTCGAATAAATAATCTTAAAAATATTTATTTCAATGCCTAAAAGTATTAATTTATGTTTATTAACTGAACTACATTCCAAGTAAGAAAAAGAAAAATATTTCAAAAACTTGCTATTACATTAGAAGTCTACTTTTAAAATTTATTTAGCAGGGAAGGAGAGGAATTATTTTACTAATTAAATTGAATTTTTCTTTATTTTATAAAGTTTTTGACAAATCAATATTGAGTGCCAGCTTAGGAGCAGAGCCATCCATATAATTTCAAAAGAATACGATTCACGACTGTTATGAAAAAAATAATAAATTTCCATAGGTTATCAACATTTTGAATATCCAAAGTAATAAAATTTGCTAAATCAATAGTTTTTCACTGCATAAAAAGTAATTGAATTCAACGAATTTAACACAATGTGAAAAAAGGTAAATAAATTAAATACTTTAAAAATAGTGAAAATCAAAAAGTGTGTTAAATCATATAGTTTTTTCTGATTTTTCCACTGGAAAAAATTAATCGAAATTGATAAATAATAGTTTGAAATGCGGAAAAATTTGTAAACTAATTAAATACTTTACAAAATTAATGTAAAAATATCCTTGCAACAGCTCGTTGTGTACAGAGTTGGCATGGAAGTTAAGGTTCCACAATTTCGAGGAATGTGGTCAGCATTGCGTACTAGCCGACTTTACTTCCCAGACAAAGTGGAATCCAAAGATCTGACGCTGGATTGGCTTCAAGCCACCACTGGAGATCAAACCCAGTTCTGCACAATGACAATTCAGTGCCTCACCAAGAAGTATTCGCAGCTGACACATCATAAAATTCAGTAATTCAGTAAAAAGTTCACTAATCGAAGGTGTGGTAGTTATTAACTCATTTTACTATCCCAGAAAGCTTAGAATTGAAATATCCAAAGAATTTCCACTATGCTCATAGTACACTATTTGTTCGATTAAGCTCATTATCGACTAATTAAAAAACGGACAAATCCACAGTAGATATAATGTTTGTAATAAGCTTATTCATTTATAACATGTTATCTCCAATGACTTAAAACAGAGAATAAAAATAGTTTTAAGTGGAAATTTAAAAGAAAGTTTAGAATTTTTTTTCTACAATAAAAAACACGGTTTATTATTTTTTTAAATTTCTAAATAATTAAGTCTCTTATCAAGTAAATGCTTTCACAATTGCAACACAGTATTTCCAATCTGCCATAAATTACAGAGAAATATTGAATGATAAATTTTTAAAAAAATATATTCTAGAAATCCACATTCACTCCATGTTCACACTAACCTTTTTTTTTTTTTTTTTTTTTTTTTTTTTTTATTTAAATGTGGTGTGTTTTATTTGGTATTTATTACTCAATAATGTTTTTTTTTCTTCACCATTTTACATTTTTTTAATGTATCTATGTATCTTCGTACAGTGCGCAACATAAAAAGATGAGAACATTCCACCCAACCACATTGACCCCATGCCCGCCCACACTAGCCTCCTCTATCTTTTTTTTTTTTTTTTTTTCTAGGAAAATTTGATGTATTTTATTTGGTATTTTTACTCAATAATGTTTCTTTTCCATCATTTTACAAATTTTTTAATGTATTTTTCTACATTGCGCAACATAAAAAAAATGAGAACACGTTAAAAACTTTTGATCTAATTATAGGATTTGCATATACAAAGATCGGATGTCCGCATACCTTTTTTACATACAACTTATTAAGAATTTTACGTTTTTAATGTCGCTGAAAAAAGCTCTTAGGGAATGCATGAGATTTAATTAGGGGGAAATTCTTAAAATGAGACGCTCTTTTTAAAACTAAGATTTGAAAATAGAAATCATTATGTTGTTCATTACTGTTATGTCTATTATGTACATGTGTCCGGTGTAAATCATTAGGGATCGGCTGAATTTGCAAGACTCAAAAACGCCACATTGTTATCTTTAAAAAAAATTTTAAACAATTTTCCAAATCTAGTAAAACTGTTCTAAAACTAGTACAATTTTTTATGTATTTGCATGGGATAGTACCAAACATATTTTTCGTTAGCTCTAACTGGGACCTAACCCTTTGACCTCGGTTATTTATAGACAGTTTAATTACAAGAAAGAATATATAAAACATAACAAATTATTCACTTGTATTTGACTTTAATGGTAGATTTAATTTTTGGGTAGATAAATTTCTGCGAAAGTGTTTCTATGAATTGAAGAAAGATCTAATAATTTAACTCATTAAGCCGCACCTATCATTTTTTAGAAATTTAGTGCTGCCATCTATTTACGGTTATTGAAACATTTATTCCAAGTCTTTTAATTAGAAATTTTAGTGCTGCCATCTATTTTAGTTTTTAAAATATTTAGTACTAGTGTTTTGATTAGAAGATTAAGTGCTGCCATCTACATGTGTTTTATAGAGTTGGACAAAACAAATCATCAAAGTAATTCGAATCCATAAAATTAGTTCACTTGGGTTTAGAATCATTTAATAATATAATAACTTGTTGATTCATATCACTGATTGGAATCACTTATTCATTCGAATCAGTAATTGATAATGAAATAGATAAAAATGATATAAAAGTGATGTATCTATAATAAAAATACTTTTTTACAATTTTTTCTATTATATATGTAAGCATTAATATCACTTAATAGACTCTCATAAAAAAACATAATTATTATAATTATTATTGGCATTTGCCTTCATACTGAAAGGTTGATTCTAACTTTGATGCGAATGAGGCGCCTAAAAATTGGGATTAGCTGGAGAATCACAAAAATTATTATCAATCCCTAGTCCAGTGATTCTCAACCTTTTTTTGTGGCGGCACACTTTTAACGATTTCAAAATTTGGCGGCACACAATGAAAAAAAAATAGTTCAAAAGTTGTTTACTTACCTATAATACACTGTGTTAAATAGTCTGTGATAATAATTTTGAATGTGAAATAAAATAATATGTACTACAAAAGCACGTTCATTAAGGGATTAATTATTTCTTTCCATTAATTTTTTATTAGTTAGTAACAGTTATTTATTTTTTTCTTGCTATTTATTAATTGTTAGCTAGATTTCTATAATTATTAACTGTTAATTTTTTTACATTAATTATTATTTTTTGCGATTTCCTATTAATTAGTTTTTTTGCTAATTATTAATTGTTAGCTTTTTTTTTGTTAGTTATCCTTTGTTAATTTGCTTTTAAAACGCTTAACTGCATACCTAACTTACTTTAATGATTAGCTTTTATTTCCGTTGGAAAGTTCATATTTAGCTTGTTTTAGCTTTTGTTAATTATTTTAATAGTTATTAAATTTCCTACATATTTTAACATTTTTTAAAATTGCGTGTCAAAGACAATGTAAGCACTACCTTCTTATTTTAACTTATTTTAAGATCGTCAGAGACAAGACAATCACCGACAAAGATGTTAGCGCGGTTAAAGCGTGGAAAAATTATAAAAAGTATATATATATATATATATATATATATATATATATATATATACACTTTTCTTTAATTTAAACTTTACACGTAATAGAAAAAAGGATTATAATTTTAATGTATCGCTTCTAATATTTGGTGGCACATTTTAAGAATTTGGCGGCTACAAAAAGTGTCGCGGCACAGTGGCTGAGAATAACTGCCCTAGTCACTAAGATCGCCAGCCCAGGGAATCGGATTCGCATTTTCTTTCAAATCGCTTCGCAATCCGTTCTCTTATTTATTACTGACATATTTAAGTTTTGATATTTTCTTTAAGTAAATTTCTAAATATATGAAACATATATATCATGTGAAACATTTAATAAGTATATATTCGGTACTATTTTGTTTCGGTGGGCCGTAAAAAAAATAGAAGAAAAAAAAGAGAGAGAAAAGTGTATATTGTAGAAGAAACTTATATTGCACAAAAAAGAAAAAAAAAAAAAAAACCTACTACCTTTGTACCTATTTTTATTTTATATTTCATAACCGTCATTGAGCAACCGACCCAATTTTTAGATTTACCACTACTAATGATCAACTCCGTAGCCTTGTAGTTTTGAACCTAATCCAGAAGACAAGGGAACTCCAGGATCAAGTATTGGGAGAAATTTGCCTTCGTCCAATGGAACTACCCTTCACTTACGTTACATGGACAGGAAGACCACGAGAACCTCCCACGTTTAGCCTGACTGCAAAGGGACTCTAACCCATGATCCGTCTACCACTGAGGATATTTCACGTCCACACCGTGGTCGGTGCAGGCCGGGTGTGGAATTCATATTGACCAGCCATCGCTGGAATCACTGGTCTGAATTACTTGATTCGAAACACTGCTTCTAAATCACTGGTCCGAATCGGTCTTATAGAAATTTGAATACCTTGATTCGAATCAGTGATCTTAATTTACTTGACTTAAATCAAAGAGACGAATCACATTGTTCGAATAACTGATCGAAATAACTTGAATCGAATCACATATCCGAATTAATTTATTAAAATATCATTTGAATCACTTGAATCAAATCACTAATTTCAATAATTTGATTCACATAGTTATTTGAATAATATGATTCGATACTCTGATCTGAATCACGTGATTTGAATAACATGATTCAAATAACTTAGTTCGAATCACATTATTCAAATCCCTGATTCGTGTCTTACATCTTTGATTACATTTGTGATTTACTCATTCAAATCATTTCTGTCCAATTATGCGAAGCACTGCTCTGAATCACTTGATTTAAATCAAGTACCTAATTAACCTAGTCCAAATCAGTCATCCATACACTGTATAACTTGATTCCTGTATAACTTGATTCGAATAGTAATTCAGATAATTTGATTCGCTTGATTGATTCGAATCATAATTTTTATCATTGTCTTAAATCAGTGATTCAAATCAAATAGTTTAAAAAATACTCGAAACAAGTTATTCGGATCAGTGATTCATATCTGTGATTCGAAACAAGTGATACAGATCTGTTATTCGAATCAAGTGTTTTAGGTTTATTGATTAAAATCATGTAATTCGGATCAGAGTTTCTAACAAAGAGATTAAAATCCCTTTTCAAATAAAGCGATTCAGATCACCAATTCAAATCATTTGAGTAGGATCATTATGTGATTCGGACCAGTGATTATTATCAAGAAATTTTAACTGCTGATTCTAATCAAGTGATTCGAATCAAGTAAATCGGATCAGTGATTCGAATCAAGTAATTTGGATCAGTGATTCAAATCATGTGATTCTGATTAGGTATTCAATTCAAATCAAGTGACTCGGATCAGTGATTTAAATCATGTGATTCTGATTAGTGATTCGAATTAAGTGATTCAGATAAGTGATACGAATAAGTTTCAGATCAGCGATTCGATTCAAGTGATTTGGATCAGTGACTCAATTCAAATGATTTAGTACTGTGATTCGAATCAAGTGATTCAAATAACTATGAGAATTAAGTGATACCTATCACTGATTTGATTCAAGTTATTTTTATCAGCGAGTGAGTTAAATTATTTGAATCATGTGAATTAAATCAAAAGTGATCATGTGAATCAAATCACTATTCGAATCAGTTATCCAAATCTGATTCAGGTCCGTGATTCATATTATTCGAATTAGAACAATGATGTAAATTTAGTGACTCAAATCGAGTATTTGGTAGCTAATGTATAATTACTTATACATGTTATTAATTTCTATAAATATTTTTAATTGGGTTGGTTTTTAAGAAACTACAAAGAAATACCTTTTTTTTTTACTTTCATTCATTATTTTTTTTATTTGTGAATTTAACCAAATTTTGGAATGAAAATCCTAATTCCTGAATAATAAATGCGCAAGAATCACTAGGGTTTTTACAAGTAATTTTTAACTATATATGATATAGCATCAATGTGAAACAAAATAATGAACAAACTGTGAAACAAATTTAATAAAATTTAAGAAATCATGGTTCACTATAATTTAAATCTATTCCGATAAAATCAACTGATTCGAATTGCTGAGTCGAATGAAATGATTGCGATTAGAATCAGAAATCAGTTGCAAGTTGCTGATTCGAATCACCGAATCAGTACTCAACTGTAATATTTATTGTTAACGTAAAGTTATGCTAAAGTCGCTTAATATTATTTACACATTTTTTAAATTCATTTACGTAAAAAATAACATACTCATCAGATTTCAATGATACTTTAATTATTTTAAATGATCCAATCAGTTTTATGCAATAGTATTTTCTTCGTAAAAGATCATCTAATTCTAAGCTTCGAAAGATATCTAATATGAAAATTTTGGTTTCAATTGTTTGTTGAATCATGAAATATTTATATTTCATCGTTCTAATCATTAAGCATTCACATTTCATGCATACCTTTATTAAAAAGGGATATACATATTTGATATTCATCCGCTTTTGCTTTAAAAAAAGGGCCCATAATGTGGAGGTCTTGGATAGTAATGACCCGTTAATTTCCATGCATTCATCATTAATTATTGTACTAAATAGCCAATGAAGGTAAGTAAATTCCTGCATCTATCATTATTTTTTTGGTATGGTGAAAGATATTTTATGATTAATCAAATGTTTTTAGAAGTTCGTACGAAAATAGTTTAAATTTCTTGCCAAAAATTGTTTCCCAAATTTATTTGTGTAATTTAAAAAACAATGTTCTCTGATAAATCATCGTTTCGTTCAACAGAACTGTGTGTTTAAATTTGATCACTTATCTGTATTTTTACAGGTACAGCGTTACTAACGATTTATGTCCGGTCACCTCAACTAGTAAATAAGCGCTTCGACCAAAATTTTCCTAAACATCAGTAGAATATAATGAGATTAAGCTACAAAATTTAGAATCAATATAGCATTTTAGAAGACAGGGCATGAATAAATTTTCTCTATTATGCAATCAAGAATGAATTCGAAAACCATGCTCACTGTTTACTTGTTAAAGATTTTTTTTTCCCGCTGATTTATTCACTCTTTAAGCAAAATAGCGGCATACCAATTTTTACTATTAATAAAAGGTTGCCAGTCGTTTATTTCATAGCAGGCAAGAGATAGCACATATGCTAAATGTGCTAACACTAACGAAAGATGGTGCACAGCTTGCAACAAGAACAAACAGTAATAAACAAATGGAAAGAGGCTAAATCAGGACAGCCAAAAAAGCGAGTTATTCAAAATCTAACAACCATGTCACCTTTTTTTAACAGTATATCGATAAATAACTAAAACAAATTTTCACCTCAAACTCACTAGAATTACTTAATAACGTTAATATCGTATGAAATATGGCATATTTGAGCTCAGAAATTATCTAATTTTCTTCTTTTATTCAAAACAAATTATCCGTTTGAAAATATCACCTCACAGAATAAGCTGTAGTAAGCAGTTGCAAACTTTCTTACCGGAACTAGAGCAGGTATGGAGCTCGTGATTGTTATTGTTTACATTTATATTGAAACACCAACCATTTTTTTAAACTCAATAATCACTTGTACAATTTTTTAGACATTAAATTATTGCTGTGTAGGTTTTAATACTATTGCCTCAGAACAGAGTGAGTACAACTATTCTAAAGTATGAAGGTTTGCCCTGTCCTTACACTTTTAAAAAATCTTTTATAAAACGTAGTTTTTAATTTCAAGAAGTTTATTATTTAATTAAAAAATAATGGATGGTGTTTTCGACACTAGGGAGCGCTGCAAGCTGTATGCCGCTTATACTTCCGGGTTACTGTTTCCGGTGTATTTTAAAGCCATTTGGCTCACAACGTGATCATTGTGTTTTAAGATTCTTGCAAACGTGGCATTTGAATACTCATTACTAAACTTAATCTTGCTCCTCGAATAATATGCTAACACTAACGCAGGATGGTGCACTGCTTGCAACACGAACAAACAGTAATAAACAAATGGAAAGAGGCCAAATCAAGACTGCCAAAAAAGCGAGTTATTTAAAATCTAGCAACCATGTCACCTTTTTTAACAATATATCTCTAAATAACTAAAACAAATTTTCACTTCAAACTCACCAGAATTACATAATAACATTAATATCTTATGAAATACTGCAGATTTGAGCTCAGAAATTACATAATTTATTTCTTTTATTGAAAACAAAACTATCTGTTTGAAAATATTGCCTCGCAGAATAACATGTAGTTAGCAGCTGCAAACTTTCTAACCGGAACTAGAGCAGGCATACAGCTCGAGATTGTTATTGTTTACATTTCTACTGAAAACACCATCCATAGCGTCAACTGAAAAGACAATAGACAAATATTATAAGTATTAAATAATTACAACTTGGAAATTTTATAATGTCAAATAAATTTATACATAAGAAATTATGATGTGGTTGAGAAAAACTGAGCCTGCCTACTATGTTTTTCCTAACCAAAATCATTAGCTGATTTACTAAACACATTTACTTAGTACTTGGCGAGATAAAAGACTTGGCGCTCAGAAATTTCAGCTGCTCCGCAATTTTGTAGGGTTAATGTAATAGAACTGCGACGGCTGCTACGATACTTTAAAAAAAAAAACTTGATAAATAGAGTACTGTCAAAAGTTGAACAAAAATAGAAAGTCGAAGAATTTGATGAAGAATTTCAATTCTATAATAACATTACGAAGTAAAAAGTTGAAACTGTTTTTAATTCATAAACTCAACACTATTTGATATTGTTCTCAAGTATACCCAAACTTAAAAGTGGAAAAGATTTAGTGCGTCTAGTTCGCACAATTTCCGTGATAACACTGAATCTTTCGAAACGTCAACAATCAATAGAATTCTACACATTTTGAATTTCGTTCGAACGCTAATATTCGAAACAAAGTGTCCAATTCTGTTCTTCATTAAAGAAATGAAGCAGTGAGTATATATATCTTATATTTTCTTGGACAATTCTTTCTTGATTGTCTACTTGTATTCTTTTTAAACATATATATATATATATTAATTTATTGAGAGTGGATTGAGTTTAGGACGCTTTGCTCGTGTTCTGAATTCTATTTTCTTTTATGATTTACCAAGATAGTAAATGCCTTGAGCATATAAGTAAGATTGGCTTTTTTTTTCTCTTTCTTCTTTTTATAGTCAGCAAGAAACAAAACTTCTTTTAAATTACTGATTTTTAATTCAATCCAGTGTTCTGTTCAGCTTTCCGAAATACTTTAGAATTTAGTCTTAATAAACATCATCTTATACTGCATACTATCTATGTAGATTCTTCAAATTTAAAATTCTGTGTTCTGGTCTACAATTGTTTAAAAGAAAATCCACATATATATTAGCGAGAAAGAGGCTATCTTTTTTCCACAATTTTTATACTTTCTTTTTTCACTTGCAATGCTGTATTATGTGAACATATACTTGTCGTACCGAAACAAAACACAACATTAATGATCGTATTTCAAATTTTATGTTGATATTTTATCTGTGGGTTTTAATGACAATTTGATCAGAACAGTAATGATTATCTGTATACCTACTTCTATTAAATAAAATTAAAGTTTAAATCTTCTCATAAATAAGATTAAAATAAAACTCCATTGTAAACAACGTTACTTCAAAAGCCATTATTCTGGTAAGGGAAAATATTTGCCAAGAATAAGTTTTTTATGTTTTCTTTTTTTACATTGTAGTCATGTAGCGACTTTACCTAAATACTTCATAGCTCTTTCTACTCTTCTGATTTCCTTTTGCACAACAGACTATCTTCTTCAACTATCTCAGATAAATTTATCTTAGGTCTCTTATATTGATTTGAACGTATTTTTAATAAGTAAGTTTTTCCTAGTATTTTGGTTATTAAAGTGATCAGCAGATCAGAAGTATGAATTATATTGTGATCTAAATTATTAATACAATTACATTATGTGATTATCAATCATTGCAACCTTTTCAAAATCGGATAATATATCATTGAAATATCTACCGATGAAATATTTATCAATCATAACATGCACATTTTGGTGCCAGAGGGGATAATATAATATTTGTGTTTCTTTTCAGTTTAATTTTATATTAAAGTAAAATTAGTTTTGTTATTCTCAATCACAACCTTTACTGAAAAATATTTTTAAAAATAGCACTGCACAACTAAATTGTTTCCCCTTGAGACTGGATAACTTTTCGATATGGTGTAATCTAATATTTACGCACAGAATCTGCATTTATTACTTTTGCTCCTAACTTACTATATAGCGGGTGGTATTGTAAATATTTTGCTTTGAAAGTACAAAAGAGGACATTTTCTAATTAACCTTTCTGAGCCTAATAATGATGTAATAAAAAAATAATTCATTTAGCTGTAAATCATTATAAGAGCATTCTCACAAAAACAGTATTTTTTATGTCCCCAATATATTTTATGTTTGCTTTGCAACTTATGAAACAATAAAAAAATAGGGGGAAAATGTCTTTCAGAATGCAGGCTAACAAAGGGATAAAAATAAAATTATCAATTTTTATTTTTTATTTGTTTTAGGTAATTAAAATATACCAATATGTCATTCCCTCACTTGTCCCCAATGTTTATTTAAAAAAAGAAAAAAATTTCTGAAATAAAAGAAAATAAATTTACAAATTTGCGTTTTTTATTTCAGAATATTGAAATATAGAATTCATAAAATCAATTTTAAATTTAATTTCAGATAAAAAATATTACCACAGCATTATTTTAGACTTTGTCCCTAGTGTTTTGCATCATTCCCTCAAAAAAATTTTCTTACCACCCACAATCTTGTTAGAATAAAAATATTTTAATAAAAACTTTAGCAGTTAACATATGGCATCATAGAACAAAATTGCAGTATGTTTCCATCTTAAACTTAAAGAAGCTGTGGAATACATTTGATCGAATCAAACCAGGTAAAATATTTTACATTTGTTATTCCCTTGTGTCTCTTTTTAAACTAAAATAAAATACAAGTTCATTGAGAGAATGGATAATTACATTGTTGCGTTCTTGTATGAATATGTATGTGATTTGATTTCAGTAATCAATTAAGCCTAACTGTTATTTTTAAATTTTATTAGATTTGTACATGTTATTAATTAACATGTTTTATTAGATTATTGTACATGTAATTAACATGTTTTATTAGATTCCCTCACATAATTTCATCATTGATCATTTTTTTGTTGATATTGCTATGAATTTTTGCTTTGTTTTTCGAAATTCTGATGTCTTTCATTGCTCAGTTATTATGTATATTCTTGTGAATTTTTTTGGTATACCAATATTATTATGGCACACAAAATTCTAATTGCAGATTCAAGAAATCATTCTTTGACACGCTCGTTTTGTGCAAATACTCTCGTTTAATCCATGAAGTATTCGGATCATTCTTTCACCAGTTATTGCTGAGAATTTTCACATTTTTTTGAAAAACAAATCCTGATGTTTTTTATACAATTTAATTATATATAAAACTCAAATCAATTATTTACTTTTAATGTTATGATTTCATAGTTTTCCCCCATTTATATTGGGCACTTAAATAATCATTTTACGCCAATACTATCGCAAATCCATGTAGTGTTTTGACTTTATTTTCTGCTGTTATTGATATTGATATTTCTCATGGTTTGCTAATATCCAGATTAGGACTGGGCTATGAATTGATGTATCGCGACATATCGATTTAGCGCATATATCGACAGGCCGATACAGTGACTTTCGTTCTAGGCGATGCATCAGAAATTTGATGCATTTGAAATCTGATTTAAGCCATCGAGTAAAGAAGACGAACGCAAAATGATGTACAGATATAAGACACGCAAGGATCTCCTCTTACGTTCCGATGCCGACTTGCACAGTGGAAGACGATATTCGTTTCATTATGTTGAAATGACCTTGATTGATGAGCGGTAGAATCAGAACCAAAGTTTTGGGAATATATATTGTGATCTCCCTTGTTCATTTTCGCACCTCTTAGTTTTTTTTCTTTGTCGCGACTTGATATCGTTTCTTGTAGATTATTTTCAGTGGGACTAACATCGTGATCTATTATTGAAAAGAATATATAAAGAAGAGTTTCTTCATTAATAAGGTAAGTTTTTTTTTTTTAACTAAACTTTTTTTTATTTTTAAATGTGAAAATTATCAGGAAATCTAATTTAAGGCGCTCATAAAGAATTAAATTACAAAGTAATTAAATTTGTTAGGTTATTTTTTTACTTTCTTTTAATTTATTAAAAACTTTTTAGATAAATCTTCTAATAATTTAATGGATTTTTATTACTGATTTTAAATTTATAAATCTTGAGTTGTTTTTATTTTTAGAAATAAAGTTAAACCAAAACTTATTTTTTGTCATTTGGCCATAAATCAATCAACTTTGTTTATTCAAAAAAATTTGAAAGGTTTGCGAATTTTATTCATTTTTTTTTTTAATCATTTAGTACTTCGTTTTATTTGAGAGTATAATAATTTTTTAAAAATTTTCTTTTAATATTATTAGTTAATTAGCTAAATATATTATCGAATATCACAATTCTTTTGTTTTTATTTTTAAGAATTTAAACCTTACTTTGTTTTTCGGTCATTATTAAATTTAATTTAATTATTTATGTGAAATAATAATAATAAAAAATAGTGTTTCAAAAGCGCTTTTTTTTTTCTTTCTAAAATATATTTAGCTCTTTCTTTTAAACATACAAATAATTTTTAACGAACTTATTTTTTAAATTTTCTTCCTATACTGTTAAGTAAATATATTGAAAAATTTCAATTTTATTTTTTTTTTATTATTTATTTTTAAATTTAGAAATATTTCGTTATTTGCGTGATCATCTTTAGAAAATATAGCAAATCTTGCGTTTACTTTTTTATTGAGTATTTGAACATTACGATCGAACTTAGTAATTATGTAATTATTTATGCATAATAGTAAGAGAAAAATATTGATTTGTTAAGAACGCTTTAAAAAAAAAAAAAAAATTTAACACTTTGTTTTAAGGAATTTCCTAAACTTTTATTTCTTTAATTTTCTTTCAATAATTTTAGCTAGATATATTTATAAAATTCCCTTTTTATTTTTAAACTGAGAAATCTTTCAAGGAGCGAAAATTTTAAGAAATTAAAACAAGTCTTATGTTTACTTTTTAGTTGCACTAGTTAAACAAACTTAATTATTTATGTGAAATAATAATAGTACAAAAGAATTAGTGATGTTTCTAAAGCGTTTTATTCATTAATCCATACTGCTTTTTTCAGTATGTAATTGGTTAGTTACTTTTTTTTCTGTTCAATTTTCAAAAACTTTTTTCAAGGCTATAAAGTTAAGTTTTCGTATAGAATCTTTTTGTTTTTAAACCTATAAACTTAAATTGTCATTTTCAAAAAATTTGTTTTAAAAAAAAACTTATGTTTGTTTTCTTTTCTTTTTTTTTTTTTGAATTTGGCCAATAGTCAATCCAACTCTTATTTTGATTTAAAAAAAGTTAAGAAATGCTTTGATATTTAAAAAGCAGGCAATTAATTTAATTTTTAACTGCCATATTAATTTATTTTAATGGATCTTTTTTTTTTCAATTTGTAAACTTTCTTTTAATACTGTTCTTTAAATATTTTGATAGAATTTTATAAATTTTTTTAAACTAATAAATTTGAAATCATATTTTTTTTAAACTGAAACACAGCTTATGTTTATTTTTACTTTTAAAAATTGGCTTTCAGTCAGTCTAACCTTTTTTTAAAATTAAAATACAAGTTAAAATATGTTTTGGAATTTTAAAATCAGCTTTTGTTTAATAACAATATATTTTTTTCATTTAAGAGTGTAAACTAAGTTTTCTTTACCTATCTCTTCTCTTTAGTTTAATTTTTTAAAAAAATTTCAAATTCAAAATTGCTATAATACTTCTTTAATTTCTAAAAAGTTGCAATATTGATGAAATAATATAAAACCTGTTTTTTTACTTTTGCGAATTTTTTTATAAAAATTTTTGTTTTTGTAATAATTTATTAACTTAACATTAACTTATTTTTCCTGTTCTGAAAATTATTTATAGTAGAATTTTTCAATTTTATTAATATTTAATTGTAATTGTTTTATTGATAAAGTTTAATAACATCCTATTTATTTATCTTAAGCTATTTTCAGGTTTAACGTGTCCACTCTATTTTTGCTAAACTCAGTGTTTTCACTACAGCGCGAGAACGCGAGAATCTCGCATATTTTTTTCTTTTCTCACATTAAAAAATTATTAACGCGAGAAGTTCGCTCACTCTATTAATCAATTTTAAAATGCGGGAATCTCTCGAATTTTAGAAAAAATTTCGTCTTACAGGATTTTGAAAAAGACATGAAAACAGCTACGGCAAGTGTTAAGAAGAAAAAAATTAGTCCTGTATAAAAAGTTGTTTAAAGTTAGCTCTATTTTTAGCTGTTAATGAATTAACAAACTCTCTCATCAACAATTTACAGCAATTTGTAAAAGTTAAAGTCTGTGAAAACTATGCTCGAAGACCTAACAAGAAGTATGAATATGGAAATAACTTCAACGAACTTCACTATTCTGTAACAGAAATAATTTAAAAGCCTATGCTGGCAGATGTAGAGGATAGGAAAGTGTGTGCCCAATGCTACAAATTGAATTAGTGATTCCGAATAGTTCAGCATCTGTTGCGAGGTCATTTAGCACCCAAAACCGAATTAAAATAAAATATCGCAACAGATTGACTGATGAGCATTTGAGCAACCTAATGAGAATAGCTGATGAAAAAGTAGATATAGAACATTTTCCATATGCAATGAAAATATTCAATGGTTTAGAAAATGTTAAAAATGTATTATAAATTGAAGAATTTTTTTTCCAAGTCTATTCAACGTTTCTTTTTAATTTTTAGAAATCTCACTTACTTTTTGAAATCTCACCCTGTTTTTGAGAAAGGGTGAGAAATTCTCTCCCATTTTTTTTACTGTAAACTCTATATAAATTTGTCATGAATATGTTTAAAAAGAGAATTAACAATTTCGCGCGGTAATAATTTTTTCATGCGAGAAAAGAAAAAAATATGCGAGATTCTCACGTTCTCGCACTGTAGTGAAAACACTGTATATATATATATATATAGTTTTTATCTTGAGATTTGTTACTCATTTTGATAGATATAAAAACTATTCAAAATAGCTTTTAACTTTATTAATTCACTTTTTTATATTATTAGATTAATATCTTACTTTTTAAATTTTTCCTTTGTTTTGTAATATTAAATAATTTTAACATTGGTACTGTATCAATAAAACATATATCTATTTTATTGATACATATATACAAAAAATTCCATTATTATTGGGAAGTATAAATTTTGTATTAACTGTAAAATAAGCCTTTTTGTTTCTTGATAATATGATTTCAAATAGTAGTTTTAATTTATTAGTAAATTTTTGGTTTAGGGTAGTTAGTTGAATAGTGAAAAAAAAAAAAAAAAATAAAAGGGCTTTGGCTAACAAATAGTATATTTGTTTAATTTTTAAGAGATTTATCTAGATTTTTAGAGATCTTACAGCTTTTTTTTCTGTATTGACTCACCAAGTTTTCATGAACGATGAAAATGAACTTTGTAACTTTTTAGAAATCTTACCTTAATGTTTTACCATCAATGTGAAATAAAGTTTTAATTATTTTTAGGCACTTTAAGATGTATCTGATTAATCATACTCTTGACTATCCTAAATATGAACAACTTGTTTCTAAAAGAAAATCAAAAAGTCTTGCTTGGAAATGTTTTGGACTGCCAGCAGATATAAAAGCACAAAATATTGTTTTGTTCAAATCTTGTAAGTATCCTGTTTCAGCCAAAGTTGGAAGCACATCAAATTTGATGACTCATCTTAAGATTTATCATCCTTTAACATTTTCCGATGTTACCTCTGCAAATAAACAGCACCAAAATGCATCACCTTCTTTTGTTGATAATATAAGTCAGAGTAGCACTCCTTCAAGCAAAAATGACTTCATTCATGTAGATGATGCTCCTATGCCTCCAGCAAACAAACAAAGAACACTGCATGAATTCCAACCCCTTGATGGCAGGGTTGCAAAAAACCTGGGTTTTCCCAGAAAAACCCAATCCAGGCGGGTTTTTCTGGGTTTTATTGGGCTTTTCTGGGTTTTTCATGTTTTATTGTTTTTTTCTTTCAAAAGAGAGAGCAGGGGTAAGTACCTTATTTTAAAAATTATTTAATTAAGTTTATTATATTAATTAAGCTTATATTAATTAAGCTTATATTAATTAAGTTTAGTTTAATGAATTGATTTAACATATAGCCAATTTTAATTGGCTATATGTTAATAGAAATAAATTGGTGCAAAAGTCTGAAAAAAGTTCCATCTGACATCAAGATACAAAATGTTATATTTACTCATTGCTGTTATATTTACTGTTAAATTGCTGTTAAATGTTATATTTACTCATATAGCTGTAATAATATATATGAGTAAATATATAAATATTTCCTCCTAGCATGTTTAACGCTGATGTAATAAAAAAATTCAGAGCATCACAGTGGTGGAAATTGGTTGAAATGCGTACTAATGATAGAGATATGACAGATTTTTGCAACTTTATGGTTGCTCTAAGCAAGGGGTAGCAGCAAAGTTTTTAAAAATTTTAGGGTAATTTTAGGAACTTTTTAAAAAAAATATTAGGTAAATTTTAGGGGTAATATATGATTTTGCTAGGATAAAAACAGATCACACGGTAGTTTATTACATAACAGAAGATTATTCTTATTCATCCATACATATCATTAATAATTGCTAGCCATAAAATAAAGCTCTGAAATTTATTAAGTCAAGAATTATATCTCCAAAGTGTAAAAATGAAATTTCAACTTTACATATTACCTATCAAAAATTAAGTGCATAATTCAGGAACAGGCAAAAGTGAGAATAAATCAAGAGAAAAAATAAATTAACACCAACTTGGAAAAATTAAATATACTATATTAAATCCAAAACAATTCGTAAATTAAAATGCAACGCCAAATAAAAAAGTAAGGAATATTTGACTAGAACTTTACGAACTTAAAATTATTTTAAGCGATATATATATTAAAAAAATTCACAATTTCATTTCTTTCCTATCCTTATCAGATTAAGTATACAGAAAATGATTTAATCATTTATGAAGTAAAAATATACCATATAAAAGCTGTATCAACTTGAATATTAACAAAAATAATACTGTCTTAAATTGTATATACTTTAAACAATTTAAATTCTCATATCTCTGATACTTATATGTACTATTAAAGTACACAGAAAAGTTTCCAAGATTTAATATTAGATAAAAATTGAAGGAAATCATGACAAAAATATTGCTAACTAAAGTTACATGTGCTGTAAACAATTCCCTTTCTCATCCTCTGCAATGTTTATATAAACAATAAAAGTATTAAAAAAAACAATAGTTCGAAAAATCGGAACAAATAATCTGCATACCTTTAATTAAAACTATTACCATAAATTAAAATTCTATTTCGATTCTATTGTAATTTTTTAAAAAAGAACCTTCCTCTCTAAAATAGAATGCTTTTTTTATTTGATTTTTACCTTCTTAATCAAAACTTTATTATTACCCTTTACCTTACCTTATTATGAAAAACTATTGTGTGATATTATTAGATTTCAAATCAGCAATTTATATTAGAAGTTAGAGAAAAACAAATTAATTATGATCATTTTGCTAATATAATCTTGATATGATTTGTGAGATTCTTTTACTGCCCTCAATAGTGTTGTGGTGATCTTTAACACTCTTCCATATATTCGAATGGTATCTTTGATTAGTCTAAGAGACACACTAGTATTCTCATGGTGACTCACATTAAGCATTGCTTTATTTATCGAAAAACCTCTCTCAGGATCAGAATTCCCATGTGGCAAAATTAAAACAGTTTTAATTAATGTAGTTAAATTCTTATATTTTGGATCATTGCTTTTTTATTTATATTTAGCCTATAACTCAAATTTTTTAGGAACACCAACAAAATTTTATCAGATTTTTAGGAATTTTAGGGTTTGCACATAGTTTTAGGAATTTTATGAATTTTAGGGAGAATGCGACCCCTGCAATTGTCCAGCTAGCTCTGCATCATTAGAACGAGTGTTTTCTACTTGTGGACTGGTTTGGTCAAAATTGAGAAATAGACTGGTTGTACAAAAGGCATCAAAATTAGTTAAAATACATAGACATTTAAGATTGAAGAATTCTAACACTGATAACCTGATTGATTTATAATGTATTTCCTCTGTCTGCGTTTATTTTGAGTTAAAAACCTAATGAAATAACTTTTATTGTAGTATGATTTATACTCAAATTATTCTGCTTTTTATATGAAACATATACATTTTTCTTCAATAATATTTAAAATAATATTTTTTTTCAGATTGTTGTTAGTATTTTCACCATAGATTCAGTTTTTTAGGCTAGACTACATATATATTTCAATAGAGTAGCTCTTTAATATAACAGAGGATAAAAAAAAAGAAATCAACTTTAGAAAAACCCAGTAAAACCCACTCTAGGGTGGGTTTTACTGGGTTTTTCAGAGTGGGTTTTGCCCAGTAAAACCCGCCCGGGTTTTTCTGGGTAGGTGGGTTTTTTGCAACCCTGCTTGATGGAAAGTGTTTAAAAAAGTACAACGATGCTGTTTCAAAATTTATAGTTGAGACATTATAGCTATTTAGTGTAGTAGAATCATAATCGTTTAGAAATATGGTTCATGTTCGGAATCCTAGGTACAAAGTACCTTGCAGAAAATATTTTTCAGCTACAGCTATACCCACACTTTACGAAAATGTAATTGACACTATAAAAAGGCACCTTTCAGCTATTGATTCCAATAATGTTTCAATAACTACTGATTGCTGGACGTCATTGTCTAATATTCCTAACATTGTTATAACTGTGCATTTCATAAATTCGCAATGGGAACTTCAATCCGTCTGCCTGACTTGCAAGCCATTTATAACGAGGATCATGCAAGTCAAAATATAGCAGATGTAATGACAAGCAGTTTGTCAGATTGGGACTTATATATTGCTAACATAACGTTGTTTACTACCGATAATGGTAAAAACATTCTAAAGGCATTATCATTACTAGAAGTACCACATGTACCCCGCTTTAGACATACTATTAATATTGGTGTTTACAAAGCTTTAGAAATACCAAGCATTAAAAAGGCAGTGTCAAGAGTTAGAAAATTACAGAATGCTCTTGCACATAGCTGGAAGGTGGTACAAGATTTCCGAAAAGCACAAGAACTAATGCAAATGAATGTTGTTTCACTACCTAGTGCTTGTATAACTAGGTGGGGGAGCATTTTGAAATTGTGTAAGAGATTCTTAGAGAATCAATTGCCTCTCTGCAAATTGCTTCAAGACTATCCATCAAAAAAACATCTGATGGCGTATAGTAATGAAGTGAATGCATTAGAGGAAATAGTCAATGCTACAAAACTTTTGGAAGAGATATCGAAAAATCCTTCAGGAGAAGGATCTACTACTGCATCATCAATTTTGTCTCTTTTAAGAAAAGTAAATAAAAGTTTAAAAGAGCTTCCTTCAGACAACTCTATGCAAAAACAAATAAAATCAGAACTCTTATCATCTTTAATAAGGTATGAAAAACCTGAGCTGATGTCTTAAGACTAAGCTCATTTTGTGATCCAAGATTTCACTTAAATTTTATAGATGAACCAGAACAAACTAAAATGTTTGTATTAGAAAAGATGATAGCATTGTATAAACTAGAAGATGCTGAAAGTGTCACAACCGTTGAAAACCCAAAAGTATTAGAAGACACTAAAAGAGGTTTAGAGAAACTTTTAGAGAGTGATGAGGACGATGATACTTTAAATGTTAACATTCTGTCACCACCAAGTAAGGCAGAAAGAGAGTTTAATAATTTCATTTCTATGCTAAAAGTTATTTCTCACTTAATACTATTTCTACACGTAAAATTTATATTGGACATTTAAATAATTACTGTACGCCAATACTATCGCAAATCCATGCAGTGTTTCGACTGTATTTTCGACAGTTATTGATATTGATTTTCTTGTGGTTTATTAATATCCCGATATATTTCTGACAATATAGGAAATTTGAATCGTGCTTATGAATATTTAATTTTTAAAGAAATGATTCTGTTGCTTTTTCTTGGGGGAGAGGCATTTATTTCCACACTGTTTTTAAAATCCCATTTTTTTAATACTGTATTATTTATTGCAACAACCAAATCTCGAAACAAAGCACGAATTTACTATCCCCCTTCTTGACGAGTCCAATTCGTGTGCGGTTTCATGGTTTTCAATTATTATTTAATTATTTTTTATGTGATGCTGATTTATGAAATGCGAAAAAGGAAATAAGTATTTTGTTTTCCTCTAACAAAATGTGAGAATATTGTCCATGGCATTAGAATAAAAAAATATTACATATTCATTTAAAAATATATATATATATATAATTTAGTTAGTAACATGTATATTTGTTATTAAAAGTGTCTTGCAGAACGATATTAGTGCTGGAGAGGTTTGTCGCAGAAAACCCAAAGAAATTCTGCCACAGGGATTAGGTCATCATTGCTTCAAATAGTTTATGATGCATGCACTTCTTACTTTCATAACAGAAAAACTATTGAATCAAAAAATATCATACCTACTTTTAGAGAATTGTTTAAGGAACATTCTGATTTGAAGGTGCTATATTTAATTTAAATTAAATATAATTTTATAAAGGTTTTAGGGGGCCCTAAAAAAATTTATTTTTCTCTCAAAACCTTCACATCTTCTACCTTGTGTACCGGAGTTATTTATTGGCTGATGATAATAATTACATTTGCGTTAATTAAATATTGCGAAAGAGTCTATAAAATGTAGAAGAGAGAAAATCAATAAGAACTCAGGGCCTGAAATTTATAGCAAAGTTATTTTTGATAAGTTAAAATGACAAAGATGTATAATTTTGATACAAAGGGTGATGAAGGGAAAAAGACAGTATATTTTTATGGCCTGATCATAAAAATATAATGGTTAGATGCCAATTATGCCTGCAATATTAACCCAGGACTGCTAGTTCGTGGTCAGATTTTTTAAAAAATCAAAAAATGTGACTGATACACCTGCACATATTAATCACATAGAATAATAATGAAGAGAAAAAATAGCATTTTTTTGGATGCAATCTCAGACCACTAAGCAAAAGTAAATGAAAAATAAATATGAGTTATTCACCCTCAAAAGATCCACCTTCCATCAATAATTCTTTTCCATTTTTGCCAATAATGAACGTGATAGGTCAATATAGTAAATATATTACCAACAAAAAGTCAGACTAGACACAGTTTGAAATCAAGAACTATTAATTACTATTTTATTTACTTGATCACATTCAAACAGTAGAGACCATTCTGAGTGAAGGAGATCAGGTGGTATCATCCAGATTCCATCAGAAGCTGGGACATATGACTGGATCTGCAATAACTGATATTGTCCTTAAATAAAAAGGAAACAAAAACCCTCGTATAAACCTGTGAGAAGAATTCCAAAACAACGCTCCATAACAGTGTCCATGAAGAGGGTGTGATGCCATGGAAAGCTTTATATCCAGCGCAGGAAACAAAAAAAATCAATATGGCGTTCAAAAATTTTTTGCGTCATTCGGCTGCGATATAAAAATCAGAAGTCCCCCGCCGAAGAGAGGGGAAGTTCTCCCTCAAGGAAAAAAGAAAGCTGGTTTGATGAGAGAAAGGCAAAAAGTTAATGAATCCTCTGACCAATCAGGGTCATGGGGTACCCAAATATGGTAAAGAAGTACATCTCCCTCTTGCTGGGGTGGTGCAAGAGAGGGTAATTGTACAAGAGAGGAAAGAAGTTGAAATCTAATTGAAACCGGTCAAGAACGAGTCAGCGATGAAGGCAAGTTTTTTAAAAAAAAAAAAAAAACTCGGGAGCAAGGGGAAAAATATATATATAAATAAAAGAATTGAAAATGGAGTGAAAGTGACCTTGAATGCAGAAAGAGTGAATTGACAAAGAAAAAAAAGGAAGAGAATTTTACAAAAAAAAAAAAGCCGTAGCTGGCAAAGCAAAAGAACATAGATAAATTTGAAAGGTCGCGGGTAGAATTAAATGGGGGGAAAAAAAAGAAAGCTGAAAGAAAAATTTGAAATTGATCAGGAAAAGAATATTAAGAAAAGACAAATATAGTCACTGAGGCACCTTGTCAATTAGAAAAATCACTACAACACAATTTTACTACAACATGTATCAGTTTTTAAACATATAATTAATTTTTAAAGAGAAGAAAAATTCTAAGTTTAAACAAGCTTTTAAATTCAATGTCTGAAATTTTTAATTGTAAAGTGCTAATTGTCTGAAATTGTTTATACATTTTTCTTAAATTATAAATAAAAGAAAAGCTTTACTTCTTATTACAGCACAAATTTTTTAAATAGAAATTAATATTCTTGTGGGTAATTTTAAAATTGCTGTAGTGCATAAGTCATTTTATTTTTTTATTTAAATAAAAATTTATGTTTGCAGCATCTTAGTGTTTGCTTTTAAACTGTTTGTTTTTGTTAACTATTGTTTCTTGTTGATTTTTAACTATTTGTTTTTGTTAATAAAGGTTAGTATTAAAATGCAAAATAATATGTTTTAAAAATCTTGCAGGTTATAAGAAATATGTCCCCCAGTTACCAAGTTTAGCAATTAATGATTTTTTTATATTTTTTTTTAACTCCTAAAATTGTATCCTAATTCTAGTGAAACTAAAAAACTTTGACTATCTAGTTCATAAACTATCAAAGTATAAATGGTTTCTTCATCTCTTTTACTAATTTTTATGTATTAAATTTTAATTAAAAACTTTAAAAATATTTTTCGTAAATTTTCCTATTTTATTTAAAAAAACATAAAAATAAAATTTAAAAAAAAAAAAACGCTGGAACAAACATACAGAAAACATTTGAGTGTTACATTAAAATTAAAAAACAAAAGCTGTTAAATAAACCAAAGCAAAGTAAGAAAAGTGTATATATTCCCTTTTTTTTTAATTTCTTGACCTCTGATTTTTTAAATCTGGTTTTGCTTTAAAATTTTTCATTTCAGAACTAAGCTTTTATAATGATATACAATTTTAAAACTATGGGAAACAGAACAGACTTTAATTAATAAAATTTTTTATTCAAGAGTTATGCTTCATGTCCTAGTGAAATGTTATTGTTCACAGTTTATAATTTACTTTAAATCATGTTTTTTTTTTTCAGCTTTTTCAGCTTTTTTCTTTTTCTTTAAATCATTGTTTTTTTTTTTTTTTAAAATTTTAATTAAATTTTAATACTTTCATTTAAAACTGAATTTTTCATACAAAATTCAGATTGTACTTATTTAACTATTTTTCAAAAAATTCAAATGTTTTTACTCTTTTACATAACTCTTTGTCATTTGTAGTATAAAATGTATCCATTTAATTTCTCTTGGTTATAAAAAACTAAGAAGACTTTTTTCCCGTTGATATTGTTTGAAAATTTATATGGCAATCTTATTTCTTTAACTTCCAGTTGACTGTATTCAATTGCATGCTGAATCTAGACAAAAAAAAGTTTCATGTTAATTTTAGAAGATTAATTTTTGAGACTGATTTTTTATAATACCGTGATCCCAAACAGGTTATAAAAAGTTAAATAATTTCTTTACAAATATTTATTACTATTTTTCTTTTAATGTATCTTTTGTTTATATAGATACATTTGAGTTTTTTTATCTGTTGGTGAAGAACTTGATGATGAATATGGAAAGGAATCTTAGAGTCCGTAACCGCTCACCGGAACCTAGGGTATTTTCATATTTGCTTCTTTTTAAATTTTAAACAATTGCTTCTTGTTTTAAAGATATGTTCAAAATGTGAAGTCCTTGGGTAAAAGGTAACCCACATTTTTGTTGTTTAAAAATGAGTAGATTTTCCTGTCATGGATACTGTGCAAATACAAAAGTGAACCAGTATTCTGTTTCTTTCTCTAGATAGATGAAAAAAATTTAGACTGAATGAAAGCTCTTGATAAAAATGTTTAAAGTAAGGTTCTGAAATTTTTAAAAGATGTATCAGTTTTCACCTTTTACGTTTTCGTATAACATTTGTTATACAGTACACCAAAAAAACCCGACCTACTTCCTCTTAATATTCTTTTTTTGAAGGATTCAGATTTCTGACCACCAAAATATATTGGATAGTCAAAATCTGGGAAATATAGCCCCAATAGTTTGATCAGGAGATTGCTTCTAAGTTCAGATCTCCTTAATGTTAATTTTGCTTGCATACTTTGCTAAATGTAATGAACTTTTAAATCTAATTGAAAACTTTTGGCAACCAATTATAAAATTTGTTTCTACAAAGATAATTCCATGCAAAAAATATTTTTTAGTAAATATTTATTGTTTTACTTAATTATGGTAGAAAAAAATCTGAGTTGTAAGTTGAAACAGTTTTTTTCATCATTTTAAAGAATGTAATTTTGCATGGCAAAATACAAAATTTGGGCAAAATTGGTTGAATAGTTCCTGAGAAATTGAATTTTTAAAAAGTCAGATATTTAAAACTCGATTTCTCAGGAACTTTTCAACCGATTTTGTTCAAATTCTGTATATTCTTTACAATGATGCAAAAAATTTTATGCCTTACAATTCAAAACTTATTCGACCATTGTTAAATTAAGTAATAAATATTTGATAAAATTTATTTTTTGCATGGAATTATCTTTGGATAAATGAGTTTTATAATTGGGTGTAAAAAGATTTTGTTTCGCTTTAAAAGTTCTCAGAATATAGTGAAATACTCAAAAAGCAAAATTAACATTAAGGGGTCCAAACTTTGATCTGACCAAACTATGGGGACCATGTTTCCAAGATTGCGGGTACCTCCTATAATTTTTTGGGGAATCTGTCAAAAGAAAGACATGTTTATTCAGAGAAAGTGCATTTTTGTGTCTAATTTTGTAACTTTATATATTTTTTGCACTTAATAATTAGCATATTTGAGGTCACTGCCTAGAGCCACTACGATTGAGTCCTAGAACGTGAAGATCTAATGATCGGATCTTGTTGAGGGTGGTCTGTTTATATTTTTGCTCGCTGTACATTAGTGAAATATCCCCTGAATCGACTGACAAAGTTATTTACAAACTGTCAAGTTTCAGATAAATGTAAAAAAAGTCATCAAAAACTATATCCCACTTGGCTGGACAGCAATATGTATGTTCTTCCCCACCCCCTCAGCAAATTCAAGATGCCAACTTAACCCATTGGTGGTTTAGCAAACAGGCAAAATTGGGAGACTGTTTCTTCCTAATACACTATTTATCTATCTAATGACATGGAAAATCTGTTTTACTATGCGGAGAAGACTGCAGGTTACAATACAACTTTATACATGCAGAACCATCCGTGGGTTACGCATGAATATATAGATATGCGCAAGTAATCATAAATGTGTGAATTAATTTTATTTATGCTATTCTTAAAGCTAATTTCATACAGGGTCTCTTTTGACGAAGTCAGTTAATAACTTTGAGACCTACGAAACATTTAAATTTTTTTTATTGCTATTTTAAGATAACATTGAAAGTATTTTACACATAGGTATACTACTCTTTAGTATATATTGATTGAAATCGATAAGATATAGGTTAACTGTTAGCTCATGTAAATTTTGTTGATCAATGTCTGGGAAAAGAGCTTCATTTGAAAGATTTTTTAATGACCTTTGCAAAAGTCAACTGTAAGTGTTTTTGCCTTAATAGAGTGAATGTAGAAAAACACAAAACAGTTGTCAGTGCTATGGCTCCCTTATTTCACAAAAATAATTAAATGTAAATTGATGTATTTTCTTATAATTCCAGAGGATCTTTAGTTTTGATGTTGCAAAACTTAAGGAAAAAATTTTTCCATGAAAAAAAACATGACTCTTGTAGCTTTACATCAGTGTTTCCCAAACTTATGACTTTTGTGTGCCCTTTCTAAATTTTTCATAATGCTGCGAACCACCAATAAAAAAATGAATGTATTTTTTACGATTAAAAAATTGCACAAAAGTTTAAAATCACAACTGGCTGTTAGCACCGTTAATTAATAACTTTTAACTCTGCAAAAAATAGCCAATAGGAAAATACGCAATCATAAATTTTCATTGCTAACTTTGTTTTTAAATAAAATTTTTTGAAATTTCCGTTTCTTGCAAGATATTTTGCATAAGAATGCGTACCCCCGCTAAACTGTTCCTGTACCCCTGGGGGTACACATACCACACTTTGGGAAACACTGTTTTATATGATCAATAATGCCAATTCAATGTCTTACCTTTCAATGCACTTAAATGGGCTCTTGAATTATTATTTTATTATCATTTGTAAAATCTCACCCAATGACAGTACAAATTAGCAATTCTGCATATAATCCTAATTACATGGGATATTTTTACTTTCTTGGTCCTTCCAAAATATGATTGTAAGTAATAAATATTAGTAATTTTTTTTATTAATATATCTGTAATGTGTGATTATCTTTCAGCCAAAGAAAGATAACAGCCCAGTGACCGTGCTCAAGCGAGCATCTGGCAAAGAACTCAGTAAGCATTTTAAGTTATTCTTTTTAATAAATATAAGCAAAATTTATATATATATATATACAGTGAAACCTCCTGTTGTGAACACTCCCACAAAACGGACGCCTCTAAATACGGACATATTTTTAATTCCCCAAAAATCTTCTATGAATAAACCATTATAAATGGTCTCCGCAATGCGGACACTCCCTTAACAGGACGCGGACAGTCATTTTTGCCCTGAAACGTTATTTTCTACCTCTTCAAACCGGACACTAATTTTTCTAAATTTGAAAAAAAATATTTTTTTACAATTATATTTAAGAAAAAAATGCCTCTTTCCACCATTTTTTGAAATATGTAAATTTTTTGCCTTATCCATAACTAAAAACATTAAGCTATTTCAGTTCTAAGAACTATCATTCCCCTGCCATCTTTCTTTATCTTTTTGATTTCATCTTTGACTAGAAAGAAAGGAAAGTGATTCTGCTCATGTAAAATATTTCGGACATCCGCATCTTTGGATCTTTTTATCTGGACTACACAGTTGCAACCCCACATGCTCAGTCTTGAGACCCCACAAGTTAAAGTGACACATTAATTCTTATCAATTCCTCCTCCCCACTGAAATTTCCTTTCTACTTCTATTGAGTTTGTACACTGCACTCATCCCATCTGGGTTAAAAGAATAGAATAGAAATCTTATTCATGGAGGTGTTCATATAAGTCAAACGCTTATTCAAACTTTTGACAAATGATCGATTGTGAATACAACTCCATAAACCTGGTGTCTTTCAGGTAAGCATTGGCTTGTTCCTTTTTCTATGCATTACTGGAGGTTTACTTTCAGGGAGGTATTACCACATTTCTTATCAAGTGATGGGGGAATAAACGTATTGATTGAAATAGAGTGTGGCCGTGACGTAGGAATATATGTGTCCATTCTGTATCACATGACCAACTTGAATATTTGTGTAATCATGAAAAACATTTTCATTTCTTTGTAATTACATCTGTTGAAAGCGTATTTGAGATAAAACTTTTAAAAGATTTTTATTCTTGAGAAAGTCTCTTCTTGTTCAACTATGCCTCGTAAAGTTTTAACATTGAAGGAAAAAATTGAACTTTTAGAGTATTCCAAACATCAAAAAAGCAGTGTCCAAAAATTGCCCGAACACTTTAAAATTGGAAAGACTCAGGCAGCAGACATCATTAAAAATAGAAAAAAACTAATGAAACTTAGGTGCGAAAATGGAAATAAGAACCAAATTAGAATATCTTCAAATTATTAGAAATATCTTCGGAAAACGGACCTGGATTTAAAATTGCTAGATGCGTTTTTGAATGGTTTTCTCAAGTTAGAAGCAAAAAATATCCTGAATCTGGACCAATGTTACAGGAGAAGGGTAGAGAGGCAGCTGAGAAATTGGGGATAAAGGATTTTAAAGCTTCTAATGGATGGTTAGAAAAGTTCAGAAAGAGGCATATGATTTCTTTTAGATCAATAAGCGGATCTGTGGATACTGACATGGTTAATGAATGATTGTAGAAGCTGCCTTCCTTATTGAAGGACTATGCACTCGATGACATATTAAATGCTAATGTGACTGGTCTTTTTTTTCCGGGCATTACCGGAAAAAAACTTTGTGTTTAAAGGGTGAAAAGTGTGAAGGAGGTAAAATGTCAAAAGAAAGATTGACGATTTTACTTTGTGCTAGTAAGAACGGAAAACAAGAACCACTGTTGATTATAGGGAAATCAAATAAGCCCAGGTGTTTTAAAGGAATGGATTTATTTAGACTTGGAATACAATGGAAAGCAAATCGACGAGCATGGATGACCCAGGATTTAATGACTGAGTGGTTGCTTGAACTTGATAGAAAAATGGACCGCAAAAACAGGAAAGTTCTTCTTTTTCTTGATAATGCAGCGTCTAATCCTAACATTAATCTAAAGAATGTGAAAATTGCATTCTTTCCTCCAAATGTAATGTCTGTTTGCCAGCCACTTGATCAGGGTGTTATTAAAAACTTCAAAGTATTTTATCGGCAACTAATTTTAAAACACTTGATTACGAGCTTAGGTAGGCCAAATAAAGAAAACGTAAAAATTGATGTTTTACAAGCTTCTTTGTGGATAATAGCAGCCTGAAAAAAGTAAAAAGCTCAACCATTTAAAACTGTTTCACTAAGGCAGGCTTAAAAAAAGATACATCAGAATGCAATATCCTTACCGATGTCGTCGATGACACAATTTCTGATGATACCTTTTCTGAATTAACAAATTTGATTCGCTTGACAGGAGAAAGTTTGGTCAACGGTAATGATTTTGTAAGCATAGACGAAAATATTGACTGTCAAAGAATGATTTAAATATGGACGAAATTTTTGAAATGGTAACAAATATTGATGCCGAGAGTCAGACCTTTCCTGCTCATGTACTTAAATGCACAATCATGTATTTAAATGTACAATGTACTTGATATACATTATACATGAGATTTTAAGAAATCTTATTTTATGTTTGGAAATCTTTTCCTTTATGGAGTTGGAGATGGTATAGCCTAACTAAACCACTAAGGATCAGATCAACGCAACTTCTGGAAAATAAGTAAAATTTTTAGTGAGATATTTATTTTAGAAACCTCATTTTGGTAATTCTATATCTATAACTTTATACAAAATCTACCATGTCATTATTTGAAAAGGAGTAAAACTTTAAATTCATGACAAAATTTAAGTAATTTACTAAATTGCTATTTTTTTAAATGAATATGCAATGTAGTTTTATCAGGTTCATTTAAAGGATGAATGTTTATTCCATTAAGCATAATAGTGAAGGAATTGTTCTCACATAGCTAATATTGGCTCTTACCCATATACAATTCAGTAAATTGATTAGGAAGAAAGTATGTTTTAAGTAGTGCTTTAAAAAAATAGTAGTACTGGTTCATTTACGTCGTACTAGAGCTGCACAATGAGCTATTGGCGACGGTCTGGGAAACATCCCTGAGAATGAAACATACTGGTTCATTTACGTCGTACTAGAGCTGCACAATGAGCTATTGGCGACGGTCTGGGAGACATCCCTGTGAATGAAACAAAGACATGCCATCACAATCTTGATCCTATGCAGAGGGGATAGTACCCCGTCTTCGGTTGCCTGACAACCTGCACGCGAAGTCGAGCATTTTACGATTGAACAGATTAATGAGAACCAATACCGCACACACTCGGTCCTTACGCAGACTGATCCAAGTGGTCACCCACCCGCAAGTGATGCTTGACTTCAGTGATCTGGTGGGAACCATGTCTTAACAATCAGTCCACTGCTGGACTTAAGTAAATATAAAGTGCTATTGTGGCCAAACCAGTTGTAATAAAACTTATTATTAATTATTGCCTTTTGAACTGTTCTTAACTATTGTTTGTTTATTGCTTCTTAAAACTAAAATATCTAATATATGGTTTTTAAAAAAATAATTTTAAGTGAAAATCACTGATTAGAAAAAAGAATTGTTTGATTTATCATATTTTGTTTGAAAAGTTATTAAAGTAATTACTTCCTAAAATTTCTTTTACTAAATAATTTTTCTCTAAACAGGTAATAAAGATAAGGGTCATTCTAAATCTGCTGCTGAGATAGATGTTGTAAATAGTTTACTCAAGCTTTCATCTTCAAGAAATTCCGGTGAGCTTTTCTTTTGCTTGAACACAAACTTACATAAGAAGTTTTAATGAATGCATTATGTAGAATCAATGAAAATGTAAACTTTTTAAAATACTATTGAAAGCTTACAATGAAATTTTAGTTAAGAAAAAGGTAAACATACATTTTATCAATTTAAGAAATATTTCCTTATAATTTATTATCTTTAACCGTTATCTATCCACTGATGTGTACTAAATATTTTTCCAAAAATTTTGTTCTGCTGGTCTCTCTTTCCAATTTGCACTACTTTTCTAATTTTATTAGACCACCTTCTTTGATGTCACAAAGATAGTAGTCCCAGATGTATGTCCAGTGCTGATAATTTTTTCAAGAAATATGGCAAACTCATTTTCATTTTAAACCTTTAAATCTATAAATGACATCAAAAATTTTAATTTCTTATCTGGAGATCTTTCTTTAGTCTTTTTATCTTTAATTATCTGAAGAGAGGTCCAAATTTTGAACCCCTTGATGTTAATTTTACTTTTTAAGTATTTCACCATATTTCAACATCAATGTAATTTTTGTATCACTTTCAGAATCTGTTATTTTTTATTTTAGCATCTATAATTTTATTTATAATTTAACTTTGTGATATATGATTCTTATTTACAATTTCAATATTTTGACTTATTTTAATCCATATAGTGATTTGTTTTCAAAAATATTAATTTAAAAATTTAGTTTTTCACTCTTTGTTGTTAAACGTAATAATTTATTTTGGTACTAATAAGCAAGTACAAACTTGAGTTGTATGCATATATCATGTTTTGTTCCAGAGTTAAATAATTCTTGTATGAAACTTTGTTTTTTACCTTAAGTTGAGTGACTAGAAATAACAATTTCAAAACAATATAAAGTTCTTAGTTAAGTTAAGTGCATAATAATACATTTTTTATTATACTTTAACGTTACATACTACATACAATTTTTACATACTTACATTTTTTATTATACTTTAACACTATTTCTATATTTTACTTTCTGTTTGAGTTTTTTTTATGTCTGCTATAATAGTTGATGTATCTTCATTGAGACTTATATTATTAGGTATAATCTTCTCATAGCTCAAAGAATATCCAAACTTTCAGGAGCAAATATGGGGAATTTTGTCTGGAAGAAGTTCTTCCATTCCAACCCCCTAAGAAATATCCAACTCAGTTACTTTTAAGTTAATTCTTTATTTTTTTCTAAAATCTCTTTCATAGTTTCCATAGGTTACTATTTGTTACGCCCACTTGAATAGCAAGCATAGTGAGTGTCAGATGCATTGTAAAACTCTGACTAATTTTCTATAAACCTTTATTACAATATTTACAAGTTATAAAGTGATCCACTTCTATTCTTAACATTCTCTGTTCAAAAAACATAAACTGATAAACTGTTGCCATTCGCATTCATATAAGTATTAAACTAATGAATAAAATATTACAGATTATGAACGATGACGTCATTACAAATTCTTTATGCGACATCCTCCCACCTTAATTAAATATTATTTAATCAACTAGAACATTTCCTAAAAATGCATTAACAAACTATAAATATAAATTTTAACTACATATAAAATTACTAAGTGCATTATTTGCTGTATCTAAGAGTAAAAAGAAACATTCCCAAAATAAGCATTGAAACACTAATTCGTAAGCTTAAAAATAAATGTGTTTTTTTTTCTGTCATCTAAATATCTAATAGGTTTCTTAATCACCCGACTACTTCTGGTCGTAATATCTTTTACTATTTCATCAGCTAGTGTGATTTTTGTGTCTCTGATGGTTTAACAGTAGATTCGCCACCAGAACTTATTTCCAACGGATAAAGGCGTTGGACAGGAACCTTTCCATCTTTACCAGGATAAACTTCCATCACTTTAGCAAGTGGCCACAGAGTTCTTTTTATGGAGTCATTTTCGATAATGACGACATCTCCAATGCTTAGTTCAAAACAATTTGGCCTCTCCTTGCTTTGCTTTAACAGTCTGAGATATTTAATTCTGAATCTTTTCTTAAGTTGCAGTCTAAGAGCTTGCTGAAATCTCCATCTTTTCTTCAAATCTATTTGATCAATATCAGGTACTCCCACCGATCATATTTCTTGTAAGAACATTGCCGGTGTCAGTGGTGTCAAATCTTCTCTATCTTCAGAAAGATAAGATAAAGGATTGATTAATTACTGCCTCGTATTCACAGAGAAGGCTCATTAACTCTTCATAATTAAGTGAGGCCTTTCCCAGAACTCTTCGCAAGAGTTTCTTGACCATTTGTACCATGCATTTCCAAAACCCTCCCCCCCCAGGGCGGGATAAATTTCCACACAATTCTTTTAACTGTTGTTTCTGATTCGACAACACTCCAATTAATGCTTCGGAAAAGGTTTTCCGCTCCTACAAAATTTGTTCTGTAGGCACTATATACCACACTTGGTCGTTCTCGAAGAGCGATGAATCTTCTTAAACAGAGTAAGAAGTCTGGTAGACAATAAACTGACCAATTCTAAGTGTACAGCTCTGAACACCGCACACGTGAAAAGCACAAGCCAGCTCTTTTGGCCACCTCTTAATATCAAAGGACCAGCCAAGTCTACTCCTACACAGGGTTGGCTTTCTGCTGGCAGAAACTGGTTTTTCCCAGGCCAGTGGCAGAAACTGGTTATAACCGGTAAAAACCGGCAGAAACTTAAAAAACGTCTATATTAGTTCTAATAATTGCTTAATGACATTTTGTTTAAGTAAACTGAAAAATGTAACTCCATGTAACTGTAACAAACTTTTTAATTCATTGTTTGTAAATATAAATTATTTTGTTCATACTAAATATAAAGAGTGCAATATATCAAATATTTATATAGAATAAAGTAATGTAATAATAAATATAATTATATATTAAATATAATTATAGATTTCAGTTATATTAAACTCTGAAATTCAGTAATTATTACCTTTTAACTCTTAACATAATTGAATAGAGCTGTTTTCAAATAGTTTTTTCTTTTCAAGACATAATTTGCATGGCAACAATCCAATTATTATAACATTAACAGTTTTAATCTTTGCTGTATGTAAGAGACAATATAACTGGTTAGATTCACTGATTCATAAATGTAAACAGCAATATCATTGGTTAAAATATTTCTACATCTACAGTGACCAATCAGGTAAGCTGCTTTGTTTCTGTAAGCTGTTCTTCTATCTACCAAAATTAAGTCTTTGACAACAAAAAGTATTTGTTTTATATACAATTTTCTCTATGCTAAAAAGTTGTAGATAATGAATTCTAGTAAAGGTGGTAGGCCACTGGACCCTATATGGGGATTTTTTATTCAGAAATAAATAAATAGGAAATTAATAGTAGTATGCAATAATTGCAAAAAAACTGTGAGTGCAAAACCTTATAGAATGAAAGAACATCATAAAAAGTGTAATGGTGCTACTAGCAACATACACCATCAAGCTTCTGGCATACAGCTTATGGAAGAATCAAGGGATGAAGAACAAGAGAATTCAATTCCTCTTCCTAAGAAATCAAAAGAAAATGTCTCTACAGAAGTTGGGTCTTCCAGAATTCAAAGTAGTATGAGTAATTTTATTCTGAAAACAAACTCGCAAGAAAAAGATGCTATTGATGAGGCAATTGCCAAATTTTTCTACAGCTGTAACTTCTTGGTGAGTGAAAATCCATCATTTATAAATATGATAAACTTACTAAGACCAGGTTATAAACCCCCTAAAAGAAAACAGTTGGCTGGACATCTTCTAGACAAAATACATAGTCAGCTGCAGTTAGAATTTGAAAAGAAAATCAGTGGTAAAAAGGTTTCGTTGATACAAGATGGATGGAGTAATATTCACAATGAACCAGTTGTTGCAAATTGTATTCACACTGGTTCTGAATGCATATTTTATAATTCTGTAAATACAGGAAGCGAAAAGAAAACTGCAACTTATTGTGCTGATTTAGTGAAAGCAGCAATAACAGAACTAGAGACAAAATACGACTGCAAGGTAACTTCCTTGGTAACAGATAATGAAAACAAAATGGATTTAATGAGAACAATCATACGCAAAGAAAGGCCATCCATTGCAACTTATGGGTGTTCAGCCCATTACCTAAACCTTCTTGGACAGAATATCACACCAGATTCTATCATGAAACATGTGGTTTCAGTCCAAAAATATTTCAAAAGTCATTATAGGCCAGGAGCATGGCTTAAGGGGTATTCGAATGCTGTGAAACCACATCTACCTTGTAATACACGATGGAATAGTCAGGTGGATTGTTTAGAATCATTTGTAAAAAATCGGCAATATTATTTTCAGATACTTGAAGAACATGAAGAAGATATCGATGACAAAGGAATTGTTCAGGTCATAAATAATCATATGATCTACAAAGAAGTCAAACACCTGTTGCTACAGATAAAACCCATCGCTATTGCCCTTAATTTAGTTCAGAAGGAGAACTGTTCAATTGCAGATGCTTGTGATATTTGGATTAATCTAATAAAGGAAGAGAATCTTATGGCTGTTTATGAAAAAGAAGGAACATACAGATTTAAACAGGCAGTTACTGATTATCATTTGCTAGCTTATATGCTGCATCCAAAGTATTTGGGATTGAAATTATCATGTGCTCAAGAAGAAAGTGCCAGAATTTTACTCACCAATATTAACCCAGATTTTGTACCTTATGTCATAGCTTTGCAAAACAAATCGGTACCATTTCCTGAAACTTATTTTTCCAGTCAAGTTTTGGCAACTACCCCAGCTGTTACATGGTGGTCCAGTTTTGAAAAATATGCAATAGATGAAAGTTTCACAAATCTTGCTTGTTCCTTTATGGCAATGCCTGCTAGTTCTGCTGGACTTGAGAGAATCTTCTCAAATTTCTCGTTCGTGCATAGCAAATTGAGAAATTGTTTAGTTTTAGAAACTGCATCAAAACTTGTCTTTTGTTATAGATTACTGCAGAGTGCAAACAATGTAATATTTGATTTTGAATGGTGATAATTTTGTAAATAAATTGTACTTCGATTAACATTTAATTGTTTTTTTCTATTAATTATCCATTGTATGCCAATCTCAGTAGTTTTAAGTCATTTTCTGAATTTCTGCCTGTTTCTGCCACAAATGTGGCAGAAAAGGGTTTCTGCCATGCCGGTTTTTACCACCTCGGCAGAAACTTGCCAACCTTGCCTACAATTTCGAAAACTGAAGCGTCCTTGACACGTTCTTCTGGTAAGGAAATTGGAGCAGTTTCAACAGGCTAGACAGTGTGCCTTCTACACTTAATACACTTATTAATTACGTGGCGAACAGATCGTCTTCCACCCAAAACCCAAAATTTCTCCCTTAAGTTAGATAGAACAGTTTGTAATCCGTACTTCTTCCTCATTTGTTCTCTACTCTGTACTTGGCCAACTTCCTACAGGCCTTCTGAGCCAATGTGGTCCCTCCCACCATCTAGATTTTATAAGCTTTTCGACAGAGCACCCCCGGGAAGGTTGATCCGCTGGGTTGCAATCACCTGGAATGTGTCTCCAGCTCTCCTTTTTGGATGCCTTAAAGATTTCCTTGACCCTGTTCCTCACAAACACACCCCAGGACTCTTCCCTTTGTATCCACTGCAACACAGAAGTTGAGTCAGTCCAAAAGAATTCCTTAAGGTTTATATTCAAGCTTCTCTATACTAAATCAGCCAAACGTGTGCCAATACAGCAGGCTAAAAGCTCTAACCTGGGTATAGAAATCTTCTTTAACGGTGCATCTCTGGATTTAGCTATCAATAGCTGTACCGAAATATTTTCATCTGTCTCACATCTCAAGTAAACTACAGCAGCGTAAGATAAACCACTTGCATCGCAAAAGGTATGTAATTCTGACTCCAAATAATTATCAGGAAACGCTTGTCTTTTTATTTTTAAATCTTTTAGTTTCCTCATTTCTCCAATCCAATTTAGAACTTTGAGTTTTGTAACTTCACAAACCTCAGTATCCCAGCCTAATTCAGACCTCCAACTCTCTTGTAGGAGTAACTTAGAGTACAACGTAGCTGGGCATGAAAATCCAAGCGGATCGAATACTTGCTGAGCCATGGAAAGAATGGACCTTCTAGTTATCTTTTCTGGATGGTTTGAAATGGATTGAGTATCACAAAAAATAACATCTTCATCCTTGTCCCATAGTAAACCTAAAACTTGTGATGGGACCATAGGAACACTTGAACGTTTAACAGCAGAATATTCCCATCCTCTCAACTCGAACTTTCCTTTGGCCATGATCTCTGTAGACACTTTTACAAATCTTTGTAATTCATCTTCAGAATTAACTGAAGTAACTCAGTTATCCATATAGTAAGCAAATTTAAGTGTCTCTGAAACATCTTGATATGGAGAAAATGCAAATGAATTTAAATGATGTCTTAAAACAGCACCCAGTAAAAACGGACTACAATTAAGTCAAAACAACTCTGCAATGTTGGTATACCTTAATAGACTTTTTTTCTTCATCTGCCCACCATAAGAATTTTAAATACTTGCGATCTTCTTCTGCTACTGAAATTTGCAAAAATGCCTTCTTAATGTCAACAACAACTCCCAATTTTTTTCTGTCTGAATTTAAGAATAGCAGTTGGGATGTCTTTGAGCAAATTCGGACCTTTCATCAAGCAGTCATTTAACGAAATATTTCCCTTCGACTTGCACGAGGCGTCAAAAACAGGTCTAACAAGTGTGGTAGTGCAAGTTTGTTTGAACACTGCATGATGGGGCAAATAGTGACCTGGCCCTTCTGAACATTCTTCAATTATTCCGCATTGTAACCATTCTTGGAACACAGGATTATAATCTTTTATCTTTCCAACTTTACTAAGTTTCCAAGAAGTGGACAATAATCGTTTTTCTGCAAGTTCGCTGTTACTTGGTAATTCGTCGGGACTTTGCATCCAAGCAAAACTAATTTCATAGTGCCCATCTTCAGTAATCTTTAGAGTCTTAACAGAATGATCAAAGGCTACCTTTTCCAATAACTCAGTGTTCATAATTTCACAAGGATCTCCAATTCCTATTGCTTCCAGTTTCCAAAGATTTTCTATACTATGGCTTTGTAAAAATAGCGATGTTATAGTGTTGTCTTTGCAATTATGAATTTCAGACTTTCCCATGATAGTCCAACCTAAGTGCGGCTGCACAGCAACAAGAACACATTTTAAAATTTGCGTTTGACCTGTATACAATTTGCCTGCAATATCTGCTCCAATAGGAGGTCTACCTTTACCACGGTCTGTTATCTAGATTCCCAAACCTTCTAACTCTTTTAAACAAGATCCATCATTTGTTTTTGGTATCATTCCACAAATGGTTGATTGGTCTAAGACTTGCATCTCCCAAAATTTGTTTGCATGAACACTGCTGTCATTTAATTTGTAGGCATTGTGTTTAGATCTTGTCATATTTCCACCAAACACCACATAATTCAGAGTTTCAAACCCTACAGGTTTTAATTTCATTCGTTCAACTGTGGATTTTAATACATAAGAGCGTTGTGAGCCAGTATCGATTAAAGCTCTAACGATACTACGTTTCCCCCCATAATTTATCATAACAAGCAAAGTCTGCAGCAAAACTTCTTCTGAAACATTGTGATTGCCTAAAGCAAAATTTTGCGGCACTTCTTGACTTTATTGAATCGCCTCTTTCTTTCAGTTTCTCAATAAATACCCTGGTTTCAAACAAAAAAAAAAAAACAGCATTTATATTTTCTGACTGCTTCTCGCTTTTCTTCTAATGACAGTTTCTGTCCCTTAAAACAGTCTTTACTTTCATGTAATTTGTTACAAAATATACAGTTCAGCTTTGCTTTTTTATTAAATCCAGATATTAAATCATTGGCGTTTCTCTGTGTTTTTGTCTCTTTTCAACTATTTCAGCTTGTTTAAAACCAGTGTTTGCTAGAGCAATCCGTTCTTCACCCTCTACTTCCATTCTTGGAAATGTTAACAGTTGAGCCAATTTATTGCTATAAGAATTCCCTTGTTTGTTAATTAAAGGACTTCTAAGCCAAACTCGTAGATTTTCTTCGGGGATGCATGACTCCACTAAAGGGAATAGCATAGCGGCATATTTGTCAGATGTCATGTCAATGGATTCCAACGATCGCAAATGGGATTCTAATTTGTCGTACAATTGTGTAATATCCATCTTATTCTTTAAATTTGTTGCATTTTTAACGACAAGAGCCAACAGTTCCCGAACATAATATTCAATTAAAAGTTCCTCTCGGCTAAACCTTGATTTCAAACTCTTGAAGGGTTTTTAACCAACGACTATGTCAACCTTCATCTATCAAAAGGTATCTCCAGATAGAATCGAGTTAAGATGTCTTATATACTAGTGATTTGGTATTTAATAATTGTAGTGGCCGCTACGCCACACTACTCCCCCTCCAGAACCTTATCTGTGATAGAACTCGATGAACGACCACCACCAGTTGACTCATGCTGTTAATATATTTGGTTAATTTTGCTCATTTTATTTTCTTCATTTTTTTATAGCATTTCTCTCATAATTTTTTATTTTTCCTTCATTTTTTATTTTTTTATAGCATTTCTCAATTTTTTTTTCTATATTGTTTATCACCGAGAGACTTCACTGGATCTTTTTTTTTCCTTGAGCAGTTTATATTAAGCAAATCAACTGTTTAATGTGGACCATCCATCCGAGTTCATATCACGTCCGCAGGTCACCATTGAAGGGTTTTTAACCAACGACTATGTCAACCTTCATCCATCAAAAGGTACCTCAAGATAGAATCGAGTTAACATGTCTTATATACTAGTGATTTGGTATTTAATAATTGTAGTGGCAGCTACGCCATGCGCTCAATAACTTTGGAATAATTATCGGCTGTCGGCGGGTAACTATCCACTATATCTCTCGAGCTCTTTCTCCAGCTGTCACGCATTGAATAAGATATTGAAATTTATCTTCATCGTCCATCAATTTATTTTCGTGTATTCTACTGAATTGGCTCCAAAAATGCAGCCAATCTTTTACCTCTCCACTGAAATGTACAAGTTCTATTTTCGGAAACTTTAGTTTAGTTTTTTCATTTTTAATCGAATTATTTTTCTTATCTTTCAGTTCACGAGAATTAAGAATCCTTTTTACACAAGCATGAACAGAATCTAACTTTTCTCTGTATTCTTCAATGATTTTTTTTCAAAATCGTCTGCTTCTATTTTCTATAAATCAATAGAAATTCTTTCCAAAGATGATAATTCACTTTCAAAGTCTTCAAAATTTAATTCAGTTTTATCGAGAGTCGCAATTTGAATATTATGTAAACGAAGCTCCTACCGACTTTCTTTTCACTATGAGCAGATCCATTTAGAAGTCCAAACTTGAAAAAATTTCAAATAAGAGTATAAAAATATCTGACTTAAATGTCGATCAAATGCAAACGATCACGACCGGGTTTCACCACAATGTCAGATGCATTGTAATACTCTTACTAATTTTCTATAAACCTTTATTACAATATTTACAAGTTATGAAGTGATCCACTTCTATTCTTAACAGTGAGTGTAGTATTCTTTTTTTAAGAGTTTAAAAGTGTTAGATCTATCTGGATTTTCAATTTTAATTTATACCATATTCATAGCATTCAACCAATAATTATCTTCTTTCTAAAAACGTTGTTAATGATTCCTTTGGTGCTTGAGAAACAAGACCATGACAACTTCTGCAGTTAATCTCCTAAATCACTATTTTCTATTTTTCTTGTAGCGATTACTTTTTAGACTTTATTATTAATATGACTAAAAAATTTAACTTGTAATTCTAATTTTACCTTCATATATAAATCTAAAAATTTCCTCTGAAAGAAATCTAATCTTACTAATAAAGTAGTTTCTAAAACATCTTTGAGTTCTTTTAAACAGAAGTAATGTGCTTTAGAATACATATATATATATATTTTTTAAATCTGTCTGCAATTGTTGATCCAGTTATTCCAAAATGTCTATTTTAAATTGCACTTAAGTTTTGCATCATATCTATACATTATTTCTAAATTATCTATTACATCCAAAAGATCTTCATTTCAAATTATAAATTTGATGCTAAAATCTCAGCTTTAATAACTACTTTGTTTCACTTTTCCAAGTTAAATTTTTTTTGCCATTAAATATATGCTTCTCGGCTATCATTTGTAGTTGAAGGTAAACTTTTTTAAATGAAGACAGACTGTGAAATGTAAAACTCATATACAATTTGTTTTAATATTTAGCATCCTATCAGATATTGGAAATCATAATTGTTCTATTTAAATTATGTTGTTTACTAGTTGGGCAAAATCTGGTAGTAATGCTATTTTAAGTTTTTTTTATGTTTATTCTCATGAATATCATGGAATAATAAAAATATTTCCATACTTTTTCTCCTTCTTGAGAAAAATTTCAGTGTAATTAATAAATTATTAAATACCATCTTTATATTTCAAAGTTTATTTATTTTATAATTTATCTGATTTAGGAAGAAAATATGATTCGAGTACGCAATTAGATCGTAATGCTGCCTATGGCTTATTGATGCTATCTGCTTCTGGAAATAATGGTGAATATTTAAATATATTTCATATATATGATATGTGTTTGGCAAAAGAATAATAATTTTTCTATATAATGTATTGCAGTTGTAAAAACAAATAAGCTTATCCCACATAATTAAAATTCATGTTTAAATGTTCAATGAAAAATATAATTGTTCAAATTTGTATGACCCATTATAACCATCAAGAAAAAAAAAAACAGAAATTTCAGTGCTTCAATCAGGAATCAAATATTTAGTTACTGGATTTGAAGCCCACTGTATGAGTAATAAGATATGAATTAATTTAGTTTCAAATGTAATATAATCACATTTATGATTGTTTTGGTCACATTTATGATTACATTAATTTGAAAGGTAAATAGTAGTAATGACATATACATTATAAAATTTTATTTATTTACATAATAAAATTTTATTTATTTACATAATAATTAACAACATAGGTTTGTTTTAACTGCAAGCTTCAAAAGCAATTTTTTTTAAGTTTTACAAATGGGAAAGTAAAGATTTCTTTCCTGAATTGTAAATAACGAATTTCAGTGCACTCTTCTAATGTTTCATAGCAATCTTACTATATTTTCCTTGTTGTTACCATCTTCTACACAATTATCATCCATTTCAGTGTAATATCTTCAATTCACCTTCTTTTGAGTATATAAAAATTGTCGTGAACTTAATTAATTTCTTTGAAAGTAATAATTTGGTGAATACCGTTTGCCAGTCTTCATTACTTACCTAAATGAATATCCTATCTTGAACAGTGAATTTCTTATGCTTCTTCGTTTGACATTTTACCCTGAAGAATGTACTATTTGCATCCTATCAAGAACAGGAACTTGGTTACTGAAGTCTTATGCTAATTGGTCTCTTTCTAATACACCAAATTAAAACCTTTTTACAATGAGCTTTGATGTAGGGAATGATACTTAAATTTTAAGGTTGCAGCTTGCTTTAACAGTTTTATAATCGTCATTGAGCAGCTAACCCAATTTTGGGTTTACGACTTCTAATGTTCTACTCCATAGTCATGTAATTTTGAACCCAATCAGGAATACTAAGGAACTTCTGGATCAAGTGTTGAGAGAAATTTGCCCTCATTGAGGACTTTTTGATGGAACTAACCTGCATTTGTGTTACATAGAGATGAAAACCTACCACGGTTAGCTTGACGGCAAGGGAACTCTAACCCATGATCTATCTACCACTGTGGATACTTTATCCCAGCACTGTAGTTAATGCAAGCCGAGTACAGAATTCGCATCGACCATTCAATGCCTGGATTCGAACTTGGTTCACTACGTTGGAAGGTGAATGTTCTATTCCCTGAGCCACTATGGCTCTACTTGAACAGTTTGTAAGGGAAAACACTACTTTCGCTTAGGGATGGCAAGTTTATTCCTAAGTGAAAAAAAAAAAAAAAAAAAAAGAACCATGGAAGGCACCAGTATAAAAACCACCCCCTTCCAAATAGGTTTCTTCCAACTCAAATGCAAGAAACTCTTTTTAATAAAAAAATATCAAGTATTAAATTAAAATTTTAAGCATTTTATAATTTTAATCTAGTTTAAATAATAGTTGAAGTAATCAATACCAAATCATTTTTAAATAAATAAAAATAAAGAAAGCAAAAATTGGAAAGACAAATTTAATGAATTTCTTTAGAAATTAAAACACTTGATTTCTTTCAATGTTTTACAAAAAGAACTATCAAAGAACTTTATTTATAATTATACAAAGAAATTTTAAAATATAGTTATCAAACTATATATCATCGTACTATACTGCAAATCACTCATTGTACTTATGTTTAGAAACATTATATTAATTATCAACCAAAGGCCGTTCTAAAAGCAGTTCTTAAACTATATGCTATATTAGAAGCTAAGCTTCCTTTTTTTGTTATATAATTTGATACCTTTACAGTATTTAGCTTAGAACTTATAAATGTTATAAATTGAAGGAAAAAAACTGGTTTTTACAATTTAATAAGTTTTTAAAAAGTAATTTTTAAACTAATATTTTACCAAGTAATTTTTATTTTTTAGATAATTCCATTTTTAAACAAAATTTTCAATAAAATATAATTCATCTAGATATACGTGTTTGTATTTATTTTGGATAATAAAGATAATATTAACAGTATTTTCATTACAAAAAAAATGGATGAGAATTTCTCACCCTTTCTCAAAAACAGGATGAGATTTCAAAAAGTTAAGTGAGATTTCTTAAAATTAAAAAAAGACGAATAGACCTGGAAAAAAAAATTTCTTTAATTATACAGTGGAAAGGCGTGTATCCGGAATCGGTGGAACTTTTGGAAGTCTGGATATTAGATTTTTCCGTATAATTGACACCCAAGGTAAACAAAGCTTAAAACGATCTGAATCTAATAAGCAAAAAATAAATAAACATTATTTTTTGGGCAATAATGTTTTAGTATTTGAATGATATCTAATCAATCAAAAACAAAATATTAGAAAAAAATAATTATTGCTTAAAATATAGAAAACGAAAAAAAAAGAATGATTCAAGCAAGAAGGGGAAATTCCCGCCATTCATTAAGGTGGGTAGGTGGAGAATAAAATTCATTTCCTCCTTATTTGTCATTCAAGTTGAGGGCGGGGCAGTGACAAATTCTTATTTTCTCTCCCATTATTGGCTATCAATCAAGCATAAAGGCGTGGCATGCTGATAGGGTTCTCTTTATTTTTCTTGTGTGACTGAAAGTGACTCCCTCTCCATGTTAATGTTTGTTGTGTTTACCCCTTTTTCACAGTATTTCTTCTTTTCCTGACACTCTAATAAAACGGTTCCAGGAAATGCCTCTTTTACTAGCCAGCTGCATAGGAAAGAAGGGGGGGTGCACTCTTTTGAAAACAAATCTCCCCCCATTCCTGAGGAGGAGAATTACTTAGGGTCACTTAATGGTCTTTGGAGGTCTTTTCTTCCCCTTTCTGTTGATTTATGGGTTCAATCACTAGAAGCTAGAAAAGGAAAAAACGTGTCCAAAAAAAATTTTTTTTTTTAAGCGAGGGGAAGATGAAGAGATGTTTGTTTAGTTTTATTGTTAAAAAGGGTCCGGGAAATCGACCCTTCCTGGAAAGGGACATCCGGATATGGGACGTTACACTGTAATACATTTTTAGCATCTTCTAATTTCTAAATCATTGAATATTTTTACTGCATCATCATATGGAAAATGATCTATATCTACCTTTTCATCAGCTATTCTCATTAGGTTGCTCAAATGCTCATCAGTCAATCTGTTACAATATTTTGTTTTATTTCGGTTTTGGGTGCTAAATTACCTTGCAACAGATGCTGAACTATTTGGAATCACTAATTAAATTTGTAGCATTGTGCACACACTTTGATATTCTTTACATCTGCCACCATAGGCTTTTCAACTATTTCTGTTATAGAATAGTGAAGTTCGTTGAAGTTATTTTCATGTTCATACTTCTTGTTAGGTCTTCCAGCATAGTTTTCACAGACTTCAACTTTTACGAATTGCTGTAAGGATTTTTTAATGCAAGAAAAGAAAAAATCTGTGAGATTCTCGTGTTATTGCGCTGTAGTGAAAACACTATATTAAATTAAAATTCGAGATAAATTATTGTCAAAAGTTACATAGAATTTAAAATTCTGTATTAAATTTTTCATCCATTTTCTTCCAGTTTTTTCCACTTTCTTTCAGTATCATAGGAGAAATAGGTTTCTTTTATTCCAAATGCCAATCCTGCTTTCACATAGGGCTAGGAAAGATATTAGTATAGCTTTGGGTTATTACATAAAATATTTTTACGTTTATCTTTTGTCAAGGCAATCAATTTTATTTTGATTTTATTTACCCTTTTCCAGTTATCCAAACCATATGCAGAGTGATACACTGGTACATGCATACTGGTTCTTAAAATTTCCTGGTGCTATTGATTAAAAACATTACAATCTGGGCAGGAGTTTGCATCTCTTAAGGCTGCTTACAGGGTAGTGCTTTCTTCGAGAATGAAAACTTTATTTTTAGCTGTCATCAATTTTTTCATACTTTTTTCTTTTCTTGATCAAAAGTGCTTAAAAATTGGCAACACAGATAAAGCAAAAACACCGGAACCTTGTAAGGTAAAAGCAAAAAAGTGTAACCGAAGCCCTTCCTCACATTCTTTCCCAGAATCAGACCGCCGAATTACCACCAACAATGATTCTTGATTTCTTTTCTCCCCTCTTCCACTTCTGACCGTACTAAATGGCTGTAGAAGAAAGCGGGAAAGAAAAATGCAAATCAAAGTTAATAAGAAGTGGGTGGAAATGACCTTGGAAATTGTGTTCCATCTGTCTGACAGTTACTGTAGTTAGGAGAATAAATTTATCACTTTGTAAGGGATTAGGAAGGCAAGGAATTAGTTATTTCACTTTGATGAAGGTTGGTGTGGTGTAGTTAACTTCACTCTTTTAGTCGGGAGCATTTTTCTTTGATTGATTGTAGGGCTGTATGCTGAAATTCCTAAGTTTACTTCTTAAGTTCTAATTACAATAAGGACAATTAAGAGGACAATATGCTATATATACTGATTTGGAGCACTTAATATATATCAAAAATTATTTTTGACTTTATTAAAAATGAAAAGACACCTAAATTTAAGGAACTATTTTCTAAAAAATCTAAAACAGATTCTGAATAGGTTAAAGGAACAAGAAACAGAAAACCTCGACAACGTAAAAGAAACATTAGTGTTAACCAAGAAAACTAAATTAATCTTCCTGCATGCTGGACGCAGGAAAAATTTCAATACTTTTCCAAAAAATATGTCGTTAAAGGTAAATTAAGATTTAATTACTGTCTCAAATTTTATATAAGAAAAGCCAAAGGCATTCATACTTCTTAGGAGGGGAAAAATTGCCAACCAGCAAGCATCTTATAGGAAGAAAGAAATAAACAAACAATTCAATTCAAAATATCACAACTTATGTCAGAATCACTTTAAAGAGTCAACAATTTATCTGATTTGCAAAGTCGTTGACAAGAATAATAAAAAATGCATAGAGCCAACATATAAAAAATATTTATTCCTGCATACAGTTTGACGAAACATTGTCCTCCATTCTTATACATAGAAAATGAAAATGTTTGGTAAAATAACAGTAAAGGATTTAAAAATTTGCCTTATTATTGATAAAGCTTTAACTGTCAGCAGAAAGCTAGTTATAAGGATTTTTTATTACCGTATTTTTCGGCGAAAGCGCCGCTTCGTTGCAAGCGCTGCACATCGGTGAAAATGAAATTTTTAAAAAAAAAATTATAGTAAGCGCCGCTCTGGCGCAAGCGCCGCAATGGCACTACACCGCGCATATCAGCATCCTTATGCAAGAGACCTTTAAATTACCATTTAGAATATCTGTATAATAAAAAATAAAAATTTTTTATACATTTCATAAAGTAAGGTTTTAATTTCTAAATTATAATGAAAAATTTATTTTTCAGCAAAAAAAAAAAAAAAAAGCAACAAAACGATTAAAATAAAATTGTTCTTATCTGTTGGCACCACACCAAAAAATAAACTTAAGTACAACAAATAATTCTGAAAATAATGTTAAGTACAACAAAATATTTTTTAATACATCAAATAACGTAATTTCTAAATTATTTGGGGGGTGGGGAGAGAATATCCTAAACTGCGTTAACAAAGAGTTGACGAGTTGACGTGAAAAATGTTTTCTCCTTCAGCAAAAAAAAAAAAAATAAAAAAACGATATAAAATAAAGTTGTTCTTACCAGTTGGCACCGCGCCAAAAAAAACATTATAGCAAATAATTAACAGCAAAAAAATATTTCTATGCTCAGCAGCTGAATTAATGCTGGACTAATTACAGAAATCCGTAAAACAATGTAATAAGAAAAATAAAATGAAAAATTTATTAAAAAAAAGATTTTAAAAAATTTATTACAGTTAACAAACTAAGGAAAAACTAATAATAACGAAACTAATAATAACGAAATAACTAATAATAACAAGAATAAGAAATAACTAAGAGCGCCCCAAAAAAATTCTGATGAAAAATTCCTCTGCTTGTCATTTCTACTGGAGCTGTTTAGGAGGAATCAATCAGTTATTTTTAAAGGGGTTGGGGAAAAGAAAAGGGCATACAGTATTGGACCCCTAATCTGGCACTTAATCTGATCTAAATTTTTTTTTTTTTTTTTTAAGAAATATATATTGATGAGACAATAAAATCAGCTATATTCTCTTTTTATTTGGAATTTTATTTTGTTGAAGTAAGTAACTTTATTTTATCTTTTAAAAATAAAAAAGCTTGAAAAAAATATATAATAAATCTGTGTCAAAGGAAACATCTGTTTCTAAAGCAGTTTCAAATAAAGTGAAAAGTAAAAACACCTTCATTTCCAATGAACAAAATAAAGAAATGCAAGTTGGAAGAAACTGATCAATCAATCTTGACAGCTGAGCTTGTGCATTACTGGTTTGTCCCCACATTTCCCTCTTCTGTTTGACCATAAATTGGCCACACCCAGTTGACATTGAAACTACCATGTGGAGTACAAAATGAATTCTATCCCTTTTGCGGTTTTTTATTTGATTCATTTATTTTTTATTTTGCGGCTTTTTTATTAGTTATTAACGGTTAATTTTTTTTTGTTAGTTGTTTCTTTTATTTTTTATCGTTATTAGTTTTTTGCTGTTATCGTTAGTTCCTTAGCATAAATTGTTACTTTTTTTTGTAGTTCTTTGTTAGCTTTTTTTTTCTTGTGAGGTGAGCCTCTTTTGTTAAAACAAAATGTTATCTAAAAGAAAAAAACAAGAACTATGACCTCGCTCCGAAGAAGAAACTATTATTTCTTCTTCATCGGAGGATTCGGATTACTTCTTGAATTATTTCTCCTTCGGATTATTTCTTCTTGATTATATTATATAGATGATTATTTTAATTAATAAAATTTCTTAAGATGGACCAGTTTTAAATTCACCCCATCATAATCTACGATCGAAACTTGACTAATTTTATTGGTTTTTCTAAAATTGAATTATAGTAATATTTGAGCGCCATATTGGAATTTCCGAAAGAGATCCGAAGTTCGGCATTTCGTCGGTCCCGTGAGTGCCGGATTTGGGGTCCTATTACTTCCTTTTCTGTCCGCTCCAAATACAATTGCCAAGGCGCTAAGTAGATTTCTAGCTTTCGATTTTTCTTTAAGCTGGGGGTGGATACAAGATGCTTACCTTTTAAATTTTCTCCTTACGCGATGTTTTTTTAAAATTATTATTTCGTTTATTTATTTTCTTGCAGGCTGCTGCCGAAAGTTTGCTAAGAATTGGCAATTGTTCTGCAGCAGATCGCGATACGTACAAATATTTCGTCAACTTCGTTATTAATTTTATTTAATAGTCTTTCTCTCAGAAAATTATTTCATCTTAAATAAATTTACTTGAGAAATTTTTTTGGTGTTAAAAATTATTTCCTCGGAAGCGCCGCTGCATCGGAAGCGCCGCATGTAGGAAAAAAACGACTTTTTTTTCAATAGCGCCGCGGCGCTACCGCCGAAAAATACGGTAAAGTGGAAGATCTGGAAATTGCACCTATCATCCTTGCCAGATTTGTTGAATCGCAAAATCAAGATTCTGAATCAATTTTCAAAATCCTATGCAGACTTGAAACAGCATAGGGCTTGACAGCAATTATTTAAAACAATATATAAATACATTCTGTCCTGATGGTGTCAATGTAATGTTTTTAGAATATTATAGTCTAGCATTGTTTGAATTATCACCTTCAGCTAGTTTTAAATAATTCAATCAAAGAAATAAAAGTTAATAATTTTAAGTTCTTTATTGATAAAATGTATAACATTTTAACATCTATCAAAGAAATATCCGATTGAATTTTCAGGATCTCGGTACAGCTTGGAAATTTAATTATTAGCTTGCAGCTTGTAGTTTAAGATCAACCACTGCAGTTTGGTTTGTTTATCAATCTCTGTATTTGTTCTTCATGGAAGCATTACAAGAAAGAAATTTAGATTTAATTAAAGTAGAAAATTTCATTCTATGAACAATTAAAGCTTTTTAAATACTCAAGACTAATGATATATCTATGGGAAAACATTCTAGGAAACTTTAAGCTTTAAAAAATTTGAATGTATTGATTTTAGTGAGAGCAAAAGTTCAAGTTTTTACCATGCCAAAAGTTTATAGATAGCATATTTCAACAGATTAATGAATTCTGGTTATTCAATAAAGTGCGATAACAAGTCTGATCAGAATCGGCTAGGTTTCATAAAATATTTGGAAAAATATTTTATGAAATATAAGCAAAAGACTAACTGCCTCTACAGTTTTTTCCTTTCTTTTATTTTCACATTTTCTAGTATAGAATAGACATCAATGACTGTAGAAATTATATTGAAAATTTTTTCAATATCAACTTAACTATCAACTTAAAACACAAACCACTTTTTTGCTCTGAAAGATGTCTTTTTTTTCGTATGCTTTCACCAGAAAAGCTAATCTTGTTTCCATCTCTCCTTAATTTCTGTCTACACTTGTGCTTTTCGGAGAAAAGAGCAACTTCAGGCACTAACTTCTTTAACCATTGTACCAAAATTCTTTTCAATTTGTAAAATTTTCTTCTTGAATTCTACCTATTTTCATGTGTAAAATTCCACATTCTTGTAGTACAGCTAGAACTCCAGCCCTTTTCTTTTAAATTTTATTCCAAAATATTATTTTTTTAGTTAAAAAACCCTTATCGAATTTTGCAATAACATTCACATTAGAAGAAAAACATAGTTTGCTGTGCCATTTTGAAATAAAGCAGAACATGCATTAAGCAAGTTAAGTATCAAAAACAAACATATGACCTTAAAATGATGCTTTGTTGAAATCTTGTTCTTGATGAAACCACATAGTTTAGTTAAGGGGAGTTGATAACTTAACAGAAACCCACCTTACATATTTACCATTAGGAGGAGAGTACTTCAAAATAAGTTGCCTTACAACAAGTAAGAAAAGAATGAATGAACCTGAAAAATGTTCAAGTCTGGAGAATACATTCCTTGAAACTGAACAAAAAAGCAAGAGTGATTCAAATCTCTATTGCACTGGACTTACAAGTTAATGGCTCCTAGTATAACATAAAATCTTTGTACAAACTAAACTTTTTTATACATTTCACGGTGCTGAATTAAAAAATGTTATTTTTTATGTTTCTAAATCATCCCTGAATCACATTTAATTCAGCATGAAAGAAAGAAATATTGCATCAAGAGATGTTTCAGCACAATAAGAAATATGGTATTGTGCTGAAACAATAACATGTTTCCTAACATAGTAATATGTTTGGCGCAATAAGAAAATTTGTGTATAGTTTTCCTTCAAGAGGTATAAGATTATAACCCTGCATTGGCCAGAATCTTATATTTAGAGTGTTTTTTTTTTTTGTCTTCTTTTTTAATTTCACTCAAACATAAACAAGCATTTTATTTATAAAAATGCTACAATCCCTCTCCTTACCACTTAACTAAAACTTCAAGCTTTAAGAGATTGTGAAATATTCTAGTGTGTAAAAAAGGAATAAAGACGATAAATGAGTAAAAATAAGGTTAAAAAATTTGGCACAAATTAAAACGTAACCAAGGACCTAACAATCCTAAACTTTTCTAAGTTTCTTTAAATTGAACTTATTATCATACAATCACTGTTATTTTGCAGAAAATAAAGCAAGAACAGAAATAATGAATTTTAATTTAATTTAAATGTAGAGGCTTTTTTCCGTTACTTGCATTTTATATCATTTTGCAATTTTGTTTTCTAAACTTTTTTTTTTTAAACTTTTCTAATTTAAAGTATAATCTTACTATAAACAATTACTATGACTAAAGCTCTTAAAACACTATATCATCCAATTTATACACAGAAACTTTTCCATTTCAGTGACAGAGTGTAATTTTGCTTGTATTTAAAAGAAGAATTTAAAAGTACCACATTCAAAATTGTTAAATTTATGAAAAAATATTACTAATAGAGCAAAACTTCTTACTCTTTTACTTACTTACTTGGGCTCTTCATGCTGTTTGGTGCACAGAGTGTCTTGCCTGCTTTTCGATGCCCCCAGGTCTTTCGCTTCCTCTAATCCCTTAAATTTTCTTTTTTGATATCTGCCTTCTCTTGTCTCGGCCAAGTCTTCCTTGGTTTTCCCCTTTTTTTCCTGCCATCAGAGACCTAAGAAAAAGAAACATGCATTAATTTTTTTCTTTGCATTCTTGATATATGCCCCGTCCATTTCCACCTTCTCTTATAAATTTCATCTATTGTAGTCATGTTTGCTTTTTCTAATGCTGTTTCACTTCTTATTTTAACTGGCTAAAAGATTTTGAAAATTTTTCTTAGCTACTTATTTTAAAAATCATCATGTTTTTGGACTTTCTAAGGCATCATGTATTAGAACCATATGATTGAATTCCTCTGACTATTGTTTAATAGAATTTTATTTTGTATTTAAATTTTATTTTATATTGTATTTTGTCTACATACTTCTAGAATTTTTTAAGATTTCTAAATGGTGTATTTGCATGAATAACTCTGTTTGTAATATCTACTCTTGATTAAATTTTATCTTTTTAATTAAAATTCCTCCAATCTTGTTAGATTCTTATTTTTATCACATTTAATAATGAAAAAGCATCTAAAATTTATCAAGATATGGACATTTTGCAAAGTTAAAATTTTGAAAAGGATCAATTTTTCTCTCTTTTTACCCTTCTAGTGTATTAGCAAAAATTCTTAACAAAAGAGGGGGAAATAATTCAAGTACTTTTAGAGCTCTCACCTCTTTTGAAAATCATACCTTGATGTTAAGGTTCTCAAACTGTGTTCAGGGAAATGATTCTGAACGTTCTGCAGATAGGTCAGACATGTTTAAATAAAAAATATCTTTCTTAAACCCACTTTAAAGTTTTAAAAAGGAAAATTTTAACAATCAGGCAGTCAGCATTCAATGTCCCAGCTTCTCATTTGCCATGCAATAAATTTACGTCTCGTAGGTAAGATAAACATCAGTAAAAAGTTATGAGGCCAAATTGTGTATCTGCAATATATGCCTTAAATTTTCTAATATTTTTTCTTCAAATGTGTGTAACAAATATAAACAGTGGAATCGATCATCATGCAAGCTTAAAGGACAAAACTACCTTTTGTGCTGACATTTTATTTGATAAACACAGTATATAGCTGCTAGATAAAATTCAATGTTCTGTGTTAAATTTCCAATTTCTTTTCCCTGGGAGAAAAAGTTTATGAGCAAGCAAACCCTTGCATTGGTGGAAAGAGATACAATTTCATTGTAGAAATCAGTATACAGTACCTCATAGTACTTTTCTTCCTCTAGTATTTTAACCACTTTCTTCTTATTGTAACATGTATGTCTTGTTTTTTTTTTTCTACTCTCATTTTCTGTTTGGATAAGTTCTTGTGTATAAAACCAAAATCATATTATTAGTGATGCAAACTGCTTTGAATTCAATTCGCATTGCTCAAAATATTTTAGGAAATGTTAGAGTCTTTAAAGTTCTAAATGATATACTAAAATTGTAGATTATGGGTAATTTTAGAAATTTTTTAAAAAGCTCAATGTTAAAGAACAAGCCTTTGAATTATTTAGAAATAGTTTTGGGTGAAAACTCTAAAAACTGAATTTAATAAACCAGACCAGAATAATACCATTAGAAAATATTCATCCGCTAACCAGAGCATGTTAGCTTCTCAATACTTTGTCCATTTCTGTACTTTTATTTGTGTTTTATTAATTTTTTGTTATTCATCTGTAGTACCAAGTATATGTTAACCACATTTGAATAATAGTAATAGCTTACTCATTTTTCAAGAAGTCTGATATTTTTAGGTTTATTACCATGAGCCATCACACATCCAATTAGAAAATCTACATATCTTGTTCTAAACAGTATGGTTCCAAACAGGCTTATGGCAATGACACTAGTAATGAAGGCTTATTACGTTGAGCATAAAAGTTGGTTCATAAATGAGTGGCAAACTAGGTGGATTTCATTGCTACTATGAACTGTAATAAAAATATAAGACACTTTTCTGTGAAAGTGATGCAAAACTGCAGATGCGAAACTTAAGATTATATTAAACAAAACAAAAAAAACAAAAAAAATCTCCTTGCTCTATTCAAATCTTGATATGACACTGGTACATATATATCCATATATACATCAACTGCTGAACTTTTTTTTAAATATGTTTACTTGTAGCAGAATATAATATTAACTTTCTTTTAATTCTATCAAATGAGGCTATTATGCAACTTTATTTTTTATCATAACCTTTGTTTGAAATTGTGTTCTTTGGTTGGCATGTTTATTTTTTAAAGTATGTAAAATTTGCATCTTCAGTTTTGAGTTTTCATTTTAAATTAATACAGAATAATTAATTTTAGTTTTAGGTAATTCATCTACTAAAGAAGAATCACAAGACATACGTGTAATTTTAAAGAATATTCAACATGATCATAATTATGCAGTTAACTGGTAAATTTTCAATTAATATTCTAATATCATGTATGTAAACTTTTGTCTATATTTTAATGTTTTTTTTATTTTATTTTTTTTTTTTTTTTGCACTTCAAAAGTATTATGTTATTGGGATTAAACAGACAGATAATTTAAAGATTTAAATAATTTTTCTTATCCACTTGTTTATTATTTAATGTTATCTAATTTAAATCAACTAAGAAAGTAAAGTGTATGATGATTGAATAACTATTATAATGAAGTGAAACGGTAACTCAGCTGTGCAAATTTCCTTTATGACAAAGAGGCCTTCGCCCTTGTATTACTATTTAATTGGTAGTGTGACATCACTCCTTAACATAAATATATTTACTATTTATTCTTAAATCAATTAGCTCTGAATTTGCTTACGAATCTGGTGATTAAAAGTGTTAAACCTTTGACTGCTATGGGCGCATATGTGCATCCTACGCATGCTATTGGTGTAGATTATAAGTGCAAATGCATAACCATTTTATAACTTAAGTATTGGTGAATGAACACTTCATATTGAAAATATAAAATATTTTACTCAGTTTTAAAGTAAGTAAAGTAGTAATATTGATTATTTTGTGTAATATATCATAATGTCTAATTACACAGCCAACAAAATCAATATTGCATGTAAAAGTATTCAATCCTCAACTATCGCTTAAACTTAAAGTAGTCAACAGTCAAAGGGCTTATAGAAATAAAACATTAACTTTGGTTATCTTATGTTTTTCAGCATAGAGGCTTAGATAAGCCTGGCTCTACTGTAATTGTGATTAACTACTGTAATTACTATAATAACTTATAATTAATAACTACTGTTTTAAAAAAATAATAAGGTTCCGCTTTTCTGATCTCTTTAGGAAATCAGCTGAACCACCTGAAACAAAGAAAGTACCTTAGTTACTATTTTGAAAAAATGATTCTACATTGAATCAGAAACTTCGAGTTTCCCGTGTCAAACAGATGTTTGATGCAAGAGAGCTTTTTCCATTGTGATATTGTTTGTTCTAAAATTTTATGGCACAATTTTCAGTTATATTATTTTAGGGAAAACATTACACAGTTTTTTGCCACCTGTTTATTTCTACATTCATTTTGTAGTCAGTGTCATTTTTAACTTTTTGGATTTATATATGAAACTGATATAGTACTTTTTATTATTTGTTTTTGTTTTTACCATTTTTAAATTATTTTGGTGTGTTTTTGTTTTGTGTATGTATGTATGTATATATATATCTTTATATATATATATATATATATATTAATAAATTTATATTTGTTGTTGGTTATGATATGTGCAAATATAAATTAATTTGTATTACTTACTTTTTAAAATATGATTTAGTGTAATTGTTACTTTACCCCCTACAGGGTAATTAAAATGCAATACTAATTTATACTTAACTTTGTGTTCTCAATATGAACATAATTTTGAATTTTTCTTTAAAATTGTTATTTTATAAAGTTGTGTTAAACAATGAAATAGTTATTTAAACCAAAAGCTTCACATGAAATAGCTACATAGTTTAATGCTATTAAAGTGTCTAACTGTTCAAAATAGATTTTCTCGCTTGTGTACGGAAAAGAATTAATAGGATAACAATAAGAAAATTGGATTCATAGGACTTGTAATACTATTTCTTTTTTAGAAATAAAATAGCAAAATTTATTATTGAATGTTTATTTATTTAGAATAAGTAAATTCCAAATAAATAACACTGAATCATATTAACTTTTTATTTATTGATAACATTCATAAATTATATTTTTATTGTGAAGTGATAAGTTTGATGTTAAAAGAGTGAATCAGAACACAAATAAGTCTAGGTTTAGACTTACAAAAAAAATTATACCCAAACATCATCCTTTTCCAAAAAATAAGTAAGGTATAAAATTCAAGCACACCTCTTTTCGCTAGGAACAAAAAATTTTATGAACTAATTTATATTTCCATTGATTGTACTTGCTGTATTATTTTTTTTTTCATTCACACCTTTACAGTATTATTCATTTCAATTCAATTGTTTGTTTTTATATATACATATATATATATATATAGTATGACCCAAATAAATTGCAACCCAGAAACATGAACATCTGAGAAAAGGAATGTTTTTTAAACATAAATTACAAGATATGTTGAAAATGACTTTTGCTAGTATTTACAAGCATTGGCACAGTGAACAAAATATCGAAAACTTCAACCAACATTTGAGTAGAAACGTTTTTGATCTCTTACTCAATTTTTGTCTTTAGTTTGATGGTTGTCAAGCAATATGTGTTCACAAAATATTTTAAAGATCTTCATAGAAAATTGTCTGGGGGTGACAAGTCTGAACTTGGAGGACGCCACTATCCTTAAAAAATAAGGCAGTCCACAAAAAACTCTTCTAGGGAAGACATTGTTGCTGCTGGTGAATGAGCAGTGGTTCCATTCTGTTGTAACCAACACCATCTTTCTGCAGGTTCTAACTGACTAACCCTTCTCAACCAATTTCTGCTAGCTGTAGTGCTATTTCCTTGTTTTTCATGAGTTACATTTTATTTGGGACACACTGTATATATATGTTTAAATTGAAGCTTACATATATTGTACTTAATGTTCCAAGTTACTCCTACTTATGTGGTGAATGAAACAGAAAGAAATAAGCCCCAAATTTCTAACAAATGCTTTCATAGAAAATAAACCTTTTTCCTTGCATATTTTATATTAGAAGTTCAAAACTACTCTGATTCACCCTGTCTTTAGGTATGTGAATTTTTATTTCTCTTACATTTAGTTGTTTTGAACTAAGCATAGTTTTTATTTATTATTATTATTTTTTTTGTCTGTATCTTCCAATGCCAACATTTTCTATGACATTTATTGTACAGTATTATTGTTTTAAGTGGCAGTGACTTTTTTATGTTATAAATAACTGTTTACATCTTATGCTCATGGGTCATTTATTTCTCCATACGCAACTACTGCTGCTTGACTTGTTTCTGCTTTATCTTTAATAAATATTATTACTTTAAAGTTTGTTTATGGTCACATAGAAAATACTGCTGGATTTACAATTTCGTAACTTACTGTTTATTAAAATGAAGGATCCCTTGTTTTTTTCCTTTCTTATGGAAATAAGAAATGCATCCTAATCCTAACTTTGCCCCTCCAGGGCTGCCATTGGCGACTAAAAAGGAGACTAAAGCGACTATTTTAAAGCAATAGCAACTATGGCGACTATTTTTGTAGAAATATGAGTAAAAACGACTAATTTTAAATCAGTTGCGTATAATAGGCGACTTTTTTAAGCCAATTGGCGACTAAAATGAAAAATAGCTTTATGAATCCCCCCATCCCCCACTTTTTTTTGCGCGCTTTCGTTTTACCCGTACTTCATTCTTCCTCACTGTTTGATGTCATAAGCAAGGCAGAAATGTTTAACCAATCAGACAAATGGAATCGAAATTCGCACTATGTGAATGCTCCTCCTACTGCAGAAAGAAAATGTAATATCTCTTAGGATCTCATCACATCAACCGGTGTTCTCATTGTATATTTCAGCATTTTTAAGGTTTATAAGTTTAAACTCTATTTTATTCATTTTATATTTAATGTTTACTTTTTTTAATTTAATGTATAATTAAAACGGTATAGTTTAGAATTAAGTATATTTTTTAAGTAGGATTTTTATTTCCACGTGTGTCGAACACGTTTTTTCTTTTTTTAATTCAAACAAAGTAGCAAAATTAAAAAAAAAAAATTGTCTTTAGTTACACAAGATGTGTAGTTAATAGTTAGAGCGATTTATAATGGAACAAAGGTGCATGGTTATATTCGTTTTGTCGGATTCATCTTAAGTGTTTGCTTTACCAATTCATTTTTAAACTGGTTGGAGAAGAAAAATACCACAACCTGATTTGCGCTTTTTTTCTTCTGATTCCGATTGTTTCAGCAAAATGTTGAAATCCTAGTTATACTCTAGATTAATACTAATAATCTTGAGCCAGAATCATGGCAATATGGTCACAAAACTTTAGAGTTTTTGAAGAAGTCTTTTTCTCGATCGGAAAAAAATGCCCATGATTTTTGTCTTCTCATTTGAGAATAAAGAAAAATAAAGAATAACGGAGTAAAATATTTTAGTTATTTTTTTATTTATTATTATTTATTTTTTTTTCAGAAAAAATTTTGAAAGATTTATTTTCTAGTCATTCAGAATTATTTGCAAAGGATGTCTTTCTCGCACTTAAGAGGGAAAATAAATGACCGCGATTTTTTTTATTTTCATTTCTTAATAAGGAAAAATTAAGAATTAAGAAGAAAAAAAATAACTTTTCTTTTTTGCAAAAATTTTTGAACGGAAAGACTTTTTACTCTTCAGAACAAGAAAAAAACGAAAACAGCATGAACTGACCATAAATATTTATGAAAGAAAAATATTATTAAAACAAAAGCACAACAGAAGATCAGAGTTAAAGATTCAAGATTAAAAAAATAAGCTGAAGAAGATGATCAAATTCACAACTCTTTATTTTTTTTTAACTGACTCCTTAACTAGGATCATCTTTCTTTTATCCACATGTAAAATTCTCACAAATTTTTTTTTCCACTTCACTGACCATCAGTTTTAAGTTTGAAATTCTTCTTAAACATTGTTATTGCAATAAGATTCAAGGTCATCCCAAACTCATCAGCAAAAATTCACTTAAAAAAAAGAGGAGTGACATGACAAGTGGCAAGACAATCCATGACAAGTGAAAGAGACATATTTCCTGGGGAAAATGAGGAGGGTGGGAGTGTCTATTTTACAGCTGATGTCAACACTGGCCCCACCCTGATTTATTTCATTCATTCCTGATTTATGCTTCTCCACTCCACCCTCACCCCTACACTCTACAGCTATTCATAGGGAAAAAGGAAAGCTCACTCTCTTATGAATAGTGATTTATTTATTCTAAGAAAGGATGTGAGAGGGAAAATTCCAGGTGAGTTGACCATTGTTTGGAGTATTATTAAGCATGAAAAAATAAATAAAAACATTAGTAACAGGTGGAAAAAATGATGATGAAATTTCATTGTGTGATATTGGGGGCTTCTGCAGAGCAACACTTTTTAAGGGGGGAAAAGTAATATTATATTGGCTGCCCCATTCGATACGCATTCCTACTTCTACTAAGTTTTCAAGCTTTAAATCAATAACGCTGCGGCATATCTCCAGGAAATTACGGTACTTTAAGTTAGTAACTTGTACATCTGTTATTAATAGTACCTTTCAAAAAGTCAGAAGAAATTCTGCCTCAAGATTAATAATAATTGTATTGTTAATTAATATTAATTGCAAAATTGAATAAGTGACTGTATTGATAAGTGTCTTATAGTGAGGCTAAAAAAATTAATGCATGAAAGTATCATTTTATTTATAATGCCTATAAGTTTTAGTCCCTAGTTTTTTTAAAATTTTAATTACAACTATTGTTTCTTAGATGATATCTGAAGCGTTATGCCTCTATAAAGAATAAAATTTAAAATAATTTTTTTTTAAATGTTTGGAAGTTTTTTATAGCAGTTCCTTCAGCAGTGCTCTGTTTATATACACAAATAAATGTACATTTTTTATAAAATGTGAAAATTTAACTACATATTATCTGGTTTTTATACTATTACAGCACAAATAGTTAAAATTATGTTAGAGGATGATACAATTTTGGCAACTATTATATATATCTTGCAGACTATTTAGGAGACTATTTTTCATATATAATGCAACTAAAGCAACTATTTTTCTTGTTTTTATCCAATGGCAGCCCTGCCCCTCTCATTTTAGTGGGTTCAATATTCTCTGTGTAAATTAATTGTGGCAATAAATGAAGTTCTAATTTAAGCAATTTTATGTTTATAAATTCTATATTCTTCTCTTTTCAAGTAACCTCTCAGAGTTTTCAGATAATTATCAGTTATATAGCAACCTTAAGGTGTCCCGGTGATGATTTCATTTGCCCTTTTTAAATGAGATTCAATTTATAGCACCATTTTATCAATACAATAATCCAGAAAGGAATAACTCATCAATAGATACAGACAACTCTGGGAAATTTTAACAATGGTATAAACTACATTTTAGTGTAAAAATTAATCAGAAAGAATAATCCAATAGCCCTCGATTTTTACCACAAAAGTCGTCTGCATTTAACTCTTTAGGATTAACCATACAAAACTGATTTCAGATCACTACCTTCAATTCAACTCAGAGCAACAAATCCACTATTTTTTTCTCTCAAAGCACCAAAAATTGCACTTCAATCTGCAATCCTATCTGAATTTAAAAAAAGAGTTTTGCATATTATTTGATAGATAAACAGTATATGAGGTGCCTTATTTTACCTTTTCCAAAACCACCTTGTTAGGTATTTCAATGACGAATTCTTTTTTGGAGACTCCCTTGTCTTGTATTCAGTTTGCCACTACCTGATATTTTAAGTATTGTAAAAATTATTCTCACCTGATTCAGATTTTACTCATGTGTTGCAAACATTATTAAACCTATAACTTTATTATATATTTGTTGTACAAGCCAATTATTATTTTTTCTATAAAATTGAAATTGTTTTAATCAAATGAGAAATTTTTTTTTTCTCGTTTGCAGAGTGTATTGAATATGTAGTGTTTCTTATATATTTGCCAGTTACGAAGTCTGTATTGCATTAGTTGACATTAAAATTTTGTCATATGATTTTTGAACAGCATGTACAACACAAGTATGCATTTAATGTGTTTATCCTTTTTAATGAGAGAGAGTGACAGTAAAAAACTAATAATGTTGAAGCTTTTATTTGAAAACTTAAAATTGCATGATTCATTTTGCAGAATTTTATTTATAATTTAAATTAAATTTATGTATTTGGAAAGTAAATTAAAAGTTACAACTACAATATACAATAAATGTTGCTCTGCTGTCTGTGATATGATCTTAAATGTATATGAGCTCAAGTTTAGAAGCATTAGTAAAACTGTTATTGAAGTTTGAGCTGTTTAAGTGCCTTTATGAACTTTAAAAAAATTTAACTGTTTTTTTTTAATATATATATATATTTAAATATATAATATATACAATAGGGAACCGATTATCCGGAACGATCGGGACCATCACTATTCCCGGTAACTGATTTTTCTGGTTTTCTGAATCGCTACAAAAACCCGTTTTTTTTTTTTTTATTGTCAAACCCAACTGAAAAAATATATATAGTTAGAAATAATCTTAAAAAGAAGAAAAAACTATGAAGTAATACACTAATGATTATTTCTTAAATGATGGTAAGGTAAACATTTTTTATAAAAGAAAGAAAAATTCTAAAATCTTATAAGGAAAAAGAATTTTTTTTTTTTTTAAAATGGCGGAAAAATTTATCGAATTTCATTGCGGTTTTCTGATTTCTGGATAAGAGGTTCTGTACTGTATATATATAATTTCTATAAAAGGGTTGTGCAATTCGATTTTGTTTCCTTATCTTGTAAGGAATTTTGTTACTTAAGCTTTTGATTTTAAGCTTTGTATTTTAAGCTTTTGTTAATTGAAACAACTCATACTTAGCTGAATTTTATTATACTATATTATCTATCTTCTTCATTGAGTGTAAATGAAAGTAAAAAAAAATTTTGAAATAGTAAACATTCAGTTTCAAAATCAAAATTAAAAAGTAGATTTAAAAAAATAAATGCTTTCATTTTATATATCTATACATATCATAGATGCATATTTTAAGTCTAGAACTTTAAAGTTAACAGGTTAGTGCCCAATTCAATTTCTGTAAAAACAAACATTTATTTACCTAATTACATCTGAAAAACGGATTTTTTGTTTTGAAACATTAAACCTTCGCTTTCTATTGTGGCACTGGATCAGCAATTGTACTATTGATTCTCTTCTCCCTTATACCCACTGACTGCCTTATACTCACTGATCAAACCTGTTATTTCCTTAAGAACCCCCTGTAATTAGGTCCTATTATTGAAGAAAAGACTTAACACTTCTTACATTCTATTCAAATTGGCTGAAAGTTTTAACTTTTTTTTTTTGTTTTTTTTTTTGCTTATTTTATTTGAGGGGTGTGAATTTCTTTTATTTCCTTATGGTATTTATATTTCCTTACAGATCTTTTTAGGGACTACATTTATGTGATCTTTTCATGCAAATTTGACTCTATTTTGTTGCTTTTCTGCTTATATTATTGTTAGCTATGTTCAGAATTTGCTTTAGTTTTTTCCAAAATTTTTTTGAATGTTTTTTTTAATTGCTTAAATTAGCGTAAAACTTGTGTATTTAGCTAAACTGAATTTTAAGGGTTGGGTAAATACTCTTTTCATATTTAAACTCTGTATAGTAATTGTTGAAAAACAGTTTAAATATCTTAGGCAAGGAATAAATTTTTTTTTAGTTTCACATGCCATAACTTACCTGTGTTTTACCTGATAATGAAAAAAATCATATAAAAGCATTGGATAAAATTTCTCTTGATAAATAAGTAGTGTTAAATACTTGTTCAATATGAAGTAAAATTGATAATTAATAATTATGCAGTGGTAGTTGTAACAGTTTTTTTCTGACCTATCAGATACAATTAAATGCTGGTTTTTCTTTAATTAGTAAAATTTCAAATAACTTATAAAATACATGTTTTTTTTAACATTAAAGAAAATATTACTGTGATAATTAAAATAAATTTTTAAAAAGTTATATTTTATATGTGATCCATAAAGTATGCCAAAATATCTTCTTATAAAAATGCACCCTACAACTTTGCTACTGTTCTCTCTAAGGAATGTGACTAACAAAATTACAACAAAGCACTTCCTTTTCATAACTGGAAAAAGTAGTTACCTCCCTCTGTCTAAGTGGGGGATGCATTTCTACTAGAAAGTGCCATACTGAGAGGAGTCTAACTTTTCACCTGACTAGCCCTAACTTAAAGGATGGTATTAATAATTCATTTACACATTGTCAATGATTGTTTTTTTTTTCTTTATGTCAATTCATTAAATTCCATATGTTTTCTAGAGATACAATGTAAAGATCTAGCTAATTTTAAATGTATGTGTAAAGTATCATGTTGGATTTTTGTTGTCAAAAATTTCTTGGCTATATCCTTATTTTTGTTCTGAGCAAAATTTTTAGCTAAAAATGATCTGCTATATTTTAAAAGCTATATGTGTTATCTTGACAATTTTAAGAAAAATGTTTTAAAAGTTGATGTTTAAAATCAAAATTGTTAAAAAAAAAAATTCTTCTTCTATATTGCTTAAAAAAATTCATTATAAATTTATAATGTTTTATGTAAGTAATCTGGAAATACATATTTTTTTTTTTTTTTTTAATATTTTATCAGGCTCAACTTTTAGTAGCAACAAAAATTTGAAGTTATTTAAAAGAAGTTTACAAAATATTTTTAGATTTAATTTTCAGTGATCAATATTATAATGCTTTTTGTGAAGGATTATTTTATATTATGAAATTAGTATAAAAATGCCCAGTCTTGAGTTAAACATTTCATTTTTACATAGATGTATTTGTTGTTTTTTTATTTTTAATTTTTATTATTTATTTTTTGTTTTTATTAATTTTACTAGTGTATAGTGTCTAAATATTTTTATTTAAAAAATTTTATATGCTGTGTAGAATAAGATTTGTGGCAATTTTAGTTGCAATACCTTTATTTGGCTATTGAAATAATTCTCATACCTGGCTGTGACTTGTTGACGAAAAAAGGCATCTGAATGATGCAAAGTAAAGAGAAACCTTTCAATAGCAGCATGTATCTCATTCATTTTTATATATTTTTCACTGACAAAACATATTTAAAGTTATCTTAAACAGGTATGAGACTATTTTAAGTATAAAAAGTTGTGTATATTTACAAGTGGTTTTAACACTTGTTTATCACATTATATATGTATATCTGTTTCTGTTATTCATTAAAGTTCTTAATATTATCAGTGTAATATTATTAAAAGCGTTAATATTTACATTTACTTTTTCAATATCTTATAAACATCGTTTTATGAGCTACTAATTTTCATATTCATTTCGCATTCTATGTGAAATAACTAAATTCGTAGATGAGAAAAGAAAATACTTCAAAGACTTGGAGTAATATACTGATAAGCCAAATTTTTTTTCAATATTGACTTAATTAAATTAAACTGTTTCATAGTATTATTTTTTAAAAGGATACTTAACAAATTTCAAGAATTCATTCTAGATAATAGCACAATAAACGAAAGCATCTTTTTGCCTACATAGAAATTGTTAGTCTATATAGAAATTGTTAGCCTGCATAGAATTGTTGTTTTTTTTACCAAAAAATGTTCTCTTAAAGAATTTTAAAATGTGGCTTATCATCTTGTTTCCCCAAGTTTTTCATTTAAACAAATTTATTTCTTATTTTTTCGTGACAAATCAAATTAAAGATTGCTAATCAAATTCCAATACAGTAAAAAAAAAATCTTATAAAGGAAAGTAGTAACTGCTACTTTGTTTAGTTATATTTGTTTTATAATTTTTTTTCTTACATTATTTTCTGTACAGTAATATGAAATTAATATGTTTATGTAATTGTAATTGACTTTTTCTAAATCTCACTTTAAAGTAAAAAAAAATATTTGTACGGCAAAATTTTTTTCATAGAAGTATAAATTTTTATTTAAATGTAACTCTAATATAAAAAGGACCATAAATTCTTTTTAAACAAAGATTTTATTTCAAAAAGTAGTATAAAAAATGTTATATTTACAAACTTAAACTAACAAGATATAGTTCTTAAATTTTATATCATAAAGAGAACAAAACTTATGAGAATATATCTCTCATTTGCTGCAACAATAAAGCTTATTAAAAGTAATTTATTATTATTGCACTAGAAATCCACTCTCATAATAAAATCATTTATTATTTATAAAATATTATTCAGTTATTTATAATTAATAAAATAATTTTTTATAAAATATTGTCCAGTTATTTACTAACACAACTCTACTGTTCTAGAACTGTAAAACATACAACATACTGATAGTTATTTTTATAAATTAACAAAAATTTTAAAAGAATTGTTGTAGTGTCCAAATTCTCTATATAGCTTAAAGACTTATCAAAATAATTTTAGAAAATGTTCAATATTTTTATATTTATGTCTTTTAATTTTTGCCTATTGCAGCAAATGAGTGATCAATATTTTGGGTTATTAAGGTATTACATTCCAGCAAGTTAATATTCCAGTAATTAGTAACCTGCCAAGATATATGAAAGCAATTAAAAAATGTTGGGAAAAAAAGTTTGATTTTTTAAATTCTGGCTTTGAAATCTGAGAAATATAGAATGCTCTAACTTAAAATTTCTCCTAAATTATATTTAGACTATAGCTTTTTTTTTTCTCTCTCATATTCATTTAGAAATTGCTAACTGTCTAAGTAGTAAAATAATGTTAAAATACTTAATATTAATATGTTTTATACTTTTCCCCTGTTAAATTTTTTTACTAGTTTGGCAGATTTCCTACAACCTGGGCTATTAACATAATCATATAGTTATAAACTACACATGCATTGTTTATTTGAAAGTACAGTATTATTTCAGATGATATAAATTCTTTAGAGATCACAATTCAGACATTTATATTACTATCCATATTATTAGAGATTTTATTTTAAGTGGAAGTACATGAAAATCCAATTTTTATTCTGGATGTAACTTTTTATGGCCTACTATGCTGTCAAATTTTCATAAAACTTCCATAAACATCGAATTTTGATTATTAATGTGAACATACATTAAGTGCAAACATTTCTTATCCAAGGGCTAAGTAAGTAGAAAAATTAAATATAAATTTATAGCTACCGTTTAACTATCAGTGTTCACTTTGTATGATAGTACATTAAAGTGTGATACCGCATTTTCGAATTCAATTAATTATAGATTTTTAAGTCGTCAGAACAGACTCACATTTAAAATAATTTATTTTTATTATATAAAATTTATGATTTTTTAGAAAAAAATTGGGGCAAAGTAACAGAGTCCAATGGAATACAGGTGTGCATTTGGTGCCATTTACAGAAACCCATATTTAACAAGACATGCATTATTTGAAAAAATTATGCAAATTTAAATTTAACCAATTCAACAAGTTTAACTGCAATATATGACTTTATTATACTGCATGAATAGTCATGATTTTGGTTCAGTCATGTAGTACGAGATTACTAGTAATGAATTTTTTTTCATTATTCATAAAACTTCACAGTGTTTTGTTTTAGTAATTTAATACAAGAAATTACTTAATTATACATTTTACTTTAGATCTTATATATTTTAAATTGTAATTTATTGTTTTATGCTTAAAATATAGAAATGTATGAATTTATACTTACCGTCAATACCAAAATTTAGATTGGTAAGATTTATAATTTTAGAATGTTTTTTAAGTTTTTTCTCCTAATTTTTTGAAGCTTTGTTATTTAAGGGTGCTGACAATTTTTTCTTTAATTAAAACATGAAAGTCTTATTTTTATCTAAAACTTTCTGTTTTTTTTTTATCATTTACTTTTTTCTTTTTAATTTTTTTAAAGGAGGCTGGAAAAATAACCTCATTGCCAAAACATTTTGTATCATGTTCTGATCAAATAAAAATTTAAATTCATAGACTGATAAGAATTGATGCCAGATACTAGCAATTTGGATTTTTCATTTTAGTTTATTAGAGGATCTCTCATTAATTAATTTGTAATTTGATATGTTTAACCCCATGAAATAGCTCTTAAAAAATATTGATAGTCAATTTACTTCTCACACAACAGGCTATTTGAATATTTTTTCAAACACATTCTTTAATTTTTTTTTCTTTTGCATGCTTTTCTTACCTTTTTTTAGCTATTTATACCTGTTAATTGATCTTATTTTGCATGGTTCACAAATTACTTTAATTAAAAGTTTTGGGATGACATAAAAATATCCTTAACATTTTTCTAGATCACATGTTACTAACAATCAAAACCCATATTCTTGTGAAATAAGAATTTTAAAATATTTTAAGTCTTTTCATTTCTCTTCCTAATATGTCATATATTCTGTAACTCATTGGTTTATACAGCTGGTCACAGTTTCAAGTTAGTTATTAAATTGCTGATTGTGAGAGAGGCTGAACTGCTATAGCTTTTACTGAATGCTTCTTTCTTTCTCTCAATAGATGATATGGCATATTATATACCTTTAAGAAACTAAACAATATCTATTTAAAGGTATCTGAAAAAATTGATCTATGACAAAAAATATCAGTAAGTCAATAGGCTAATGTGTAATAGCATTTCATGAAGCGTATTCAAACAAGAATTTTAAGTAGGACTTGTTGACACCCGTTATGCTGGTTACTCAAAAAGGATGAACCTAATTTAATTAATTTGTGTTAATTAAATTTTCCGACTTCCCAATTTAAAATAATTTGTTTGAATAATTTTTGTCGTGTCATATTTAATGAAATATAAAATGGATATGAACAGTTACATACTAAAGGAACAAGAAAGTTCCTAAGTTTTCTTTGCTATTATTTGGATGACGATAGTTGCATAAACAACTGCATTGATGAACTTAGTAATGTAAGATGTTCTTTTCTACATTAAGCTACAGCTTTGATGTTTGCTGTGCAATGAAGGGGGCACATTTATAATTTATGTTAAAAAACTTTGAAACTTACTCTTTTCATTAGAATGTAGATTCTTGATATCCAATTTCTAGTTTACTGAATATAAATCAACAATTTATCTATATTGTGTCCATCTTTTTTAATAACTTTTTATTATGATTGAAAATATCAGCATACAAAGCTTAGAGTGAATCTAAGCTTTGTATGCTGATATTTTCAAGGAAATTTTTACAATGATTTTTTATTTTTAATCCATAACTTCATTTTCTAAAATTATAAAACTTTGTTTATGGCCATTAGGTATTATTTATAAAATGTATACACACAGTTATGGCAAAAGATTAAAACAAGAATGGTGTGTGGATGTTATAAAAGTGTATTAATATGAAAGTGTGTGACTGTTATAAAATTTTCAAAAGGATGGAAAGTTGTGAGCGTTTGTTTCAACATCTTTTAAATTATTAATTATTTACAAAAAAATCATTTTACCATATTTTAATTTGAATCAAAATATCAAAGATATTTCGTGTGAAAAAAAATACCTTATTTCTAAGAGATTTCATTCCACCCAAATCATGTTTGAGAGTTTAAATTTTAAGAAATAAAGGATTTCAGTCACAAGAATTTTTATTTTAAACAATTTAGAGTTAAATATTACTGACATTGTTGTTTTATGATTATAATAATTCTTTTTTTTTTCTAGCATTCAAACAGACATTGTAAAATGCCAATTTTGTGCAAATCTGACATTTAAATGTATAATTAAATGGAAATAAAGCTTAAGTTAGTTTTCTTTTAATTATTAAAAAAATGTGAAAAACATTTTCAAATGATAAACCAATTATTTTTAAATCGTGAAAAAAAAATAACTTTCTCTTAAGAATATGTTTAAAAAAAGTTAAGGATATAACTTGTTGAAATAAATTAAATATACTAGCTGTATAGTGTTAATAGGTGTAAAAATAATCAGTGCAATCTACAGGTTCAGAAAGAGCATATTATAATATACTCGTCAGTTCTTGCAATGCTTTAAGTCATGTGGATTGTACATATTGAATGATAGCAAAATGACATACATGTTCCAAATTTAAATTAAACGCTATCCCATTTTTTTATTTTTTTTATGAAAAGAAATGGTTCTACTTATTTAATAAGTAATGCACTTAGCATCTTTTTCCATAAATCACCCTCTGCATTTAACAAGTTCTTGAATTTTATCTTTCTAGAAATTCCGAAGTTTTCTTTTAAAAAAAGTTGTGAAGAAGTTTTTTTTATTTCTTCCTCAGAATTAATATGTTTACCCTTTTAAATGTTTTACAAAGAACAGAACAAACAAAAATTAGAAAGGGCAAAATCAATGTGGTCAGTACTAGATGATTTCTTATTTTTTTCAGTTTTATTTCTTATTTTCTAAATTTTTTTCAGTGTTCCTTGAACAACATGGATTCATTGTAAAAGATACTTGTCTGATGGATCAAATTCAGACAATAGCTCTGAGATTAATATTCAGTTGAGTATGTTCATAGTGCTTCATAGAAGCAGATTGTAAAAAAAAAATATTTCTCTACAATTCAACCAAACACCTAACACTTTCATGGCGTGAACTTTTGCAATCACGAAATAGTAAACATTCTAGCTTGTGATTTACCACATTTAACTTTGTGTTTGCTATCGAACTTAGTAGTGTTTCAAATAGATACCTGTATAATGTATTAAATAAGGGAATATATTGTTTATATTAAGGGAATAATTTGCTATATAAAAGCAAATTATGTATTAGAAAATCGATCATTTACAGTCTAGTTAAGGGCTCCTTTCCTAATACATTTAGTTAGTTAAAGTTAAGTTAAAAAATAATTGTGGAAATTTTTTATAATGAAATGTTTTGCAGGAACTAATGCATAAGTGTTAAATAAAAAATAACTAGCTTTTTTTAGATCTCAATGTTAAAATCTATTATATTCCTAAATTTTATTTTAAAAAAAAACACTTGTATCTTAGTAAAAGCATATTTTTGCTCTTCAGATGTTTGTAGGTGAGTCTCAAACTTGTATGTATTTAACTTATGAATATGGTGGGTAGCTAAGTTTTGTTAATTTGTACATGTTGTAGCTGCAGATAATTTTTTTTATATTTACATTGTTTTATGTTATTCACGTGTAAAATAGCAAAGCTAGTGTCTATTTCTAGCTAATATATGCTATAACAAATATGAATGCTTTCTTGCAAGTTCAGTTGCCGAACTGCAAAACATAAATGCGAAAAATTGTGCCGCAAAATCAATGTAAATCTAACAAGCAAATAATTTTATTTACATTACAAAAAAAGTTATTTTTAAGAGGTGCAAGTAACAAAAAGAATTGTATTTGGTGTGATTCAAATTTGGAATAGTACTGTTAATTCACAGTTTTTATCATTAGTAGTTTTAGTTTCTTACGAATTTTCTTATCTGAAATTTCAAAATTCATTTAAAATATTTTTAAGAATTAAATTGACCAGCTCTAGGAACAAACTATTCAATACATTTGTCTAACATAATTTCAGTTGAAGATTTAATAAATTTTGACTTCTAAAATTATTTTCTTAATATTCTCAAAGCTAAAATTTTATTCTTGATTTAATTAAATATATTTCTAAAATAATTTATTTCTTAGACAGTTTTTCCCCAACAATAGAAATATTTGCTGTAAAAATAAATCCATTTTTTAATTTGAAAAACAAAATTAAAATCATCAGCTTTTCATTAATATCATTTAATAAATTAATTATATGGATTTAAAAATTGCATTAATCTGTTAAAAAATCTTTAACTTTACTTTTGTCATTAAAAATTCATATAATGCCTTAGTTTAAAAAAAATGAGTTTCTTAAAACTCTTTTGACATAGCCATTTTAATAAAGTAAGAAAAAATAACATAATTTTTTACCAACCTGATAATTTAAAAAAATATATAGATTTGATTCTTATAATTTTTTTTTAAAATCAAACCTCTAAGCAAAAATTGAAAATAATAATTAAATATAAAAGCATGAAGCAACTTTGATATAATTTTTTTAATATGATTATTTTCAATAAATTATATCTTACTCTGAAATTAATCTCCACCTTGCTTTAATAAGTATGTGTGACTCCTCTTGTATAACGTATTAAAATTTTACTTACCTATGTCAATTTTATTCCATAATAGGGAAATATTATTTAATACTTCAGTTAATCATTCATTTGATAAATATAACTTTACAATGTTTATACTAAAGGGACTCAATTAAAATTAAAAATTTATGACTATTGAAAAATTAAGTTGCTTACATGATATTGTAAAATATATCGCGTAATCTTAAAAATATTCGTTACAAAACTGTTAATGTATAAATTTTAAAGCTCTTTATGGTGTTTCATATTTTAAAATGCTTAAGTTTGTCTTCATTATGTAGTTTCAGTTTCCTTTTTTAAAGAACTATGAGAGTTCATGAGCTTGCTAAATGAAAGTAATTCATTCTTTGATATTTGTTTTGTCTCCTAAGTTGTAAATTTATTGGGACAACGTGCTTAGTTTTTTTTTTATTATTATTATGCAAAGAAACCCTAAATTCTTACTGCTTTATCTTTATGTTAATAAAATCATTAAAATAAATTATAAAAGTTTTTTTATGATCTTTTAAAAGAATTTTTTCATTCTTATTACTCATTTTCGTTAAATTTATCAAAAAGTTTAGTTAAAGTGCATAACACTTTTTCACAGATTTTGCTAGTCCTAAGCTTTTCCTAGGATTTCTTTTACATTTTTTGTGCAACATAAAACTTTGAAAAAAAAGGTGAACTTAAAATTACTTCTCATACTTTGAATATATTTATTTTTTAAAAGTAAATTTAAAATATTGCTTCAAATTAATTTTTATTTAAAATAATTATTTCTTATATTTAACTGAATTTACTGGAAATAGTTCATAAAGCAAACGTAAAAATTTTTGAAATGCTTTTCTTCAATTTAATGAATGTAAAAGTAATAAAAAATTTTGTTCCCTCTTTTTTACTGTAAGTATTATTCCAGTTATTAATAACAATAACTTACCATACACTCTTAAGTTACAATTACTAAAATATATTAAAAAATATACTCACATTTTGTGAGATTTAATTAACGTTTCTTAAATATTTATTGTAAATTAATGGTTTAAATACAATGTAGAAAATTACATTAAATGAAAATATCAAACATTTATTACGATAATATAAATTAATATTTCTGCTAAAAGTATTCTCCGGAAAGTTTCTTGAAATGTTAATTTCAAAACATTATTATTTTTCTTTTATTAAAAATGACTAAGTTAAGAAATAGGGTAACTGAAGGAATGGGCAATAGTGGTTAATTAAATATTAAAATTCTTATTTATTCATTTATAATCTAAAAAGCTGTTTGAACATAAGATAAAAGTTCTAAAATTTCAATATCTATTGCTTTGCATCTAAGCAGTACAAGAATATACATATATATAAGAGCCTAATTACCCACTACTACCCAAGACTTCTCATTTATCATATTTCTAATCGAAGCAATCAGTAAAGAAAGCATGAAATTACTTAAAAAAAATATATAATAATAAAAATGCTTTTGGTGTTCAAATATTTAAAAAAAAATTTATATTGAAAAAAAAAAAAAAAGAGTATTATTAGAAAATAATCTTACAGAAAAATTGTCAAAAACTAACGCTTATATAATACTTGTAAATATATCTTGTTATTAAAAATTATTTAGAAAATTTTAAAATATTAAAAAATAATTAAAGGTTAAATAAATCACAAAGTTTTATTCCAAATTATTGTCACTATGCAGTTATTGTCTCTATGCATGTACTGTCCATGTGAATTAAATGACAAGACAAAGTACTTTTTTTTAAAAAATGTGATTGACGTTTATTCTGCTTACACAGCAGTGTGTTTGTATACAATATATTTTAATCACTAGTAATAAATATGACACTATACACTAAGGTTACACAAGAAGAAATAATTTTTGAAAGACAATATTTGCATGGCGACTAAGCAAGCAGATACTTGCTACACATTGCATAGCCCATCAAACAATCACAGAAGCAGAGCGCTAAAACACCTACGGTAAACAACTTCAGCAACATGAGCAGGATTAAAAGCAACCAATACCAGCAACTAAAATATCAGTCCTCGTCACAATCAATTCCTAGTAAAACCAAAATCCCCTTTTTGGCACGGCAGACAAACCGTATTTTAAACCGGATGCTAAAAAAAGTACACCAGTTGTGACAATTTTAATCTTCATAAAGTAAGCACTTTAAGCCTAGTATTCTACGGTACAAAATATGTCGAATATTGTTTTATAAAACTAGCAGCGCAATTCAAGCGATTTATTTCCATATTTATTATAATTCGATCGCTTTCTTAACCTACAATTGTATTTAAATATTTCCATATAGGGAATAATGAGCAACTTTAATATCACACAATAGAAGAAAGAACTCTCGTCCTTTACGTTCTCCTAAGTTGATACGCAGTTTTGAACACATTTTTTTATTTTATTTTCCAACACTATTCTCTCAAATAGTTTATACGAATCAAAAATCTTTTGGTGTTCTATTTGTGGTTTTCAATCATTTTATTATCAGGAAATAGACTTTATTCAGGCAGCACATTAACAACTGTAGATTGTGTATCCTAAGTAAATAAGGTGGTTAATAAAAAATGGTGAACATTTAGAAGTGAATAATATCATATATTTAGAGGTTGGATAAGTGATTATAGAAAAGGCTAAACTATCTGATCATAATTACTAATTTGGGAGCTAATGCAAAATAGATTGTAGTAAACTATTAGTAAATGGTAAACATAATATTTCTTGAAAATTTACTATATTTAACCTTATGGATTAAAATTTTGAAAACCTCTTTCAGAAACTGAAACAACTAGGTGAAAAAGCAAATGAAAAATTTCATGTTTTAAATCAAAAATAAATTTTGGGGTACCATTTTCGGGGTTGGTTACTAAATATTTTTTAAAATAATGTTTAAATAATTACAAATAATTTTTTAAAATGTTTAATGTTTTAAAATAATTAAAATTTTAATATATTTTTAATTGATTTGACTTGGACTTATTTCAGGTTTTAAACTGGATTTTTAAGCAAGCAACACAAATAGCACGTTAAATAAAAATAACAGGGAGAGCTAAAATTGTAATGAAATTTTATTGCTCTTGCAATTTAGTATTCAATTGCAAGATGAACTGGGCATTACGAGCACAAATATTATAATATACACGTTCAGGAACCTATTTCCAAAATTTTTAACTGCTTTGAGCAGAAATGAACCAATTCTCACAATTTATTTCCAATTCACTTAATATATTTTCAAATACATTCGGTAGAACTCGATCAGTTTAAGAAAACGCCACAATTTTGTTTAGTAATTCTAGATTATAACCCTAGATTAAGTCTATGACACTACGATTATTTAAACTTAACACTAGAGTAGAAAGGGCAGAAACTTTGAATTTTGATTTTTGATTCCGTGGTAATTCCAGTATTCAATTACTGAAATTTCAACACACAAACACTGCGGTATAGCACATAGAAAACGATTCTAAGAAAACGCAAAAGTAGCTGAGCTTATAAAAATAATCTCTCATACGATTGACAACTATTGCTGTCACATTCAACTAGGATTACTTTCTGGTTAGTCAATGACAAAATCTTCATAGACTTTCTAGTTCATTCTTCGATCTTGGATAACTTGTTTTCTTTCTTTAAAGACTATATTGTATCTAGATACATAGTCTACTGATAACTCTCTGAAACGGCTCTTTACAATGTATGTCGTAATGAATAGGAATAATTGTTTTATTTGGCAAGTTTAATGCAAAGAGCATTTTGCACTTCAAAGCGAAAACTGTGTGCATATTCTATATGCTTCTGTATTTTCATATAAAAACGAAATAAAATTTGCTGGTAAAGTAAAGGATGGATATGTTTAGGTGTATCCATTTACATACCATAAAGCTCTAGTTCGTGATTCTTAATTATATGTCTAAGAAATTCATTGGTTTAAAATTAAACAGTTCACAATGCGTGAATAAACAGAGTCAGTTTATTATACACTTTTGATATAACTTAGGTTACAGTGCATTTCAAAATTTGGCTGTAATTCAATGTTGTTCTAGTCAGACATTTTTTTAAGTGAAAATGCTAATTGGAAAGCATATATGAAGCTACAGAAAAATAGTATTCAACTAACGTAATGACATTGTTTTAATTTTAAGATATTGTTAGTAGTTAATACAATTCATGACCGAATTATGAAAAAGTTAAATCTAAAATAACAATTTTTATTATATAACTGAATAAATCAGCTTTTAACAACTGAAATTAACAGTTTTTATAATAATTTTTAATATAAACTTAAATTTTATTTGAGACTAGTTTAATATAATAAAAGGTACCAAATTTGCATTAGAATACGTACAAATAATGAAAATATCAGCTTTCGCTTTTAGGTGCTCATGCGTGAAGAGAACATATTGCACAGCAATTCAAAACAGTTTCTTCAGAAGTACTTATGAAATTGATATTTGCGCGCTTATTTACACTGATTGATCAATCAAATAATTGATTGATCCTAAACATTTTATAGGAAATATATTTTTCACTAAATGTAAAAATTCAATTTTTCGCTCATCGCTTTTAACTAATCCAATACCGAATTATTTAATGAATTGCCATGAATAATAACTCTTCAATCACCCTGTGAAAGCAAGTAGAAGATACGCCATAAAATAGAGCGCATCTTTTTTGCCTAACAGTTTTACGCGCTCTTTATGATGCTTTAAGAAATGTACTTTTCCTTTCAAAAATCACTGGAAAAGTTTCAATATTTTTAAGGATGATAGTGAAAACTATGCTAGGAATATCCTCTTTTAGGTATCATTTTAAATCCAAAAAAAACAGTGCATCGTAGTTAAACATTCATCATATATGTACATTAGAAAATGAAAACAGGACAGCAAAAGTGTTAAGAATTTCATTACTAATCCATTCAAAAAGTAATACTTACAAACAATACATTTTAATAACATATCTCTACTTACTACATTTTAAAGTAAATATCAAAAGATGAGGAAATGGTTGATATTACAAAGTACAATATTAATATTTAAAATAAAATTCACGATTTTGATTGCCATAGGTAAATCTTGGTTTCTTTAAATTCAGAGCTGCAGTTAAATGTATTTCGATGTCCTGTGTTGCCTCTTATATGGCATAAGTCCTAATTAATTCAGCCAAATTTTCTGTATAGTTCTCAACGATTATGCCTGCGATTGCCTTGGTTTACTCAAAAACCGCGATTTGATTTGGCCTCTTTGATGAAGATGCATAGTGTGATGGTGCCACTACAAACTGCAACTCTGATAGAAACCAAGATTGAAAATTTATTACTTCATTTTTAACCAATGAGATCAGAATAGCCAGATTCTTTTTTATTAAGAACATTTTTGTATAGATAATAGGATTATCGTTCCTAGTAAGAATAATTTTTGAAGTTAGTAGGAATTATCAGAAAAAAATATAGTTTTCATAATAAAATATATATATATATTGTATTAGGAATAATCGGGAAAAACTTTTTGGGTATTAAAAATAGTTAATCTTGTTATCAATAATTAAAAAAAAAAATAAATAAAATAATCGTTAAAAAGGAATTGACACATAGGACATATGTTATTTAAAAATAATCATGGTATTTTAAATATTTTTTTTTTTTTTTTTTCATTTTAAATATTTGTCTGGCTTTTCTTTAGCAAAACATTTAGATAAATTAGAGTTCAGGAACAAAGCAAAAACATTTGATTTGTATATATTTATGAAAATACAAACAATAAGGGTTGTAGTAGAAGACTGAGGTGGGGGAAAATTGAGGCGATATTTAGTTTCAAATTTCTTTACGTTTGTTACCTAAAGATTTTCAAATGTCTTTTAAGGTTTATGATCAATCATGGCTTACAATTATAATATATTATAATTACAAAGTATATAAAAGCATTATTGTGTCATTAAAAGCTAAAACGTTGTATTAATTTTCCTCATTAAAGTCTTTTTAATCGAATTTTAAACGTAATAATCTTTTCATCAAATTTTTTTTTTCTTTTTCTTTTGTAATCTCTATTATGCTTCCTGTTCGTATTTTTTTTCTTAAAACTTACTTAAAAACGAAAAAACTTAGTCATTAGTTATTTATTTTTAAAAAATGTTAAAATATTGAAAATTTATCATTGCTTTGCACTAAGCCTTTCATCAGTTAAATAACGTTGCAAAAGTTATTATGAATGTATTGATAAACAATATATTAATTTTGTGAAACATATCTAAAGTTAATTTTTAGTTTCAATAATGTATAGTAATATAATACTAACAATGAGCGTATTTTTTCGCAATATCTATTAATGATATAGAATAATATTAAAAAAATCTGCAACAGAACTTACCTTGTGGTTTACTTACCTCAGAAATATAGCTGAGTTTTTATAACTTTATAAATAAAATGAATCTTACCTCATATATGCTATCCACAATTGAAACTTATCAGTAAAATAATTCTAAGTAAACAATGTATTAGTAAAAGTTATCAGAAGATATAGGTGATTGCAAACTTGAAAATCTCTTTTGTACTCTACTTTATATGAAGTTATTGAAAAAGATAATGTTTGAATTATTCACTTTTCTTTTTATGAGAATGAAAACTTATTTTTATTTGCCTAATTAATTTTATGTTGAATTTACTCACCATACTTAAATCAGTATAGAAAAAAATATTTTGTAAAGTAATTTAACAACGATACATCTTAAAGTTAATGTAGTTTTGAAGTACTTTTTTTGGAAAACATTTTGCTTAAAGCTTTACTTACCGTTGAGTTATTAAAATGCTATAGAGATAAAATTATAAGTTAGAAGTGTATTTTCTCTTTAATTTACTTTTAAAAAATGAGTTTGCAATCATTTACACATTAGCTTATTTTTAATTGAAAATAAATTATTTAAATAACGACGCATAAATTATTTTCCCTAAACCGTTTAAATTTAAAATACATTATTTTAAATTGAAACATGTATTATTTAAATGAGCGAAAGAAAGAAAAAAACAGTTTTTAGAATTTCCACGAAATATATATAGAATGAAAAAAAAAATAAACATTAATAGCAAAATTTAATTTGGTTTAACAATGTCGATATATATATAGACAGAATTCTCTTAATATTTTTTATGATGGGTTATTCTCACTTAAAAAGTAACACCATCACACTAGGAATGTTCGCTAAAGAGGCGTTATTAAAGTATCGCAAAAGATCCTCGACTCCAATGGCTTACGCAAACACATTCGTTTTGGTCAGTGAGTTCGTTTCGTTAGTTTTTTAAATTTTGCACAGGACATCGAAGGGCAATAAATTTTGCGAAGTAATAAATTCCCATTTCAGTGAATCTTTACCATGCATTCACTTTATGGAACTTAAGTCATCAGAAATAACAACCATTTCCTTAAAAACATGTGAATTTGTTAAAAATCGCTTAAAAATTATGGCACTATCAACACTCAAACACATAATTATATAAATACCATCAAGAAATAACGCACAGATGTTTACAGTCTATATAAAAATTCGGGATTTTTTTTATTGCAGATTACATAGGAATCAAGTTTTTCTCTATATCAGAAACTCATGTCACAACTGCCTTTAGTTTAACCGAAAATCATGATAATATAATGCATAAAATTTTCGTATGATAGTAAATTAATATATATAACGTTTATGAAACAATAAAGAAATAGTTTTGCAGTCACCGGTATTTATCGTCTCAAAAGTTTGCATAGTTGTATTTGAATATTTAGAACATTTTAAATTTTGTGCGAATTGAGAATAGTTCTTCATCTTATATTCCCTACAAGTGCACTGTAAATATTTTTAAAGCTAGCAACATGGCAATAAAATTATACAACTCGTTTAAACGTCGTAAGGAACCAGACAGAGTTGAATTCAAAAATCTTATTAATCCTCACAATTCACGTGGCGAGGCAAGAAACTAGTAATCTGTTTTCGATACTACTGTATTAGGAACCCGGTACAACATATAGGATGATGCCATATGAGTGACTAAAAATTTAAATAACCGAACATCAATCAATGAAAAAATTGGTACTTGATGTAAATGATAAACATGAGATAAAGACAGTATAACTATAAGAAGACAAAAAATTATTGTGTATAAATACACTGTTAAAATTTATAAATATTAACTAATGAAATTCCAAAATAAATTCCGTAGTGACAGATTTAGAGTGCCATGCACTTATATACATCTTCTCAGAACACATTGGACATATGATGCTAGTGTTCAGAATAACCGGTGTTATACAGATGAATAAAATAAAATAAAACATATGCTAGAATGCATAGTTTTTGAGAATTAACTTGTGATTAATTTAAACAGCAATGTTTGAATTTTATAGTTAAACACGGTTTCAGATATGTCACAAACTTTCAGGCACGATGTAACTTAATCATTATGATTCTTAAAAATATGTTTTTGAACACAGTGGTTTTAATTAAAGTTAACATGTTAAGATCTACTTAGTGACCATTCTGGTTGTCTGAAAGTCGGTATATATATTAAATGAACCAATGGAAAAAGAAATCAGCAATAAAATTCGTTCAAATTTTGATCAACGGATAGCACTTTTCATGTACAAGGAAATGTGTTTCTTGATCTTTATAAGCGCCTTTCTCTCACCTGGTGGTCAAATTTTGAATCGATTTCTGTATTGCTGATTCTTCTTTCCCATGATCCATATAACGGAATATACCAAGTTCCATGGACGTCAACCAGTAAGGACTCTACGTAGTCTAAATAAGCTAACTTTGATTATCAGCACCTTATATCACTTAAATATGTAAAACAATTATTTTTAAGATAAAAGAAAAATGAAAATTCTCAAAAACCATGCATTTAATGAAAGTAAAACTGGGAAACATATTCAAAACAAAACATTTAGAATTTATTATATATCACAGCTAAAGCATAATCGAAACAAAAAAACGACTAAATTTTTGAACTGTATTTTGGCAATAAAACTGTGGCCAAAGATGTCACCACATTTTTTCACCCTGTAATTTTCTAAGCTGGAAGAGGCTGATGCAAACCGCCATAGTTGACTTATTTAATTAATAGTATCTGCATAAAATCAGACATATTTTCAATATTTTTCTAATTAATCAGAAAAATTTATTGGTTCAACGGCAAATGATGGTAAGTGCATTTATTGAAAATAATAGTTAGATATAAATAAACGACATATAATTCAATTTAAATGATTTAGTTAATAAAATAAATGCAATAAACACTATAAAGAAAAATTTTTTTTAACTTAAAATGGGATATTAAAATGGTAAATGCAAGGTATAAGCATGTAAAAAAGCAAATAAAAATAAAAACAATTAAAATTACGAAGCAAATAAAAACTAAAAGCATATACGTACTTTAAGAAAAAAATTATTTGATTTGTAAAATATATATATATATATATACACATGTATAAAATAATATATTTGGTATCTGCCTTTGCTGAAAGCCTCTCATTCTAGATGATACGAATCTAGTTAAAATCACATAAATAAACTTTTAATATAAATATAATAAAGTATTACAAGAAAACAACACTTAAAAGAAACAGTAATTTTCTGTTAAAAAACATTTGATTTTTTTTTTTTAAGTATTTCAATCTCTAATAACTAATTGAAATATTTTGGATTTTGAAATCACAAGTAATATAAATTTTATATTTGGAAATCGAATAGCGAATAAACATTGCACATACTGCAATAATATATTTGCATTATTGTACAAAACACAAAAACATGTACATTTGAATTGAGAGCACCTTATTAAATAAAATATGGTTACGAAATTCATGATAATACTTCAACGATCGAACGATAATACAATTTAAAATTGTTCATGTAATAGCGCAGAAGAAATGGCTGTGTAGATACATGAAAGAAGAACACTCTAAAATAGTAACTTCTGTGTAGCAAGATGAAACAAAAAATATTAGAGAAATAACATGAATATCGTGCCTTAGTTGTATATATCCCAAAAGAAATAAAAATCCCAAAAATTGTCTCAAAATTGTAGCCTAAGAGCATCTTATGAAGTGCCTGGTCTCTGTGAATAAGTAACTGTAGAGCTCCTATTTTTTTTTGTTTACACTTGAAGTGATCCTTACTGGATGGCACTCAAGAGGAAATGCACTTTTCAAATATTTGCCGGAGTTCCGTTGACTAGGATTGTTCGCAGATTCTGCGCCATAACGGTAATCGAATGAGTGAAGGATATAACTGAAGAGTCAAGCAGGATGATTTAAAAATCCCTTCGAACAGGCTACTGGCCGTGGTGAGGACCAAGCAAAGGAAGTGGCTGGACACCGTGCATGTCTGTTCCACCGAGAGTTCCCCCGTGCCCCACCATGGAGTGACTTGGGGAGGAAAGTCCAGGATGATTCTGCCCCATGTGAGATATGGGCCCTAAAGATCCAAGTCCAGAGGGCCCAGGTCCCCCATGTAGTGGTGGAGGCATGCCAGGAACGTCTTTTTGGCGTCTCTCGGCGGCCGCCCTACTCAAGACGTATTGGGCAGCAAATTGATGCTTGGGATCCATCCTCATGTTTTCCATGTGGTGCAAGAGACCTGAAAAAATTTGAATGATTACGTTTTGCGTAAATGTAAGTTAATCTGCATTGTGAATATCATCGTACAGGGAACAGCAAATCCCGAGATTTTGATCACCATGGTGGGCTGGTGCTCAATATTTTAATAAAATTTAATCAGTAGGGGAGAGGGGGGCACATGTGAACATGGTATGTTTTACCAATATGATTTGAAATAAAAATCTTGAAAAATTTTCAATCGATGACAGTTCTAGTCATACCTCTCTGCCAAACTTTCAGAACAATGAGCCATTTTGTTGTTCTATACTGACAATTTCTTTGTATCAGCTGGTGTTGTATATACTTTTATCATTCGCTTCTTCAAGTGAAAACATAGTATAAATCAATAAGCTAAAATTAACTATTGCAGACAATTATATGAACATTCAGGTACGTTTCTGACAATTGTTATTATTTTTTTACTTAATTAAAAATTCTTTATTTTTGAAGTTAGGTTTAAGAAAGGTGATGGGGCACTTGTGAACAAAACATCTTTTGCAGATGTGAACAGTTCACATGTGCCACTACATAGTATTAAGATTATTATCCTCATGATATTATAAGTTAAAAAAATATGTATGCATTTAAAATTATTATCATTTAACTTTCCATAATTAATTAATTAATTGTTAATTTTTTCTTTTAAAAATTTATGATTACTAATGGTCATTAGTAAATCAAAAATTTACTAATGGTCAGGCAGAAAATGTTGACAATGATCTTAATAGTAGTGCCATCAGTACTTTTCCTACACCAGAATCAATCCGACTATTTCCAAGAGCCCAAGTAAGTAACTTAAAGAAACGAAAACGCGAAAAGGAAAAATCACGCGTATTAACTGATGCACGTGAGAAAGATAGAATTGCTAAAGCTAAAAATGAAACGATAGAAAAAATGAAAAAAAAAAAGCATGAAAGAGTATCAGTGAAGAAAGAAAAAGGCCCATTACAACTCCTGAGGAACATGAAGTTGCAAAAAACCCAATTGACGAAATTAACCCAATAAACTCACATAAACAAATAAACCCAATAAATTCACATAGTAAGCTTCAACCCCTTCAGTATAATGTGTTTCTATATCTGTTATATTAAATATTTTTTTCTTTTAAATACGATGATTGCTTTGTGTTTTTAATCTTGTTCATATGTGCCCCAAGCATATTCACATGTGCCCCCTATAGGGGCACATGTGAACAATTGAAGTCATTTTTTTAAAATATCATAATGTAATGAAATATTTTCTTGAAAAATCTCAAAAAATTCCATAAGACAAAGAAAAGGCTATTTAAACATATGGACTTCTTTACTGTGAGAAATTAATAATATTTTTTGAAAAATGAAGAAATAAAAAAATTTGTTCACATGTGCCCCCTTCTCCCCTACTAATTAAATCTGAATATTTTCGGGGAATAGCCAGAACATTTTTAAAATCGATCTGATGATATCTTTAACTGAATATGCAGTTAAAAACTTCAAACAAACTGTTTATTATTAGTGTTAGTCTTAAAAATAAAAGGCATGTTTGATTCAAGTGTGTTCGGCGAGTTTGGCTTGTATAACTGTTTGTGCATTAAAACTGTATGCCATGTTTCTGAACATTTTATTTATCTATTTTTGAACAATATTAAATTAAAAATAATAATTGCATCTATGTAATTCCCTTCCAATCCATTGCAAGTTGGCTTCTAAGATTTGTCCTGGTTCGGAGAAATTTTGAAACCCTCATTATCCTTAAATATATTATATAATAATTGAAGTGTTTGGGACTAAGGTTTTCTTAAGTTTAGTTGTCATTAATCGTTGTCTTACCTACGTTTGAATGCTGGCCACTGAGGTTATTTCGCCCAATTTTAAAATGCTAGTGAAAACATCGCGAGGTTTTTTTCTCTAGTAATTTAAAATTGCGCGGATCGAAAAAAACCGTTGGATTTTTTTTATGAGTTGGAGGGAAAGAAATATATTTTGGGCTAAACAGAAGACTTATAGAGTTCATTTATGATGTTTAAATATATTTTTATTCCTTTCTTCAACAAAAATTTTAAAATCTGCAAAGAAAAGTTGCCATAACTTTGCTCATCAGATTTTTTCAATAAAACTCTGCTTCTAAATCATTTCTCGTTCCTACTTTTAACATGGGTAGAACGTTCAAAAATACATTCGAGAATAGTCGAAAAAATATTTATCTTTCTTTGTTATTAGCAGAAATAACGAGTAGTAGTAGTCACAATAGCGACAGTCTGGGAAACATCCCTGAGAATAATCCGAAGACATGCTATCACTATTTTGAACCTCTGCAGAAGAAATGGCTTTCCCACTTTGGTTACCCGACGACTTGCATGCGAAGTCAAGCTCTTTGGGGTAGAACAGTTTAACGAGAACCGATATTGCACAACCTCTGTCCAAAGGCAGGCTAATCAAAGTGATCACCCACCCGCTCATTGATTGCTACCAGTGAAGCTTGACTTCGGTGATCTACTGGGAACTGTGTCTTAGCGTTCAGTTAACTTCGGGACTAGAAATAATGAGAAAAAAGGGCTATATGTATAGCATGAGAAAAAAACTAACGTTCTGAGAAACTTTTGATTTAATGATCGGAATTACACATATTAGGAATGAATCTTAATGATTCGATTCAATTAATAAGTGAACATTAATTATGGTTCAAATTAGTTAATATACATAATATTTTAAGTTACAAAATCAGACACGATAACGTACTTTCTCAAAATAAAAATACACTTTTTTCGACGAATTATGATTTTTAACCATCAAGATATGGGCCGCAATTTGCCCCTATAGTTTAATCATGTGAACAGATTGAATGTTTGGGCCCCTTAATGTTAATTCCCTCTCTGCGTATTTCGCCATATTTCTGGAACTAATGAAACGAATAAAAAAAAATGTTTTCTACAAACTTGTTTATATAAAAATATTCATATGCAAAAAGATATTTTTTTACAATTATTTATTTAATTTACTAACAATCGAAAAAAGTATGAATCTGAAAGTACATATTTTTTTACACCAATTTAATCTATATAATTTTTAATGTCAAAATCCAAAATTTATCTTAAATCTGTCGAATAATTAAGAGACAAAAATTAAGAAATATAAATTATCTGAGATGCTGGGGAAGTTAACATTAAGAGGATAAAACTTTCAACCACTCTCTAGATTGTGGCTGCCCGAGACATTTTGATAGTCACGATTCCAAATTTGTCGGGGGAAAACATGCATGTTTTTTAAGAGAAAGTACGTTTTTGCATATGATTTCATAACTTCAAAAACACTATTAATTTTCATATTTAAGGTAATACGAAAGATTAAAATCAAGTTCTTGTACGTGAAAATCCGATCATTAGATCAAAAGTTATTCCAGGTGTTTTTTTTTCTCTTTTTTTTTCTTTCTTTTTTTTTTTTCGTTCTGTACATAACATAACACATAATGTCTAAAAAAAATCATAAAAAATTTCTAAAAAAAACTCTTTTTGTCGTTTCCTTGGAAATGGAGTTTCGAAAACAACATCGACCAGAGATATGTTGGATTCATTCACATTTTCATAAACTGTAAACGGCTTCTTTTCGTCTTAGGTTTCCATATAGGAAACTTTGAAGTCATCATTGTCACAAAGGCTTAAAACTTAGGTCAAGAAATTATTCAACTAGAGGAGAGACTCTTCATTATTTCAGACACTTTTCATTTTGTTTCTAAATTGGATTTCTAGATAAGTTCTAAAGGTTATCTATAGAGTTGCACAAGAGTGGTCATTACAGAACAATCATCCTTTTCACTCTAATTAATAATTTAAAATATCTTGCAGTGTGTTATGGATCGTTATGTTGCAGGATTAACACTCTTTGAAACATTTTATTCATCCAAAATAGAAACATGATATTTTGAAGATGCTCCATCATTAGATTTAGTACAATTCACTTTCAATCTTTACAGATTAGCTGATCACATAATTATCTCCTCACATAATTTTATAGGACAATCATCATTTTCACCCAAATTAATATTTTAAAAAATCTTGAAATGTGCTCTGGATCGTTATGTTGCCGGACTAACTCTCTTTAAGGCCTTTTATTCATCTAAAATGGAAACATGATATTTTGAAGAAGCCCCATTATTTGATTTAGTGCAATTTAACTGCAACCTTTACAGTTTGGCTGATCACATAATCCATCAATTTAAATGCTGCTTATTTGAACTTATGCTGGTTACCTTTAATAATGCACTTTTTCACTGCCAAATATAAAAAATAGAGATTCGTCACTGCAAAGTTCTTTTGATCAATGTGCATACTTGTCGATGGCACACATCAAATCTCTTGATTTGTCCTTCTCTTAAGTTCATCTTTAAAGAAACTAAAAGGTTTCTAATAGATCTACGCTTCGGAATATAGAACTCTTAAAAAATGTTACTTAACAGTAGAAGTTTTAAAACTTAATAGGTTTTTTTTTTTTTTTTTTTTTTTTTTTTTTCATTTCTCTTTAAATGTTGAATTCAATCATCACTGTTCACGTGAAGTTATAATATAACATTAAAAAAGGTTTTTAAAAAATACTTACTATCTCAAAAATTAAAATTGGGTAATAAGAATTCAATAGAGTATATTTAAATGAATAAAATGGGTTCAAAAATTTAGTTGCTTATAAAATAATTAAGGAAATTGTGTTCATATAATTCTCTGTAGGTAAGAAATAAAAGGAAAGAGGAAATAAAATCACTTTTCTGTATAAAGAGGATCTTTAAGTTATCTAAAAGTTCCTTCAAGCCTCAAAAATTTTAAATTTGTCCTCTTTAATATCATATGACTATTATATCTTGTATATTTAATATTTCTTTCCATAGAATTCGCATATTTGTCTTATTTATTGCATTCTTGTGCTATATTCGTATATTTAATATTCGTTTCTACCTGTAAAAAGTTCAATAGCGGACTCAAAGCAAGCGGAAGTTCAGTAAAACGATTTATCTGAAACAAATATGGCTGAAATCACCCTTTAACAGTTTTTGTTTTCTTTTATTAAATAAAAAAAAGTGTAGATGGAAAAAATCTACTTTTTTTTTTTTACTTTCAGCGACAAGGCTAACATTATTATTAGCCTTATTTTATTAACATTATATTAACATTTTATTTTCAGACGTTCTGTATATTTTTTTAAGATATTTATTATAACTATAGATCAACTATACCGAATCTTCAATTATTAGACGTTCTATGTTCTTTAAGACAAGTTAATTCTTATATAAAAAAAAGGTAATGTGGAAGTTTCAAGACACAAAAACTGCTAACACACAAAATATGCCATAATTTTTATTTCATTGCAGTTTTTATCGTATTGCATGTTTATTTTCCTTCCTTTTTTTTAATTATGAAATTAACTTTATAAATTGACTACTATTGACACTTGTATTAAGGCACTCAAGCATATTGTGCACTGTGCAAGGCCGCATTCTAAGTGGTATTCAGTCTGGCCATATTAAAATACATAGGATGATATAACATCACTTTAAAGCATTAAGTTAAATTGACCAAACCCTCAACTATCTTAAACTTTTTTTAAAAGATGCGTAAATCTGTGTAAGACGCCTTCTTACGATACGCGAATTCAATTGTTCCACAAAATTACAGTTAAGGTAGCGCAACTGTTTTTACCAATTTGGGACTTGATTACAGAGCTAAACTTAGACAGGTTATCAACTTAACAGGATACATAATTAATTTTTCAAAAATATCAAAATGATGTAGAAAGTAACTTACATAAAAACGGCTAAACAAAATCTACATAAAATATTCATATCAATCAAATTTTCCGATTGTTTTTCCCCATTTACGCTGTGCACATCATATTTATTTTTATTTATGAAATTAATGAAAAAATTTAATGTACCTGACTCTTGTGTAAAGACACTCTGGCACACTGTGCAGGGCCACATTCGAAGTGGCGTGGTCATACCAGAAGCCTCGGGATGCCCCGCAATATGCTTCCTCAGGGATCCTTCATTCACGTAAGTCTTGCCGCATACAGGACACGGATGACTTGTGGTACGTCTTCGGCCTGTGGGGGTTACAACGTGCAGAAAAGAAGCTATAACAAAGATAGTGGCCTGGCTCAAATTTTTACCTTTCTTTTTATTGTGCTATTTTGAATAGCACACTAATAGTATTCCCCTTTTAAATCTGACTGTTAAAAATATTGGTTCAAGTTGGACCAATTTTGCTGCAGTTTTTTCCTTACAACCACCGAAATTCTGTAATCGTACACCATGATTTGAGAATTATAAGATTTAATTTAGAAATAAAAGGGATTAAACATATAATTTTATTAAAGCTGCAGCAAATTTGTATGATGTATAGATATATTGGTACAACGTGAAACAACTTTTTAAATATTACACGTTCAAGTACAAAATGCATCATTTAAAACAAGCGCGAGAATTTCCATTTTTTAGGTTGCAAACAAATCAAAGATAATGAAATATTAAAATGTTGGTGTGTTAAAGCAAATTGTTGTAAATACAATTTTCAACACATGTAGTTAATCTAATGCGAATGTAGTAAGAACCTTTTTGAGCTACGAATGTAATATAGAATACTCTTGAGCTTGTTGACAATGACGCAATCTGTAGCATATGTTTCAAGGGGAATAAAAAATGAGCACGTACTATTGTATTTACTGTTATACGCTCGTTATATCATGAGCCAAATATGATTTATTTTAACAACGTATAAATACAAACCACATTAATTTGTAAAATATGTGATAATGTTTTTTTCCTACCTCGCTTGGATATAAGCTTTTTCATTGAGAGTACATCAGTTAAAGCATTTCCACCAGATTATTTGAAATAAAAATAAACCTTTAGAGTGTGTTAGTTCACGCGTTCGTTAATTAAAATAAAACACTAAATAATAATAATAATGATTAAATTTTTAAAATGGAAAGTTATATTTTCTTCCTTATATATTCTTCCTTTCAACTTACATCAACGGAATTCGGAAAATACTATTTTTATGCAATTCCCATCATGAAAATGTCCTCTAGAAGAAAGTATACGTATCTTGTTTATTTTTAGCGTAAAATTACGAATGTGTAAATATTTTTGTAATCTTTACCACGGCCCATTTTCTTAAAAATTCATATTTTCCTAAACGATTTTTTGTATTTAAATAGCATACAATTACAAGTTATAGGCAAAGGCAAGCCATTCTTATTGAAAGTGGAATCGTCACCAACTTGATGTTTTTGGCAACACAACCTTTATCTTTTCGAAATTTCGAGGCTCTAGAAGCAGTAGGAAGCGAAATTTTCGAAAAATCAATCGTAGCGTTTTTACTTTTCTCCTTTAAAAAAATTTACGTGATGGACCATTTTAATACATGAATTAAGTACATTTTGCTCATACAAAACCACATAGTTTCATCTAAAGGACAGAAAAAATGGTCAAGTTCGTAGCATAATGTCATTTTTATTGAGGGAAAGCATCTCAAGGATTGTCTTAAAAAAGGCGTGTTTAAAAAAAAATTAGAATCACATGCCATATATTAACATTTCGATTTTTTTTTTCTAAAGTATTTTACACGTTTAAACTAGTTCACGAAACTAGTTATGTGAAATATAAATATCCGTACGGCCAATAATCTAGGACTTTCTTTACGTGATATCTGAAATTGACTGGCACGATAGCTTTTTATCCGACTTTTTACCCGATTTGCTTCAAAATTTAACATCCTCAATAGTAATGATGAAAGAAAGCTTTAAATTTATTAACAAAATGATTGCATATTAAACAGAAACCCTAATGTTCCTCGAAAACTACATTTGTTGAATCTAAGCTAAAAAGTTTTGTAGGGTATCGGGTATGAAAAACGCTTTCACTTATATTTTATTTTTTTAGAAAGCTTTCGAAAATTTGCAAAAGCTTATTTATGCACAATAGTAGAAAAAAAAAAGCTATAATATTCTTGTTTTTATGAGTTGCGACTTTTCAATGTTCATGGCAATGTTCACACACTCATTTACTATCCAAATACGTTTAAAAAAAAAAAAAATATATTTTCATACTTCACAGTGGTTCTGTTCTTTCAAAGTTTCCTTTAGTTAGTAAGTTTTAAAGATATAATTTAATGCATTCGAATCTGATGTAAATTGAATACCCGTTAGGAAAGGAATTTAAAATTTTAGAGGCAATTCAATATTTGTCGCTTACTTAAAGGTGTTTTAAGATTTTTCTTAATTAACTACTTTCATTAAACTTAGAAAAACTTATTATTGACTAAAATTGCTCGAAAATTGCTTATAAAACTAAGAAATATGCACTTGTATATATTTCTTAGGCTAATATTATAATGATGTCTAAAGTGCTTTTCACCAGTATCTGAAATAATCGATTACTATTTCTCAATTTTTTTAGACACTGAATTATTTTGTACTTCTTTGTTTAACCTTAGTTACTGAAAAAAATGGTATCATTAAAAAAATTAAGTCTCAAATTTTCACTTGAATATTAATGTATTAAGAAAATATTTTCCTGCTGAGGCAGCGTTAATATTGATGTAGGTGATAAATACTCTTGTCATTATATAATGTCACGCATAAGCAAATTTTAAATAAATACAGTGACTTTTACATTATATACATAATCTTATGTCTTAAAAAGATAGAGCAATTGTTGTTCATTCGGCTTTATTCAGTGTTTCAAATATTTAATCCAAACCCTTTGAGTTTTGTAAGTAGCAGTAAAAGCAGATCCAAAGTCGGTAAGATAGGAAAAAATATAGGAATGCCACTATTAACTTAAATGAAAATAATAAGCTTTAATGAAATCAGCTTATTGCAAATGTTAGCTAAGTCAGTACATTTGTAAATGAAGAATACAACCCTATTAAAATAGATTTTTTATAATAAATGTTGCAGTAATAAAAAGTAGGAAAGTTGTGATGTAAATAGAAAAGTGGTGCTCATTTTTTTGTTTCTTTTTTTAAATTTACAAAGTTTCAAAAGCTTATTTTATAAAATAAGTTTGATTTATATATATTTATTGCAATACATTAATTATTATCAGAAAAATATGAAATAAAAGCATTAAAAATAATTCCAACTCTTTGCAGCTTAAAATCAATTCCGGATTAGTTGTAAATTTTTTAAATAATGATAAAATTGCTAAAAAATGTATTTTGTATTATAGATCAAGAATTAACTAAAAACATTTATCTGAATAAAGCTTAAGAACAATTGCAATGCGGGTTAAAAACACAGAAAACAAACTACGAAAAGTTTTGTAATAATAAAATACAGTAAACAATCAGGAATTTTCATCAAAAATTTTGAGACAAAATTGAAGAATTCATTATTTTTAAGTTGAAATATATGAAGAAGAAATGTATTTAAACTGCAAGGAGTTTCAGATAGGTTGCAATTTGAGTTAAGAGCACAGAAAATAAATCATGAACAATTTTGTAGTAATAAACTAAAGTAAAAATGTTGTCATTTACTTAAAATTTAAATTGAATTATTCATTATTTTTTAAGTTGAAACATTTTATTTAAATGATTCTTTTCGAATTTGAAGAAAAGATATGCAATAGATATTTTGAGAATCTAAAAGAGATGCAAGCAAGTTAGTAAGTATAGGGAAGAATAAAAAAAAAAAAAAACTTCTTTTGGTAAAGGGACTCAATAGGCAAAGCTCCTCAAAGGGTTTGAGTGAGAAATAAAATTTTGTGTTAAAATAAAAACAAAAGAAACTTTGCTTCAATTTACTATCAACTTTATTAAGTAATAAACAGTATTCTAGTCACTTTAAACTTATAAAAATGCCACCATAGATGATACAATTCAAAGCTAAAGAATAAAAGCTCTCCACAAAGCAATAACAAAGATAGATTGCTTTATACAATCGAAAAAATTCTGTTCAATCAAAACATGTTTGGCGTCAGAATATCAAAATACATGCGTAAACAAAAATGACTCATCTTCAAAAGGAGAATAAGCGAGTAAAGCTATTCTTTTAATGTAAATATATGGGTGTACTACATTAGACTGATGGTTTTAAAAAATTTATAACAGTTGAGGTTTAAACTGAAAAAAAAAAAAATCTTGAATTAAATTTAAATGACGGGGCATAAATTTTACCTCCCAACGTGGCTAGTTAAAGTTCGAAAGCTTTCCGAAAGATGGCGTTGCAAATTCTTTCTATGGTTTCCTTGAAAACAACAGAAGGGACTTGCAATGACATCTTTATGAACCAGCCGTACCGTTACTTTGAGTTTTGATGTAACAACATGCAATTGTGCTTGCTGGTGGACATCTCGAAACTATTGTAATGTAATTTTCACTCATTTAAATGATTCAAAAGAATTGTGATGAGATTTTGAATTTGTTTTTCTTTTACTTATAAGTTTAAAGATTGCTTGTTTAATGATTTTAATTATTGCGCCATCTGTAGAATTTTTTTAAAACTAAAATTGAAATTTTGCAAGAAAAATTTTAAGTCCAGCAGGATATGCTATTTCTGCACTTGCAACAGGAATTAATTTCTTTAACTTTAACCGTTTTCCTTTTATAAATTTTTAAAACATTCAAGCTTATTCAGGACACCGTGTATATAGAAATGTATTTAAGTAATTTAAAACTGAACTTTAATGATATTTTTTGTACTAAACTTGAAGTTAATTTTAACTTACTTAAAGTGAATTTTAAATTTAGCTATATTTTAAGCTAATATAAACTTACTTTTAAGTAGATTTTAATATTAATTTATATTAAATTCTAGTCTTTGTTATTGGTGGAAGTTACTTGCAGAAAAAGGGATAATTTATGGCCTAATAATTAAATGATTTTGTCTAATAATTTAATGATTTTGTCTAATAATTTAATGATTTGTTAAACTTTAATGTGTGTGATAAAAATCAATTTAAAATAAATAAAAAACTAAGAAAAAATGTCTTTAAGAATGAGTTTAGCGTTATACAGTGGAAACATACTTATTTATAGTTAAAAAGATATGCTTAAGATCTTTATGAATACAAATAATATTTCAGTTATAGTTAAAAACGCTACTTAATATTTCACTTGCTTAATATTGCAAATAACTTTAATATTGCATTTAAAGTAGAAAATCTAATCGAGTTAAAACATATTCATCGATAACTTTTTAATTATTTATTGAATTGTACTTAGAATTATTCAGTATTTAAAATTAAATTTCTAAACTATAACACTCTAACTACCACAGGCAGATTAATCTAGATTTAACAGCCGTTAAGATTGTTTGTAACAATCTAAACAAATTTTTCACTCTTTTTTTTAAAAAATTTATTTATATTATGCTTTTTAGCGAGACCAAAATATTTAATGAATAATTTTATGTGTATATATCAATATTTAAACGTTTCTTGATTCTTTTTCATTATTTTGAGTATAATTACTCATTTTTCTCGCCCATGCTCTTAAAATGCTGAAGAATAGTCATATTCATCAGTACCCTGTGTTTCAAGTATTGCGATTTTGTATATAGTTAACTATCTTAATGAGCATAAAATATGATAAAAGGAACTTTTATAGCAGTAAATAAACTACTAATATAAAAAAGTGTCCCGATGGGGTTATTATTATTCGTGGTGCCTGGCATGTAAAGTTGCCTTTGAATTCAAAAGAGAATTTAATGTCTTCATCAAATTATCTCTTGTCTTAAAAATCTAAATCCTAAAAAAATTAACCGCCCTTCAGTAAAAATTACTACAAAAATTTAAAATAAACTAAAAGAATGAAATGAAATATTTCTTAATTACTTTATTGCAAGGAATTACTCAAAAAATTTCAATTACATATGCATTAAAAAAAAACGTATCTTGGTACTAAAATAGGTGCCTTGGCCAATCTTCATTTGCTTAAGTAATTTCTTTTTTAAAATCTTAATAACTAGCTTGCGCTGAGTAAATTAGGTGTTGGTGTGCACATTGGCCGTTTTTACACCAGAAAAATAATAATTAAAAAAATAAGAAGAAGAAGATTCTGTACTACTTCTGCATTTCAAAATGTATTAATATGAAAAATGTTTTTTTTTTAATAACAATTGTAGCTCGCATTTAGAGTTTATTGGTGAATCCAACTCGAATTGATGAATTTTAAACATATCTAAATACATCTCTTGATACATATCTAAATGCAAAATTATTAAATTGAATAGTTTTCATAGTCATTTTGATTCATTGTCGTAATTAAATCATTAACGTGGAATGATCATTATGTATAATTCCAGTAATTTTTTCACAATCATATCAGTACAGTCATTGCTTATTGTCCTATTAAAATGATAGTTTAAATAAATAAAAGTTAAAAGTTTTCATTCATAAAATCCATGCATTAAAGAGAATAATATTACTCCGATCGGGACACACAAATATATAATATATAAAAAAATAACATAAGCAATCATAGAAATAAAAAAAAATGCAGATTATGTAATAGAAAAAGTAATGCTTTATAAATTTCGTCAACATTTTTGAGGCAAAAACAAAAAATAAAAATATTTGTGCACAAATTAATAAAGAAATACTCTAAGTAGCATTTTGAAAGCAAAATTCCCACATAAAATGCAAGTTTTTAAAAAATAATTTTTTTTTATTAGAGAAACAAATATAAAATATTCATGTAAATTACAATAGGATAACATAAAAAAGACTTGCACAATTTAGTCATTATTCTTTATTTTGATACAGAGTCTATTAAACTTACCAATATTTGTTTAGGAACAGTTAAATCCCTATTTTTTAAAAATATAATTTTAAAATTAGTTCTTTCCAGTAATGCTAAGGAGAAAAATATTTCTCCCTTTAAAAATCAATTTTTTTTTTTCAATATATACTTTTTTTTAATATTTCTTGCATTTTTTAATTATGTTATTACTTAATAATTTTTGTATTTGATTAATTGTTACAAAAATAATTTAAAGCATAAATTATTTAACTCAAATCCTTAAATAATTTATAAAATAAATTACTTCTGTAGAAAAACATCATTAACAAAAAACATTTTTATTTTTATTTTTGTAAACACGAAAGGTAATTCCGCTGGATACATTTTACTAAAAAATATTTTTTATAAGTAACTCTTGAGTATACTAAACAATTTTTATGCCACTGTTATTTCTATTGCAGTTTCTCGTTATTTACAAGTTTCGGGCATACGTGTTAAACCACAATATTTAGTAAAGAAAAGAGTAATTTAAGCAAAATTAATGGGAAATATTACTTTCTGTCACTTTAGGTTAAATTAGATATACACTGTTAGAAATTTCTCTGAAAAAAAGATTAAATAAAAAAAAATTTATTTTAATTTTAAAATTTAAACAAAACAGTCCACACACGTTCATAAACAAAATAGTATTCAAACTGTTAACCGTGATAAAAAAAAGTTTAATAACTGCTTTCACCTAGTATGATTAAACACCCGGAACTTTATGACACTAACTAGACTCGCCTAATCAAGCCACTTAGTTCCCTGATGATGGGTACATATTATAGCCGAGAGGGCTAATGTGTCAATCTCATGACTGACTGAGCGGGTTTTGATTCTCAGCATTGACACCACAATATTTACTCCATTCCCTTCAACACATGAAGAGATTCCAGTGTCAAGCACTCCTCAATTTGTGACCCTAAACATTTAGAATACGATACTCTTATTTACGAATAGATGGCAGCACCATAAAGCTGCTTAACGGCTCCAATGTCCTGTTGAATTTAGTTTTTTTTGATTTTGAAACCATGATAGTTATAAATGGTTAAAAAACCGTATAGCTTTGTATTCATGGTTTCTTAACCATGCTAGTTGTAAACGGTTTTAAAACCGTAAAGGTAGAAAATGTTCCTTGCCGTAAATTTAACAGTCAATTGTATCGACAAATTGCTGCCGGATATATTTATCATAATTTTAGAATGAAAATTGTAACAGTGTATCAAAAATTAGAATCGTAATTTTTGGTGGACGACTATGATTATGTCCCTTTATGATGAATAAAACTTACAAAAATTCCCAATAATTACTTCAAATCAAAAATTGAAATAGATTTAATATTAAAAACCAAACAAATATTCGCCTCGGATTTAAAAGTCTTAAGAGTCATATTAACAGACAAACTGCTTTCTTACTAATCACTTTCTTAGAGGGGGGGAAAGTGTATAGAAGTGATTTCTTAAATAATATGCGGTATAAAAGATACACTAAAGGAAAAAGCAAACATTGTTTGCAATATAAGTACCTGCGACCGATAAAAGTATTTTTCGATGATATAAAAGAAAAAAATATTTTTTACTGCATGTTCTGTTTTGATATCAGAGTGAACAGTTAGAATAAGATCTAATCTCGGTTGAATCTTTGTTATGTTTCATTTCCTAGATATTAAAATTAATGAACTCAAATATCTTATTACTTTATTGAGTTGAAATAATTAATAAGAGTTTAAAAACTTATTCTTAAAAGAAAAATACTGATGTTTCTTCATGCGAACCAGATATAAATTAGTCAAATTTGTCATCAGAATTTAAATAGATAATTCAATAATAATCTTTTGAGTTACAATACAATAGTTAAAAACAAGTGTTACCAAATATTTTTTTAAAAATGACACTTATTTTTTGCCATCACTTTCTTAGTGTAATATTCTTAGGTAATCTATTTTGCATTTAAAAGATTATGTTTTTACGAAATTATTAAAAAAATATTATTTAAAAATTAAACAAAGCTTTTCTGTGTAAATATTTCTCTATTTTTATGTGTATTTCCATTCTGCAATTTTTCTCTAAAATATTATCTGATTTTGTGCAATTTATGCATAAAAAGTTAATTTTTTCCAGAGAATAATTTTTAAATTTATATAAAAATAATAATTTTATTAAATTCATAAAACGAACAATTTTCATCAATTCGATAAAATTTAATTAAATGACTTATAATTGATTGAAGAAAATTTAAATGACTGAAATTTACAAAGCATTACTTTGTTACGTTATGAGATATTTCTGTTAACAAGGAACCAATAAAGCAGCCTTTTACATGCAAGCAAAATAAATCACAACAGAAATAATGAATAAAACAATATAATAATACGGACAAAAATTATAACAAAAGACATACAAAAAGAAAACATAAACAAAAGCTTAAGAAGCACTATAAAACTGAAAATATACTACTTATGTCACATCCTTTACAAATTGGTCATAAAGCACAAAAATATAACCACATTAAGCAAATAAACTGTACAAAATATTGAACCGAGGAAGAACAACATATATACAAAAGCTTCGTGTAAATTTGTTATAATCTTCAATTGCCACTAAACGAGCATAAAAAGCATGGTTGCGGTGTAAAACAATAAACTAAATGGAATATTTCTAAATATATATTGAAAACTAAGTTCTTTTTTAAACTTACTAAAATTTGATACTTCAGATTTTTAATCCGTAATCGAATAATTCCAGATAAAATTATAAGAAACGACTGTTTTCTCATAAACCTAAATTTATTAGTTTTTAATAAAGCAAGCATTTAAAAATTTACTAAATTTAGATAGTAAGTATTTGATACTTGTGCAAATCAAATTAAACTTGAAGTTCATTCTAAGATATATAGAAGAGAATAACGATTTAGCTTCATATATATATAAGCTGAAGAGCTGGAAAATGGCACTCGAATAATGAAAAAATTGCAGAAGGTGTCATACTCAAAATTTTAAACTTACTTGTAACAACCTTAGTCTTAAGAACAAATCTACAATAAAAAAAATAATAAATAAAAAAAAAAACTTTTTTGACAACAGTGACTCAGGTTAGCACAATGCCGAGAAAGTTTGAGAATTGTAAACTGTTAATATTTTGCCCAGGTGTTCAATTCGAAATAATTTCGAATTAATCTTTTTGGATAAAGTTAAAAGAAACAGCACAATTGACAAGCTTTATTTCGAAAATGAAATAACTTGAAAATAAAATTGAGTTAAGCGTCTTCTTTTAACCAAACGCTGCTTTCTTTCAAGCATCAATTCTAATTGAGCTAAGTATAGATTGGTACTGAGTACCGAATAATACTAACCTACTAGAATGAACTTCAAGATCAGTTAGCCTAGCTATGTGCCAAAATCTCTCTTTTCAGTATATAGAAAGATTGTTGTTAGGACCAAACAAATTCAATTAGATCAACCTAAAATCTCATATGATCATTAAATAATTTTGCGCAATCTGATGTTTAAGAATATTCGGCATAACATATATGAAATTAAAAATAAAGTAATATAATGAATAGCATTATTCAAAAAATATTTGTTCGGTTAAAGTCATGAAATGGAAGAATATGCTATATGATGATGAGTTAAGTAGCTGAATAACAAAAGTGTAAAATATCTCAAATTTTGTAATAATTTATTGTATCACATTTGCTAAGGTTTATGGTTTTCATTATAAGAATTTAATAGTGGATTAACATATAAAGGGAACATTAGTTAAGCAGACCACAAACAAGTTTTCACTTTCATTTGGAAAATAATTTGCAAAACACAAACTTCAAATAATTCTGTAACTATCGCCCCGAACAGTCCTGAAACAAAGTCGGGGTAAAAATTGTTTGCTTTCCTACATAGCTAATCATTTCTCTATGCTGTTCGACAGAGAGTTTTTTGTTTAAATTTACTGAAATAACTCGATTTTAAAATAACCGACCATTCTTTTAGACAGCTAAATTAAAAGAATTAGTCTTTGAAATAAATATCGTAATATACAAAATTCTGTATTGCAAACTAAACAAATAAATTTTGTATAAATGTGCACGAAATAACAAATGCTATCGTATTAAAAACATAATGTATTTGAGGATATACTGACCCAATGAGTCCCAAAATTCAAAAGAAGTTGTGCATGAAAACTAACAACATCGAATCTATTGCACACTAAAACGAGGTAAACTTACACACACTATATAGACATGTAAAAACAATATTAGCATTAATATTAAAAATTTGATTTTAAAAAGTTTGATTCACAATAATTTGAATAAATTTCTTAACAACATTAATGCATTAGACTTATAAGTAAAACAAGTCAAAATTTAAACCAAAACATACATAACATTCTATAAAATATGAAAATGCAAGGGCTAACTAAGGAAAAGTAATTTAAAAAAAAACTTTGTTACGACAATTATGTCCTGAATTCAAATTTCGAAGAAACAGTCAGAACATTTGAACTCTTGATTAGTGTACCCTTACATTGGTAAATAAATAAGCAGTTAATTAAAATTGTGTCGATTACAATTTAGACACACAACAATTTTAAATTTCTAACATTGCGGTAAAAAGCAATTCCTTTTATAGTTATTCATGAAATAACTGAAGGAAAAAAAAATGAATGAATGAGAAGTAATGGACGCGAAAAACTCGAATGAAAAATAAAACACCTTTAAAATTTTGAGAGCACTATGAATGTGTACAAAGTAGTCACATATGGTTAGAATGATTTTTTTTAAATTAACTATTAAAAAAATAAAAATTATGATAGATAAAAAACGGTTGTCGGTCGTGGAAAATTATGATCTTAGATGAATCTCCGTTTTGTATCTTTAAAGTTGCAGATTAAATAGGCACCATGCAATGTTGATTGGTTGAGTAGAGAATTGTACTTTAGATCACTATTTTATGCAGAAAGTTGTAATTTAAATAAACTGGAAGTTTTGTGAGAAATGCATTCTAAGTTTGTCAATTAATAAAATTTTTTGCCAACGAATTTTGCCTTATATTTTAAAAAAATTGTTTTTTAAGTAAGAAAAATTGATCCGAGGTACAAGATGCTGTACCTTAGACCACCATATGTTGTAACTTGGATCAATGGATCTTATATTCCTTGGATACATTCATTTTGAGTTTTTTCTTTTATATATTTAAAGCAAACTAAGTATATTATTTAAAGCAAACTAAGAATATAAAAAAATTTACATATTGTGCGTAGCATAGTCCACATGGAAATATATTTGCGATAAGTGAACCTGTTGCACATACCTTGGACCAACCGGTTCAACTTACTATGTTAATACTCGGCTAAGGTATAATACAGAGTCTGGTCCAAGGTACAACACGCATGAACTTTTTTGCTAAGGCTAACCAAAAAATTACTTCTCTTTTAAAATTGATATTTTATTTTAAAGAAAATGACATTTTGGTGCTTAGATACATTTTCAAATGCGAGTTTTCAATTAAGTTAATTGAAAAAAGAATATATTTGTCTACTAAATAATCATAAAAAGTTCTCTGGCTCTAGAAAGTATGAAATTGTCACAAACACAGCAGACATTACCTGTTGTTACAGGCATCAACTAATCACTGGACGCAAAATTCATCTACTAGGTGCAAAAATAACTACACTGGTCTAAGATACATGCAGACCAGGGTACAAGATTCTCCCATAAAGTTTAATAATGTCTTTTAAGGAATTGATTAATCAAAAACGATTATAAAATGATGTTCAGAAATGATATAATTGAAGAAAGGATGAAAATACATTTTATTGGTACTACTTTGGGTTGTTTAGGAACTTTTGATATGACTGTAAACAGTTGTAAAGCGCTCTGAGCAACAGTTATAATCGCATATTTATAGCTGCCTTTATCCACTATTCATAGTGCTATTAAAACATTTAAAGGTTGAGAAAAGAGGGCTGTGTCCTGCCGGCTAAAGGATGATGAGCAAAGTGATTTTGGGGATGGTTTAGGTGATGGGAGCTTAAAGAATGACCAGGATGGTGGCTGCCTACTACTTGGGGTACCACAAAAGGACCCATGCTTATTCCCATTTGGGACATTAGAGTGGCCGTGGTACTCGTCAAAGAACTACCAAAAGAGGCAGCGGACATAGCTATACTGGTGTTGGGATGAGGACCAGGACTGGTGCTAGGGCTACTAGGATAATTAGCACTGCCGGGGGTAGAAGTGTGCCCTATAATTGAATTGGATGTCGAGGTGATGATGGTTTCAGTACGGAAGCGGGTACGGCCCCGTTTTCTCTTACTTGGAGTGCCGGAAGCATTCGGATCCTTGTGGGCGGTACGCATGTGATCCATCAAGGCTTCTGCGTTCAGGCAGATTTTGTGACATACTGGACATGATTGGGAATTAGCTCCGCCGATGAGAGCAGCATGTTGCTGAAAAGAAAATTTATCTTTTAGACTCTTAATTAAAAGATTTATTTTTTGCATCACATATGAATTTCAAAGAATAGTTAATGACTAACTGGCTCAAGAAAATTAGTTTCTAAGTAACTCCTTTATTTATCACATATTTATTGAGTTAAATTGTAGAAAAGTAGTTTAGTTGGTGAAATGGGCTAAATTTAGACTCAAAAAAATAATATAAAAACAAAGACTAGCTTTAATATTTCTTACCTTCGACCTATGCGTTCGAAGACTACTTTCTGAAGCAAAGCCCTTCCCACAGATGTTACAATGAAAAGGCCTATTTTTGGCACGTTCCATTTGACTGTCATGATTCCTTAAATGTTGCTGTAAATTAGATAACTGTATGAACGCTCGACCACATTCTGGTAAATGGCATTTATATGGTCTTTCACCTGCAATTAAATAAATATTTTGTTAAGTATTATTTGCTTTGTTTTTGTATTACAATTTATTTTCAATATAATTTAAAAATATCAAAAATACATTATGCATTTTACAAACAAAAATCAATGCGCCATAAAATTCATTTATTGATCTTAACTTTTTTAATCCTGCTAAACTAGATCATACCAATCATCAAACTATAGATCCGTAAAACCAGCCCAATTTATTTTTAGAACTTTTACAAAGCTAGATGATATTTTGAACCAGATAAACCAGGAAAACATTTCTCAGGCAGTTAGGCTCTCTTTCCGAAGAATAGGAACTAAATTTTAACAGAAGTTGTCAACGGTGGTTTCAGAAGTGATTGAAAAAATCTGAATAAGTTTCTTTAAGAAGAAAAAAATGAATGAAGTTGGTTTTTAAGCCATTCGCTTCATCTTTTACTACAGCGACTTATGATGAAGAAAAGAGGTTCAGACTTGATAGAAATCAACACAAGACTAATAACTGACTTATAATTTCTTATTACAACTAAGTCAGTATCTCACATCCTCCTACCCGAGACTGAAATATTCTAAAAAAATTCAACTTTATAAAGCCAATAGAGTGCTTTCATCCATAGTCGATCGAAAGTACGAATTTTAAATGGATTCCATTAAATTATAAAGCAATTCTTGCATGTAAGGCTATAATTTTATTCTGCTGGAGGAAAAAAGACGCAAACAAATCTTCAAACATTTGTGAGTGCACAAATTAAACGTAAGAAAACGGTAACTCATAGGGGCCGAGAAAGAGAATTTTAAATGATTTGCTAGAAAAATGTTTTCATTGACGATTTCCATTAAGTACTATGCTCTTTGATAGTGCTATAAAATCGTGGGAAATTTCTAAATTATGTTTGTTGATTGAGGGGAGATATTGTAAAAATGAAAAGATTTTTCTTCTATGGAAGCAATCATTTAATGAGATATTTGTCTTATTCACAAAGCGTGTTTGTGTGCAATAAAGCAGCAGGAAACAGTACTTTGATAAATAACACCACTCTGATCTATTGATTTAGCGCCTCCCCCAAAAAGGTTTTTGTATTGAAAGACAAAGTATGGCAGATTTAAGCTCATGGTATTGCTTCGTTGAGTCTATCCCAATTTTAAAATTCACTCCAAAAGGTTTTTCTACTTAACGTTGTTTGTGTAGAGTTCATCCTTTTGCAAATAACCCCCACTTCGAAGAACATACCACACTTTCCCATCGCTCCTTTCTTAGATAGTTAGGATTTTATTGCACGTTAAAGTGAGGGGGGTGTTCTGTAGGGGGTGTTTAAGCCCAGGTAAAACCTCGTTGAAGATAGAAAGAGTTGAATATCAACGGACTAGGTTAATTGGAGAGTATTAACTTATAAGGGATAAGCAAACACGGTTTCATTGTTTTCACGGTTGCCTAGGAGATATGATTTTGCCTACAGAGAAAATGTCAGCAAGCAACAGCTGCACCCCCACGGTACGGGGAAGACAGAAGTAAGAGAAAAGAGGATCCCCGGCCGGGGATTTCTGGGAAGCTACCGATAGAACTAATTAGAGGATAATGGAGATTTGCATTTTAGCACCACGTCTCCTTTTGGATAGTCCCTTCCCATCCCCCTGTTACTCTGTAATTACAAACCTGCGAGGATCAGGAGTAATTAACAGGGGAATTAAAGAGAAGGGACAAATAGCGCCAGATCCTTTCGTCATCGTTGTCTTTGAACTACCGCTATTCATTCCCTTTTCTTCATGTGTGGGGGTGGGTTTTGTGCGGAATAAGTCGCTTTATCTCGTTCACTCCTTCTCATCTCCTCGCTTTAATTAAAACACAAAAATTCAAAAAGTGCCGAGCTAATCTATGAAAGAATAATAGATGTTGTCCTAAGGGAAAGAGCTGCTGACGTACAGATACCATCACCCCCCTTTCCTATACCTGTCCCTTTCTCTATTCAAACAAAAAAAAAGTTTTTTCCGAAGGCCTACCTTTTCCGAAGGATAAACACCACTTTTGCCGATAAGACTCTCCTATTTTTGTTCCTGACGGCATTTTAAATGATGGTGCTTTGCTTAGATTTTGGTCCGTCGCTGCAAAAACCTAAATCTCGAGTCATAAGAACTATTTAGAAGCAGCTAAGAAATCACATGATTTAAGATTTAATGGAGGAAGGGGAAAAAATATTTAATGGATATAGAATGGATATAGAAGCGATTATTGTTAAAATAAAACATCTTTTTTTTTTTTTTTTAATTCTTTGAACTTAAGAATTTCAGGCTATCTTTTCAATAGCTAGGTAAAATAATAATATTAGGAAAAATAGCCATCAGCTACTTTCAAAAAGTGCATAGATGTGTAAGAATTTGTTAATTTAATAAGATTTGTAAAATTATTATATTTTCAGGAATTTAATCCTAAAAGATAATTATAATTAATGAAATTGAAAAGGTTGGGGTTATTTAAAGGCTTTCGCTTGTGACACAGGCCACTCGGGTTCGAGTTGCTGTCGAACCTGGTTCAAAACTTCATTGACTGGCTTAAAACTGCTCCATTGGTAATGTCCCGTTACAGTCGGGCTAACAGTGGGAGGTTTTCATAGTATTTAATCCTGCATTGAAGATCATTTTCAATTAAAAAATCCTCCACAAAAACTCAAAAAAGTATTTCGTCATTTTTCATACCTTTCTTTTTTTCCTCGAAGGATTTGGATTTTTTACCCTCAAAATATATTGCTGGAAATCTAGAAAATATGGTTCGTATACAAGAGAGCGATTTAAAGTATTAACTTCATAATGTTTATTTTACTTTTTGCCTTAAAGTAATCATAAGTTCGGAATTATTTACGAAAAAAATACACAAAATTATAAAACTCGTTCATCTAGAAATAATCCCATGCAAAAAATAATTTTTAATTCATAAATTATTTTTTCATTTTATTTAAGTATAATGTAATAATATAATTTAACATAAGAAAATTCAAGCTTTGAACAAAACGCTCGTATAGTTAATGCGAAAAGAAAAGTGAAATTTTCTTTTTATATACAATAATACTTTATATTTTGAAAGAAGACGAAAATACATATATGAGGTTGAACAATCCGACATTTTCTTTTATAAAACTTGAAATTAAAAAACTTTGTAGTATGAGTTCTAAATCGCAAATTTAAATTTTTATCAGTCACAAATCACTGACAGTTACATTTAAAGTATTTTTAAAATAAAATACAGTCATTCAGTTACTTATAATACTTGCTTGGTAATAATATTTGCGCATTGAGTACGGAAAAATAATTGTTTTCGCAAGGTCTGCAAGTGGTACTATTTAGGAAATTGGTTGTCTAATTCATGCCACCTGGTTCCGAAATCGTACTAAAAATATTGAGTATTTATGATTAAGTGAATAAAATATAACCCAAAACAATTGTTTAATAACATAATAAGAAATGGGATATTAAATTTTTGAAATGTTACACTTATTGCTTCACTTTATAAGCTTATAAAATATTAAGGGAAAATAATGTTACGAGCTACAAAGTTCAAGTGAGACATGTAAGTGGTATCGTTTCTTTCCAATTGATCGTATATGGATTGGGGTTTTCTGCTGTCAATAATTAAACAATGACGCATCAGAATAGTTAAACCCCTTTGGACATTGTTTTAATTTTGCAGTCTTATTATAAGCCTCAATCCCGAAATGAGAAATTTGATCCCCACGCTACGCATTCGCCATCTCAACAAATACGATAAAATCGTAAATTTAGGGAATAAAATTGTGTTTTGGGGAAAGTATTGGCGAATGATTTTTTTCCCTGGAAGGAAAAAATATACATATATTTAACTCGATCCTCAAAAATATGTTAAAATGAATTTTTCTAATCAATAGAGAACAATTAGCATAACCAATTAGAATTGGATCCAAATAATATAAGCCTGAAACAAACTACCGAAAAATAGTTTTCTACGGGGAAAAAAAAAAAATGATCATAAAAAATTTTTAAGATTTGCATTTGGCGAAGACTTTTGAAAATTGGCAAATAGTTTTGATATTTGGCTAATTTACTAGCTAATAATTTGAAATCCTAAGCACAGGCCATAATAATGGGTGAAAGTCAATTTTGAAATTGTTCTCGCCCATTTTTCTACAGTTTGAGTGAAGTACGGCCTAAATGGCTTGAAATTCCTCGCCCTGTTCAGTTCTCGTAACGATACGATTTAAGCAACTATGTTTTAAACAAAGTGTTATTCCAAGTCTTAAACAATAGCAAAGAAACAAGTAGAACATAACAGAATAGGTTGGGTAACAGGTATATGGTGTACTAAATAATATAGTTCTGCTGTATCCTCTGCTATATTCTTGTCTGCGTAATTTTTGAATACGGGATGCTCAGAAATTACCTTGATAACTAGAAAAACCGATTAATTTAAATTTATGCTAAACGCTAGTACATAGCAACTTGATTCTTCCGCGAGGATCTCTATGTTGAAAAAGCTTCATTATTTATCTGATAGAGCGTTTTCCGTACAATGCCTTTTCAGAAATCAGAGGTGGTACGATTTAGGAGAGGTTCTTAGGCAATTTTTCTCTATACGATACAAGAAATACAGGAAAATATATATATTATATATATTTTATTAATTCAATGAATTCGAGACATTAAACTAATATCTTAGGTCTATTTTTTTTTCACAAACTAAAGTTGTTGAGTTATGAGGAAAAAAAAAAAAAAGAAGCATGAGGTATTATTTTTACTGTACAGTTCAAATACTTTGATATGAAATAACTGCGCATGCGTCACTAGTAGACATCTAATGATATCAAATTCCTACGTAAAAAGCAAACTTCAACAATACAGCAGAATTTTAAAAATGTTTAAGCATTTGAATGCCTTAAACAGCTATTCTAACCATAACACAATCATGGGAATTTTAAAGGGTTTTTCTTAATTAAAATATTAGAGAGACCAGAAAGTAATATAATTTTTTGACAAAAAATTAAATTTTAAATGAAGTCTATTTATAATAAGTAATGTGATCATACTCGTAATAATACTCATAATAAACAACCTATTGCGCAAAATTTCAATGCCAGATTGATAAATATTAATTGGTTTTTGAGATGGATGTGCTATTTTGGACACAAAAGAAACTAATATAGCAATCGGTATATATGGAAATCTGATGACGCAATATCGGGGGAGTATGGTGGGGGAGGCAATACCACCAAACCTCATTTATTTATTTTTTCCTGGGTTTGGTTTCTTTGAGCTATAGGAATCGGACATATTAAAAGTGCTGGATTTTAATTCCGGAATCCAGCCTTGGCATTAACAGACGTCTAATGCACTTGGATATTTATTTCAAGTTTTTGATAGCAACGGTTGTGTTGTTACCCTTGTGAAACTCTAAAAGTATACTTTGCAGACTGTGTTCTACCGCTTTCAGAAAATTGATAAAAAAAAAAAAAAAAATTGATTTTCGAAAGGAAAAAAAAAATCAGAATTTTTTCGCTTACGTTGATTTTTCTAGCACACACAGTCTAAATCTTCTAATATTTGATTGGTGATTCTGATAACTAATACCATAACTTGGGAAAAAAAGAGTGCAAGAGAGAGATATATATACGCTTAATTCGTTTCGAGTAAAACAATCACTAAAACCTTAAAATGTTTTAGACACGATTTTAAAATAAACACGGAGAGCTAGTAAATGACAAACGAATAATGAATTGTGCAAAAACGATATTAATTTACAGCCTCCTAATAATAATAATAGTAAAACAACTATTATTTTCTATGCAAAATGCAATTTAAGATGAGTATGCGATACATTGGTCGGATTTTGAACCTTTCTTTGCAAATAATTGAACCTATTTATGCCTTAGTCAATTTAGGCACAACGTACTTTGGGTCTCCCATGCATATAATTTTAGTTATTGATAATTCAAACATAAAAGAGTCGACATCGATATTCTTAACTCAAATACAAAAGTGACCGACCTACCCCCGGAGGAGTTTTTGGATAAGGGTTCGACCCGTCTCCACAATAGAACCCTCAGGAGAGGAGGTTAACTCAAATATAAAAGAACATTCGGGATTCTATATTAGATAACTCATACATGAAAGTTTAGATATTCATAATATAAAAACTAATGATTCTGTTTCTTTGTAATTCAGATTATGCAGGTATATTTTTGTAAAATATATATTTATTTCTGCATCAGAACACATTGCAAATTGTTACAAGATGAGTAGCGCATGTCAGTCATGTTTACTTTTCAGTTATTTATTGACAATATTTCATTTAAATATAGAACAATTTAATTTACTAAAACAAATATCGGCAAAATTCTTTTTATATCTTATTGAGGACATCTTTATTTTTTACAGAATGAATACACTCATGTTTCGATACTAATCATTTGACTCTTAACAAGCAATGTTGTAAAGTCAAAAGAATTAATTGCACTTAATATAACATAAAGTAATTTAAAGTATTTAAGTAGGCAAAAGCAATTTTAGTTCAAATGAAAGTAAACAAAATTGAATTCCGTTCAAAAAGTCAATGACATCTGAAAAAAGTAGGAAGTAGTTAATTTTTTCTAATACAGACAATTATGAAAAATGAATTGAAAAATATAAACTAAGCAAAAATGTTGGTAAATTATGTGTAATTAAACAATAGCAATATATGCAACTAAATAAAAGTTAATGAAAATGTTCGTATAGCTTTCTTCTAAAAAATGAATGAATTGAATAAAATAAAGTGCAATTTCTTAAAGTTTCAAAAATACTTTTTAAAGCGCTATGTGCGTTATTTGATTTAAAACATACAACTTTTTATTCAATTAAATTTAATTGTTTCAGAAAATAAAGAATAATTGTAAATAATCAATAATAAAAATAAAAAGTTTCTGTTTATAAAAGTTACTTTTCCTTAATTAATCCTACTTTGCAAGAGGTTTATGGGGAACCTGGGGGATTTCAGTATTGATTTAAATTCTTGAGATAGGAAAAAAAAAAGAAAAAAAAAAGGGAAAAGAAAAAAAAGATATAAATAAAATTCAAATTCTCTATGACGATAACAGATGGCAGCAGCAGGTCTAGAGAAAACTTTTCAAGAAGATCTTGTAAGAAACAAACCAAATCATGTTTCGCATTGAATAGGAGACGTAAATTAATCGAGATGAATTTTAAAGAGTTCATTTTTAGACATTAATCATTAAAGTCAAAATTCCATAGTAATGTTTAAGTAAATTAAAAGAAAATATCTAAATAATATTGAACTATCGTAAAAAATCGAAAAGAATACTTTTTGTTATAATAAGAATAAAATTCTCTTTCATCAACTCATGCAATCAAATCTCAATCAACAGAAATAATATAACAAGATAGTATGAGAATGTTGAAGAAGCAAGTTAAGAACAGAAAAATGGTATCTTATTTAAGACTCAGATTTATTTTAGATTAAGATTAATTTGTATAAGGGTTGTTCACCTCCCCCTCCCCCCAAGGGCTGACTGGTACCTGCCTCGCCGCTATTAGAAATGACCTCAGAAAATTAAAAAAACATGCAGAAAAAAAAAGTTTTTTATTAAAATTTCAATTCTTTACTAATTATTTCCGAATATAATGAAAATTTTCCACATATTTTCTCTTCAGTAATATATGTATTATAAAAAGTTTTTAAAAGTCAAACTCAAAGGTGAGGAAGTAATGATTTTTTTATCAAAATGGAAAAGAAAATAATTAATGAAACTCACATTATTATTTTAGAAGCCTCTTTAGAAACTCAATAAATAATTTTACAAAATCAGCTTTAATTATAAAATTATTGTTTTAAATTATCCATCATCTCCCCCACCGAATTTTTGCCATCTGGCAGCAGCAGGACGATTCCCGTTTCCCTTATTTATGATATTTAATAAGTTGTTCTGCACCGAGTCAAGTCACCAAATTGGTGGCCTTCTTCGCTTCCCATGGGGTTAGTAAATATGAGCATTTTTGCTGGGTTTGTATAATTACATCGGGCTATTCACCAAATTGGTGGCCTTCTTCGCTTTCTGTTTCCCATGGGGTTAGTAAATATGAGCATTTTTGCTGGGTTTGTATAATTACATCTGGCTATTCACCAAATTGGTGGCCTTCTTCGCTTTCTGTTTCCCATGGGGTTAGTAAATATGAGCATTTTTGCTGGGTTTGTATAATTACATCATCGGGCTATTCACCAAATTGGTGGCCTTCTTCGCTTTCTGTTTCCCATGGGGTTAGTAAATATGAGCATTTTTGCTGGGTTTGTATAATTACATCGGGCTATTCACCAAATTGGTGGCCTTCTTCGCTTTCTGTTTCCCATGGGGTTAGTAAATATGAGCCTTTTTGCTGGGTTTGTATAATTACATCGGGCTATTCACCAAATTGGTGTCCTTCTTCGCTTTCTGTTTCCCATGGGGTTAGTAAATATGAGCCTTTTTGCTGGGTTTGTATAATTACATCGGGCTATTCACCAAATTGGTGGCCTTCTTCGCTTTCTGTTTCCCATGGGATCAGTAAATATGAGCTTTTATGCTGGGTTTGTAGTACTAGATCGGGCTAGTCACCAAATTGGTAGTCTTCTTCGCTTTCTGTTTCTCTCGTATTTAGTAAATGTGAGCTTTTTTACTTGCTTTGTTTTATTTGATTGGAATAGTCAACTAACTGGTGGCCTCTTCGCTTTCTGTAGTATGGGATTAGTAAACGAGAGCTTTTTTACTGTATATTATTAGATCAGAATGGATGGCCGGGCCATCGTAGTCTATCACATTTTATGACTTTAACAATGTCAGGTTTCTTTATTTTATTTTATTTGAACAGCTGAACCAACTTTGAGTTTACGACTACCAATGTTCGATTCCGTAGCTTTGTAATTCAGAAGCCAATTCAGAAGACAAGGGAACTCCTGGATCAAGCATTGGGAGAAATTTGCCTTCGTGGAGGACTTTCTGATGGCACTTACCCGCATTTGCCTTACATAGAGAGAAAAACCATGAAAACTTCCCACGGTTATCCTGACAGCTAAGGAACTCTAACCCAATATCAGGTTGCTTGTAATTTTGATGGTAAATTTGTTGCTTGTACTTTTGGTAATTTAAACAAGGATCACATTATCATGGAGTACACAAAATATTTTTTTTAAAGTTTTCCAGCTCAAAGGTCAATAATTTATTTTCATGTAATTTATTTATTGCCAAGCATTCCTTTCCATAAATCAGAAAAGATCAAATTAGTGTTTTATAGATGGTAATTTTTTTTTTTTTAAACATATAAATTGAGATTTTAGTAGGCTTTAGAGGCCATGATAGAATTTAACCCTAAATACTCAGATAAAAATAAAATTACTACTCTCCTCACAACTTAGCACAGCGCAAGAACTGATTAACACTAATGTTTAGTGTTTTATCTTCAACTCAAAATACATTACATTCCTTTATTGAAAAAAATTATATGTTTCATCTTTTTCCTTCTAGTTTTTGCAAATCAAAATTAAAAAATAAATAAATTCCTCAGAAAAAAAATCTAGAGTAATATATATAAATCTAAATTTTTAGGGGACAAGATTTTTAAAATTAGCTTTTTCATTTTTGAAACTAGAAACCTGATTCTTTGCTAGCCAATTATCATTATTATCATTAGTACAACATCCCAAAGAGGACCTTGATTTTTGCCAATTGACATAAAAAATTTACTCATGTTCCAAGTTTTTCCTTTAAAAAAAGCTTAAAATTTATAAAGACAATAATTTGAACAGTTTTTTTTTAATTGCACTTAATTAAAAAGGAATAAAGCAGTTTTAATTCCATGCAATAATAAATAAATAATAAATGATAAATCAATTTTTTGAAATTTTATGCATATATGTATGTTGAGTTACAAAATTATGCTGTAATATGAAATCATTAGAATTCCCACGATGGTAAAAATAAAAATAATAATCTATCTTGTAACTCAACATTTTTGCACCAGTATTTAAAATTGATCTATGACTGTGCACATTCTCATTGGAACTGATAATATTCATAATACTTTTTAATTAATTATTATTACTTCAGATTTTTTTCCTTCATGTTTTAGATTCAAGATTTTTTTCGATTCCAAATAAATTAAAGAGTGACCGATAAAATTTTTTACAATTTTATAGAGAAATGTATGTTTAGTTATAAAATTATGCCGTGATATTAAACATAAGGCTTCACATGATAGTAGAAATAAAATTAATAACCTATCTTGTAACTCAATATTTTTGCACGAGTATTTAAAACTGATCCATCACAGCGACATAATGCCACATATGTCATTGGAACTGATAGAATGAAGTCTATAAATCATATTCATAATACTTTTTGATTAATTATTATTACTTAGAGCCATAAAGCATTTTAATGAAGCTATTTTAGAAAGCGCAGAGCTTAAGCCTATATCCGTAACTGGGTGATTAATAGAGTTTTGTCCCGTGTCAAAAGTTACGATAAACATTCCGTACTTGACTACGACAGGAAAAAGAACGGTAGGAATTTATGAAATCTTTTGCTTTTATTATCCATCTTTACTTATTAAAACGCTTTCAATAAAAATAAATCGATTGGTAGAACAAAGTTTAGCTAAATGAAGAGTCTTTTCGCGCTTTTTTTTTCTTCTTCATAATTTCACACAGCCAGACTATTAAACTACAAGCTTTCTTCAAAACAAACGTATTGTTAGTTTTTCTTAAACTATATGTTTATTGCGTTAATCTTTACTTGCTTTTAAAGTTCATATTTTAAACCTTTTTATCAAAAGCAGTTTTTTGCGAACTGTAATTTGATTTCAGTTTTCATACAGGGAATCTCCCACAGTTAAAGTTAGATGGTTCTTTTAAAGATTAGCAATTGAAGAAATGAACCACATAAAAATAAAAATTAAACAACTTAAGATTTATCATTTAGGAATTGCTTTGAATTTTATTATCAATATTTCATTCACCATATTTGCTTGCAACTGAGTCAGAATTTCTCAAATAGTATACTGTTTTACAAGTTAAATCCGGTTTATAACATATCCGGTTATAATATATATAGGGAGCTGCATATCATAAGGTGCTAAATCAACATGAAGGAATTCTTAAATAATCATTAAAACGTCCTATTTTTAAGTGTATAAAATAAGGTTAACAGGTTATTTTTAAAAAGCTTCAAAGCTTTGAAAAATTTGAAAGGTCTTATTTTTTTAACAGACAAGCCTTACTTTAACATGTCGAAAATAGGGCTAACGTGCAATGCGTTTCAAAACTAAAAAAGAAGTTTAAAACGTCCGACGGTGAAAAATAAATTTAAGGGTAATTTCAAAACTTTAATAATTGAAACGCTTTAGTTAAACGCTTCAAAAACAGGATTTACAGGTTATTTCAACGAGTTTCAAAGCTAAAGATTTTTTTTAAACGTCTTATTTGTAAAAAATAGAGTTTATAAATTATTTCATTGGGTTAACATGTCATTATTTTAACAAGTCAGAAATGGGTTATATTCAGTGATTTTTAAAATATTTTATTAGAAAAAAAAAAAAAAAAAAAAAAAACACTTTGAATGGAAAATAGCCGTGAAAAACATAGGGAATATGTCTTAGTAAATAGTCATTTGTAATAATTAGATAGTATTAATAAAGAACAGCTACTTACAGATAATAATAAACCTTCAGATAACATTTACATTAAACTTTACCTAGCGAAATTTTCAATTTAATTAAGCGATTGTCTAGTTTTATTTATCGATATTTGAATAGAAATGTGTGAACATTCAAATAAAAATTTCTATGCAAATGTACATAAATAAATCAAATAATTACTTAGGTATTTTTATATTTAAATGTAAATAAAAGAAGTGTGTGTGTGTGGGGGGGGGGGGGGGGGGTTAATTTACAACTTAATATGATGTAACTAGAAAAGTGGTATTTATATTTAACATTATACTATAACAATATATTACGACTTTTATACATGTATGACCCATTTCTTTTTCAAGGGAAACATTAAACTCTTCCTTTAAATAGTTTCAGACTGATACTTTACAAGTTTACTGTGATTTATAATAAACTCAAGAAAAATAGAATATTTAAAGGTAAAAATTTAATTTCACAAGTTTCCATTACTAAGTTTATACAGAGAGGCCAGCTGTTTTTTCTGTGCATGGCTTAGGAGAACTACTGCGCTTTAATCAATTTAAATATCAATTCTATTCGAGTTTTTAAATATTTTTCTATTAAGTACTCGTCGAATTGCTAGCTTGCACATCGGACGATGTTTTCTTGTTTATAAAATCATAGATACAGAAATTGAAAAAAAATTATTAAATGTTATATATAAAATGATTTACATGACAAAAGTTTCAGTCAGTACATTGTTTTAAATAGATAACGATAAATAAGATTAATTCAAAATTACTTTACTTTCAAAACCGTCTAATATATTCAATACGCCCTAGTTTTTAGCACACACTATTGTATTGATATATATTGCTTTAGCTATATTAATACAATATAGCCAAAGCACTCGTTTTTGTGGATGTAATTGCGTGACAAAGAGATTATATCTTTTCTTTATTTTGTTTTCGGACGATTTAAATATTTTTTTTTAATTTTTAAAAGATGTTTAAATATTTTTAAAAATATTTTATTTATTAATAATTTTCCTTCTTCTCTTTAAAATTACACTTTTTCCCTTGTTTTCTTAGTATTTTTTAACTTATATTATGGGTTCTACGCTTATGCGCAGTAAATAAAACTTACTATTATTTTTCTGAATTTTCTTCAGTTAATCCTTCTTTTCTTTTATTCTTTTTGTCTCTTTATTGGGTTATATATATATATATATATATATATATAAAATATATATATATATATATATATATATATATATATATATATATAGTAGAGCCCCGATTATCCGAACCCTTATTATCCGAATGTCCAATTATCCGAAATATGTCTAAATTCGTTTTTTTTTTTTTTTTTTTTAAAAGTTTAGAATACTTTTTAACCTATCAACAATTTTTCTAAATTTCTGAACCTTCCGGATGAAAATATGCCAGGTTTTGCAGCAGAAGAAATGGAAGACTGGTGTCGAGACCCTGAAAACGTCCCAGGATTTCAAATTTTAAATAATGATGAAACTGTAGCAGAAATTTTGAATGAAAATCGGAACTCCACTGACGATGAGGAAGAAGTAGGTGATCAAGTTCAAGATAATGAACTTTCTCATATAAAAGTTTATAATTCATTAGATATTGCAATGAATTGGCTGGAACGTCAAATGATGTTGATCCAGTTTAGTTGATTTATTTAAAAATAATATAAGGGATACGGTTGCTCAAGGTTGCTCAAGGGAAAATAAGGGATACGGTTGCTCAAAAAAGTTGCTCAAATAATAATTTAAACTACGGTTGCTCAAATAATAATTTAAACTAGATTTTAAACAACTTTCCAATTATCCGAACTTTTCATTATCCGAACAACGTTCGGTCCCGAGCAGTTCGGATAATCGGCGCTCTACACACACACACATACACACACTATATATATATATATATATATATATATATATATATATATATATATATATATATATATATATATATATATATGTTACCGGCAAAGTATGAAACGCCGGCATTGTATAGAATGCCGGATGTTTTTAGGCAAAGTATGAAATGTGAGAAGTATTACATACTTTCCCTAGGCATTGTATAAAATGCCTAGGCATTCTATAGAATGCCAAAAGCTATTTAGGCAAAGAATGAAATAAACGTCCTGATGAGGTTATTATGTAAATGATGTGCATGTTACTGTGAATGACCGAAATCGGTGTTTGTTGACTTTCACCGGTGAATGTTGACAATCACATAGTCGCCTTGGTGAATGTCCGAAATATTTATTACATCCGATTTGATATCAATTTATTCGTGGATATAATTACATATATTCGATATTTTAATATTTACTGACGATAGATTAGAAAAAACATCAATGTTTGGAGTATCGGGCAAATGTATACCGAGCAATGGCACGTGACCTTAAAAAAACATCAGTGTAGGGTATACCGGACAATGGCACTTGACCTTAAAAAAGCATCAGTGTAGGGTATACCGGGCAAATATATACCAGGCAATGGCACTTGACCTTAAAAAAACATCAGTGTAGGATATATACTTAACTAGAACTAATATGACTAGACCTTTGGTAAATGTCTGAAATATATACTAGGTCTAGTGCCACTCCCCTGTATATATCTGCCCGGTATACCCTACACTGATGTTTTTTTAAGGTTCAGTGCCCAATGTGTGAAATATAAATCATTTCATACTTTGCCGGTAACATATATATATATATATATATATATATATATATATATATATATATATATATATATATATATATACATATATGTATATATATGTATGTATATATATATATATATATATATATATATATATATATATATATATATATATATATATATATATGTGTGTGTGTGTGTGTGTGGATGTATGTGTTTGTTTAGTTTGATGCACAGGTGGTCAATAAATGGAGTAAGAGATAATAAAAATAAATAAAATAAGCTTCTAGCAGTGTGACCCAGAGGTAAGAAACAAAATTTACTAAAGTCCTGTATAGGCTATGATGAATAAAAAAGTGATCAAGAAAGAACCATTAAAAGGGGTGGCTTAAGCCAGGCCAGCTCAATAGGCAATCTAGCTTGAGGTTCCATCATCGAGGTATTATTGATCTTCGCTATACGCATGACAAGGTCGCCAAAGTAAGTAATTATCGAAATAACGCCCCATTGCCAAAATCCTCACTAGACCAGGGGATTCCGGCAAAAAGTGTTACCCGCCTGCAAAGCTTTAATTACTACCCGAAATCGATTTAAATGATCGAAACGGAGCATACGCGCTTATTTCATTTAGAGGCATGTTAGAACTATTTCCAAAGAGGATATCGAAGGCGATAGAATTAGGGGGGGGGTGTAAAAAATACAATTTAAGACTACCATTAATTAGATTTAATCTCCTCGAAAGTAAAGGAAGGAAAAAATCCTTAAAGATTCTGCACGTGTTTAGTTTGAACCCTGAAAGTATAGTTTGCTAACTGACAGATGAAATTAGTCAAAATTTAAAAAAAAAAAAAAAAAAAAAAAAAGATAAGAAAGAAAAAGTCGTCGCGCATGATTAGGAGGAATACGTAGAAAAAAATGTTTCAATAAGTAGTTTAAGATGTGAAAGGTGAATGAATCCCAGTGTTAACCATCATTTTTTGCTGTACCAAAATTATCAGATTTTCATTAGTTTCACATGCTGATTTCATTTAAAGAGATTTTTTTTTTCAGTTTATTATATTAACTCGACATAGAATTTTTTTTCAAATAAAGAAAAACTTTTATATAATTTTGCTAAATAGTTTTTCAAGGATGTCGGATTCCAATTTAAAATCCTGAATAAATTAAAACAATAAACAATTAGACCAATTATACAATTCTATAAAAGTTGATGCCAGTAACTTAAAAAAATATTTTTTTGCGACATTCAATATTAATGTGAGACTTAAGTATTTAATAATATAATCTTTATTTGCACATTTAATATCTGTCTACTAAATTTGAGTTTAAATTCATTATTTGTAAAGAGAAAAAAAAAATCTATTTGTTAACTTGACTTTTTAGATTAAAAAATAATGTATTTGTTTATAAATGTTTTTACAGATCAAATCACAATTCGAAAACTCTTTTAAAATCCTGAATAAATAATACTAACAAATAATTTAATATTTAAACCATTACATTAAAAAAAAACATATTTCTGTTATATTCAATATTAATATATGACTAAAGTAAGTGTTTAAGACATTTATATTTGCTCATTTGATTTTTGTCAAGCGAGGTTGAATTTAAATTCATTATTTCTAAAAATAAGAATAAAATAGGGTATCGAATTTCAATTTGAAAACTCTCTTTTTACAATTCTGAATAAATGGAATTAATAAATAATTCTAAATATTTAAATCGCTACCATTAAAAAACATATAATATAGTGACATTCAATATTAATACATAACGAAAGAGAGTATTTAAGAAATTTATATTTGTACTTTTGATAAGGGTCAAACAAAGTCGAATTTTAATTCGTTATTTATAAAAGTACGAAACGAAAAAATACTTTCTATTTGTAAGCAGAGATATTTATTGAAATTAGCGATATTTTTCTAGGAATTATTTTATAAATAAAAACCACTCTACTTAATTTTGATTTTAATTATAATGAATTTATTATTTAACTAATGCAAATAACACTAAAAATTTAAATTAAAATAAAATGACAGGACTAATGATATTGGGGTAAAATAAATTAAAATTTAATTAAATGATTCACAACGTTTAGGAATATTTTATTTAAACATTGTAATTAAGAAAGGAAATTCCAAACATTTTCTGGAATTAGTTATTGTACTAATTATTTTATATATATATATATATATATATATATATATATATATATATATATATATATATATATATATATATATATATATATATATATATATATATATATATATATGAAGCGAAAATATTCATTGAATCATATAATAAAATTATCAGTTTTCAGGTTTTTAAGTTGAAACGAATAGGCGTAGTAATTCTTCAATACTTCGTTACTTCGAAATCGAAGTAAGAATTAATTTATTATTTGACGAAAAAAATAACGTTGAACTAATTTCAACTAAAATGAAACAAATTTTAAAGAGTAAGCAATTTTTCCGCAATGAAATACATCAATAGATATGATAGGAATTTAATGTTAAAACCCGAAAAGGAAATTCTTTTTTTCGAAACTAAACCACTGATTCGAGTAATGCAATATGAAATTCAGATAAATCATTAAAGTAAATAATAAAGTAACATAAAGGGAATAAAGTGACATAAATGAATAATAAAGAGACATAAAATGAAAAATAAAGTAAAATAAAGTGAATAAGGTGATATAAAATGAACAATAAAGTATATAAAAAACTAAATGAATTTTTTCTATCAAAACTATGTGAACACCCTGGTTCAAATGCCTAACTGTGGTTGGTTAATTTGTATACTGATCACATGCTCATTCGTATTAACAAGCATGCGATTGGTAAGCTGTAAGAAATTTTAGAGCTTTTTACACTATAATATCGTTTAAATTTATTGAAAACTTAATATAGTGCTAGGTTAACAATATTGAATCTCTTTAACTTATTATCAATATTTTTTATACTCGATATTATAGTACCCCTGGTGGGGAAACATTTATAACACATTACATTATTTAACATTATTAACAACATTATTTAACAGCTTATTAAGGTTGTTTCGCCTGATTTTTATGATTTAAGGTGCCGATATTATATTGTTTCAACATCGGATCATTATTTATTTGAGAATATAGTGATCGCTGTATCATAGGTTAAAATTCTTTTGCCGTCGGTTTGACCTTACAGGGTTTTCTTGGCTTTTACAGAAATTTAAAAAAAAGTAACAAGACATTAAAAACAAGTAATTTTATTTAGGCTTCCTTATAAGAGAGGATTTTAACATAACCTTAATGGGATTTTTGGGTTTTGTAGCTGTCAAGTTGCTAAAGTAACTTCAATATTTAGGAAATAGAAAATGAAGAAGTTCTTAATAAAAATGTTTTGACATCACATGAATTTAATTTCAAAGTAATAATATATAATAAAGCTAATTTACTTTTTGTTGTAAATTTATAAAGGTATTTTTACAAAGGTATTTTTAAAATGTTACTAAAAAATATATATATATATAATTTGCAATATTTTTTTTTCTTTTATAGATTCCACAGTTGAAACACTATTAGAAAAACGTTGAACAATAATTTCAATAGCATAATGTGGTGCAAATTCCCTGTAACTTTAATAAGATGTTAAATTAAATCACGTTTATAATTAAGTTGAACAATATCGTATAATCAAGATAAGTAAGTTGAACTATATTATTTGCGGCAAATTTTAATGATATTATGGTTCAACAATGCTCAAAATTTCTATCAGTGTATCAACACTTAAAAATAAAATGAATTGTAATCAATCAAAGAGATAGTGATTAGATCATAAAATTCTGTTACTCTATGTATGACTATAATTTATAGATAAACAAAACTAATATCTCTGACTAATTTTGATTACTTTTTAAGAGAGAAGTACCAAAGCTTTCAAATGTCTCTACATAAATTAGTTATACTAGTAGTTTATCGAAGACTCTGTTGTAATATAAAATAGCGCTATTTGATGGATAAATGTACAGTTCTCGTAACTTGTAGGAGTTTGTAACAATTATTTATGAATGTTAGGTTAAATTTTGTCCGCCAGTAGCCACCATGCTAATTCAGAAAATTGCGCCAAACAAAGATGATGCCACAGTTTTGTGAAATTAAAAAGCTTTTTGATCTAATTTTTTAATATTTGAAGAGAAACTCCAATACTGTATTGACAGGATTCGTAAAAATGCAAATATGGAAAATAGAAAAAATGGAGAACTACTCCTTGATTTAAATAATTTTTACTTAGGTTAAAAAATCTAATTAAATTGGCAATTTGTGATAAAGTGTAATAATTTTTACATATTTAATTTATTTGTCCGTTATGAAGCCCATATAATTCATTACGATAAAATAATATATATAATTTATGATTAAAGTTTGGCTTCAAATTCAAGGCACTGAAATTTGGGGCTATTTTATTTTCCTCGGCAAAAGAATTTCAAAAAATAATCATAAATGAAAGAAAATGTATCTTTTATTTGAACGGCAAAAAGGTTAATAAAGAACACATTCTAGGTATGCATTCCTACCAAAGCAGGGATGGATTTCCATACATTTTGCATATAAGTGTCGAAGCTCAAATAAAAAAGTAAAAAAGTGCAAGTAAATAAGAAGGGGGAGGGTAAAAAAAAGAAATATTCGTAGCTTAACATATTCGCGATTGAGAATCAGTGCTTTAGTAGTGGCATTTTGGGGTAATCTGGAGCGGTGAGAGGGTGATGAGGCCCCCGTACGACATATGCATGACCATGATTAATGCGAGAAAAAATAGTTCCCGGAGCCAGGAGGAAAAAGATCGGGAAAAACCGGAAGAGCCCACCTGCGGAAGTGTGATACGTATCCGCAGAGATTCGGTGTCACTGTCATGAGCGCGTGATTGATGCCCAGACTGATGTGGAAGGCGAATAGCACTTGACGCGCCTCACTGGCGACCTCATCAGTCGGCTCCAGCAGCTCACCCGACCCAGGCCCGGCCCTACCCAGGATTTCCAAACCAAGGAGAGAGAGACTCAACCAAGGATTAGTTAGGGAGATAGGCGAATCAAACTCCTGAGGATGAAAAGAGATGAAATCTCGATCCTCTTCCCCTTCTCACTCCCGGAGGATAAAAAAAAAAGGAGGAAACGCGGAGTGGCTGGGGGAGAAATCGGAAAAAAAAAAAAAAATGATTCGCATATATCTAAGGGAAAAACCGCTGTGATATAAAATGTGATAAAAAGATAAATGCGCTAGTTTTATGCACGACGTTGTTGTAGATTAAGAAAGAACAGTAAAAACAATGTATTTATTTTGGGGGAGGACGTCTTTCTTAGAGGAATCTCTGACCCGAAAGGAAGGTAGAGAGATGCCAATTCAGATTACTGAATACTCGATTTGAAGCTATGAAAGGGTATTCACATTTCTTTCTTTCTTTTTTTTTTCTGTTAAAGGAATGAAATGGCTCGTAAATGCCCTTTCAAAAATTTTTATTTTTAAAAAGAAAAAAAAACTTTTCTATCAATCTACGAGTTGTAATTTTTTTAGAGAAGAAAACAGAATAAATGATACATTGAATTTATATTTGGTTACAAACATTTATAATTAATATTTACTTAATTATAAAAGGACATGTCTTTTCAAAATGAAAATTATACTATGGAACAATGTTTTAACGATTATTTAGTTAATTATTACGCCACTTGTATTTGTTGAGCAGTATGTTTTCTATTATAAGAAGATAAGTGTTACTTAAAGATTACATTATTAGTGTCGGATGCTTAAATTAATTACATGCAAGAATCTTTAAGTTTAAATTCTTTCGGTTATTTTTATAGTTAATAAAATAATTTAAGAAGAGTTTAAGAATTAATTAAGAATATTAATAGAAATATATACAAAACTAAATCTGTGAGTGAATCCTCCAGAAAGAATGTAGCCAAGAAGCACGAACCATATGCACCTAGGCATAAATACCACTTTCTTTTTATATCAGATACCTTCCAATATAATGATAAGAGGACCGTGGGAGAAACTTTTCATAACAAATTCTATTTCAGATCCATAACTAATTTAAAGTATAGAAAAAGTGAGTTTAGACAAACTTAGGTTAAGACATAGACTAGGTTAAACCTAAGCCAAGTTTCAATTACTGGAAAAAAAACATTAAAAATAATAAAATACAAACTATTGGAAGAAAATTTTCCCATTGCGTAATCTTCTCATAATTTATTTAAATTTTGATATTTTAAAAATTTCTTTTCTGTATTTTAAACTTCATGACTTACTCTAGGCGTGTCTGAACTCACTTTTTCTATACTATAAACTTTAAATTCCTTATAAAGGTGAAAGAGAACTTACTATGATTCTCTCGTGGTATAGTGTCCTCTTCGCAATAGTAATCTCACCCAAATAAGTTGAGTACAATTCCATTAATCCCCAATTACGTAGTATGAAATTCGAACTTGAAAAAGTCATCCTTATATACGTTACAAAGAAATCGGCAGTTGCGGGTTTTAAATAAAAAAGCATCTTCCTAAAACAGCAATCTCCAAATATTGCTTAACCTAAATAAGTATAACTGATTAAGTAAAATGAAAAATAATTTATGAAAAATTGCCAATACTTAAGTGGATATAAAGGCGTTAGACTTCCCATGGTTAAATGACAACGTAATCTAGTTACAAAGAAAATAGCCCTTTATTCTGAGACAACGATGAAAGAAAAAAAAAAGAAAGTTTTTCACTAAGGTGGCATATTTATAACTCTTTTCCTTTAGAAACAAGGAATCTAAGGGGAAAATTGCATCATCGTGTTATGACCGAAAGCTAAATGGGAAGTAAATGAGTGTTCAGGTTGGGCTTTTTATGCATTATAGAAAGAAGAGAAAGCAAATAGATGGGGCTTTTGCATGGTTGAAAATTTCGCCCTTAATATACGTTCAATGGAGGGGAGGCTAAGGAAAAAGAGGAAAAAAAGTTCGTCGCACTCTTGACAAATGGGGCTTTGACTGTGTAACGACCAGTTGACTGAGAAAAGAAAGATCCCGTTAAAGGTGCTCTCAAATAGAGAAGGAGCATTTTGATAGAGGATAGATCAGGATATCGCGCCCAACTATCAAATGGAAAAAGCGGAAAAGCAGGGCTGAGAAAAGCGGGTTTGATGAAGTGTACTTTGGAGTGCGTGGGAGTGTGGTGGAGTAGTAGGCCGACTTGAAAAATAAGGCAGGCCTCAGAAGTTAATGGCAGGCTTTGATGATGGGTATATTTATCAACAAGAGCTCCCTCCGTGCGCCGAAGTTCTCAATGGGAATTTATTTTAAAGTCATACAGAATATATATAGATATTTCTAATCAATCATTTTTTTTTTTTTTTTTTTTTTTTTTTTGAGTGGAGATGTTTTATTTGGAATCATTTCTGAAAAGTTAATGGGATATTGGAGAAAAAGTAAAACTGTAATGATTAGGTTAGAAAGAAAAAAATTCAACCAATAATAAGTTATTTCTTAGTTCAATAAACAATTATCATGATGAAAACCCTTTTTGATTTATGCTGATAATTTTATATTGACTGAGAAGAAAAGTATGGTCAAAATTACCAGAATATGATAAAATTTACTGTGTTTCTGGTTCTATTAGAAACGCCAAAAGTTCAGTAATTTTTTAACGAAGCGCCTTGTTATTGGTTTTGGTAAGATCAACAATAAAATATGGTATAGTATGCAATAAAAATTCGTAAATGTGGTCAAATTTCATATTTTAACATGATAACTTAGAGCATGGCATAAAAAACATTTATTTTGTTAAATTTACTTTTCAGTTTTGTATTTTTTACTAGATGTGTGGTAATAGGAACAGAACCAATTAAATGGTTTAAATACCATATATTCTATTTCTATTAACCATAATTACGTTTTTTTTTAACCATAAATGTCATTACCATAAAATACGGTAATTTTACACGAATGTTTTTCTTCATGTAGATTTAGATGATCAACAAATCTATCGATGAAAGATTATACCCTTATTTTCAAGTCCTTGAAGAATAACATTTAGCACAAAAAAAAAATATATATTAATATAAAAAGCACTGAATAAAATGTAATTTTATAAAATTAGTTGAATATTCTAATTGTAATTGTATATATATATATATATATATATATATATATATATATATATATATATATATATATATATATATATATATATATATACACATACAGAATTTCATAAAAAAATGACTTGAACAAAACTAAAAGCAGGAAGATTACTTAAATGATATATGGTCATCAAAAAAAATTTTGTTGTCTATAATAAATTTAATAACATTTTAAAAGAAGGAGTTTTTTTAAAAAGAAAATATATATACATAAATTACCAATCTTTATAAATTTACCTGATTTTAATTTCAATTATTTAAATTCAATCCAAATTTAATTTAAATTTCAGACTATCCAATTATAATTAACACAAGAAAAAAAAGTTTTTTATGTGTCTCTTATAAAGATATTTAAGAACAATCATTAAAAATTCTTAAGTACTCTTTTAAACAATATACCCGCTTCATTTTGTTAAGCGTTAATTTCGAGGTTTAAAGCTTACGACTCCTGCCTTATTAGTATTTTTTTAGTAATAATAAATATACATGAAATATATATGTGAAATTAAATAAAATTCTTTTTTTAAATCCGTTTATTTGCATTGTTTTTTAAATGATAGTTCAAAAAAAAAAAAAATAATAATAATAAAATGCTTATAGTAAAATGTTATGCATAAAACGGAGCATGAGTTTATGGGAAGATGAATGTCCGCACTAGTCTTGCATCGACTATTGTTATTATTGCATTTTTTTCACCTTTAACATCAGTATTTTTTAAAATTTATTTTGAAATTATCAGTCTTTGAAATGAATGACGGCCAAAATAACGTCTTAGACTTAAAACTAAAATTTTTAAAAATCAAATCTTTCAAATTTTGAAGCCCCGTTTTTCAAAATATGCTAAAAGTGTGGAAGAATAAAATATTTTTTCCCCTTGAGACTGTTAAGAAACGAATGCTAGAAATAGCTATTGACTGAAAATGTTAATAATAATAAAAATAATTATAATAATACTAAAAAACGTCAATTTAACCATGTGACTCGTTTATAAAAATTAGTTTTGATAATACAATTTTTTATTTTTTGCACTTTACTTACTGAAATACTAATTAATGTTAAATTCCTTAATATATGATAAACATTAAATTATAGTACTTACTTTTCTTTTAATAAAAATATTTCAAAATACAGAAAAAGTTTTGGGTTTAAGAAAAAAAAATTTTTTTTTCCTTCCTGATATTGTGTTATTTATAAGTTTTTTTTTCTGGCTTATATTTTTTTCAATGTTTTTTTGTTTGTTTTGTTTTACATTTAATTTCCCAGAAACAAATTTCCCAGAAAGTGATGTCTCCGTTGCATTCACGTTCTATTTGATTGTAGGGTACTAAAAAGTGATTAATCAGAAACTTGATATCCACAAAATAATGAAAAAAAAAATAAATAAATAAAAATTAAAAACAATCTCGATTAAAGATCATCACAACTAAATCAACGATAAAGTATCGTAACTTTTATTTTTGTGATAAATAGAGGCAATGAATATATCTTCTGAATTTCAAAAAAAATTTATCACAAAAATATATCTTAAGATTTTGATTCCTATAAAAACAAATTCAGAAAAAAAATAGCCTTTCAAATTCAACTCTTAGTTGGCGATGATTTTTTCTCCAAAATAATTTAATATTTTGTATTAAACAACATATATGAATAAAAAATTTTAATTATGTATGAAATGTGTAATAAATTTATATGTTTGATAAAAGTTTTAGAACCCTTTCTATACCTTTGAAAGAGGCAGTTCAATAGAAACTTTTTCTAGCCTACGATAGAAAACTTTGATGCAATTCTTCAATCTATTAAAGATGAAAAAACTTTTGAAAATTTCTCATTTTTAAAACGTTTCTTAAGAGAAAATTTTTCCATTCTTCCGGTTTGTGGAAAAAAAAGGTCTATGTATTCCTCATATTTCCAACTTTTCTGGACGTACTGAAGGGATTGTGTTTAGTCAAACTGTTTTGAAGATCTTTAAAGTGAATACGAAAGAGTTTAGAAAAGAAAGCGAGAAATTGTCATTTTTCTAGAGTAAAAACGAAGTGATGAAGGCTTTGAAAAAGAAAAGATCAAATGAAAGACAGAATGTTCATCCGCCATGCAGTCTGTGAAATTCTGACGTCACAGAAGTTTTCTGAAAAGCAATTGGGGTTGCCACTATTAAAAACGATATCGCCGATTTTGGAGAGAAATATCGTTTTAAAATAGTAACTTTTTCAGCTCTTAGAAATGAATCACAACAATTCCGTAAAAGCTATTAAAAAATCAAGGTAAAGTGACTGCAAAAGTACAATTAAAAAAAAAAAAAAAAAGAAAGAAAGAAAGAAATCATCATAAGCTAAGTTAATTATAAAAAACTATTTTGAATATAAATAAAAAAAGTAATTTTTTTAAATGTTTACATAGTCCATTTTCACAGATTCCGTTGTGTCAATGCGTGTTTTTTCTACAAAAATTACATGAATAAAAATCAACATTGTCTTAAGAATTGATTTTTTTCCAGCATAAAATTAAAAACAAACCATGTAAATAAAATTTAAAAAAAATCAAGATATAATTTGATTTCGTTGGCATATTTATTCCGCCAAAACACTTAGTAACTAAAATAATCAGAAAAAAATTAAAAACATATCCTATTTTTTAAAACACGTCATTAAAACGTCTTAATGCTATGCCCAAAATAAGTTATATCATTTATAAATTGGAGCTCTAAAGGGCGGAGGGGAGATTTAACCGTAAAGTGCGCCAGGTATTCCAAATCTCATCTCCCAATTTCATCACCCTTTCTCCAAATTACACGATCATATCGCTTTAGCGGCATCATTTTTTTGCCAAGTGGCGGAATTTGGCTTTTAAAAATCGCGCCCAGAATGGCAACCTTGGGCGTGGACAGTGGGTAGCGCTGTCCAATGGGAAGCAGCGACCAGCACTGCTGCCATAAATCACAGCAGTGACAGATATTTGACAGCCGATGATGGATGTCCGTGCATAGTAAATGGCGCATTGATTTCTGCACCTACCCACCCCTCACCCCAACAAGCAGGAGGGGTGCAGCCTTTATTCAGCCGTCAAGATCGAGTATAATGGATGGCTTTCCAAACCCTGGGGGTCACCAGCAATGTACTTCTTACAGCCCTGCCTGCGACAGTCTTCTTAACGAGAATATAAGAAGGCCGGCCTGCCTTCGCTAATATCCTTGTCGTATATAGGGGTGGGGCAAAGGGATTTTCGTGCGGGAGGGTTCTGACTCGACTAGGAATTGTCTGGAGTGACCTATCACTCGATTTTTATTTCCTACACGCGTACAAGAAACGAAAAGTTTTGGGGACAATTTTTTACTTTTTTCACCACCCCTTTTTTCCACTGTTTAAACTTTGAAGGGGGTGGGGGTTGCGTTTTAAAGTATCGGCAATATGCTCTCATTATTGTTTTGAAGTGTGTTTTAGAATTTTTAAAAAAATACATAATTGGAGCCTTATTAAGAATCAGGTTTTAGATAGTTATGAATCAACAATTCACCCCAGCCACCCTTTCGCAGGTTTGCCTCAAGAGATTATTCAGCTAGGATAGGTTATTTGACATTGTTTAAAATGAGATGGTCCAATAACACTTTAGGGCGGGGGTGAAATGTTTGCTTCACTGCTTTTTGGCGAAATATTTTTTCATAAATTGACATTTTCTTCTGCATGAAGTATTGACATGTAGATAGAATTATTTAACTGCTCAATGAAAAATACCGAAAATGTCCCAAAAATTTTTTGACATAAAAAAATAGCTAGCATTGATGCTCAACGCTATGGGAATAACAATATATTGCCAGGAGATATTATTTATTGAACGTGATACGTTTGTAATATAAAATAATTATATTATTTATACAATGTTTAATATTGTCATCTATTGAAATTTATCAACAACCGAGCTAATATCGCATTCGATAATAATAATTATCGTCATCGATAATACTCGAGGAATTATCATTTTTGACATTTATGTTTGCCAATATAATAAACGCTATATTTCGTATTCCATAATAAATCATTATTGATAATTATAGCGATTTTATAGTTGACGATAATAGCAAAATTATTCAATATTTATCGTAAAGCAGGATACTCACTATGGACTGTCAGAAAACAGAATTATTAAACTGAAAAAAATCTAAAATCTTCCAATATTTCTTTCGAAGAAAGTGTGTGTAAAAAACTGTTATGATTCGATATTTAAGGAATATCGGCAATACGATACGTTGTCAAAAAATGTAGATATCTCTGGTTATAACGTAATGTTTAGTCCAAAATAATTTACCTTATTTTCTTTTAAATTTTTGTTATTGAAATTATGATAATACCATGACAAATATAATAATATAATTATACATTTATATTATTATATTTGTTATTGCATTATCATATTACGATATTCATTATTGCCTACAAGTATTACGATAGTAACGTATTCGACGAATACGCTTGCGATGATATTTGCGATGATCACTTTCCATACCTATCATTGTCAATAAATATAGTGATATCATTGTTATCAATAATTATGCAATACTCGATATTTATGGTAAGAAAAATAATCATGATACATTATTAAAATATATTTTAGAATATAGAAATCTCACTATTTATAAATATCGATATTTCACGATATATCCTAGCTCTTGTTAGGATCGCATTGTGTTTATATACAAAATAATATACATAAGTCCTAGTTTAAAATAAATGTTTACAGTATTTTGGAGTGATTAAATAGAATTTTATTTATCATGAGACTTTGCCCTGAGGTAACACGAATAAAGTATGTTTGCGGTAATATTTTCCCACCCTGTTTTTCATTTTTTTATTTTCTTATTAGCAAAGTTAAACTAAAATTGTAAGTAGTAAAATTTTTTATTGTTAAGGGAGACCACCATGAATTGTTACAATAATAGGGATTGGTTGCACGGTTAGAATTTTCATTCTAAAATTACGGTGAAACAACTGGCAGCTGTCTGTCCATCCGATTTACCGTAAAGTTTACGGTAAGGAACATTTCTTTCCTTTATTGTTTTGTAACCATTTACAAATAGTATGATTATAAAACCATGAATACAAAACTATACGGTGTTTTTACCATATACAATTAGCATCTTTCAAAACCCTAAGAAAAAAATATTTAACTAGACATGGAAGCTCAGCTTTTCGTAACGTAATGCGCATTGTAGAGTGCTGGATACTGGGAATTCGTCATGCGTTGAAGAGAATGGAGAAAATTGGTGTCCTGGGTTTCGAACCCCTGTTCTGCCGGACATGAAATTCGCCTCCTCGGCTATGAAATGTACTCAGTTGCGCGGAATTAAGTGGCTTCAATAGGTGGTCTTAGTTGATGTGATAAAATTCTGGTTGTTTAACCGTATTAGGTGAACGCAGTTAATAAACTGTTTTTCTTTCACTTGACAGTTTGATTACTATTTTATTTCAAATTATTTGACTCTTTTGATTGAATATGGTAAAATAACCGTTGAATAAATTGTTATTTAACCATTTTTTCCGAGAAATTTCTAAGAGTGTGTCAGATAAATTAATTATGATATTTTTAAATGGAAATAAGACTCAATGTGAGATTTAAATAATGAAAATGTAAATAAATTTTTATTAATATCATATAAAAAAAGAGGAGGAATATATATATATATATATATATATATATATATATATTGAAATTTTTAATATTCGAAACATAATTATTTAATTATTTTCCAGAATTCTTAAAATTAAAAAACTCTTGATTCCTGAAATTATAAAAAAAAGTAAATTATTTCCCGAGAAATCATTAAATTAATGATGCTCCTTGCAGCAGGTAAAGTTTCCTTAAGTATAAGTAAGACTTTAAAATTCTTTTTTTAATTTATTGAAGTATTTATTTACTTGTTATAATTTTTGAGACAGTTGGATCAATATTTTTTATTATGCTTGGAATTGAAATCAGTAATTTTGTTTATATCAAAAGCAGCATAAATAACTTATCAATTATATAAACCTTCCAAAATTATTATTTTTCTCATTTTCCCATTTTTAAAATGCAACATAAGCATTCCCCTTAGTTTAAGTACATTTTTGGGAAAAATATTTACGCAGTTTCACGGAAATTCCTTTTTTAAAGCAAATATAATAAAATATTTGATTTGCTATTTAGGAGTAAATAGAGGGCGCAGCTAGAATGTGTTGAAGCCTAATTAAAATAAGTTTGGGGAAATTTTATACTTTTTATAAATAAATTTTGGAGTATATCAGAGCAGCAGTAACATCTCTTCCTAATACTGCACAGTTTATGCTATAATCCCATTTGAAATAGACCCAAAATCTTAAGACATATATATATATGAAAAAAAAAAAAAAAAAAAATGAAGCTGAAACCAAAATTAGATTTGTTTTATCAATCAAAAATTGAAAGAAACATAATTCAAGTTTAAATTTGACGTTCCAGATATAGAAATATCCGCAATATTAAGTGTCCTTTCAAAATGTCAAAAATTTTTCGAAAAATGAGCAATTTCGATATCAGCAAATGTCCCCATATCTCAAAGAATATACTCGGACGATTGATCTTCGCTAAAAGTTTCATTTACTGTTCTAAAGTTTAAGTTTACTCTAAGAGGCTATATAAAGCAAAAGAACAAAACAAAACAAAAAAACTTTTGGTCCTGGCAATTGAAAGCAGTTTGGTGACGAGTTAGTGGGTGTAGTTGGGGGAGGGGAGGGCAGAGAAAGATACTATCAAAGAAAAATTGGGTGGGAAACTAAAAAAAAAATATTTAAAAATAATAAAAATAAAATAAAACATGTCGCAGAGGTCGAGCATGGAATACAATAGCTATCTTAATGCACTTACTTACTATATCGAATGCTGGGATATTGATTATCAATTTTTACCCTTCCTTTAAGATCTCGTTGTTAGACGTATGCGAAAAAGATGGACTTCACCCAATTTTAAAAAGTCTGGTTAAAGCTTTTGTTCTCTTTTATTCCAATTTTTCCCATTCCAATTTTTCTTTTCAGGATAAAAAAAAAACGTTCTTTGAAGGGTTGCCGGAGTTTTGCAGGTAGCTAAAAGACTCTTGTTTGGGATTTAATGTTGCAGAAAATTTCTTTGCAACAATTATTGGGAGTTATTAAAAAAAGAAAAAATAGCTTCATTTTAAATATTGATATAAAGAATAATATTCTTCACAGTAAGATACATTAAATTTTTATAACGGAAATATAAATAAATGTTGACATTTTTTCTCCTTTTAAATAATGATATTAAGAAGTTAAACTATAAATAAAATAATAAATGGTTTTCCTTTCTTGTGTACAAGATAATGATAAAATTCATTTCAAAAATCTCACATATTACTTTTTCTCATTCTTGTTTAACCTTATAAAAGGATGGTTCAGCATAGACCACGTGATTTGAAAAGAAGAGCATGCGATTTATTTAAATCCCGCTAAGCAGTTGTAAGAGTTTACTGAGATTACTAAAAACTTAAATTTCAGGATTTTTGAAACAGGAATTTATTTTTGTATTATATTGGCAATATAATCTGTTGCATTTCTTTAAATGAGGATTGAAAAACGGTTAAATAACAAATGAGCGTGCTTTCATTCCTTGTGTACAAAAATCTGCTATAACTGTTTCAACGATAATAATGTTGGGGGTCATTCAAATATAATGTTTTTGATACTTTTGGATTCCCTTCCTCCCATGTCAGCAAAATTAAGCAAATTACAAAACCACTTCTATACTAACGTAAGAAAGTAACTACAATCTCCCCCTTTTGTTTTTTGCTTAAGCTTTGACTTTCACTGTTGGAATTTAATTTTAAGAACTTCAGGATTAAATTCAAATAAGAGATGAAATTTGCATAAAACAAAATTTACGTATTAATTTATTTTATAAAATTTTAAACTCCTTGAAGATTTTTTCCCCTCCAGTTTCTGTCCTTCCCCAAATATAATTTTTTATTCCACATTTGAAATTTTCCAAGTGTAATTTTTTTGCATTAACGCATTTTTGTCATGTTTTTTTTTGTACTTAAGAAAAATTTTGTGTTTTACAAAAGCATTGATCCGTTCATTCCCTCTGTCAACAAAATTAAGCAAGACACAAATACCTTCCCCCCTTTAAATACTAACGCAACATTTAAACAGTCCCTTCCTAAAAAACAATAAAAAAAAAGGCATTAAACCTTTGTTAATTTAAATACATAATTTAAATAAGACTAAGTTTTTTCTGGTTTATATAATTGAAAAACAACTTATAACTGTTTGATATTAGGGAATTAAAAAATGGAAATTTTCAGAAAAGAACATTTGATTTTTAATATTTTAATCATATTAGCAACATGCTTAAAGTAGAAAAACTCTCCAAATTTTTATAGTAATTTGATTTTATCCCATTTGATTTGAAGGGAATTATTCATAAATACAGGATGTTGCGTAAAGACCGCCTTTAATATGTATTTTTAGAATCTTTATTAAAAATTAAAACTAAAATAATACACATTAGGTGTAACAAATTAATATTCAACAGAGGTAAAAACAAAAATTTATGTCAAAATCTAACCAATTACAATAGAAGAAGGCAGATGTAACAAACATAAAAATAGGTTTAATGGGAGGTTGAAACTTAAAGATATTTTTAATAACCGTTCTTCAACTCTTCTCATTCCTTTCGCTATCAAACATGTCTTATTTATTACTCCAGTATTTCTGTGCTGTAATTTGTCATATTCCGAAAGCGTTATTGTTTTTTCGTCACTTGAATAGTAATTTACAACTTCAAATGTGCATATTTTTTTTCATTTTTGATAAGAATTGTAAAACTGCATATTAAGGGTGGTTTTTACAGCAGAGATCTTAGAAAATGTCAAAATGGTAAACGTATCTAAGACTTAAATAATGAATTATTGCTTTTGCCTTACATCGTATAATTATTGGAAAAAATAAAATTATAATGATAATGTAGCCAGTACTCCATTATTTAATAGCATTAAGTCTGCAATAATAAGAATCTTATTTAGGTAAAACAGCAAAATCTTTCAATTTTTGAGCCATAACAATTATATTACAGTAGAAAATAAGTAAAAAATTAAAGTTTTAAATTCATTAAAATTATACACTCAGTTCTAAACATTTTCACAGTTAAATACTACATTTTAGCAAAATATTATTATTTAAAATTTTAAAGAAATACATTTAAATCAAGCATTAAAAAATACAAATTATCAACTATCATTTAATTCTAATTTTATTTGAAATTCTGAAGATTTAAAAATTACAAACCATCAGTATTTTTAAATTAATAATTGTACTAACAAATTCTTTTTCAGTGAAAACTTAATTAAAACAAATCCTTTTTAAAAACTTTCCAAAAATAGGGAAAGAGTCTTTTTAAAAAAAAAAAAAAAAAAAAAAAAAAATGCATGAATGGGTAAGTACTAATTTATATCTGTCAAAACTTGGAATAAAAACTCTGATTTTAATAATTTTAGGAAGTAGAGAACATAATAAGAAAAACATTAAAATTATTTTTTTTTCTAAAATATTAAAAATAAATCACTCATGTTGAGAAAGGATATCTTAAGGATTAAAATTTAAGTCCTTTAGCTTCCCGAACTAATCCTATGCTTATCTTGAGAATATATCTAAATTACAATGAGGTTTTTAAATTGAAAATTAGCTTCAGATATAAGCTTAGAATTAAGCTCAAGATTTCGGCTTGTTTTCTTTGATCTTTATATTATATACCATTTGAAAGCTAAGCCAAAGTGCTAAGTAAAAAAAAAAAAATAATAATAAAGAAAAGTTATAGTTAAAATTTTTTCTTCCTATTTTTGAATAAATTTTACTCGTATAATCGATATTAAAGAGAAAAAACAGCAGAAGATATAAAAAAAAAAAAAAAAACATTTGGCAATTAGTTTTATTTAGTGTAATACAATTTGAAAGACTTCTCTGTTGAAAATTCTCTTATTTTTTTCAGACTTAGAACTTACGTTGAAATTGAGTTTACATTAAAAAAATTGGTACAATTTTAATTGTATTGGGTTATTTTCCTTGACCTTGATATTATATGCCATTTGTAAGCTAAGGCCAATTGCTAAATATAAGCAAAAAAAAAAACAAAAAAAGTAATAGTTAAACTTTTACTTTCTAATTTTGAATAAATATGTTTGCATTATCGATATACAAGAGAAAAACAACCGGATCGCAGGTAAAAAAAAAAAAAAAAAAACTTAGGCAATTAGTTTAATTTAGTCTAATATAATTTGAAAGACTTTCCTGTTCAAAAATTCTAAGTTGAAATTGAGTTTACTTTAAACAATTGGTATAATTAAGAGTTCATTATATTTGTCAATACAAAATAATTTAGTATTATCGAAGTCAGATTCTATGCAAGAAGAAAACTATGAACAACATATCAGTAAACAATTATTTCCATAACAATTCGATACTTAGTCCAATAACGATTTAAAGGACCTGATAATAAATCCAGATATTTCCATAAGAAATGAAGGTTAATCGAAATATTAATAATTGACTGCTATTCTGGTTGAAAAATTTTAAATTCGATATATAATTTTAGATTTGTTAACGGAACTGTGTTATATTTAGTGATGTTTAATATTTTGGGACTATTTTATACACTTTAGTTATTTTACTCTCACCCGAACGCAAGGGGAGTTTTTTGTTTTACACATGAAACTACGATTTTTCATTGAAAATATTTTCGTTATTAATTTAATGAACGACAATTTTTCTTTTTAATGGAAAATTTTGAAATTGGGATTGCATGTGTATTATGCTAAATGAGTTAGTTAATGTAATGTGTTAAATTTGCAAAATTTAAAAAAATGAAATAAAAAAAACTATATTAAAATAGTGGGGAATATTTGGCAGACGTGTATGAATGATGACCCTTTAAACCTGTATTTATTTTTTAAATTTTTAAAAATTTAAATAGTTGCATATAGCATTGGGCATAAAATCACATGATTATGCGAAATTACGCCATTTCGTGAAAGTTAACATCAAAAATAAAATGGTGCCTTAGGTCAGGTCAAAACATAAGCCATTCATTTACGGACGAAAATATGAGAAATTAAAGTGTTTATAACTACAGGGTGGGCCAAAAACACTCGGACAAATTTATTGCATCATAGAATAAAAGTTAACAAATTTTTTTTAAAGTTGTGTACAAATTTTTTTTAACCAATTTAATTATAAAATATTTTATGATATAGCTCCTAGTTTACGTGATGTGTTTTTGACTTTATCATCTAACCACCTAGCTACTAAGTTTGAAGTTCAGTTTTTTCGACGAGAATTAGATAGATTTAAGGTCTCAGCTGAAAATTTCAAATTTCAAAAGCGTTTGCGCCCCAGCAAATGTTGGTCACTTTGATACCAATTAAATTTATTTATTACTCAAAGTTTACTCTTATTATTATTATTTGCTTTATTGTGTTAATTAATTTATTTTTAATAAAGCAACATTTTCAATTTAATTGATGTTATTTTTTAATGTGCTTGTCTGATATTTTAGCCCCACCATATAATATATTTTAGTTAATTTTCGTATTTATACTTTCTTTTTTTAATTTACGTAAAGTGGATCAACCGTGAGAGATAGGAGACGCCATGAACTACTTTTCCTCGATCCCTGGATGCTGATTTATTATGATAAATTTTAGAAAACATTAAGTAAAAATATTCATTTAATTAAAGTTTCAAGAAGATTTTCTATAAGAAAAATTTTTGACAGCAAAATATTTAAATTATTTATGAAGAGAAAACTACTCAACAACTGTTTCGCTAATATGTGTCAATATGCATGACTATTAAAAATTTAAAAAAAAATTTATATATATATTATTATATTAATTACATTAAGAGAATTAAAAACAGTTAAATTTTGATTAAACAGACTTTTAATTGAAGATGGACCACTGTGCGCCATGTGTTTTACATAAGAAGAACAATGGAGGGGGACGGTTTACACCCATGAAAGCTGATTCTGAGAAGAATAAGTTTTAAGGTTTGAAAATTTTTAGGATCAAGCATTCGATAGAAACTGTAAAAATTAAAATATAAACGAATATCACAAGCAATTATTTATATCCCTCATAAATTTAATAACAAAATTGATATTTTTTGGTGTTCAGAAAAAATTAAATTTGAAAATAGGGTTTAACAAGAACCGTTTTTTCCTCAAAATTTCTTCCCAATACTCACTAGTCTTCTTCTCTAGACTTTTTTATGTTCTTCTCGTCTACGCGTGGAGAAGAGCCGTTTTCCCCTGTACGATCCATCTTCATTGTGTAATAACTCACGAGGAGAGCTAATTTTCCACGTTATTGTTTTTTGAAAACTTAGTAATCCTTTCAAAATACAGAAGAAGGTGATTCAATCGTCATTTTTTTGAAAAATGGACATAAACCGTACTTTCCCATTGATCTTCATACGAAACTATGGTATATTGAACCAAACTCTTAGTGAATTTTATGTATTTGCTAATTATAAATACTATCTGGTTTTACGATTTGTAAAAGAAAGAATTAACCAATAAACAAAATGGAAAAAAAAAGTGCGTGAAGTATATTGGTAAACGTGTATGATATAATGGTAACTGAATAATATAATATTTTATCAAACATTTCTTTTGAAATTTGTTTTAAAAAAATGACAAGGTCTTTCCTCATTATTAGGGATTTCAAAATTTTAAGAATTTTCTGATTCTCACTCTCTCCCCTATAGTTTTTATAATAGGGGAGAGCGCATACTGTTTTACTTACTAAATGAATATCATAGACATAGTTTTAAATTGTATTGTAGAAATGTATTTTTAAACTGATTATCATTTTAAAAAATGAATCTCATTAATCGTTCTTGAATGTTGTTTTAAAATGAACATCGTTCGTTTTGTATATAACTTGATTGAATATTTTAACGTTTGTGATGTTTTTCATTTATAAACGAAATTGTGTTTGGATTTAATTATTAAAATGATATAGATGTTTCGGTAAATTTAATTACGTATATTGAGCGGAACTTAAAAACAAACTAGTAATATCTATTCTATATTTGTGAATCCACTCTTTAGAAAATAATTTTATTACCTCTTCTGTAAACTGTAGAGTAATTAGAGTCAAATGAGTTAACGATTATTTACAGTTGCGAAATAGCCCTTCAAAAAACGCTTAGGGAAAATACTGTTTAATACATTACATGAAGATTGTTTTTAAATAATATTTAGTAAGGAAGACAAATAGTTTAAAATAATCTGATATAATTAAATGGATTTGAGTTCTACTTTTTATAATAGTAATATCTTTATAACACAACCAACAGTTTAAATAAAAATTTTGAAAAATTTGCAGTGCCTCTTCCTTAAATTTTAGAACGCAATGCTATTTATTTATTGATACATTCTTCAGCTATCTGCACTTAAATATTAGAAGCTGAATAATTCGTTAAAAATGTGGGATTTAAAAAAGTGGAATAAAAAATAAAACGTGAAATTTTTAAACAAAAATAGAATTTAAAAAAACAATGGAAATGATTAGAAGACGAGATCACAAAATATTATAAATTTAACTATAAGCAAAATATGTAACCGATGTTTTGAATGGTTTAAATAAAGCATATCAATTAATATTTATAGTAAAATTTAAATTATAATTAAAGTAAACTGCTAAAAAAAAACTAAAGTAAGTATGTTATTATTTAAAAATATGTTTTTTAAATAATAACATACATTTCAAAAATTATATAAGGCAATTAGATCAAACATTTGTGATTTTTATATTGCTAATGAGAGCATAACAACAAATAAAAGTAAAATATGTTTATTTGTTTTTTCTCGCATAAAATGTGTCAAAGAGTAAAAAAAAAAAAATTTATAAATTGGCTAAGCATAAAAGAGCTAGAAAAAAATTAATTATGGTTAAATTAAATGCTTAAACAGGCTATAATAAATTGTTAATAGTTTAGTTATTAATTCAATTCTAAGACCATCTGTTCATTCAATATGTTTAAGAAGGTAAGTCGTATTAATTAAATATTCATTAAGCTTCTTTTATTGAATTGAATAACATTTTCGATGCTAAACTTTTGTTCAGTGAAATAAATCTTTGCTGGTCATTAAGTGATTTTTTTTCTCCAAAAAACGGTTTATGAGAATTATTAGTTTTTAAGAATCACAATTAAGGGTATTAATGTTTAGTTAATTAACTTTAGATTTTTCGTATATATTTAAGCAAGTAATGATATTTTATACTTTAATTGCGGTTAATAACTAACTGTACCTGCTTGTAATGAATTTTTATTTCTTATTAACCATAACATGCAGTAACTATTTATGCAGTTTTATGGATTGTATCAGCTAATATTGAAATCAAATTAATTCGATTATGAATTTAAATTTAATGATTTGATTTTTAAGAAAAATTACTCACTTCAGTGACAGATCGTAGGGCATTTAATTTTAATGGGAAGAAGAAACAATTTTTGATTAGTATCCTGAATTTGAGAAGTTTTTACTTTTTATTAATTTAAAATGCAATATATTGCAGATATTTTTTAAATGTAACAGCAAGGAATATAGTATTAAAATTTAAACTCATTATATTTAATGTAAATATTTATAAGACTATTCATTTTGTTCCAAAATCAAATTATATTTTTATTTTAGTGGAATAAAGAAATAATCATATTATCTCGAATAATTCCTTTATCTGAATGAAACAAGGAAAATATATTTGTTCAATTACTACTACTTTATCTTAAAATAACAATAAATTCAATTATTCTTTTATCTTAGTGGAATGAAGAGAATATTATATCTAGTTATTCTTTTATCTTTGTGCAATAAAGAGAATACATTTAATCTCTAGTTATTCTTCTGTTTTAGAAGAACAAAATCTCTTGTTAATTCTTTTTCTTTGTAGAACGAATAGGATGCTATATTTAGATATTCTTTAATCGTCGTGAAATAAAGATAATATTACTTTATCGATAGTTAGTCTCTAACTTTAAAAATACCTAATAAAGTACGAAACTTCAAAAAAAAAAAAAAAAAAAAAAAAAAATTTTAACTGTAAAATACAAATATTCCGTCAAGTACGGTTACTTTACGGAATACCCATTACGCTTGGCCTCCATACTCCTTTATCGTCACTTCATTTTCGATCGTCTAGTCTTCATTCTAGTATCGTCATTCCAGTTAAAAATCTCCCACAATGCACTACGATGAGGTTCTGTCATTTCGTCATATATCTGAGAGTTCCCGCTTCGTCACAAATCACGTGATTTCGTGACAAAATGATTCTCAAAATTAACGAAATACAGCTCAAGGATGGTTGAATCGTCAAATGTGAGAGTTTTATTTCTGGAAGTGAATTTTTGTACTTTAGCAACTGTCACAAAAAAGGCAGCTACACCCCTCAGACTGGCTCTAAATAATTATTAAAACAATACAAATTATTTTACATAAGAAAAAAATGTCTTACCTGTGTGTAGCCGTGTGTGTTGCTGAACATGTGATAGTTGTTTAAAGCGCCTGTCACAATAGGAGCATTTGTAGGGTTTTTCGCCCGTGTGGATCCTTATGTGTTGCGTTAATTGATGATTAGAGGAGAAAGACTTGAGACATTGTTGACATTGATGGGGTTTAACTTCTCCTCGATGGATTTCCCTTGCATGGTGCTGCATAGCCGACTTGTGCAGGAAGATCTAGAAACATACAATATATCCTTATTATAGACATGTAAAATTTAAAAAAAAAAAAAAAAAAAGTCTTTTTTATCATACAAAAAAAAAAAATCAATAATACAATGCAAGTATCAGCATTGTAATAAAAAAGTTGCAAATTACTTTTTGGTAATTTTCATTTTAAAATTAAACGTTCAAAACCTGATATTTCGCAATTAGATAGATTTATTTTGAATTCATTAATATATTTTTATTACGCTGATAAAAACGGAAAGTTTAGAGTGAAGTTTTAATCGTTACATCATATGAAATAAAACAGATCTAATGTTAGGCGATTCTTTTGAGCAATGTATTATTTTCTTGTAATATTTATGAATGCTTAAATATTACAAATCGAAACCAAGGAAGTTAATTCAAGTTAATTAGAATAACATTGGCTTTTATTTGTACAAACTGACCAATAAAAGACTTTGACTGTGTGGGTGGCCATCGATTCTAAACGGAGGTAGGTAGCTTTAGTTAAGGGGAGATATAATTAAATTTCGAATATAAAATTTACTTTTGAATTAGTAAAAACACAATACTAATGTCATTGAAATCTTTTAGAGTCGTTAACTTACAAGACTTGGAACATTAACTTGTTTTATTAGGGGGAAACCTACAATTGTTAAATGTGCAAAATTGATTGATTTGCAATATTTACAAGTGTTCAAATCTCAGAAACTAATTTATACTGAAGTTAAAACATAAATGGGAGTGAGTATACTGAAGTTAAAACATAAATGATAATTTAAAAGAAAGTATTATAATTTAGATTAAGTGAAATAAATAGTAAATAATTTTGTAATGAAGAAACAAACACGTTAAAACTAAACAGTAAGAAAAGTGAAAGGATTCAATGAACAATGATATTCTCTAAAATTTTTCAAAATGTAAGAATCTTTATCTAAGTATTATTAAGCTTTCGATTGATTATGATATTGCTTTCCCATGGAATATATTTTGGGAAGTACAGATGAGGTGTTGGCAAATATTTTCATTAAAATAAACAAATAAGATGTTATTAAAACGGATACATTATTTAAAATTTTTACGTTTTAACATAAAAGAAAAAAAAAACGTTATTGGTTTTCCAGATAACTCTTTGCTCCAAGCGTTGCATAATATTTAAATCCACTTTTGTTACTATTTTAAATAATGGTTGAATTAATATAATTAAGAACTCTAATTTTCACTTAAAAAATATGAAATAGAAAAAAGACTTAAAACGGAATTTTATATCATAAAGTGGAGAAAAAAAACCCTAAATAATATTATATTTAATAATTTTTTAGGAGCTTCATAAAAGTTCCTTACTTAAAGAGTTTGCTACGTAGTTAACATAAATGAATGATGGAACTGCTTATTTCAACATAATAATTAAGCGGCATTTGTTAATTTTATAAGACAAAAAAGTGTTTTTTTCATTCATTAAACGAAATTATAAAAAAAAGTAACATGTTAATCACTAATGTTAGTTTCAATAAAGAAAATTGAGTTGAAATCAGGTATAAAATTAATATGTATGTTATTAATATTTGAAAATAATGATGGAGAAAAATCTAAACAAATAAAGAAAATGTTTATTAAGTGTGAAAAAAGTAACAGAATTTTAAGAAAAGAAACCATTCAATTTACACCCTATTTTCTATAAACAGATCAAAACTTCCAATTTATGATGACCAACTTATTTGGCATTTCTGGGAGAAAAAAATCATCTTCATTCAGCATTTTTTTCGTTGGTTTGTTGAATTAGATATGACCGATAACAAGGTCTCGAGGCAGTTTTATAGCCCAGAGGAGCTCAAAGATAAGACAAAAGAAATGATGTAGTGGATAAAAAAAAAAAAAAAAATAATAATAATATCATAAAGTGTTTACGTCTTGTTTAGGTTTTTTTTTTTTCCCTTCCTCTTTTCAGTCAGCTAAAGCTAACTCCATTTTGTTCTAGGCATTGACAATTGACAACAATGAAAATTACAACTCGTCAGTTTTGCTGCGCAATAATGAGGTTCATCGCCTTTTCCTGATAATATATATATATATATATATTTTTTTATCCTTTGTTTCTGATCAGGTTCCCCTATTGAGTTTATCCCAAAAAGAAAATAAACGAATGAAGTCCCACTGATCTATGGAATCTGATGCCTTATCCCCCGGAGATTGGACTAGTTACAAACTAGTCCTTCAGTTGCACTTTTCACCTTTTCATTGAGTATTTTTTCTTTCTTTGGTATCTCACACAGTTTGAACCGTGCCTGACAAATCTTGTTAAGGTCCAGAGCGTCTGTATGAACTATACATACATACATGGTTGAAGATGGACAGTCAGACACTGGGATCTTTGGCGAGGTTAAGCTTTCTGGGAAAGAATTTTTCGTAGTTTCTTGTAAAAGGTAAAGCTGGATTTGGCTTCATTTTTGCTCTAAACTAATTTGAAGAAGCTTAAGGCGAGCGTCTTTCTGGCATGTAGGAGATAGGTGAGGATTTGGAAAGGGTGGTGGTATATCTAAAGAGATTGTGGCTCAACTCGGAATCGGCTAGAATGTTGACAGCTTTCCGCGAGTTTTACCACCTTTTCCTTTAAGATTTATCTTCTTTCTTTCATACGGGATTAACTAATCTTCATCTGGGAGAATCGTACAAGCGGAAGAAAATGACAAATTATTCGGGAATCGCTTAATAATCATTTGTGCTTCGTTTGTTTCGAAACCAGGGACAACCGAATCGTAAAGAAAACTTATACATTTATAAATCAATGTATTATTTTGACAGGGAGATTTTAGAGACCCATATATGATGATGTAAAAGGATCTGCAGAAAACATGAATGGATTATGATGTTTTACTTCTTATATGATATTTAGCAAGAATACCTAGAACAAAAATGAAACAGTTCTCAAGAAGAATGAGTTATGTTTAACACTAATCACTGCGATAATAATAGACAAAAGCAAGAGAAGAAGAAAAATGCAAACTTTCTGTAAGCAAGGATATTCGAGTAGCATATACTTTTTTAGAAGTGAAATGAACCGAAAATGTTTATCTCCAATTAGAAAAATATCTTCAGATCATTTTGAACATCTTTTTTAACCCGTTTCTGTCATTCAGCAATACCAACTCCTTTAAATTTATAGCCAGTAATTGCGAAAATAAAAGACACGTTGACTGTTTGAAGACGGGAGTTGAATCTAAAAATACACAAAACGTGGTTTGAAGATTGATGAAGCTGACACATTCACACGATGTTAAGATAACAAGATTTTTATCTCAAGCTTAGGGGGGAAGAAAAGCTATTCTTTAACACAAGATTTTAGAGAAAAGATAGTGCATAACGCACAAAAATACGTTTTTTTTAGCACTCTACAATACTACTTTAATTTTTTTTAAACTTTTATCAGAATACAGATAGATTATGAGATAATCATCAATTATAGCAGCAGTTCATAAAAATAATAACAAGATATTTTTGGGAAATAAAATTGTACTCCATTGTGTTCATGCTCAATCCAATGTTTTCTGCGTAAAAGACCGAAGTATATAGAATTTAGCCATTCAAACCAACTATAACTAACTAATCATTCTTTTTACGAAAAACAGATGGTTTAAAGAACCCTTAAATTGGCCATATAACGATAATATCGATAGATAGTATTTCGAAACAGCGGTACCTCGTCCCGAGAATGTATGCAGAGAAAATAATTCTGGTAAAATTATCGTAATGTATGTAAAAACACTTTGAGTAAAATCGTACGGTAAAAGTTTACCGAAAATTTTGGTTTTTAAAAATTATAGTTTTACTAATGTGTGATGTTAGTTATATATCACACATTTAGTAACAAATACAAAACTGAAAAGTAAATTTAACCGAATAAATGGCTTTTATGTCATGCTCAAAGGTAGCACGATAAAATTACCAAATTTTATAGCAAATTACAAAATTATATTTCCCCGTTAATTTTACCAAAATCAATACCAAAGCACTATGGTAAATACTACCGAGTTTCTCAGCGTTTCCATAAGAGCCAGAAATACGGTAAATTTTACCATATTCTGGAAGTTTTGACCATATTTTTTTCTCAGTGCAGAAACAGGTAGAGTTAGTCGTTTAATCATATTCATAAATTAGGCTATACAGTCATTATTATTTCATACCACAAATAAAAAACAAAAGCAACCAAATGATTGTATTTTTACGTAAATGTGGTTGCATTAGTTACTGATTAGCATTTTATTAATTGTATTTTATACCAGAAATTTTTTTCAATATAATTTAATCATTTGCAGCAGATATACTCCAACTGTGTTAAATACAACATTTTTTTCACCCTCAAAATTGAAGTGGCTTTCATTTTTAATTTCAAGGAAAAAGTTATTAAATTTTAAGAAAGTGTTGTTCTTTGTGTAAAAAAAGTATACTCAGTTCAGAAGTTATCAGCTGTGTAAACTAATGTGAAATAAATATAAATAAGTAGAAAAAAAAGTGGTTATAATTTAAAATTTCTTAAGAACAGTCAAGGCAAAAAAAAGCAAATTGTTTCAAAAACACCATTAAAAAAATAAAATAACTCGAAAAAGATTTTTGGGAATTTGCTTCGTTTTACTCAAATTACATTGAAAAGAACGGATTTCCTAATACTCTGAAAAGGGAGGATGAAAAAACTAAAAAAGTGAAGAATTCAACTAGAGTTTTTTAGCCAGTTCAACTGGGGTTATCTTTTTGATAAAACCTTGTCTGTCACAGTTATCTAATGTGACATTTGAGATAACCTACCACCAAGTTCGTAAAGGCAGTTGAATAGTAAAAATACTCAACTTAAAACAAGGTACGATGCAGGGAAAAAAGAACTTCCCTTAAAAAGGGATTTAATTTTTTTTGTCTCTACTTCATGACGATTATACAACGATAAAATGAGCATTTTTAAAAATCATTGAGAGGTTTTTGTAATTGGTACGGATATTTTCAAATCTCTCTTGAGAACAGTTTTTTTTTTTGATTACTTTATTGTTTTTAAGTTAAGATTGTTTCTTCTTTTGTTTTCATAGTTTTTTTTTTTTTTTATATATTTTCTCTTAAACATTTACTTATCCTTTTTTTCCCTAGAAACTTCATTGGTAAAAAAAAATAATATCTGTAGACATTTACGAGCTTTTTGTATATAGATATTTTTTTTTCGTTAAAAAAAGTTCCACAAGATTTCTTGTAGGTTTTGTTAGAATAAGAACTTACACAGTAACCACTATTGATTGTTGTTTCTTTAGGAAGAAAAAAACGTAAGAGAAAACAAACTGATTTTTACTTTGCTTTGTTTTTTTCTTTTTTCAAATTTTAATTTTGTTTTTAATGAAGTGAAAAAAAAGTTATATTTATTTCCAAGGGCAAGTTAAGGAGTTAAAAATATTTGTTATTAATTTTTATTTAACTCAAAACTCATGGTACGATATTGAAGATTTGATTACTTTTTGAAAATTTTTTTTCATTAATGTATAATATGGATAACAAAACTTTAGTTAATAGAAAGGTGTTTCAGTATAACAATATATTTCATGATAGATAACTAAACAAGATTTTATGTTTTCCAATTTTGGAATTTACATTTATCATTCCTTTTTGATTCATTTGTTCAACAAATTCCGCTACACGCATATTTTCTCAATTTTAATTTTATTTTTACTGAAGTAAAAAAAAGTTATAGTTATTTATAAGTACTAGCTAAAGAGTTAAAAATATTTCGTATTCATTTATATTTAAACTAAAAAATTCATAGTAAGATACTAAAGAATTGGAAAATATTTTATCAGCATACTTTTTGAAAATTTTTTTTCATTAATGTATAATATGGATAACAAAACTTTAGTTAATAGAAAGGTGTTTCAGTATAACAATATATTTCATGATAGATAACTAAACAAGATTTTATGTTTTCCAATTTTGGAATTTACATTTATCATTCCTTTTTGATTCATTTGTTCAACAAATTCCGCTACACGCATATTTTCTCAATTTTAATTTTATTTTTACTGAAGTAAAAAAAAGTTATAGTTATTTATAAGTACTAGCTAAAGAGTTAAAAATATTTCGTATTCATTTATATTTAAACTAAAAAATTCATAGTAAGATACTAAAGAATTGGAAAATATTTTATCAGCATTTAAATATTTATTGAGTATATTTATTGAGTATAAAGGAAAATATTTATTTTTTCCTTTATACTCAATTATGGATATTAATTTTTTTGTAAATAGAAAGTTTTAAAGTTTTTTTAGTAAAACAATACATTTAATATGAAATTAATAAACAAAATTTTTATCTTTTTCAAGTGTTGAATATATATTCTTTCATGTTTGAGACATTTTTAAAATAAATTTCCTCCATATATCACTTTCACATTGGGAACTTTCACTAGAGGAGGAATTTATTTAATTATATATCTCAACAAATTATGCATTTAGTAACCTAAAAATAGATACATTTATTCAATTTCCCACAAGTTTTATAAATATAAAATTATTAGGCATAAACAAAAAATGACTTTCTGAATAACAATTACTATTCAAATTGTGCCAAGATATTTTGAACCAGTTGAGTTTTGTAACTTCTTAAAGGCCACCCCTTTAATCATCACGAAAGGTAATTTCAAAAGGTAAATTTCTTACTGACATAATAAATGAACACATATGTACTATCTTTCAATAAATCCATGATTTTTCACATTATATTTAAAATATTTTACAAAAGAAATCCCTTAAAATTAAAGGTTTGCATGGTTAATGACATGAATCCGTTTCGTAAACGCTTGCTGTCGGCGGAATATGATTTCCTATTTTGTTGGATTTATTTACAAATTCAACAGTGTATACTGAGGCATGCAAAAGTCTCCAGATGGTATAATTTTCATACTTTATTTGAGATTTTGGCTTTTTATACATATATTATCAAAGAAGGCATAAATCTTTTATTAAAAGGGTCTTTATTGAAAGCTGTTTTGAAGACCAAATATTTTTCATTTTATTTTTTATTTTAATCAAATAAAAATAAAAATATATATTGGTCGTAGAATTTTGAACGCCAATATATATAATGTATTAAATTAATAATGCAATTAGCAGAGTAATTAGTACTTAAATATTCTCTTTTAGGCTTAATTTATAAACAAAAAACCTTATGATGTATTCTTAATAAAGCCCTGACTATTCCAAAATGAAAAAATGATGACGGACAATTTTTTATGTCTACAAATTATCTAGTTTCTGCTTCGAATACTTAATAATATCATAAATATAATTGGAGCAGTAATACCAGAAGAGGAAATACCAAATTCATAAAGGTATTTTGTACTTAAACTATCCAATAAATACTGCTTGTTTAAAAAAGATTTAATTTATAATTAAAATTATTTTTTTGAAGAAAGCAATCATTTTTAGTATTTTAAGAAAAAATACGCAAAAAAAAAAAAAAAAAAGAAAAAAAAAAGAAATAGTTTAAATAAATAGACTGAATACATAAAGGCACTTTGAATTACTATTATTGAGAAATGTTTCCTATTATTTCTATGGTTTTATGACTTTTATGATTTTAGAAAAAATTTTATTTTCACATAATAATTTTGTATGATACAAAGGTTTAGTATTTAAAAAAAGTTTAATAATTTCAATTATTAAAGCATATTAGATAAGAAAAAATCAATCATTCATGTTTGATTTTTTCTTAACTTAGCATAATTTCGTATAATTTTTTAAACAAAAACTGTATCATCGCGAAATTATGATTTTGTAAATTAAACTTTTTTGTCTCAAAACAGTGGTGGGCGTAGTAGTGCAATTTAAAACTCATACCTTTAAATAAGAGATTTTCATTAATTTACTCGTAGTAAATCATAATTTTTAGAATTGGAATTTTTTCTTTCAAAACAGTGATAGACATAAAAGTGCGATTTAAAACTCAAGTCTTTAAAACTTCAAGTAAAAGACTTTTATAAATTTACTCGTTGTAAATTATAATTTTTTGAATTTGAATTTTTTCTCTCAAAACAGTAATAGTCATAATAGTGGAATTTAGAGCTCACGCATTCAAACCTTCAAGTAAGAGATTTTTATTAATTTACTTGTAGCAAATCATAATTTTGTTCCCCTCAAAACAGTAATAGGCATAGCAGTATATAATGATTTAAAACTTACGCCATCAAATAAGATATTTTTATTGCAAAGTATTTGTAAATAATGTATATGTAACTATAATTGTGAACACATTTCAACCGATTTTCATTCATTAATTTTATGAAACTATGAACCAAAGGTCGTGATAGAAAAAAGTATAATTATTTACCGGTATTGAAAGTTTCCCAAAGGGCGTCCGCACATCTGAATACATTTTCATAATCTAAACATATTTCACACAATCTTAGCTACGTGACTTTTTAATGCTACTTATGTGTTTTTGACTATTAAAATATTTTCTTTTTTTGCTTTACTTTATCAATAAGCTTTTTTTTTTTTTCAAACTTATTGTAGTTTTGCAGTTGCAAAACCGTTTCGGTTCCATTTATTGGCACGCTATTACCATTTAGTAAAACGACTTTCTGATATACTTAAATAAAGGTATATACTATTCAAAAATTTAATTCCTTTTTACTCAATCCAAACTTTCAGTTTATAAATTTTTTAGTCTTTAGATATTTAGAAAATATCTTTGTTGTCGCGTAATTCTTTTTTATAATACTCATCTGTAAGCTTATCAATATGCTTGTTTTTTTTTCAAACTTGTAATTTTGATTTTGCATAACCGTTTCACTTTCATTTACTGGTAATTTAATAAAACGACATTCCGCTATACTTAATAAGATATAGAGAATTTAAAAACGTAATTATTTTTTACTGAATCTAATTTTTTAGTCGTTAAAAAATGACTTTGTTGCTGTGTAGTTCTTTTTAAAATATTAATTTGTAAGCTCTATCAATAAACTTTTTTTTTCCAAGCATATTGTAGTTTTGCTTCTCCAAAACCGTTTCACTTCCATTTATCGGAACGCTATTTAGTTGTACGATTTTCTACTACACTTTATTGAAGGTTCACACTACTTAAAATTTCAATTATTTCTTACTAAATCCAGATTTTGAATTTTTCTCCTTTAGTTAACATTTTTATTAAAAGTATTGTATAAGGTTAATAAAATCTTTTTCATTAAAAAAAGTGGTTCAAAACAAAATCAACTAAAAAAAAATCTAAAATCTAAACTTCAAGATGGTGTCAGTAGAAGGCTGCTAAAGTAGCAATTTTTTTATTTGGAACCATTTTCTATCACAGTGTTAGAAATAAATGAACTATTTTTTCCCCTAATTTTTTATGGTGAAGAGCATTTAGGCATTGTTGAAGAATAATCAGCAAAGACAATTCATTTTTGCAATAAGTTTTTCGACTTTCCTCACTGGTTTTTGATTCGAGCTGTCGAATTTCTAATAGATTGTGAATTTCGAGATATGAATTTGGATTTAGGTGTTGTTCGGGATATCAATAAATTAATATTAATGGGTCGAATGAGTTGATGAAAGAGAGGAAAAGAATGAGGGAAAAAATGAAAGAAGAATAAAAAAAAAAGTCTAAGAGAGGGAAAACTATCGCTAATTTAATTAGTGCCGTTTATAGGATAAGTCTGGTCGTCCGTAAATGTGCATTCTTGCAGGAAATGTTTTCCCCTTCAGTAAAAACGAAACAAGTTAGTGAAAAACGCAACCGAGCTTTAAATGTGTTTAATTAGTGTTCGCGGCAATCTCAGCCCATTACTAGAGACCTCCTCACTCCCACGCTTTACCCCTATCTTCTTGCTCTTCAAATTCAGCCCTTTTTTTTGTATCTATCCCTTATCAAGAATCACAGAACCTGAAAGGCGGAGAAAACTTTAAGAGATGAATGAAGTATGATGATGCTCCTCTCTCTACATTCATGTTCGCCAAGAGGAAGAACGGATAGGGGGCGGGGGGAAGTAAAATTCGCCAGAGAGGAAAACTTTTCCTGTGTATTCGTGGGTAAGAAGGGTTCTGCAGAAGGTGAGTGGGAAAGAAATAGGCTGCTCGAAAAGCATGGCGGATGAGAGCAGAACCGTTACTATGGGAACGAGAACGCGGTATTCGCCAGCGCCACCTATTTTAATCCCGGATCTCTTAAAACCTTTATAAGAAAATTCCAACTCTTCTTTATCTTTTTCCCCACTTAAAAATTTTCCGACTGCCGAAATTTCTCGTTTTACTAATGTTTAGTTGGAAGGCGGAAATGATTCCGGCTTGGCGACATTATTGCGATTTTTCTCGTCGCCAGGAGAGATGATTGAAATGCGGTAAAAAACTTTTTTTTTCCTTCCCCCGACGCGTTTTAATTAAAACGGAAAATTATCATAAAATGATGTCTAATCTAATTTAATTTGCGCGTTTTATTTTAAGTAAATGAAGAAAAAAAATGTTTAGAGTGTATAATTACTTAAAAAGGTATGTTTACGTTTTGTTTCCAATTTTTTTTTTTCTAGAGAGGTGCAAATATATTATAAATTTAACAATACGTTTCGTGTACTAAGTGGGAAAAAGGAGTATTGTCTCTGTTTGGGTTTTGCGCAATTTTAATTTTTTAAATTAGCTTCTAAACGCATGACAAAAAAAAAAAAAAAAAAAATAACCATGTATCGTTCAGTTTTACAGTTTTATTTTTTTCTCTCCTAAAAATGAATTATTTGAACTGAAAAATGTTTGGTTTACGTCTTCATCGGAGACGGAATACTATCTTTGATCTTGTATATTTATAGATAATGACGTTAATAAAATTTTTGCAGAAATCAATCTTTTTCATGTGCCAATATATAGATTTCACAAAATTTCATGAAGTTAGGGATATGGGATGAAAATTAAAATTTTCGATTACTTAACTATCAAATTCCTTTATGTTCATCTCATAAACAAAAAGGAACCATTAACTTCGTTAAACTTACATTAAAAAATACAACAAATAAATAAATTACAAAACTACAAGATAACAAAATAAATTTCAAAATTAAATAATGCTATTACTTCTACAAATTCAATGGTATTACAAATTCAACCATTAACTTCTTGACTATTCCAAGTTACATTATATACATATTCAGAGGGTGGACAAAATAATGGAAATACTTATATACTAATACATTTTTTTATATTTCTCGAAAAATACTAAAAGAATCATTTTATAACTTCAGAAGTGTTTGATCATGCGGTTTCTCATACATATTAATGAAGTTTAAAGCTTTTAAAGGTTTGAGGGACCGAAAATAAATTACAAACGAAAAATTATGTTTTCGAACATCCTATGCCAAAAAATATAGCAATAGATTTGTAACTTGTGACAGTTGTTTAGGTTATTATATGCAATAATTGCAAAAAATTTCTTAATCCTAGTTTAAGTACTTATAGAGATACGGACATTTCTTTAACAAATTTTTTTGTCCTTTTTTGCTATCATTTTAAAAACATTCAATAAAATTAAGCAAAATTTTCAGAGCAATTTAAATTAACTACAAATATTTTGCTTCAAAATTTAAAAAAAAAAAAAAAACTTAAAATTGCACAATTTATAAGAATTTAAAGTAGTTCTTTTATAGTGCACATGCGCAGGAAAAATTTTTTTTTTCTTCATAATTTTGTGGTGAATTGTATTTTGCAACTAATGCAAAAAATCCGATATGAATATCTTAAAAATTTAAAAATTATCAAGCAATTTCCGAAGCAGTTTTTGCACTAGCTAATAGAAAGCAAAGCTCAAAATGATAAAGAGATTTCCAGAAATATTATTTCGTATCAAAAGATGGAATTTAATGACAAATGATAATATTTTACAATAAACATTCATGCACCAAAATGTGATAGAAAAATGAAAGAAAACAGCAAAAGAAAAGATACTTTTATGGAGGATGATCCCCAACAATGCCGTTGTCTTTTTTAATAAATCTTGTTTCATAGTAGAAAATAAAATATGTGGAAAACCCCTTATCAATTCGAACTTCCTTTTAAAAAACAAAAACTACTTACAAAATTGTTTGAAACTTTTTTAAATTTTCAGTTATTCAAATCGGATGTTTTTCATTAGTTGCCAAATACGATTTTCTACAAAATTAATAAAAAATATTTTTAACTTTTCTCACACCTGCGTAGTATAAAGGAACTACTCCAATTACTCATATCTAGTGCAGTTTTAAACGAATTTTTCTCAATTTTTCAAAGAATAATTTAATTTTAAATTGCTCCAAAAATTTTGTTTAATTTTATTGAATAGTTTAAAAGTTATAGAAAAAACACGTAAGACAAAAATATTAGTTTTTTTTTTTATAAAAATGTCCATATTGCCATAAATATTTAAGCTAGGTTTACGAAATGCAACTGTAGATTTGTGCAATTGTTGCATACAATAACCAAAATAACTGTGACAAATTAAAAATTTATTACTAAATTTTTTGTCATAGGGTGCTCATGAAACACTATTTTCCTTTTGTAATTTATTACCGGTCCCTTTAAAAGTTTTAAACATCATTGATATATGTGAGAAATAGCATAACCTAAACATTTCTAATTCTAAATGCATAAAATGATTCTCTAAGTATTTTTTTTTTTTTTTTTGAGAAAGATCAAAAAATGTGTTAGTATAGAAATATTTCCATTTTTTTTTGTCCTGTATTACTAGACAAATGTGTCCTGTATTACTAGAAATAATTTTGAAAAGTAAATTACTAATTGTTTATTTCCTAATATAATATTTACGCGGGCTTAAACTAAAGCTTTTACGCTTTGTATAAATTTAATAGTAAGATCGTAATTTTTCAGAAATGTTTTTCCCATTTTTGTGAGTCGTCATTGAGGCTCGTGATGCATACTTGATTGTTGATCCGAGTATGAATGAGTATGAGTAGTGAATTTCTGGCTGTGACAATTGTCTCATTATAACTGCAATAGTTCTCTAATATATATATATATATAAATATAATATAGACAAATCAAAACATCTGATTAATGAGAGGATTTGGTATCACACGAATGAAATTTAGTTTACGTGAAGCCAAATTTCCTTTTCTTGCCATTCGGGTTAATTACAAGGATACAAAAGTGACCGTTTAATCATGATATTAAGTAACTGTTTTTTTTTTAACAAGAAAGTGAGTGAAAGACGTATTACCAGAAAACCTTATGTTAATATTAAACACTTTATACGGACTATTAAGTGCGAATTGTATAAATATTTGAAAAAAGAAAGTGATAAAATTAATGTCAAAATTCGTAACATAGGCCAGAATACTGTCAGGAATAAATTATGTGATTAAATTTATCTCCCACTAATTTAATGATTATAATAATGTGATGATTTAATTCAAATTAACCTTAAATTATAAAATATTTATTTTAAATTTTGGTTTATTAACTAATTAAAAGAGATTGTACTCACTATAGAATAATAACTTAATAGAAGAGAGTGATAATAATTACGTTACATTCACCAAATAATAGTAACTTATTAAAAAAAGGATTGATAATAATTAATATGCATTCACTATATAATGCTGATTAATTAAAAAAGAGACGAAGAAAAACTAATGCACATTTGCTACAAAGTGCAAATTAAATAAAAGAAATTTCAAAAACCAAACATACTATGGTGTTTATCAGCTAAAAAAGAGATTGATAAGAATTAATATGCATTCACTATACAATGCAAACTAATTCAATGGAAGACATAGCTAATAGCATTCACTATATAGTGCTTAAACTCTGTTGTAGTTGGAAAAAAAAATAAGCCAGGGTAATAAAAAGTTACGAATATACTAAAGAGGATGGTGACATTATTTTAAGAACAAAACCTGAAACCATTTTTACGAATGCACGTTTCTATTTAAACACAAAACATTTTTAAACTGTCTTTTTTCATTAACTCAAGTTAGCAGTTAAAATTCAACCAGCCTTTTACATTGAAATCGAATAAAATATGCATAAAATAATGTTTTTTTGACAAAATTACACGAGTTTTGGCGGTGACACAAACATACAGATCAATTTTGGTGGGTCTTAGTACCTTCTTATAGTATTCCAAGAAAGATTCCTGAAGGGGGTGGGTAGGAAAAAGAGTATGACGACTGGAAAAAATCTCAGGAGGCGTTCGACCCGGGTCCAGGTAAACATAGAGTTGCTTTTTTGTCTTCATCTTCCGCGGGTGTAGTCCCGCGGGTAAGAAACATCAAAGGAGTTGCCAAAAGACAAGGATGGCAAAAAAGAAATATCATTCCGATATTGGCGCAGCTGGCTTCGAAAAAAATATTAGAATAAAAAAAGATGGAAGTAAAAGCAGAAAAGTAGTACCGACGAAACGACTTGAGGAATAATATGAAAGTCAGATAGGAAAGTAAAAACAAATAAGAAGTAAGGGCAAGACATTGCGTAAAAAAGAATGATCGGAAGATTCGTAAGACACTAAGCTTAAGAATTCCATATGTTCCATTGATATGAAGAGTTCATAAATGTACTTTTCTACAGCTTTGTTGTAAGAGCCGAATATTCAATCTTTTTAAAATGAATGGAACGCGTGTTGGTACAGAGTCAATAATAGAGAATTCAGACTTAACTTATTCTTGAGAATTTCATTGAAATGAATGTATCGTTTAAACCCTATAAGCCGCAATTTAAATCCAACTATTTCCGATAAAATGATAAAGACATTTATGATTAATCATTAAAATAGTCGTGTTTATTTGATTAAAGACAAATGAGAGTTTGAAATTTAGTGAGAAATTTTTATTTCGGCTTAGAAAAGAAGCTATAATAACAATGCGAACGAGAATTAAATATAGCTTATCAGTTGATGAAGTTTCACTTTAGTTCTAAATTTTTAATTGTTTTTTTCATCACTTTTACAGCATTAAGTATTAAAATAATAAAGTACAAATCAGTTTTTAAGATATGTACAAGCACCTGACATTCTTTTAAAAATATATATATAATCAAAAACAGTGCTTTTTTTTAAAAAAAAAAAGTGTATCTATTTAAATCAAAAATAATTCATTAAATTTTAATTTTAAATAATAATTTTAAGTGAATCGGAATACCTTAGTTTGATCTTTAATCTTTTTAGGTGATTTTAGAAGAAAAAAAAAATAATCCTATTCGATTTTTTTTTCTTCCAAAATTTATTTCTCTAAAATTAATTTTCCGAAAATTCATTTTTGGAGATCATTTCCTCAAAAATTATATTTTTCAAAATATTTTTATAAACAAAAAAAATTATAATTAGATATTTACAATGAATTTATTCTATATGTTTACTTTAATTATTATTTTAGATGACTTTTTTTTATCAATCCAGAATCTTGACAGGGCATTTTCTTTTATTACACTTCTACCTTCCTGCAATACATGACCTTATTATAAGCTGCTATAAAGTTTTCTTCTGTGATACTCGGCAGGTTGTGTGAAAATCGGTAGGTTTGCAAAACCGTAGAGCAAGAAGGAAAAGCTTATTTACAGCTCAACCTGAAAGTACGGTAGATTTCTCCGCTAAAATCACTAAAAAACAATAAATTGCTTTTTGTGTTAGAACCATCTAGATCAAAAATTCTTTTTTTAATAACATAATGCGACCTAATATATATACAATGAAATCTATTTAAAATAAATACGGAAACTACGATTCTTTTCAAAAATATTTACCTAGTTTTGAATCTTTGTTAGAAAGATATCTTTTGCCTCTGATGCAAAATTTTAGAAAATATTTTGAGCTATGTTTTTGAAAACAAATCACCTGTGAACTTTTCATTTTAGACGTGGTTCAAATTGTGCTTTTAAAAAAAATTGACGTAACTTGAAATACGTGGTTGAAAAAAAATTTATAGAGCTAAAAATCCGCGTTTAAGAAAATAGACATAGCTTGATAAGTGCTTTCGAAAAGTAAATGTAGCTCATAATGCGGAATAAGGAAATAGACATAGCTTGAAAAGAGTGTTTGAAAAAAAGTGCGTGTTTAAGAAAAATGAATACAGTCTTTGATTTAATTTTTTAAGCGACTATAATGAATTTTCCATTCATAAAAAATTAACAATTGGATGATGATTACACTGGGGTACAATTTATTAAAATTGTATAGATCACCCCATTATGAACTGTTTATTCGTGTGCTTCTGAACAGGTCATAATAGGAAAGCGCCCCTCGCCGCGTATTACAACATTTTCGGGCACAGGTTTCTAAGCAGTTTTAATTCTTATGATGTTCCCTAACTCTCCTAGAAGTTCGTCGTAACATTTACGTGACCCCCTGTTATAAATAACATTTTTGAACTTGTACAATTCGACGAAGAATAAAGTAAAATTGTCATTTTAAAAAATATCTTTAGCTTAAGGAACAGAACTAATTTCATATTTGAAATCCTCACACCCGAATTCGGCAAGATCAAGTATTTGTATAAGTGCAATAAAAAAATTGTTTCTCAGTGTTATTTGTAGTAACTGAAAAAAATAAATAAGCAAATAACCCAAGCAAATTGTTCATATTTTTCGTTACGCGTGTTTTTTAAGAGAATCCAGTAATGAAGGTGCTAAAAATTTGAAAACGCGATTTGCTTAAAATTGAACAGGTTCATTTTATGCTGTGTCCAGTTTTATTCACTTGCATTTTGTCCTCAATCCATTTTTTAAACATGAGTCTCAAGGTATGTCCGAAATATAACCTACCGATGAAATGCATCATATTGTCAGGCGTTTTTTAGTTTTAGTTTACTTTGTGATCTGTTACTTTTCAATTTTTTTTTTTTTTCTTCTTCTTCTTTTTTTTTTTTTTTTTTTTTTTTTTCAATTCAATGAAAATAAAAACATTAAAAGCCATTAAATGGAGTAAGGATTTCAGATAGAATTTATCCTAAATGCATTTTAAAATCATTATTTCTTATATTATTATATTTATCTTTAGATTATTTCATTTATCTTAAATTTTATTTCTAAACTTATAATCTATTATAAAATAATAACAAGAACAAAATGAACCAATAAAAACTCGTAACAGAGAAGTTGTTAAATTTCAGCTATTATGGAATCACCGATCACGAAGTATAACGGTCATTTAAATAAATTACAAACAGATGGAACTACATTAATACTGAAGAGAGAACTAATTGATATTTCAGACAGTAATATGTTATATATAAGTACTTATAAATCAAACAATATGTTTATAGACCTGTTAAATAGGTGTCTCTAAAAGCTATTTTCCAAGAACGTCAAATTATAAGGTTTCGCGCGCTATTTGATTAAATCTATTTTACATGTCTCACTAATTCTTAGATTGATGGTCAAAAATAGTGATTACAAACAATTTTGTAGTCATTATTTTGTTGTCGTATTTGAAATGAATTTTTTTGAAATGCATATAAACTACACAGAGTTTTTAATATAAATACATTTCGAAAACACTTACATATAGAATTACATTTGGAAAAATTCATTTCCAATTCTTTTTAAGCTAGAATTTTTAAAAAAAAATATAAATTATAAATTCAAAGATATTAAAAAGTACTTGTATGAAAATAATAGACCGATTAAAAAATAAATCAATCATTTTAAATGCATGATGGGTATAAATATCTTTGAATATGTTTTCTAAAAATTTAATTTATCAAGTACTTACATAAAATTTCGTGATATACGTATTTTATAAATAAATACTTTGTAGTACACATCGTAAAATATGTACATATGAGTTAATAATCATAGTTTAAAAAAGTATGATAAAAACTATCAGAATAGGTTTTCGTGTTTCTGGCTATATGGGATGATATACATTAACATGACCTATACACTTAACTGGTTGATTAAAAACTAATTGAATATAGTTTTCTATAATGATTTCAGAAAGATTCAAAATATATTACTTTGTAATGCTAGAAACTGTTAATTCATTTAATGCACGTATTCACGTATCAAAAATGATTTTTTGTAGGTTTAAGGTAATAAAAATTACAATAAACTTAAAAAAAGTCAAAAGTTATAATGAAGAAGGATAAAAACGATGACATTGATTACGCTGTAAAATTTTTATATTTTTCGAAGGTGAATTCAATATCTCATAAAATCCATCATGTAAGATAAAAATAAAATTAATTAGCTAAAATTAGTTTAATAAAAAAAATTAGGGAGTTAAAACTTCTGAAGAAAAAAAAAAAAAAATTAAATCCAAGGCAATATTCTACAGAAAAATAGAATGAACAAGCAACTATCTAAAAAAGTAAGTTTTTCTTTGAAGACATAAATTTTTTATTTATTCAATTATTATTTTTTAAAATTTTAATCAGAATTGGAGAAAAAAAGCTCAAAATATAATAAATTAAAAAAATTTATTTTGGAGATTTTTCTCTCATACTCCTTAAGGCCAAAAAATGCATGAATTGTTTTTAATCATATGATTTACGTGACTCAAACAAGCTGTTTTAATAACTATAATGCAAAAAGACGTCAATTACTTATAAAATATTATGTTTAAATAGTAATTGAAATCTTCAATTTTCGATTTGTGAGCTGATTTTGAAAGACAAAACTAATAACAAACATTTAATGTTAAGAAGAGTTTTTCGGCATGATTTAATACAATTTTGCAAATAAAGGTTGACTAAGACGAAAAATATTCAGTCTACCATTAAATTGAATCGTTTTACATAAATTATTATTTAAATTTGTAATTAATTTTACATACTGACATCAAACCGTTGTTAGCTCTTTATATGATTTAATTAGGATTTTTATTCTCAAAATTATTTATCTAAAAGGACAGTAATAAAAATCCTTACAAATTATTTATAGAATAATCATCTCATACCCTATTATAACTTTTAAATAATAATACTAACTAAATTAGTTTATTTATTTATATTATGTGCTAAGAGATTCATAAAATTGAAGTAGAGAATTACATTATTTGCATCGAGAGGCGGGTTCTATGAAAGATCTCAAGGCACAATTTAGTTGAGGTAGCCGTTAACAGATGGCGCCAACAAGACCAAGTATTATTTTATGGAAGTTGAAGTGATTTATGTCACAGAATATCTTCCGCGCTTCTTTTTTAAGTTAAAAATTGCTAAACGGAGTAAATAGAATAAAAAGAACTAGAATAAAAAGAACTAGAAAAACGAAATAAGAATGGAAGATGACAGCTGGAAATTAAAAGAATTCAATGCACAGTATAATCAAAATTAATAAATTATATTAATATTTTAATTAGAAACGTTAGTTTTTTCTAATAACAAACCAAAAATGTTGTAGAAAATTTATACTGCTCTCTTCAGGCTTAAATAAACAGTTAATAAATTGGACATCGAGCAAAAACCTTATGTAATTGACTTTTCTTTTGAATGAAAATACATTTTTAGTGGTGGGTATATTTATGCAGTTAATCAGATAGTGCAGTGCTGAAAAGAAAACCCTTGTCTTTTCATGCAAAACCCGTAAATGCTGCATAATACAATGCATAAAGCCCTAGTCTTCACATGCAAAATCCATAATTTCTCCATAACGCTATAGATAAATTGATAGCAATGACAGAAAAACTCGTATTTTGCATCGAAAAGAAAGGTTCTTTGAAATTCTCGAGACTTATCATAACCGAGTAGCAGCTCATTCAAAAGTGCAATTATTAGGACACTTAAAGTTGAAAAAAAACCTAGTCTTTACAATTAAAATCCATAATATTTGCTTAAATCCATAATATCAATTGCACTAAAGTTCATATTTTGCTTCGAAGTTAAATTTTCTTAGAAAATTTCTAAACGTATCCTTACCACTCACTCAAGTGTATAAGATTTCTACCTTTTGAGATAAAAATAATGTGATATTAAAAAACAATGCCCAGTCTTTACATATAAAACTCGCAATTTATGTATAATACGATAGATATATTGATAGCAATGACAGAAAAACTCATATTTTCCTTCAAAAATAAAATTTCAAGACATGTTCTTCGAGAGGAATTGAAATGAATTCAAATAACAAAGATTTGAACAAGAAGCTAAATCTTTATTCCTTGTGAAAATCGCGCCGAAACAGCAGTTCTTTGCCAGACTTTTTTGACGATTCTGTCTGTGGATATTTGCTTAAGACTCTTAAGAATGTTGGTAAAACAGTCGCGCACTCTTTACTTGATAATGAATGAAGATACCGTTAATGCATCGTTACAGATCAATATGTAAATACTCCCGCGGCCACTGTGCCGTATGAAAGACTTTAAATATTGGGATTCTTTTCTTTCTTTACTGTAATGAACGGTAACTTTGATTAGTGGAGGAAGTAGAAAAAAAAAAATTTTCCTTTAAACCCAATTGGTACACATCAACAAAGACTATTTTTACGAATGAGTTTACTCTGGATTTATTAGACTGTGCAATTGGCAAATGTATCTTTACGAACAGGGATCTAAAAGTTCGTTCGGAAAATAAATAATTGTACCTCCGTTTGCATCCATGATGACTTAAAAGGATAGACTATCATATAAAAAAATAAATCTAAGCTTTTCACCTAAATAAATTTCACCGAAGAGTTGGTACTTGTTCCGCCGAAAAGATCAGATTTGTTAGATTTCTTGCTTTTCTCCTGAGAATTTTAGACTCTTTGAGGTCTCGCTGGAAAATTTTATCTTAACTCACGTGGGACAAGGTTAAAAGAATCAGACTTCATTAAGTTAACAAAAAACTAACAGTACCGTTACAAATGGGTCTAATTTTGCCTTTTTTTTAAACAATGATTTGAAGAATGTCCCGTTATTGATGCGGGAGAAGTCATTTAGGATAGTGAGATACATTTATTTCTAATGCTAGGATAAATAAGAAAATGAGATAGATTCATTTGTTTATGAAAGTAGTTGATTTAATGCTTATATTTTTGATAAAAAGAAAATTCGTAATTTACTTTCTAAAGAACAATTTTCATTTAATACTTCCTTCACAGATAAAAAATTCTGGTAAAATTACCTTACTGTATGCTAATGACATCTGTGGTAAAAAAAAAAAAAAGAAAAGAAAAGCAAACATTATTCTGGTTAATAAAATCAAAATATACTGTATTTAAACCATTCATTTGGTATTTTTCCGTTCATATAGTAAGGGTTTACTGGAAATTCTGGTTTTCAAAATTATAGTTCTTTTTTTCCCTACATTTAGTAAAAAATATAAAACTGAGAAGTAAATTGAAACGAATAAATGGTTTTTGTACTATGTTCTAAGATTTAATAATAAAATTACGAAATTAAAACCACATTTACCAAATTTCATCACACATTATAAAACTGTATTTCATTGTGAATTTTACCAAAATCATTTCCAAAGCTCTTCGGTAAAAATTATCAAGCTTTTTGATTTTCCCAAAGAGCCAGAAACAATATAAACTACACCTTAATATGGTTATTTTGACCATATTTTTCTCAGTGTTTCATGAAATAAAAAAACTAATACCCTGTAAAAATCTGTTGAAAAATAATGCTGTCAAATAGAATGTACTAACGACTTAAATACCAGTTACTAAATTTACTTTGCATTGGGCTAAAAGCTTACCAAAAATATCTTTTTGACTTTATGACATTTTCAGAACATTTTAAAGCAGAAATAATATATAAAGAGAAAATTGGGTTTCATATTTTTAACAAAACATTTTCACTTACTAAAAATAGAGCAGTTTTGTTGTATAATTAAAATAAACTATACATTTCTTTAATAAGTTATATATTTCTTTAATAAACTATATATTTCTTAAATATTTTGTCAAATGTGATTATTATGTCAACTTTTTTCATATTAGAATCAAAAGTCATTATAAAAAGTATTGTAAAAAAATATATATTATTATTTTAAATTGGTTGTAACTTTAAATTTGTTGGAGTTACTTCATCTTGGGTTACTCCAAACTCATCGGAGTTACAGCATTGTGTTTTATTATCAAACGGCTAAGAAAGTGGCTTAAAACATGCTTGTCTATTGAATTAGAAAAGCAGTTTATATGATTTAGAAAGTAAGGGCAGTAATATTAAAAATTTTTAGACTTGGAGAAATTTTTCATTTAGTAGTGAATGGTTGATCGTCTATACTTATAATAAAAAAAAATATTGGTTATTTACATAATCTGGAGAAATTTTTGATAGTTAACATAAAGAAGCTCTATGAATTTTCAAAAAAAAAATTTTTATATTAAAATTAGCAAATATTTATTGGAATATAAAATGCGTTCCGTAAAAATCTCACTTAAAATATCCTTATGCAACATATTTAAAGTTAAGACAAAACAATATACACTGTATGTCGGAAATTAATATTTAAGTGAGGGAGAAAAATGATATTAAAATCTTAACAAAGCACAATCAAGGAAAGCGGGTTTTCAAAAAAACATCAAACCTGTTTTTTTTTCTTTTTAATGTCGAAATTGAGCATTATTTTTCTAGTTTCAAAACTTGTGTCTCTCATAATTTGAAAGAAAATATTTTTTTAAATATTTTGGAGGAGATTCCAAAACATTTTAAGTAGGTTATATACGTTTATGAACATTGAAAACAAATGCCACATACCAATAAGCACATTAAAAATAATACTTAGTGAGTTATAAAGCGCGTAAACAAATTCAGTCTAACCTTTTACAAATAAGTTAATTAAAAACTATCTACGCTCCACACATTGTAATTACAAGGAATTCGATGGAACAAAATAATACGACACTAAACATTATATTCGACGCGAACTTGATTAATGCCAATCATATATGAGTAAAAATAATTTAATCAGTTTCTACTTTTTAATCAAAAAGTACCGTTAGTTCGAAAATTTTACTACCAACGCAGCTGTTAAGAAATAATATTTTCTTCGCTCTTGAAACTAAATCTGGCAAATTAATTTTTTTACTTAATTTGATTAGGGCGATTTTTTCCATCAATCGCAGCTGCTTTTAGGAACCACGAACAATTATTACTGCTAGAGATTCCACGTGTACAATAACCCTTTAGGTATTTTTTCTTTAAAAAAACATTCTTCTTTTAGGAGGCTCAGAACTCACTCGGAAGAGATTACTGAGCTACAAGCAAACACGCTCAAATAAGTCTTCTTTACCGGCAGCCTCCACTTAAATTTGGATTTTGAACAAATATTTTTCTTTATTATTTTACATGCCGGTAATCATGGCTGTGAGCTTTAAACGAAACAAGAAAGAGGCAAGAGTTTTAAAATAGGCTTTAACTGTCAATGTTAGAAGCGTCGCTTCGCTGAATTTTCGCGATGATTAATTTACGCTTTTATATAGCGACAAATAAATAAAAAAAGAAATTATTTTGAGTGGCATATATTTAAGTCACTTTCAATAGAATTAATCGTGTTTTTGATTATACTTTTTGTGTTAAGTGTTTTTATTTTAGTAAAAAATGGAGTTGGGAAATATATAGAAACGTACTCAGATGAGATTATAAAGATGGTTTAAAAATAGGATGATTTTTAATTAACTTGATTTGTTATAATTTATAAGTATCAAGTTTTAAGATATCATTACATTTTTGAAGAATGTATTAAAAGCGTTACTAAAAATTAATAAATAAAAAACAACACTATTTTTTATTTGAGTGATTTACGTTTTTATATAGCGACAAATAAATAAAAAAATATATTTTGAGTGGTATATATTTAAGCTCTTTTCAATCGATTTTAATCGTGCATTTAGTCCTACTTTTTGTATTAACTGTTTTTATTTTGACAAAAAATCTATTTTTTTTAAATAAGAGCATACATTATAGAAAAATGTACTCAGATGAGATCATAAAGATGGCATATAAATATGTTAATTAGCTTGATTTGTTATAATTTGTAAATATAAAGTTTTCCTTGCAGTTTTGAAGAAGGTATGTATTAAAAACAAATTACACGCGTTGTTGAAGTTAATAAAAAAAAGTCTAACTCTATTTTCTGTAGGAGTTTTAAATTATTCACTGACTTTTTATTTTTCCGTACTATCAGTTTATACAAAGTTACATTATACATGTTACGGGAGAGAAAATAAAAAGGAATTACAAACTACAAATTAACAACTGAAGAACAAATTCACTATTATTACAGCGATTGGAAAGAATAAGTGTCTAAGGTTTATTTTTGAACCCAAATGAGAAATACATATTAAAAAAAATTTCAACGCATATCGCAATTATGTTTATTTGGAAATCTCATTATGTGCTTTTTAGATAATTTATATTTTGTTTAATTTATCATAATACCGTAAATTAAAATTTATTAATTTAAAAAAAAATTATATTTAGTATCATTTTAGGTAATATATATAACAATTTTAATATTTTTCATTTAATATTTCTTAAATATTTTTCTTTTCACAAATTCATAATCAAAAACAGTCAAATAGTTTAAAATTATTTGAAACAAAGAAAAATAAACAAATACTACTTAGATTTCCCTTTATTTATTTGAAGAAACTTAGCATTTTTTTTATCTATATAAATTAAGACAGTATAAAAAAATGACTTGGTTAGTATAAAAAACTGACTTTCATCATATTTACATAAGTTTCTAAACAATATTATTCAATATTTACAGAACAATTGAAACCAGAGAAATGACTCAGACAAATAGATATGATAATATGCTTATCCGCGTAATTAAGGTTAAAGTAACATTTAAATCTAAACCTATTTTATATGGTTATGAAAAGAGGGGCCATTTTAAAGGGAAGAGTGACCAATAGAGTTGTTCCAATTAGAATAGTTAACAATGAGAAATGCACGGGCAACCGCCAATGTGTTATGAATGCAATTTTGAAGCAACAGCATGTTTCTTGATTACCTTTAGTTTATACGGAACGGAATTTTGTAGCTATTTATCAGTCTATCAGTTTAGAATGCATTAGTATGGACTAGAACGAATCGTTATGTATCGAGAGTTTTCATTTCAATTTATACCTATTTCTAAGAAATGGTGTGCTGTCTGTAATACTTGGAAAAATTTATGAAATAAAGCGACGTGTAGATATTGTTTTTGTTTATTATTACTTATGTTTCAAATGTTTACATAGTATAATGTTATATACTACATTTTATTGATTCGTAGCAATTGTTTAATTAGATTATAATTCTTACGTAATTGACTATAATAGAAATATAATACAAAATGTGATCTTCACGAAATTCCATAAGTTATTATTTAGATCAACTGTTGTAGTTTCAATATTATTTTGTTGTTGTAATTTTATGTTTGGATTACATGGGATATATATGAATAATTTTTAATGGGTTTTTAACTGTTTAAGATGGTTTTAATTGTTTCTTTTAAATAATTAAATAAAAAAAAAACAATTTCTTTTTTTGGAAAACAATTGTATTGTAAAAATTGTTTGGAAAAATACAATTGTTAAAAAATGTTTTGGGGATTAACTAGTTTTGTTAAGAAAAATAAGGCTTTTACCATTTATAATAATAATAATAATAAACACTAAGATTTTGAGAAGGAAATGGTTAGCTTAAAAATATGGATCTAGCTGCTTTTAAAAATAAACTCTTTATGAACTTACACTATAAACCACTTTAATTTAGCCTTTTGTACTTTGGTACTATTACATATACACTTACTATTGGTTAATTTTAGGTGAATATTTTAACAGAGATTGTCGAACTAGCTACAATAACAACAATAAACAAATTAGGAAAAATAGAAAAAGTAGATTTTAGTAAACATATTTAGGAAAAAGAAAATGTAATTTCTGAAAAGCATGAGAAAAGATTCATTACATAAAACATATTAGCGCAGCTTTATTTTTTATTTTTTCAAATCTTCATTTCTAAGCAAAGAAAATGAAAAAAAAGTTATCAATAATAAAAATGAACTTATTTTTTTTTTCTTCAGTTAACGGATTATTAGTGCTAACTAAACAATATAATAATTTTTTTTTTTTAATATTTTTTTTTTGTAAAATCGACTTTATGAAAGTTCAAAAATATTTATCCTTAGAATGTCGAAAAGAGCAAAACACGGAGAACATAGTCTGAAAAGAACATATAAAACAGTTTTGGTTTGTAAAATGGCGGAGTTCTAATTATAAAAATCCGTCAAGTCAAGATCCCTGAGATAAAACATATTAGCAAAGTTCTTTCTTTTAAACTCATCATTTCTTGACAAAGAAAACGACAGAAAAGTTATAAATAATAAAAAAGAATTTATCGCTATTTTTTTTTAAAAACAGGGGATTATAAACTAGCAAGTACTGTTAAATAGACAATATAATGAACGATTCTTCGTCTTCTTCTTTTTTTTCTTTTTATTTTTTTTGGAAAATCGACAATATGAATATATATATAAAACAGATTTAGTTTTTAGAATATATAAAACAGTTTTAGTTTGTAAAAGGGTAGGGTTGTAATTGTTGAAATCCGTCAAGACAAGATCCCTAAAATTAAACTTATTGCCGCAGTTTGTTTTTAACTCCTCATTTCTTAACAAAGGAAATTAAAGAAAAGTACTCAATAGTAAAAACGATCCAATCTCATTTTTTTAATTAGCGGGTTAATAAGTAGCATGTACTGCTATAAAGACAATATTGATATCCACTGATATTTTTTTGTAAAATCGACAGTGTGGAAGTTCAGAAATATTTATCTTTAGAATGTCGAAAAGAGCAAAACACAGAGAACATAGTCTGAAAAGAATGCATAAAACAGTTTTAGTTTGTAAAATGGAGTTGTAGTTATTAAAATCCGTCAAGATAAGATCTCTGACATAAAATATATTAGCAGAAATTTTTTTTTAAACTCTTAATTTCTTAACATAGAAAATGAGAGAAAAGTCATCAATAGTAAAAACGAACTTTATTTTTCGATCAGCGGATTATTAACTAGCACGTACTGCTTAATAGAGAATATAATTCAACGATTGAACTATTTTCTTTTTCTTCTTTTTTGTTTTGTTTTGCAAAATAGACATTATGAAAGTTCAGAAATATTATGCTTTGATTGTCAAAAAGAGCAAAACATGGAGAACAGCGACTGGAAAGTCTGATACAAACAGTATGTAAAATGGCGGGGTTGAAATTATTAAAATTCGTCAAATATTTAAAAAGAGAAATGGGGAAAAATTCTATGAGCGATATCACATATTCACGAAAGTGAAGTCATAACTGAAAAATCCTAAAATGTAATCTTTTTCATGTTTCCGTTCCTCTTTAAATAAAATCGCTTAACAGTAAAACGTATTTAAAAAAAAAAAAAAAAAAAAAAATGTCTTCCGTTTGAGGTTCATAAAGCATATTAGTTATAATAATGAAAAATTGGATTTGTAAACTTTCAACATAAATGTTGTCGTATAAAATTTGAGTTCATAACCTGAATATTTAGATATTCTTTTTAAATTATATGTAAAGAAAACATTATGCAATAAAAATTGCAATAAATTTTTAAATTCATTAATATACAGCTACTATTATTTATTTCAATTTCATTTTAAAAAACGAAATCTTTCAGTCGCATAAAAAAATTTATTCCTAATTTTAATTTAAAATATTTTTGAAAAATTTCCAATGTTTTGTTTAAATATAAATATCTTGTTTAAAGATAAATATCTTAAATATTTATATTCATATCTATTTTATACATCTTTTCAAATTTTCATGCATCATATTTATACTCTGTTTAAAATTTTGTAGTGTGTTGAACCACAATATTGGACTAATTTTGTGCAATTTTAATATGACGCCACGATGAACTAAATTATCGAGTAAACTAAATATTTATAAATTTGATTGCGCAATGCTACATCTCAACTTGAATGAAACATTGTTCAGTTTAACCTTATTAAGGTTATAGGAAGTTTGCACAGTATTATGGTACATGGTATCAAAATTATAGTTCAGCATTAAATCGTTTTTCCTTAAAATATATTTAACTTTCATGGCATTCATTTAAAAATCACCCGAATAAAAAATCCTAATTTACAAGAGAATCCAAAACATACAATGCAATTTGACTAACATCTCACAACGTTAAATTAATTTAGTCAAAAGTGTGTAAAAATAATATGTTTATGCCTTTCTTGATATTTATACCAAAATCCCTTCAATAAAATTTCAAGATCAAAAATTCTAATTTACAATGAAAGTCTAATATGCATTATAAGTTGTCTTTACCTCAAAATGTTAAATCAATTTGGCAAATAATAACTCACGTGATAATGTTAAATTATTCTTTACGAAATACAATTTTTAAAGAAAACTGAACATTTTAAATGGTAAATGAGATAATTGTGGTGTTCCTTTACACTTGGGTTTTTAGAACCATTTCATTGGATAACAAGAGATCTCTCGTCTATGTACTAGAATGCAGAAGCTCTCTACCATCTAGCAAATTACCACCCTGTTTCTGGTTTGGGGGGGAAAAACGTTCCGATTAAACAATTATTACATTCTTTTCGAGAGTATGTTTTTAAAAAAGCTATAAAATTACATGCCGTCTTTCGGTAACATAGTGACAACTGGGAAAATAAATATAAAATTGATAGTGTCTGAGAGAATGGCAAAATGGCAATCCGTTGGGAGCGCAACAGAAAAGCTTTTAAAAGGTGAGGAACATCTGTACTGAAGACAACGATGCAAAGGGGATATGGTATGAAAATTAAGCGATCCAAAACTAAATAAAAGGTAACAATATCCAAGGATCTCAGAAGTAAAGTGGTTTAGATATGTCAAAATACCTTTCCCAAATCATGAGTTCCTCTTTGTTTCAGAAACAAGGCGCTCGCGTGGAAAATTCTTTGTTTACCCAGATTAACTGAAGGTAAAGTAGTAACATGAAAGCTATTTGTTGCCAATAAAAGAGGAAAACGAGGATTTGTAGATGGATGTTAAAGTATATTGGGATGATGAAATAGAAAAAGAACATGGAAAATTGCAGATATCTTTTTTGAAAGATGCAAGTGTGATAATAATTGATATTAAAGCTGTTGGCGGCAAATCGTTGAACGCGAACGGTGTTAGATGTATTGAAATTATGGAAAACCCGTCAAATATTTCCCCTTTAAGAACTTAGTTTATTTAATAAGGAGAATGTTTTAAGTCAAGGATAATGTGAAAATTTTATTTGCCTAAATTGAAATAGTTATATAATAGTATTGTACATAAATGTTTTTCCTATTACGTTACGCTTTTTAGTAAAATTGAATATTTGTAAGCCAATCAAATCGTAAAATAAACGTGTCCAATTTTGTAAAATTTTGTAAAATTGGATACATTTTTTTTAGATGTTTCTCCTATTAAATAATTCGTTATAATTATAATGTAACGCTTTTGTAAAATTAATATTTTTTACAAAAACTATATAAATTTATTTTACTCTGTTTTTATTACATTCAGAATGTTACTTTTACCTGACTATGAATCGATAACTAATTACGTATCAAGTATGGACTTTTGTCTAAAATACACATTGTTTTTTTAAATATCATTTCCAATTAAATTAAATTAGGAAAAGTGAAAGTTAATAGTAAAAGATGTTAAATGAAAAATTCCCTGAAGCTAAAGTGGTAAGATATACTTGATAATGTAAAAACATAATTCTTTCATCAATTATAAAAGAGGAAAAATCGACATATAATAAGCATTCAAAATAGACTCCCGTTTTCAAGACTCATCAGACGTGAATAAATAAAAAGAAACAGATTAAAAAAAAAAAAAAGACTACGTTGCAAATAAAAAAATAGAAAAGGAAATTAAGGTGTAAAACAAAACTAGAAAAATCACGAGGAGAGGATACCAGAACATCTAAATAACTTTAATTCCCTAGCATTAAGATGGCCATCAGCTCATCTTGATGTTCAGGAATCTTGCTTCATTCATATGAATGCCAAGTTCCTGGTTAACAACTAAAATTCCTCACTTTCTTATCCTCAATAGCACTCATAAATCCACCCTCTTCTGATTTCCCTCTCGTGGTTTTTTTTAGTTTTGTTTTTCACCTATATTTAATATTCCATTTTTTTATAATGACAACTCATCGTTTTCTTTTTTCAAAGCTGTTTTGTTATATTCATTAATATATGGTAACTTTTGAGAAAGAGCACCTATTTTGGGGTGACTTTACCACATTTTTAACTTATGAAGTGTTTATCAATGTGTTTACAGTATCATATATAAAATACTGTAATAACAGTTTAGCAAAGAATTCAAAAATAACATAAGTGCAAAAGGAATTTCTCTGCTAGTTTGATATTTAAACCGCTTCTATAGTACTAGTTATCTCTGTATAAAGTTAAACTTTCATGTAAATTGTATGTGAAAAAAAATAGCTATTAAAAAATTTGACTGAATAAGTATAGTAAGAAACATCTCAAATGTGGACAGCATGCAATAATAATCAATCAATATAAATAATATTTGACAATACTAACCAAGATAATGAGCAAGTAAACATTTAGTTGAGGAAGATTTAAATTTAAAATTATAATTTTAAATCATAACTGACATAAACTTGTAAAAGTATGTTTCACTTAATGCATGGGGTGGAAGTATCATAATTCTACAAGTTTTTCTAAAGTTAGTATAATTAGTTTTATTAAAGAACTAAAAATCTGTTTTTCTTCTTTTTCTTCTATTTATTATTAAAGGAATGTAAACGCATATTGAAATTATTTTAAAGTATTACTCAATAAAAATGCTTAATATTTATATATAAAAAACATATTGAGGAAGTGTCTTAAACAGATAAACAAACAAATACAACTGAGAATACTATTTTTTTCTTTGTTGCAAGCTCGTGGGTAATTTAATAAACTATACTGTTTCGTAGAAGTAGGAGTAAAACTTTTATACCAACATATTTTTACATATTTTTAGGAAACTACAAAAAAAAGGGAAAAAAAACTCGTCATTGTTGTTAGAACAGTTAGACAAAATGAACCTCCATTGAATATCAAAATTGTTTGAAGCTAGGTAGAGAAAAAAGTGAATTTTTTTTTCGGTTTGAAAAAAAAAAATGCATACGTGTTTTAAAGTTTAATTTTTATTTATCATTTGAGTCTTTAGATTGCACTAAAAAATATTTTTTTCGTTAAATATACAAAAAAAATACAACCTAAAACACTCAATTGCTAATAAACAAAAGAACTTAAAGAAAAAAAGTAAACTTTGGAAAGAAAAAAACACAACCCACCAATCTTTCGAACGATTACAAACATTGGCAACAGACTGTTACTTTGTATCGATGCGTCTTATTTTAACCTCAAAGAACCTCATGAGTGGAAAAATGCAAGAAAATAATACGAAACTTTTCGTAATCAAGTTATAACATTCCCTCAAAGGTTCTCGAAGTGTGTTACAAAAGTTTGAGCTCTTGTCTCAATAGGTACACAGAACGACAAGACTGTACAACTAAATTGGTAATACTTTTTTTTTCTTTTTATAAAGGCAGGGGAAATGCTGCCAACATAATCTTTTGTCAAACGAACGGATTGCCCCGTCATCAAACAAAGCTACTTTAGAATGTATTGTTACAAAACGAAAGGAGGTATTGTTTTTTGGAGTATCATCGTCCCTTTTCTTGGACTCACACTTTTAAGAAAACAGCCCGTGTGCAAAATTTCTCTCCCTAACCTCTCAACGTTGTCTCCTTGAAAATTTGCTTTTATTTTCTTTTATAAGCTTAGATAAACCTTTTTTTTTTTTTTCTTCATTATTGTTGTTATTATACGCAAATTTTTCTACATCGCTGCACCCCTTTCAGATTTCATTCATTGTAATAAAGAGTTTATGAATAAAAAAAAATTCGTTTAACCAAACAAAGCATGGATGTGGACAACCTGGGGTTATTTCTCTGATATTATGAAGTACCCGCGGCGAGTGCTTGAAATTTAAACTGCCACTTGTATAGGACGTAGATAGGAATCTCTTAACACAATTACTGCGCTTCGATGAAGGAAGACAGTAATTGACTTACAAGAAATGCATAAGGTTCTTTAAAGCTTGCGTCAAACTTCACTCAAACAAGTCTGACAGCAATATTTTTCTCAGTTTACTTAAGCCCTTTGCATATTAATTTTGATCCGAGATTATATTTTTTATACTTCAATCCTATGTTTTACATGTTTTGAATAAATTTTTACTATGCTATTTATTTATGATAGTTTTTTTTTTTTTTTTTTACAGAAATGGATTTTATTTCTATACTTATTTCTGTGCAGTTTTTGAACTATTTGAAAAGAGGTAATTGTAGAGCCAATATAAAGAAAAGCTTGGTAAAAAATTTACATCAAACTGTTTATAGTATTGTTTCTTTCGGAATTTCTAATAGATAACAGAAGACACAGTAACATCTTACTTAAATTGTTCATACACTGAGAACTCTATTGACTCCATGGAAACTCAGACTCTCTCTTCTGACTCTATGGAAACACCAAAAAATTTGGTAATTTTAAAAATATACCTAAGAGCTTGGCATATAAAAAAACCTTTTACTTCGTTAAATTTACTTTACAGTTTAATTTTTTTGGACAGAATGTGCGGTAATGAGAACAACTATAACTTTGAAAACCAGAAGAATTTTCTGTAAACCGTTATCATATGAACGGGAAAAATACCACACGGAATGTTTTAAATACCGTAGATTTTTTTATTACCAGTAATGTCACCATATAGTACATACAATACAGTATGGGAATATTAGTGGTAATTCTTTAGCAAATTTAATTAGTCGATTAAATTTTTTCTTATGTGTGGATAAATTTCTGTTCTATTTTTGAAATGTTTGAAAACTGGCAATTGAAAGACTTAAGGATAAACCACAATTTTTCTAAAGTTAAAATTTTTACATCAAACTCTTATTATTTTTTTTCCTTATAAGATTCACTCAGAACGAAAACTCAGAAACATCTCACTGCTTTTATGGAAATTGCCTGTTTTCTCTCCAGAAACGCTTTCTTCAACGATTTAAAAGTGTGGTTTACCTTTATGCGGGCCCAAGAGCTTCAATTCTAACTGATAATTAATAGTCAACAACGCGTTTCGTTTTGATTTCATGAATTCCTAACAATTGCTAAGATCGAAAAAATTCATGTTTATTTAAGTAAAATACACACCAGAGCTCAAAATTTGGCCAGCTGTAGTAATATTCAGCGTTGTACAAACAGTCAACAGACTAAAAAAACTGACATTTACTTCAAAATGAAGGTCGTAAGTTTTATAAAATTAATGCAATTTGTTAAGTCTATTACTGTTTTTTATACACTTTACGCCGAGAATAGTTTACATACAGTATTAGTTTTGATTTCGAAAAAGAGAAACATACAAATATATTGAAGTTATAGAATAAAACGTCACTTTTAAATTTATCAGTTTTTATACACTTAAGCGTATTTTTACTATAAACAACAACTAAAAATAGTAAAAAGGAGTTGTATAAAATGAAACTCTTACACATGAGGAATAGTTTTAATAAATTGAAGTTGTAGTGAAATTTTACGACTTACAATAAATAAACTTAATTAACGTAACGATGAGGAAGCGCAAGAAAATAGATTAGGAATCACAAAAATAAATTAATTAATTAAATAAATAAAGAAAAGAAAAGAAAGTATTAAATAAAAAGTAAATAAAATTTATATTAAAAACAGTAATAATTTTAAAAATTAATAAGTTACATGCATATAATTTTCTCTAAATTATTAATAAGGATTTATTATTTTTACTCTATGAATTAGGAAAATTCAAAAGAAATATAGAAAATTCAATTTACGATAATTCAATTAGTTCAATAATCTCAATAAATCTTAGATATTTAACCATTCATATTTCACTATATATCGATTCTTTTTTAAATTATTGGTAATTTTTATTTTATTTAGAATCTTTATTTATATTTTTTTATTATTTTTATTTTAATTAATATTTATTAAAAAAAAAATATGTTCCTCTATTCCTTAAAATATTTCAAACTTAATTGTTTAGAGAGAAAAATAAACATTAAAAGCTTGTTTATATTGTGAGACAAATAAACATTAAAAATTTCGTTGTATTGTAAGACAGATAAGCATTTAAATTTGGTAGTATCATAAGAAAGATAATGATTTAAAACTTGTTCATATTATAAGAAGATAAAGATTTAAAACATGATATATAGTAAGAGAGATAAACATTTAAAATATGTTTAAACTGTGAAATACATAAACATTAAGAAACTTTATTTTGTGAATCAGATAAATATTTAAAAAATTTGTTTATATTGCGAAGAAGGTATAAAATAGGAAGGAATAAATAAAGATTCTCAGAAAGTTACGGCATATGCACTATTAAATATTGATAATGAATGAAAACGTTAATATAACAGAGTTTATTACAGCTCTTATTTTGACATTTTCAGTAAATTTCAATAAAAAAAAACTAAAAAAAACTAGATAAATCCGTTTAACAGGCACTTAATGATAAAGTGCTCTTAATTAGCGTTAAATGAGCGGTCGATAGACGTTATATATCTATATGACATGAATAATTAAAAATTCTCCCATTTATTATGAATTGTTTCAAAATTGTATGAATTGTTTAGAATAAAAAGTAACCAAGCTATTGTTCTCTAAAAATAAGACAAAAGATTAACGTCAACGTGTCAGTTCAAGCTGAAAATAATTAGTCTTAGTTTATCGGATAAAGATATTAGGTTTCGAGACTATTTTATAAATGCAACTTTTATCTTTTAAATAAAAATCATTAGAAGAGAGTAAAACCATAAGGCTATTACTTTTTTATTATAAAATATGTTTTAAAATAATAAAATTTAACGAAATGATTTAAAATAAAGGAAAATAATTGCCTCTGAGCAACATTTTTTTACATAAGCAAGTCGGGGGAAAAAAAAAAAAAAACGTTTTTTCTAACAAAGAAAAATTATTTTAAGTCATAAAAAAAGATAGTAAGAAACAATTCTTTCACAAAATTAAAATTATAAGAAAACCTATGATGCACAGCAAATGTTATTTAAACGTTTCAGGATAAACCCAGCAAACCCCTATACGATCTAAAGTGATTTCTTTCAAATATCATACTTCTCTTTATGATATCGTTATAAATAAAAGAATGACAAATAATTAAAATTTTATTTACGTTTATTTTCAACAGTTTTACATAGATTTAGAAGAAAACAATTTCGTTTTTACGTTAATTATATTTATTAATTTATTATAATTATATATCATTTGCGGTTCATGATTCATTATTACAAGACAATGCATTATATAATACTACGCATTGGCGATTACACCAAAAGTGCAAAAAGAATGATAATTTTCCTGATTTTAGTAGAATCGATATTGAAATATGAACGATACAGGATACAGCACGATATTTTGGTCTCACATTATTTTGTATACTGTAGATTTTACAACGATATTTTAAATGGATAGTCCACAGTCTCTTTCTCTCTCTCTTTAAAATTACCCAAGCATCCGAAAAAGCAAACACGGAAAAAACTGATAAACCCATCTAGTTAGACTCCCCACAACAAACATGTAATTTTAAAAGTGTGCAATTTCAAATTTGTTGAATGAAATAAGAATCAAAAAATGTATCTATAATTCTTTGTTGATAAAAAAAAATATTGAATGAATGTTGATTAAATAAATGATACAAAAATATAATTGTCAGAGACTAAAAATGAGGATACGTATATAGTAGAAAAATGCATATGAGGTTTTTATTTAACAAATCAGAATACTAGATAGATAGATGAAATATTTTTCAATACAATTATAATTAAAAACTGATATAAATTAGTTAATTATAATTTGAAATGATTTTTGACAAAATTTCAAATTAAAAAAAAACTCATATTTTAATTTATAAATATTTTTTTCAAATAAAGTAAATTAACGATTTAAAAAAAAAACTGAAGTTTTCTTTTTTTTTCTTCTCTCCCCTTTTTGGTTTTCTTAAACCCTGTAAAAAACCCTAGTTAAAATAAAAGATAAGTATTTTAACACTATACAACATTAAATAAAATTTTTGGATCTTTGCTCAAATGATTTATTAAACACACATGATAAAAAAGAAAGACTTTTTAGTCTCGAAAAAAAACAAGGCATTTTTACACTGGATATTGTAAGTTTTTTCCTATTCAGCGGGGAAATGGCCTATCTTGTAAAATTAGGTCAAAACAGGTGCATTTTACATAATTGATTACATAAAAAAAGGATGTTTGTTAAATGGAAGTTAGAATGAAAGTTTTTCATAGATAAAAAACCCCACGACCCACTTTCAAAATTTGTAAAGTTAAAGGGGACCATTTTTTAAATGCAGTGAAAGGGTTCATATTTTTCAACCCTTTTCGAAATATATTTGCCCCAGATTTTTTTCAGGTGAAGTTCCACAGAAGAAAAGATATAAAGAATAACAGACGGTGAAAGTAAAGTTAAGATGCTGCCATTTTTTTTCAATATGCTTAAAATTGGGTTAGTTTGTCAAGGAGAAATTGTACGGGAAAGTTTAAAAAATACTGACAAAGTTTATAAATCTTTTTTCCCAGTCATAATAAGAAAAAATAGCAACCGACTTAATATACATTCGAGATTTAAAAGAAATAAATTCGAAATTTAAAAGAAATAAAATATTAATAGCGAACAATATAAAAAAAACTTATTTTAAAAACTTTGCATATGAAAGAAAAGAGATTTTATGATTGTTGATTTAAATTTGAAATTAAATTTGAAGAGATTTTAAATACAAGTATGGCATTAAACAAAAATAGTTATTGGAAGTTAAGAAACATCCACTTATATTAGAAATTTTAAAAAAAAAAACACAATAGTACTAAAAAAAAGTAAAAATGGCCAAAGAAGTTTTAAAAGTTTTAGAATCTGAAAGAAGTTTTAAAAGTTTTAAAGAAGTTTTAGAATCTGAAAGAAGTTTTAGAAGTTTTAAAAAGTATAACTATGTATATTTTTTTCATTTGAAATAAATAAATAAGTAAATAAGTAAAAAAAAAAAAAAGATTAGTTATAACTCCAAATATTGATATCAAATAATATCAATTATGATAAAAAAAATGAAAATTGAAATATAGCTATTTTGTATGTAAATAACTAATAATATGGATAAATTTTCACGAATTAATTCAAATTCACAACTAAAATTGAAATATTGTAGCAACAAAACTGTACCATGTCCCAATTTCATTCTTTAGAAGAAAAAAAATTATTGACAACAAATAATAAATAAATAAATAAAATAAAATGAAAGATTAGATATTAATATAAATATTGACAACAAGCAACATAAAATTACAATTTAAAAAAAAATCAAATACTAGTTTTATACTTAAATTACTAATAATATTAATGAAATTTCAAAAATCATGTTTTATTTAAGCTCACACAAATGATGTTTTATTTAAAATCACTACTTAAATATTAAAAGATGTGATGAACAATACATGTTCATTTTTGAGAAGAAGGTCAGATGCATGTGCTTTTGTTTGAGTTTGAAATGTTAAACATTTCAAATGTTGTAATAAAATTTCTTTTCAAAACAGCTGTTTTAACAGATTTTATGATCGCGTGAAATGAAATATTTTGTAACCTAGAAAAGATACTATTTATCTCTTAGCCAAGTAAATGAAGTGAAAGCTTTTCTAACTGTTGAAAGGCACTTTCAAGACAGCGGCATCTGTTAGCAATTCTTCGTATTATTCCTAGCGTGAGAAAAGCTTTGAAAGCAAGGTGTTTGACCCAGTAAAGGTACTTTATAGTACCGAGACTTTTGAATTTATAAGTTTTCAAGCACATCATGAGAACAACACTTACCGTTACTCACGACTTTGTAATCAAGTGGAAAATTATTTGCATTAAATAAAACATCTTTTAAAATTCATTCTCGAAGGAGTCTTACGAGTAAAATACATAATTGATTATATATAGGTATACATTATCTTTATAAAGACTGTTAATAAGCATAATTATGATTATTTTTATATTAATTTAAAAGTTAAAATGTTTCCAGCATCATGTTATTAAAAACACTTCCAAAATGTCGAAAATTCTTTCCAAAATTTCGGAAATATTTTTGTTGATATTATACATAATTGATTATACATATACATTATATTTATAAGGAAAATAAGCAATAACATAACTATATTCTGTATTGATTTTAAAGTAATAATGTTTCCAGATCGAAGTTGTTAAAAAAAGTTCCGATATGTAGAAAAATATTTTCAAAATTTCGAAAAATTTCTATTAATAATTAAATCTATAATGATATTAATTGCTTTAATTACACATTAATTTTTCAAAATATTTTAATTAGTCTTATAAAAAATTAAGTACATTGTCTAAAAAAACTATCATTATATATTTTTGAGTATTTTTTATTTATTTCTTAAATGAAAAAAAAAAAAAAAATGATGAATGAAACTAAAAATAAGCAAACGCTGAAAGATAAGTAAATTTTTTTTCAACATTTTTTGTTACAAGTACTGTATCTTCATAAACTAGTAGCTGGGATCAATTAAAATTTTATAATTAAAAATGTGTACCAATTATGTGTACTATTGTTACTTGTAATGGAAGTAAAAGTAAGGCGGAAGTCATTACCACATTGATATTGGCTGTAGCAGATTCGAATCATGCCGTACTCCTGGATGCATTTATTTATTGTTACACATACACAAACATGTTTGCATTTCACTTAAAATTCGGTTTATAAGCTCTTGTCAAGTTGAAGAACGGATAACACAAGATAATGTAGAATACCACAAGGATACATCTAGGGTTATGGTGGGATTTCAATCGTTACCTCTGCGCTACAGTGGGTGTATCTTTGCAATGTCCTTCTCTAGCTTGTGCTATATGTTTTTACTCTTGAATAGGGCTTATAAGCAGTGCTTTGTAACAGGCATACAAGCCGGCATATGTATGTGTAATAATTATAAATTTGTTTTACATACACATTCAGGTTTGTGTGATCATTACAAAGAATGGTTTTCAAACTATTGTCAAATTAAAGAAAAGATAGTACAAATATGATAAAGATACATCCCGGGAAACAATGTAACAGCTGGATTTGAACCTGATACTCCACGCTTCGGATCGTTAAGACGAAAGATGATACCCCTAGACCATGGGGACCACAATAATGCTTAATGTTTAGTTGTATTTCTTGTAATTAATCCTAGGGGCCTTCCTCACTAAGCGGAATCGCAATTCTATTAAACGCTGGTAGCAAAATTAGGTAGCAAAATCGTGTAACCTTGGGTGTATCTTCGTGCTTTTTTTCTTCCTAAACTTGTGCTATCTGTTCTTCAAATTAACAAGGATTTAGAAGCTGTTCTTTGTATTAAGCCCACAGAACCGTATATTTATAAGAAGAAATAAACAAGTCTCACTACCTAGATAAAAGATGCATAAAACAGACATCGTTGTTTGATCTATACAAGTTTATAATCTTTAACGCACTTCAATTGAACACTTGAAAGCTTGCTTCACGATTTTCTCTCTCCGTTGTAATTGAATCATCAGAAAAAGTAATGTATATCAGAAAAAGAAATAATGAACCATCATCTAACTCCTATCGATAATTTAAATAACCACCATTTTACGTCTGCCATAGCAAGGTAAAAAAATTACTAGGTCCATTATAGTCCAGTTTCGTGAAAGGAATAAACATCAAAATTATCAAATTACTAAATAAATGGTTTATTGAATGATAACTTTGAAGCAGGGCAATTTTATAAAGATTCATCAGAGCTTGGCGCGAAAAACCAATTCTTGTGTGGTTAAATTCCCCTTTTAGTGATATATTTTTAATAAATGTGTAGCATAATAAACCAGAAAATTTCCATGACGAACCTATCTATAATCTATTTTTCAAATCTGTCAGAAATGTCTTTATCATACAAATATGTTCTTTTCTTAGATTCTTTTTCTGAGTGTAACTTCTTTAACGTTTCGGAACATTTCATATTATTCAATGTTAACTAAGCAAATAATTTCATCAATAACTAAAAATTGCATTTTATAGATCAATGTTAATAACATTTACTTTTATCTTTCTGCAAGTAACACTGCTAAACTATTAAATAGATTAAGGTGTTTTTGATGCGCGCTTTTTTAGCAATCCTCGGTTTTAATCATTACAAAATAAAATTCATTCAAACATGTAAGGATCATACAACAGTCAATTTAGATCATTCAAATCTTACATTACATCATAATTTTATGCACCTGTTCTAGAAAATCGATAAAAATCTCATCAATCAAAATAAGCGATAATTTCAGGACAAGAATATCAGATGATTACCGTTTTCTTGAAAGAGATTTTAATCATTGTTCTACCTCAAAAAAACAGCTGACGACACTGTGCCATCTTGAATGAGAAGCCATACTTCTACAAAACTTCCACAAAATTTATTAATTTAGAAAAGGAAATGAATGTTTTTTAACACGACTGAAAATGAGGGATTAAAGAAAAGTTGTATCTATTAGGGGGCCAGCATTTTATTTTATTATTCTTAGAGTCAATTATTAAACCCCAGAGGCCCTACTAATGTCCAAAGATTAAACCGTGGGAAACCGATTGCTTCCAAGTTTATTATAAATCTTTTGGGTGAAATTTTATCGGTTAAAAAGAAGGTGCAGAAAGTTAGAAAACAAGAGCAACAACGATCGTTTGGGAAGTTCTTAAGGTTCCAGAAAACGATTTTTCCTCTATAAAAGCACCTGCTTCAATTGCAGCTGCTTGAATGCGTGACTGAGATAAAAATGAATATTAACGCATCAAATATATTTATAACAAATCTATGTCTTCTAATTATTGTATCTAAGCAAAGATAATTCAGTTATAAATTGAAATATCTAATTACATTTGTTGAACAAGTGCCATTGTTCAGATTAGTATTGATAATTATTTTTTTGCAGTGGAAAAGAATATTTCGATTCGAATACTGTTCTTGTGACAGATTTAAAAAATATGAATTTAGAAAAAGTGAATTGAGGCTTATTCTGTACAAGCAGTATTCTGTGTAAGGATTATTCTGCGTATGGTTATGCCTGTGTATAAGGGTTAGTCCTTATATGCGAGCATTCAAAACTGATCTAATGTATTTTTCTTAATACAAAATGCACGACTGAAGTATGTTCAAAGTTAATTTTGAAGTTATTAAAAGCACAGTCATTTGCAAAGAAACTTAACCATATTTTATTGAAAACTTTTAGCTAATAGAGTTTAAAGCGAACCTTTTTAAAATACAGAATTTTTTTTTAATTTTAAATTGTTGATTCCTAAACTATTTTGAATAATGAAGTTCCTTGTGAATAGCGAGTCATTTAAGATGCTTTACAAAAAATACATTCAATAAAATTGAAAAATTTGTGTTTCTTATGCAACTAGGTATTTCTATAAAGGTAGATACTGGAATCACTAGTTTAAACAACAAACAATGCAACAAACAAAATTAAAAAAAAGAATAAATAAACTTTTCTTAAAAATATTTCTTAATTTTAATTTATTTAATTAAATTTTTTCAAATTTGTGTTTTTTTTAAATTTTAATTTTTAATTTATTTTTAAAAAAATTTAACTGTTTTTAAATGTTATTTTTTAAAAAAAATATTAAATCTTTTCAATTAATATTTCTTTATTTTAATGTTTTTTAAAATTTAATTTTTTTATGAAAATACTATATTTTTAATACTATACTTATTAAGGATTTAGATCTGCATAGTTAAAGAAGTACTCTTCAAACGCGATAGTGAGCAACAAAATAACCGATGTTATTTATAACTTTCATTTCATAGATATTAACTGAAACAAAGAGCTGTAAATAAACATAAGAAGAAAATCTATAAGAATTTACCTACACTAATACTAAAATATTGAGGTTAATTTAGATACTTGATAATTATTATATGCATTTTCGTATCTTTCGTTTATCATAAATGGAGACAGTGCAATTTTATCAACCGAGGAAACTGATACAGATTTTAAAAATATGACTTTATTCTTCCTGAGAAGTTCTTATACCATATAATGAATTATGCAATTATCTTCGATTTTATTTTTTTGAGAAACTAGTAAGAGTGGCAAAAGAAAAACTAGGTAAGGTTATTTTAAAAACCAGGAAAAAAGTTGCCTGATTATGATATTTGACATCTTTCTAAAAGTAAAGAAATGCACTGTTAATTTTACTAATAGTTTCAAATGTTTTTGAAGATATTGTAGTTAAATTTAATTTTTCAAAAAACGAAAAAAAATTTCCAACTCTGTTTAAGCTGGTATTTTTTTTTATAAATATTATCTAGACATCTAAAAACATAATGTCTAAAGTTCTAAAATCTGCTTTAAAAATGTTATTATGCTAATAACTGAACAGAAAGTTTTCGAAATTCCCAGCAAATCTTTTGATTATTGTTGTATCTTTTGATTATTAAGTGTTGCTTTTAAGAAATATAATTTTAATGGATTATTCTTTTTGTTTCCTTTTTGACTACTTTTCTGACAACTATGCTTTCCATAATGGTTTTGCATTTATTGGCACAAAAGCTTGTGCTAAATAAATTTTTGGTTAGAGACATAAGCCGAAGATAAATTCTTCATTTATTTGTTATTTTTACATTTTAATTAGTTTTTATTTATGAGTAGTTTTTATTTTATTTTAAAAACAAAAAAGAAAGACATTATTTCCAATAGAGAACGAAATTCGTTAATTTAGAAGTAAATGGAATAGAGAAATAATAATATGGGAATTCGGAAAATTGAAAAAACAAATTTTATTTACTTTTCCAATTTTGGAAACTTAAAACTTTTTTTTAAAAAAACGTTCAGTTGCTTTTGAAATCATGGTAAAAAATAATAAAAAAAACTGAAAAAGTAAAAAGTTTAATTTTATTTTCCAAAATAAAATAATTTTTTTTTTTTCAATTCAAAGAAATTTCAGTTTAAAACTAAATTAATAACATAAAAGTCTAACACAGGAATATGAAATCTTCATTAATAATTACGAAAAAATTTTAAAAGTAATGTTTGTAGATTTCCTTTTTCATTCAAACTATACACTCAATCAGAAATAATACACCCATTAAATATAATTTTTCGTTACACATATTTTAAAATGACAGATAAGTTACATAACTTAAATTTCGTAAAAATTAAATGAGATAAAAGTTTATAAAATAAGACATTTTTAGATTAGTATGCAAAACAAATTTCAAAATGAAGAGAACTATTGTCATAAAATAATTTTTAAGTGGTATTCTCTATTAACTCAATGATTAATAGTTAAAACATTTGTTGAATAAAGCAGTAAACATCACTTTATGATCAGCTACAAAAAAAAATTCTAACATTTAAACTATCTTCCTTAGCAAAACTGTGATGCTTTGGATATGATTCAAAAAAGAAAAAAACTATTGCAGTTTCACATCCCGTAATAAATTCAAAGTGATTATACAACCCTTCTTCAATCCAGCGAAAAGATTGCATTGCAAAAACGTTCCATCTCATATTTTCAAAACAAATCTAAAGGATTAATGATGCAAATGCTGATACATATTGCTTTGTTGACGCTGTTTGCAAGAGAAAAATGTTTCGTCAAGAAAAATATTTTTAACAAGTCCTGCTCATCATAGTAAAGACTATGAAATAGAGAGATGGGTAACAATATACTGGCCTTTGATCCTTGTTCAATCAATCAAAGGCCTGAGAAAATTCTTTGACTTAGCATAGGTTGTAGGCATTCACAAAAATGAAGCACTCTTTTTCATCTAATGGGAAAACAGGAGAGAGTTAATTTCTAAATACGTTAAAACAGTTTAAAGGCTTGCATAACGTTTCATAATAATAATAAAGGAAAAGGGAGAAAAATTCACTACTTTGGCGATCTTTTATTTTATAAAAATGAAAATAATTACTTAGCGGGCAAAGTTTCAAAAACCTAGAAACTGTATTCGAACACGTGCCGCGACATTAGTGCTTCCTAATTACGTAGCCAAGAAACAGGCCAATTAAAAACGCAAACACGAGACCTCACTGCACCGGGGGCTGATTATTTCAAAAAGGGTACAGAGTGGGGGCAAACCGGGAGGCTTAATTACGCCGCCCATTACGCTGATGTTGATTATCTTAATCAGAAGCCAAAAATATCTGCTAAGCTTCGTCTAAGATGAGAAGGTAGAAAAATTTCGCGTAATAAAAGCATTTTGTGTGCAGGCATAGACCTTCTTCTTATTTCGCCTAAAGACGAACAAAACAGGAGTTTAATTATTCCAGCTAAACTGCTCCCGTTTTCCAGGTGTTGCGGTTCCCGCACTATCCAGCACGAAATTCATAAAACAGCTGCAAATTAAAATGTTGCAGCTCTTTCTCATAGGGTCTAAACTATCTAACCTCATTTAGCTACAGATAAAAATTTGAAAGCTTTTAATAAAAACCCTCTTTAAACATTTCAACTTCTCCAATAAGAAGTGTATCAAGCAAATCAAAAAGCAACAGTTCTCACGAAACTAAATCCTTATTTTGTATAACAACTCCCATACACATATTCCTTCGAAAATAGTTCAAACATGAAAAACAGGATGTTTAATATCTTCTTTTGTTAATACGAAATTTTTTTTTTTTTTTCAAAAAGTAATGCATACAATCTTTCTATTACTCATAACAATGATTGTCAGTAAATTACAAATCTATTAATAGTTATTGGTTGAATCCCTGATACATTAGTCTTTTACTCATAAAAAATGATCGTCTATAATTGATAAATAAATTAATGGTAATCTGATAGTTATATAGTCACACCAATACACAAATATAGAGCAAGCGTAACATAAAATTAAGTTTTTTTTTTTTTTTTTTTGTCTGAAATTAATATAGACAATCATTTGTTTCTTATAAAAATCATCGTCTGTAAATAACAAATCTATAAGTATCTAGAATACAATCGTCTTTAATTCAAAAAAATGATCGTCTGCAAATAACAAACCTATTAATGGTAATAGATAGAGTTATGTAAATACATAAACATAGAGCAGGAATTTTTTTTTTTTTTTTTTTTTTTTTGTCAAAAAGTAATGTGTACAATCGCTAGATATTTATAAAAACTATCGATTGCAAATAACAAACCTATAAATGATAATCATGAATTCCGTATACCGTCGTTTTTTATTCATAATAATGAATTTCTGCAAATAAAAAATCTATAAAAGCTTATTATGTTGACACAAATAACATAAAAGTATGAATCATTTTTCGTCAAAAATTAATGTTTACAATCCTCTTTTACTTATAAAAATGATCGTCTGTAAATAACAAGTCTATAAAGGGTTATCAGATAAAAACATTCAATGACCCAAAATTCGAGCAATCATAACATATATAGTAGTATTACATTGTGGTTTAAAGAAAAAAAAAGAAACTTATGCATTTTTTCTCCGACTTATAAAATTATGAAGAAAAAAAAATTATTCAGTCAATAAAAAGCAAAGAGTAGAAATTTAATCTGACTAATTGTGCTCTCTTATAAAACTATTGCCAACTTAAAAAAAAAAGAAATTCAAAAATACTCCCCATGAAAGTTATACTTTATAGCAGTCTTAATATTCTTCCCTTTTAATGAATTTCTAGTCATAAGAAAAACCGAAAAAGTTATTTTTTTTAGTCGAAAATATATTTTATTCTTAATCGATGTTCTTTGAAAAATGAAAAAAGATACAAGTAGGCGGATAAGTAGTAATTAAAATCGGTTTGTGAGTCGGGCAAACTTAAAACTCTTTCTATTTTAGAAAACGAGAAAAAATCTTAAAAAGGAAAAGAAGTTAAGAACACAAAAAAGGAAGAAAAAATCCGCAAATCTGAGTTTATTTGAATTTGAGTGGAATTAAGGTCATCTTCAAAGAAAATATTTCAATAAACATTATCTGTTAATGTTCCTTACATTAGAAGAACAATTTTAATGATACCGCAGACAAATTCATTAGCGAAAATTAACGCGGATTCACGGAGCACGTTGCTAAGAACAAAGAAAAAAATTGTAAAAATCAAATCAAATAGAAAGCAACAGTAATCTCTTGAAATAGTATTCTCATGTGCTTAATTGAACCATTTTTTTTAAAGTTCTAGCCATGCATTCTTACATACATGCTTTGACAAAAAGAATAAAAAAAAAAAATTTTTTTTGAACTATAAAAATTTTTGCTTAACAAAACTCGGATTAAATCGTGCATCTTATTGCTTTTTTAGAAACTTAAGATATTTTTTTAACGCGCACTTTCTTCTTAGCTAAAATCTAGTTCTAACAATAAAGGTAAAAATCATGAAAAAAAAAAAAAAAAAATTGTAACATGGAGCAAAGAAGGATTCAGCCAATGGAATATGATAGGTCGACAACTATTTGTCGCGACGCATGGCGCTCACCAGATGGCACTATTGGCAAGCAAATAAAGTTGGCATAGTATTTAATGTGCACAAAAATTGTTTACGGCGGAATAAGCAGCAAAAACGCACCAAAAATTAAAACTACCAACTAACAAATAATCCAACCGTACTGAGTTCTGAGGGACATAAGTTAAAGGAAAGGGGGTAAAAAGGGGTATTTAGGATATCATGCGAATGAAATTAATTGATAAAACTTTAAACAGTTGACCAGGGGCTCGGAAAACACAGTTAACAGCATCAACCGGAACTAAACAGATTATTTTACGCCGTTATTTCTGCAGAAGAGAAAGATAAAGAGATAGTGAAAAAAAAAGGAATAAAAAAATCAGGATAGGGAAAGGCTATAAAAAACGGGAATAAAGCACACAAATTATGAATAAGAGATTCGCATTTTATAGGGAAGCAGCTGTTGTAATGCTCTTTTCCTGGTTTTTGGATCGGGGACTTGTCAATAAAACACCAGTTATTTCACAGTATTTTAGTTTTGCAGCTTAGCGAGGCAAACGAATTTTCGAGTACAAATAAAAAATCAATTGTGAACATCAATATAAAAAGCAGAGACTATTTATACGGTTATAAGTTTACAAAAAGTTTTTATGATTTTTTTTTTATTAACCACACAATCACAGCTTTAAAAAATTATAAAATAGGAAAAGTTGAAAAATAATGTATTCGCTATCAATATTTTGATTAAATTATTTCGTGATTTGAAAGTTGCTGCACATACTGGGTATATACTTTATAGAAAATGTCATAAATATAGTTCAATTTTAAAAAAAATTTCTTTTAAGTTTTATACTGTTATTTTTTTATTATTATTATTATTTTCTTTTTAAATATCATAATTTCAGCATAATTTCGACACCGGATTTTGGTTAAAATTTACAAGAGAATTAGAAAATGAAAATTTGGATACCAATTTTCGCTCTGGCAAACTTAGACTTAAAAAAAAAGTTTTAACAAAATGCACACAATATGAGAACTGAAATTTTGTATAAAAATTGAAAAGTATATAAAGATTGAGGAGGAAAGAAAAAATTAAAAAATAGATGTCGGGTTTTAAAATTTTAGAAATTTCTTTAACTACATTCAAAAAAATTTCTGCGTCTTCTTAAGCGTATTAATAATTTAAAAAAAAAACTTTTTGTTATTATTCATAGAAATTGTTTATGCAGCATGAAAAAAATTTAAAAACAAAAAACTTCTTAAAAGAAGCCATTTTTTATATCACCTTTTTTAGACACATATAAACATGGAATCTACTTTGTGCTTACAGAGGCCTTTATTTTAAAATAAAACATACTTAAAAATGCACAAATAAAATGAATAGGAAAATTTTAGAAACATAATTTTTAACACATAAAAAAAACAAAGAAGAAGTTTTTTTAACAAAAATAATACGCTCTTTAAATTTTGCCCTGATATTTTTAATTTCTTATTAATGAAGCATTAATAATGCATTGTAAGAAATTTTAATGTTTTTTTTCTTCTTTTTTTAGCATAGTTCTTGATTGAATAAATTTTAATCAAATCGGCACATTTTATTAAGAGAATAAATTTAACTTATTTCACCGTATTCATATTGCAGAAAAAAAGCTCAACGCAATAATAAAAACAAAATTTCATTTTTTGATTTGCACCAAAAAATACATTAAATATAGTTATATTTTATAATATTTGAAACAAATTATATGCAGAAAAAAAGTAATTTTTATGGTTACACTAGTTAAATGATAATGTGAAACGAAATATTATCGAAAATAAATGTATCAATAATTTTTTATATGTAGGACAGAGTGGGGGAAAACCAAGTCCAGATCATTATAGTCCAAGTTGTTATACGTTTACTAATGATTTAAACCGTAATTAAAAAAAAAAAAAGGATTTTGTCTCAAAGTAGCACTGTTCTGTTTCGTTAAGATAACCACATCCGAGGCTGAACAAAGGTTTTACGGGTTTAGGGATAAAACTTATTGCAGGCACAAAAGGATTACTTTTATATTTTTTGGAATATTTAAAGAAACTTTATACAAAATTGAAGTTTTTCTATGATATAAATCAATTCTATAAAATTTTCTTTTAAAAAGTTATTTAATAAGCAATTTAATTTTTTGTAAGAAATTTTGGTCAGACCCTCAAGAGTCTCGGACCAATTGTCTCTCTCTCCCCTCCTTGAGTACGGCCTTGACTATACATCATAACAACAAGTTTTTAAAATTTTCATATATAATACAAATACATATCTACATTTCACTGAATACTACTTTTGCTACATTTCACTGAAATTCTACTATTTCTAAAAAAAAAAAAAAATTATTTATAAAAAAAGAAGTCTATCAGTGATTTTTCAGAAGTGATACACAACTAAACAATTCGTACCAAGATTAAATCTGGCAGTTTCTAGACATTTCGATCTAAGCAAATTTTATTTATTTTTTACTTTTTTTACTATAACCTACTAAAATGCGCCATTGATTTATAACACCTTGTATTCTATTTATATTATAATTACTTTTAAAGACAATTGGGTGAATAAAATTAAAATAATGGGTTTTGATAGTAAAATGGAGTAAGTTAAAGCAATAGCTGTGTTTATTGTTATTTATTTCCGACAAGAACATTTGAATTACTAAAAATACATCAGTTTGTTTTATGTCTAACTACAGTTGCATTCAGTTAAATAAAACTGTAATAGTTTTTTTATTTTTCATTTTTTAATTTGAATTCAGTTTGATTGAAAAATGAAACTGGATGTAGAATGCTTAATGGATGATCTATTTAATGTAGCTATGACTTGCTTGCCCATTGTAAAAAATTCAGGATCAAATTATGGTAAAAGAACCGGCAATTTGAGTACAATAACCGTAAAATCCATTTTTACCCTAAAATATTATACCGTAATTTTAACAGTAATATTTATATAATTAGAGTGATTCAGTGATTTTAAAGTAATTATTACTGTAAAAATTAAGGTGTATCAGATTTTTTATAGTGTAGCATATTCCTGTAAACATATTTTATGGTAATGGTACTTTTTATCGTAATTAGATCTGGAATTTTTAGTGCAACATGCAGTGAAATATGATTGAAAATTATCGAATGACTTTTTAATTTCACGTAATAAATATACCCAGTTCATTTACTGCAATAATATTAATTTTAGTTAAAATATTTACTTTTGAAAATCCATTAATAACCAATTTAATTTGATACTTAAAATGAATTCGAATGGGATTGCGAAACACCCGAATTCTTTTATCAATCTTTAAATATCTAAAATCATTTACCATCAAACGTGTCGAAAGTAACTCATTTGGCATTTTGGCTAGAAAAAAACGAAGGAAACAAGGAATAAGTTAATTCAGGTGCTCACATCATGCAGTGTTAAGAGGATTTACCATTAGAAGCTACATTTTGGCCTTTTTTCTTCTTGGCGTTGCACAGTTCTCTTTTTCCCAACTTCATTAACTGAAATACAATTAACTGACTATGATGCAAATTTAGCTCTTTTTACTCGAAAAAAGTCTTTTCTGTACCTTTCGCAACCTTTAAAATCAATTAATCACCTATCTCCTGGAAACTGGAAGAGGAAAAAATAAAGCAGAGTTCTTCTCCCGGTATATTCATGAGTCTAAATAACTACTTCAGGGCCAGGGCCCGTGTGTCACTAGTACAAGACAAGGGAGGGCAGTGCTAACTACCGGTAAACGCCCATCCAAACTTTCATTAGGGTATACTAATGCATTGCCCCCCTTTAGTACCATTCATTAAAGAGAAGGGGGCATATGTGTATGCAAATGAGGCAAGAACCTAGTTTTGAAGGCGAATAGGACAACTAAACTAGAAAGTGACTGAAAACAAAATTACTTTGATGAAAAACAATGAGAATTAATTTGCCCTACCTTTTGTACTTGGATCAGAAATCATTTTTTTTTTTCCTTTTTACCCCCTTTCTATAAATGCAGCCTAAAATAGATTTGCTTATTCTCGAGGGCATGTCGAAAATTAGTGAAAATTTTAAATTTTAATCATTAATAAAATTTGAATCCGTGTGTCAAACAATAAATAATTACATAAAAAATATAAAAAAAAATTGTGTGTGTATTGATATATATCACTTTTAAACAATTGAAGCAAAAAATAGATTATAAAAAATATCGGAACTTTTTTGCTGCTGTTAGTCAAAATTTCGTGGAATCAAATTCATCAAACTTTAATTCCTTATTTGTTCTACCTTTTTTTCATTGTGCTTTTTCGACATTTACGGTACACTGCAAAAAATTCTGGATCAAATAACGTTAAAAAGCACTTTATGTAAATAAATATTACTGTAAAAATTAAGGTTTAATATTTTACGGCAAAAATAGATTTTATTGTAAAATGGATTTTACGGGTGATACCCAGAGTGCCGTTACTTTACACCGTAATTTGATCAGGAATTTCTAACAGTTCACTAGTCAGTACAAAAATAAATAAATAAAAATGGAAAACGCAAACTCATAAGGAGAATAAAAGGAATAATATCATAAAGCACGCTTTTTTTACATTGATTTAAAAAAAATGAGGAAGAAAACTGAATAATTTCGCAAAGCATTGTTCTTTTCTTCTTCTACTATCTATCATCTTCTTTACTAGCTCAGTAAAAATAGAACAAAAAAAATTATAAGGACTGCAATTCGATAGTGTAAAGCATTAACTACTTCTTTGTAACAGCAACTGCACAAAGAGAAAAATCATAAAATTTTACTTTTGTAAATAAATGCAGCAGAAAACTAAATTAAATTCTAATGAAAAAAAATTCATCAAATAAAAACTAATAAAATAAAAACTAATAAAATAAAAATACTATAGATAAGCAATCTGAACACAGTGAACAAATTAATAGAATGGCAGTACAAGATTTATGCTTCTGGAATATGATTTGAAATGTACGATCAGATATTTTTTTTCCAATGCACACCTGGATAATTACCTAGGTCATACAGGCATCTGAAGGGCAGATTTGTTGGCCACTCTATCAGGGACCCCATATTAGGTCGGCCAACATTGCTCCCACAGTAAGGACAGATAGTACAGAGAAGGAAAGAACATCCATGCCTTCCCCGGGATTCGAAACAAGAACCTTTCTGGTGCAAGGGCAGTTCCCTAACCCCTACACAGGCTGGTCGGCTACAATCAGATATTAAGATATAAGTTAGATAATTTATAGCAAGTTACAAGCTCTCTCTTGAGAGAACTGTTAAACCTCAAAAAGACATTTAATAAAATTTTAAATTTTAGATTATTTATGTAAATATCAAAGTTATTATAAAATAAAAGAGGATTTGCTTATGGTAATGAGATCTAATTGCAGTGTCATAGGAAACTTATGTTTCAAATAACAATTTGAATTCTATTATAAGTAACGTTCATAATTATTCTGTATGTTATGTAAAGTTTTTATTTAACAGAATTATTATATATTATCAGGTAAATCTTTAAAACATAAAATATACAAAACTGCTTTACCCAATTTCAATTGCTTGAAACATAAATTTTTGAAACTAAAATTAATATATATAATACAGATTCATAAAATTTTACCGCTCATTTATTTCTTCTCTGGAAATTGATAAATTTTTAAATAAAATTCTTTTTTGTATTAATATGTTTCTTATCCTTTCGTGAAAAATGTTTTCATTAAAATCACATAATTTTTTTTTTGGCAAATGTATTTGTAGAAATTGTAGTGTTTTCCACAATTTGTACGTTATAAAAATGTTCCATTTATAAATCTGTTTATGAAATCTTAACCGAGTAATTAAAAAAAAACCTTATTAAACTTGTTAATAAAAAATATGCATTTAAAAATGGAGATAAAACACGTTAATTCATGGAATGGATGAAAATGCACACTTTGTCATGAACCCAAGGTTATTTTGAATAAGCAAATAAATGGTCGATCATTTGCAGACTCCCAAAATACAGGGGGTAGCCGCAATCTGGGAAATATTGTCACCATAGTTTATTCAGAAGAGCGGTCTTAAGTTTGGACCCTTCAAAATTAATATTAAATTTTGCGTATTTCGCCAATCTCGAGAACTTTTTAAGCGAATTGAAAAATTCATGCACTCAATTATGAAATCCATTTACCCGAAGGTAATTCCATGAAAAATATAACTTTTAGTAAATATTTATTATATTTTATTATTTTATTTAATAATTAACGAAAAATCTTGAATTGAAAGATACATTATTTTAGCATCATATAATTTCACATGGCAAAATACAAAATTTGATCGAAATCTGTCGAATGGCTCGAATTGTTCCTAATACGGATTTTTAAAAATTGGATATCTCAGGCACTATTCAACCGATTACGCTCGAATTTTGTATTTTGCCAAGTAAAATTACATCCTTTAAAATGATGTAAAAAATAATTTACCTCACAGCACAATTTTTTTTCGACTGTTATTAAATAAAATATATATAAATAAATATTTACTAAAAGTTTTATTTTGCATGGAATTCTTATTTTGATAAACGAATTTTATAATTGTTCGCAAAACTTTATCAATTCGCATCGAAAGTTCTTGAGCTTATGCGAAATACGCAAAAAATGAAGTTAACATTAAGGGGCCCAAACTTTAGACCGCTATCTCGACCAAACCATATTTCCCAGATTGCAACTGCCCCTATATTTTGGGGGTCAGAAATCTGAATCCGACGAAAAAATGGTATATTTACTCCGAAAAAGTACGTTTTTGTGTCTGATTTCGTAACTTAAAATATCGTCTGCACTAATTAATTATCATAAGTCACCTCCTCAGTCCTTTAAGATTGAGAATCCTAGAGCGGGAAGATTCGATCATTAGATCAAAAGCTATTAAGGGATTGTCCGTTTTTTATTTTGAGCACAGAACAATAAATTTAAATGACCAGAAGAAACCTTTATACAAAATCGAATCCTTTGAATAATGTGTGAAAAGTTTCAGTTAAAAAAGTATTCAATATATGTATTTGTCGAAATTGTAATATTTCTGCTGTTTACATTTCGTATTAATGTATAGTTTAGAAAATATAAGTTGGTAATTTTTTTTTCTTCTTTTTTAAACGGTTTCGTAAATTTTATTGTTAAAAAAAAAATACATAGGCAGTTTAAAAAAAATGAAAAATCGTGTTTAGCTATTCTGTGAATAACTTTATCACAACCCTAGGTAGCTAATATTTGATATCTTAACATGCTTATCAAATAAATTGAGCCGAGGTGGCTCAGGGAATCGACTGCTTGCCCCCCAATCAGGTGACCCAGGATTGAATCCCCAGCAGTGTGGTAGATACGAATTCTTCTCATGGCTCGCACCGACCACAGTGATGACATAAAATACTCTGAATGGTAGGCGGATGATGGGTTAGAATCCCCTTGACTTCAGGCTATCCGTGGGAAGTTTTCGTTTTTTTCTTATTCGTGTAACGAAATTGCAGGTAAGTTCCTTAAAAAGTCCTCAACGAAGGCTAGTTTATCCTAGTGCAGGATCTAGGAGCTTCCTTTTCTTCTGGGTTGCGTTCAAAATGACGAGGCTATGGAGTTGAACATCGATAGTTGCAAACACAGAATCGGGTCGACCGTTCAACACCGGTTATATATATATATATAAATAGAGAAAAAAGGTTTGTTCGCTAATAATAAAATGTACGCTGAACAAAAAGAGCAGAAAGAATTTGAACTTTATGTGCCAAAATATATTATTTTTTCAAATCATATCCTTTGATTGAATAATGTGTCAAATATTAAGGATAAAAAAATAATTCAATAAATGCATTTCTCGAAACTTTATTTTTTACTGTTTGAAATTCGTATTAAATTTTTAAATTAGAAAAAATAAGTTGGGCAATTTAAACAAAAATTCTTTTTAACTATTTTATTAAAAAAGAATATAAGGGGTATTACAAAAAAAAAAAAAAAAAAAAAATGAAAGTGAATAATTTTGTAATAACCCAACTTAGCTTTTATTAAAAAATCTAAGCAAACAACAGTAAATGATTTGCATACTAAGGATTTGTTCACTCAATGATTCTAAAACTAAATTTCTTTCGTAGTATCACTTCTTTCTTTTATAACTATTCAGTTTTCATTTAATTAAAAATCAATATAACATTTGATTATTATAAAAAGCAATTCTTAACAGGATATTTTAAATTGGTAATAATAATTCACTAAAAAAATGTGCGTTAAAAATTAAATGTATATTAACCAAAAAGAGCATAAGAATTTTTAACTTTAAATGGCCAAAAGAAATACCAAATCAAATCCTTTGAATAATACGTCAAATAAATGTTATTAGCAAGGTTTTAAATCTCATTTTAAATTCCTTTTCTCATTCGAATTTAAAAGCCTGGATTACAAGAAGAGGCTTCAGGCCACTGCAAAACGAAGCCAATTAGAGAAATATTTTATTCTTTTCAAAAATACTTTCATAGTTTAATTGCAACATTCCTGTGTAAAAGAGGATGAGTTTGATATATAGATGTAAAAGATACCTTTTTTCAAAACTCAGTGTTCGAACATTTTATACATGGAGGTTTTGACAGCTTTCTCTGTTTTAGAAAGTTCATAAATGAAACAGTAAGTGCTTCAAGGCGCGAACAAAGTTTGCAAATCTTTCGTACCATAACTTTCTTGAAATAAACATAAAATGCATGAAAGTTTATGATTTAACCTTTGAAACTGGCTAGGTGATATCACCGGTGCCGTAGGAATCGTTTTCTTTTTTAAGTTTTAATGATGAGTAATTAATTAGAAAATAAAAGTTATAAAGTTACTCTTGTAGTTAATTAATAATATCATTTTAAAAAGGGACGATGAATTGCTGAGTTTTGTGTAATTGAATTGTTCAAAATTCAGCATGTATCCAAACTGAAAATATACTTTATACTTTCAGTTTATTAATCCAATATTATTTTCATAAAGAGAATCCCATTTAGTTGTTGCTTTTATTTAGGCTTGCGTTGTTCAATTATGAAATGAGTATAGATTTCTGATTATTTCCTTTGATTAAAGGAATACACGTGTTATCCCTATGATAAAAGCTGTTCCTAAGCTTAAATGAGTATAGAAATTGTTCCAAACACAGCATATAGTTAAATTTTTAATGTTATTTTTAGAAGAGTTTGGTTATTTATTTCTATTAATATAAGGGAGTACTGATATTATTTGTATGACAAAAGGGGAATAGGTGTTGTCCTTACGAAAAAAGGATTCTAAAATGTTCCGAAAATAAAATGAGCATTGGAATTGTTACCAAGATAAAGGAATCATAATTTCTTCTAAGATAGATAGTTCTTTCTGATAAAAGGTGTAGGCGAATTATTTTTTGATAAAAAGTAAAAAGGATTTGTACTTATCATAAAATATAAAAGGATTGTTCCTGCGGTAAAATGATGATGGGAATTGTTCCAATTATAGATAATACGGAGTCTTGAATGATGTTTTTAAAGATTTTAAGTTATTTAATTTATTTTGTAATAACAGGTGTTGCCCCTATGATAAAAGGGGAACAGAAATTGTTCCTAAGAGATTCGAAGCAGAAATTGTTTCTACTATCAAATGAGTGAAAATTGTTCTGAAGGTAAAATAATCTGAGTACAGTAGCGTTATATTCTGTTTATAGAGGTATTTAATTGCTAATTATAGGAAAACAGTTTTTTTTTTATTAGCGTTTATTAAGTTCACATAATGCTATAGACGGGAACTTTTCTCTTTTTTAATACTGAATAGTTATTTCAGGCGTTATAGGTTGACAAATTTCTGTATTCAAATCTCAATTTCTATTGATGAACGTGTTTCAAAATTCAGAATAAATATTGTTTGTGTAGTGAACATAATGTGGATTTCCTTTATTAGTCTGAACAGTATAGCAATCAGAATATAGTAAAAGATTCTGATTGCTGTATTGTGCTACCCATCAGTCATCAAAATGATTACCATACTTTACACTTTACTGAATATTGTCCAGCAATCAGTAAAATAGGAGTAGAAGTTTTCTGAGATTTATTTATTTATTTTTTTAATTTTTTAAGCAAGCGCATGAGAAATGAAATTATTAACCCATTTTTTTAAAGACGGTTCCTATAATGCTATTTTATTTAATTATTCGCTATTCAACGCCGATAATAAAATATAATATCATTACTTGATCTTTTAAAAGATTTTTTTTAAACATAAATCAAAATTTTTTACGAACAATTTTTTATTTTATTCTTTTCTTTACCTTAACAAATAAGAACGCTTAAAAACATCTTATGAACAATTTCTTAAGAAACTAATTTTGTGAGCCGTTTATGAAAGCGGTGTATAATGTTTCCAAGTATTAGATAATTGTTAATGATAAGTTTTTAAGAGGAATAACCTAAATAATAATAGAATTATATTGTAAACAAGTAGCAAAGTGAAAGGGTTCTAAAGTAATCAAATTGTAGTTCTTGTCGTTATAGCAAATATAATGGCAAGGTCAATGAGTAAGTTACAATACTAAAACAATACTATTCAATGAGCTTATTGTATATAAGATCATCAAGCAACAATATGTACTTATAGGGTTTTTTCTAACAAAGTTTTTTTCACATCAACTTATTTGATAACTCTTAACAAATATAAGGTTTAAAAAAAAAGAAGAAATGATACATCTTTTACAAGAGTTATTTTTTCTTAGCAGTGATAAAAACATTCTTTTTTTCAGAGGTAGAATCAAATGAATAGAGGTGGATTTGTTCCAGGCTAGACCGCTATTGGTTCTAATATTAAGAAGGAGGGTGTGAGGTTTTGTACTGGTTTATCTAGTTGCCGGAGGACTGGCTTTTGCAAACTAGCTAAACAAAAGGAATCTTTTGAAAAGCTGGTAGCAGCGATGCAGAACTCTTGGGTTTCTTCCCTCCTCTGCTTAATTGTCAATAATTATCGAAGGAACTAAAAAGACGGAATCTTCTTTACGAACAGAAAAGTAAAAAGAGTTTTCTAAGCCAGTAGCAGAAGCCTCAATGGGAAGAGTGAGAAAACTTTTATAAACAGCGACTAATTAAAAAAAAGGTGGGGCGCAAGGAGCAGGAGATCGCTTTGTTTTTTTCATTAGAAAACGTTGGAAAAAAATGGCTGTCACTTAATTATTTAGGACGTAAAGTGCGTTATTTATGCGGAGCCCCTGTAGGCTAGAGACTTGAGGGGAGAGGGGAAGAGAATAGTCTGATTACTGAGGCATTAAGAAACGCTCTCTCTTTTCTTTTCCACCCAACCCCTTTTATCCCCGCTTCTTTTTATCCCTCCCCTTTTTTAACCCTCCCCTGCGTAACTATGCACGGCATCCACCCCCTCGCATGTGTGTCTTTTCTCTCATGAGAGACAAGCAGGCAACCCTTTTCTGAACAATAATTGATCGCGGCCTTAATTACCAGTTTCATTATCAAGGATCGAAGAACTGGGAGCATGCCCTAAGGACGGAGCGCCCTGGGGCTGCACGCCACCCTATGCAAATGGCTGAAGATAACAAGAACTATAGCCCCAAGAATTTCCATATTAATACCAGTTCACCAAACTTCGGACACCCTCCCACACACTAGTGACATCTTTTAGTCCACTTCCTTCTGTTTGACTACTAAGAAAAAAATATTCTTCCAGTATTTACTTTAGTTGAAATTAAAATAAACGTTGTCCGGTATATTTTTTTTAGCGATATATTAACACAAAAGTGAATATTACTTTAGATTTTAAAGTAACAGGATGATTATTGTATCAATGATTATTGCATCAGTTGGACACACTGGTTATTGAATGAAACCATAACATGATTTTTTTTTTCAGTCGAAAGAATTTTATAAATTTATTAATGGTCTAATACAAATGAGTTTTTTTTTTTTTTTTTTTTTTTTTTTTTTTTTTTTTTTGTAAGTACGCTACTTTCTTTTCTTCAGTATAAAATTTAAAATTTAAAGCTTAATTTTTCACTTATTAAACGATATTTTAGCGTCATTAAAATCATGCTTTACGAAACTCTTTTGTTTTGTATTCTTTGAGAGTAAGACAAGACGCATGCCCTGAGGACAGAGTGCCCAGATTGCGTAACTGGCTGAAAACGACATATTTAGTCCTTCTCTTTGCCTACTGAAAAAAAAAAAAAAAGAAAAACTCAACTTCAAATAAAATTAAAATGAACGGTTTCCGATATTTTTTTTCGCAATTTATAAGTGCAAATCGAAAAAGCGAATATCACGTTTAATTTTAAAGCCATAGGATTGGTTATTCATACACAATGATTATTCATAGAAAAAAAAAAAATTCTGGTGAAATTACCGTACTGGAAATGACATTTTCGGTTTGAAAAAAAAAAAAAAAAAAAAAAACAAACATAATTCTGGTATTATATCTATTCAACTTGCAATTTTTCTGTTCAGATAGTAACGGTTTACCATAAAATCTCTTTTATTTTATTTTTTCATTATTTTTTCTTTAAGTTTTATTTTTAAATTTAGTAGAAAATACAAAATTGGAGAGTAAATTTAACCGAATAAATGGTTTTTATGCCTAGCTCATGGAGTATCATAATAAAGTTACTAAATTTTAAAACCATAACTAAATTTTATCACTTATTATGAAATTATATTTTTGTTAACTTTACCAAAATGCTTCGGTAAAAATTACCGAGCTTTTTGGTGTTCCCACAGAGCCAGAAACACGGTAAATTTTAAAATATTTTGGTAGATTTAAGCTTAGTTTTTTTCGCAGACTAGTTAGAAGGTTAAGTTTATATTTTATTAGAAAAATTCTTTCTTGAATATTAAATCAATACAATACACTATTTTTTTTTTTTTTTATTCGCCCGAACTCAATAATTAATGAATTTACCCCTCTTCCATTACTTTTATGTATTTTTTATTTTATTATTTTTTTTAAGAACAGACTGCGTTTTTCTTTTAGTACAAAAATTATATTGATATAAATGTTAGTCAAAGCAAAGTCTTGCATTAAATAAATAATATTAAAACACTTATAAAAAGTATTGTATGTATAGATAAAACTGTAGTATATAATTTAAAAGATAAAATCAACAAAAATTTATTTCCTCTGTATTTCTAAGGAAAAAAAACGTTCCTCCACAAATCTGTTGTATACTATATTGTATACTTGTTTTTTAAATGACTTAAAAAATGATTTTTTTTTATAGTAAACATCAGATCGATTGAGCTAAAAATTAGAAACCATACGACGGGATTATTGTTCTGAAAACAGAGCAAAACAAAACCACGTCCCGAAAAAGAATCGTAATTTTTAAAATCTTTTATGAAGTAAGTATGGTTATAATAATATGGTATTTTTGTGATCCAAGAGCTAGATAATAGTTATCAAATGGTTTTAAATTCACATTTAAACCTCTTTTGACTTATTTCTTCTTATTTTTTTTATTTATTCAGGTATTATACATAATTTAGTTTTAAAGATAGGGGCTTTAGTTTCTAAACCTTTAAACGAAACTATGGATGTAGTTAATTTTCTATCATAAAATTTTCGAGTTGATTTTAGTAGGTTTCTATCATAAAACTCTTATATTTTCTTATTACTCATATCCTTTTAATACTTTCGGAGGAAAAATAATCAATTTTTAAAGTAGATAATTTTTTTGAAAAATCGAATACATCTTTACCAGGAAACATAAAATAGATACCTTTAATGTCATCATATATTGAGAAAGGAATAATAAATATCAAAAAATCAGTTTCTAATTTTTCAAATTAATAAACTGTTAAAAATAATAAAAACTTCAGATAATATCAAATTTACGATCAAAACAAAATTTAGTTTCAAATACATAAAAGGTGAATGTTCTTATATATACTCATAAACTGGCTGTTTTTTTCTTTAATTTCATTAATAAAATGTACATTATCTTTCTTTAAAAATTAAATGAAACGATTGTTTAATATTCAAAGTAAAGAAGAAAAAACTCAACAAATGCTTAAATTAGCTGTGTAAGATGATACCACCATTTCTCAAAAGTAAAATCAATAACAAAAAAAGTATGGCTATTACAATCCTTTTAAAAATGACAATTTATTGCCATCTTATATATTCTTTAAGTACATGTAAAGGATTTCATTTCAAAATATTTTTTATTGAAATATTTAACATGATCCATTAGAATCTGAATGAAAATTAATATCATTTTATCTAAAAGTCTTTAGCTTATAAAAACTACAAATCTAAATAATATGAGATGGCACACCTCAAGATATGAGATAGCACATATGAGTTTTAAGAAACAACAAGTAAATATTAAAATTAATTTTCCTGTCCAATTACATAAGGGAGACACTTCTAACCCTTATGTTTTGTAAAGTGCGTTGTTTAAAAGAGAGAGTAATATAAATAATTATTTTATCGTGAAATTGCTGTAGGGATTTAAAAAATTATTAATCATAGCTACATGATAAAAAAAAATTCATTTTCAGAGAGGCATTTTGTTGACTTTAAATATTTATGGAGTACAATATCCTCAAAAAACTCAACTCAGGAATAATAATTCTTTTTCTAGCTTCGACGAAAGGTAAGTATAGAGGTATCATGTTCGAATCTAAAAAGCCACACTAACAATAACAAAAATATGAACCTAAAATATTTTTTGGATTCATAAAGGACTTCTACAAGTCGTATCAAATATCGTGATAAAAGCTGAAAATAAAGAGCGGGAATATTAAAGAAATAATTTTTTTTTTTTGAAATATACATGCATTAAATTTCATTCCTAATTAAAGAAGTACTTTTAACTGCCGGTTTGGATTATAATTTAAAAGATTATCAACAGTTCATGCATTTTTTTTTTACAGAACATTGAAATCAAACAAGAAATAGTTTTTATTGTTAAGAGAGGGGTTGGTGAGATAGAGACGATCAAAATGCATTTTTTCTGATTAATTCACTCCGGAATAAATGTTACTCTTCATGTAATTAATTTGCTAATGGAGCTGCATTTTAATTCTTTTCGACACTTGTGATTCAGATATACGTATTTTAAAAGATACTCGATCTTCGACAAGGCTTTATTCGATACGCTTCAATAAGAAATAAATCTTTTTTTTTTTCTTACCGAGCCAATTAATTAAATTTTTAAATTAAACGAAAGGATTGTAAGAAAAACCGAAGGAAAAAAAATCACGCCCGCAAAATGAATACCAATCCATTTCTCATTTGCGAAGCTTTTAAATTTCTTGGTCTATAAATGTATAACTAAATCTTAATTTATATTAAAAGAAAACAAATAAATAAATGCTTCCATTTAAGAAAAAAAAACAAAAAAAAAAAAAACGACCTAATACAGTTAGCTGTGAACAGTGCAATTAATTATATTCTTTTGGTTCATCTAGACAACGTTCAAAGCAGAAACTTTTCCATTCAAACAAAATCATTTTTTTCGATCATCTTCAAATACGACTAATTATCTTGTCATACGAAATATTGTTCTTTTTGTGTGAATTCGCCCTGCGTCAATAAAAGGCAGGGTAAACACCGTAATTTGTAGTTAAAAAAAAAAAAAAGTAGGGCCGCAAGAAAAAGCTCGCTTATAGAAATTCAATGGATTTTTTTTTTTATTAAATTTTTTCCGGTTGCGGCTACAGCAAAGTAAATTACCAGAACTTTCGATTGATCTGGATGCATGCACGTATGTGTGTGCGCGACGGGGAGAAGGCGCGAATTAAATGCGTTTCTTAATTAACAATAACAGCTAATAAAAATGGTGCGAACTCGCAAACTGCTGCATCATAATGCTGGGACCAATTATACGGCAACTTTTCAACTCGACAAGATGAAGCGGGTCTTTCCAAACTGTCTCTTCAAAATAGTATTTCTCTTTACAAATAGGAAGTTTTGGTTTTAATTCTATTTTTTTTTTTTTTTTTTTTTTTTGCTTCAGAAAGTAAAATTAAAAAGTTTTGTTCGCTGCGTGGAATTTTAAATTAGTAATTTTTGGCTATGTTTGGTATTCTATTTTTAAGAAATCAAAGCATTTTTCTATACCTGCTCAACTTATGAAGACTTAGCGTTATCGACTCGATGAGCTAATGACTCTTAAAAGAGCTTAGCTGATTTTTAAGAAGCATTAAGGTGATAGAATTAAAGTTTTCATTTTGTAAATAAGTTTAAAAATAAATAAATAAATGACCAGGTTTCAAGTTTTGCGTAATTATTGCCCATTAATTCAACAGAATCACGTAAGTAACAGATTATCAATAATCAATCCAATTTTTTAAAATTATAATAGCTCAATGATAATATAACAACTGGGATAATACCTACAGGGAAAAGAAATCATATCATTATGCTGAATTTTAAACTTTTTATATTTTGTATTTGCATAGTGAAACAAAGATCTCGTTTAAACTTAGATAAGCGCATGAATTTACATTTAATGAAGTCAGTAAAAGAAGACATGAAATGGACCTTCCAAATGTCAAGAAAATTGAAAATGTGGGCGTCTCTGCGATATCTTCGAAGCAGGTAAATGTGAAAGACACAACCGTTTCTCACAAGTTAAGTTGAACATGCACTGGTCAGCTGGTATACGATCAATAAAGTTCAGTCCCTTTCCTACATTCTTAACATTTTCAGTTGGGAGACTTCGGGGCCGATTGCTAATTACTTTTCAAATCTATTTTCCATTCCGATAAAGTTAAGGGATATGTGTGTGCGTATTGCTTAGAGAAGACATAATTTTAGATGGAGAATTCTGCAGATATTGACACTGCCTTCAGGCGAAATCAATAGAAAATGGAGTTTTTAAGCGACTTAATGCATAGCTTTATAAATAGAGGGTGTGTGTTGTACCTCGGACATATTTTAACTTTTAAATTTAGTGTGAAAAATGTAATGATTCAAAAAACTGCAAAATTGTATGATAAGTATACAATACTTATGTCTGTTAATGCAGTTTTTGCGAACTGATTCTATCAAACACTGGAGATTTTGAACAGTAAGAAAAATTGGTCCAAGACAATGATCATGGTTCTGTATTTAGAGCATCCATATCTTGGAATATAAGATTCTACAGCTTGCAAAATGCTTATTTTGTCTTTTAAATTTGTTAGTTTATTGAAGTTGAATAGTTAAGAAATGAAAACTTATTTTTAATTAAGTTTTAAAGTAGCTTATATTTGCTAAAATTAATTAAGTAAATCATAAACACAGGACCAAGTAATTTTTATTGAAATCTTTCAAAAGTTGATACATTTAGTATGAATATTAAAAAAATTCCATGTTGTGGGCGATAAGTTCTAAAAAGAATTAAATTTGTGCCATTCGGCGTTAAAAACATCTGTTTCACATACCTTGGACTGGTTTAAGGTACAACTCCGACACTGGACAACGACACAACAAACTCACACTTTTTTTTGATTTTAATAGGCAAAGTAAAAAGTTATTTTTCAAAAAAATTGCCATTTTACAAATAGTGGTTGACATTTTGATATCTATTCAGTTTAATTTTGTTTTTAAATGCAAGTACTTTGCTTTTTTTTTTTCCTTCTGATCATTGATTGAAAAAAATTACTTAGCAACTGTAAAATCTGCTATGATTCACAACACATAGTACCTGTTATTACCGGTACAATCTGTATACTGAATTTTACATGTAGGGGTAGCGAATACTTACACTGGTCTGAGATAAATGTAATCCAGCGTACAATAATTCTCTTCCTATTCTTAACAATGAAACACTAAATTTTATCATTATGTTTTTAAACAATTTATTAAATAGTTTTAACAGACTCCTCTTTAGTGGGATATTAAGGACATCCCCTTTTGTGTGGTTCAAACAATGTACTCCGTCAAAAGTGAATTGGAAAAAAAAAACTATCAATTTAAAAGGAAAATAGAAAGGTAAAAGTTAAGGAAATTTAGAAGTCAGTACTTATTGCCAAAATTTTAATTAAACTTTTACAGGAAATGTTGATAAAAGAACATTTACACAGTAATCATCACATTTTTAATCTTAATTCTTAAGAGGAATGGAGGCAAATGTACAGTTGTTCAAGCTACCAGTATTTTTGCAGTTTTATTCTTATTTTTATTCTTAATTATAAGCTAATACCATTGAAAAATATTCTGTTTTTTCATATAAAACAAAAATAAACGTATAATCCAGATATCATTATCCCATAAAATATTAAATAAGAAGGTACTACTAATTTGAATAAATGTATTACTGTTAATTAGAGTCTTAAGACTAGTTTTTTGTATTATGTGCACTATAAGAAAGTCAAGAACTCTCGCATTTATGAAATGTAATGAATTAGTGACTATCACTGGAGATCTAAGTAAAGTATATACTGAGAGATTATTGAGAAAACCACACTTATTTCACAATAAATCATTTGCAAAAATTAAAATATTTCTTTATTGTAACAATTATTGTAATTTCGTAAACATTATCAAATTCTGCAAATTTTTTAGAGATATATTACTTTTCCTTTTTAAAGTAGAAACTTAAAAGAATATTACTTCGATACAAAGATATGATTTTAACATCAAATTTTACAACAGTAATAGCAATATATTTTCTTATATGTGTTAGAAATTTAAAAAAGACAACAACATTAATGCTGATCTTATTGTTACAAATCGAAATAACATAAAAGATTCATTTCATACCGGCACGAATTCAATAAAAGTTCCATAACAATTTGAAGGGAAAAGCAATTTCAAACAACGCGGAGTTGTCAACTGACTTATTGGCACAGAATGGTTAGATTCAGAATAACAAGAGGTAATTCGATTTTATAACTCTGAAATTTGCCTCCGAGAAAAAAATAAACGGAGGAAATTGAATAAAATAATGTATTGTTTATAAAGCATAAGTAAAACAGCCTCAACTTAGAAGACAAGCGTCTATTACAAGAAAACAAAATAAAGCGCGTAGTCATTTAGATTTCAAGGAAAACTCTGCGAGCAAATATCATGGAAGTATTTGTCGGAATTTTTTGCTAACATCTCTTTTTCGCTAATGGTTCCATAAAATATTTAAGAAATTCAAATGATTCAGTTTTTGTGTGAGGGGTAATTTTGCACCGATAACTGTTACATTGGAAAAGAAGTAAAAGGTTCTTTTTTTGTTATCACATTTTTGTGTTCTTATTTTTCTTCTTTTTTTTTTTTAATTTTTCTTCTTTACAAATCTCCGTCCTTTCCCTGAATAGTAGTTTCAACTTTAATCTTAAACGGACTATAATAAAAACGAAGCACAGGTACTTATAGCTAATGTCCATATTTACCGCTTCAGCACGTCATAATAGAGCGAGAGGGTTTTGCCTCCCGATCCACTAGAGAACTTCTCCTGGAGAAAACGGGAAAAAGCCTTTTCGCGAGTGTGATTAGGAGAGATTAGCGCGCCCTGATGAGGGGGAGAGAATCACTCCAGGAGAAAACGAACTGGTCATTTGAACCCATTCTTTTTATAACCGCCTTTTTTTTCCCTTCACTTTTTGCAAACTTCTATTCTAATCTTTAGTCAAGATTTCTTTCAATAAATAAATTTCTAAATGATATGGAAATACCACTTACACTGACAAGAATTCTTTACTTATTATACTATACTATATTATGCAATATTGCATGAATAACAAGACACTGTTACTGTTATTGCTTTATTTTATTTTTAAAGAAACATATTAAGTGGCAAATAAGGCATTGTCTAATTAATTTGAGAGGTTCATGTGATATCATAAATTAACTAGTACTAAATTATAGCAATAAATATGTACTGATTCAACGTTTTACTATAGTCAAATACTAAAGCTTATATTATTTATGTATTGTGAATATGCAGTCAATAATTGCAATTAAAATGTAATATTTGTAAGCATTTTTAAAAGACTTAAATCTATTTAAATGGAAAACTAAGATGACAGTCAAAGCCTTTCAAATGGCAGAAACAATAATTTGTATTTGACACATGCATAACAATAATTTGTATTTAGAGCAAATAACAATTGTATCTTTTTCAATTACTAAAAAATAGTATAAGTAACTAATATTTTTTACTAGCTGATGCCAAAGATTATATTAAAAGCTAGGTACTAAGGCCGGGATAGTCTGGTCGGTAGGGCGCTGGGCCCATGTCAAACAGTTCGTGGGTTCCATCCCAGACGGCCAAAGACACCCCGTGTAGTAAATGGTGACTGATGCACGTTAAATCTGTCGAGTCGCAAAGTCCTCCATGTTCCCATAACAAATCAATACCTCTGGGGATACTGATCCAGGCGTTTCCTTGTCTTCTGGATTGGTTCAAAATTACAAGGCTACGGAGTTGAACATTAGTAGTCGTAAACCCAAAAATTAAGTCGGCCTGTTAACGACGGATATTATAAAAAGCTAGGTACTCACAAGCTTGCACAAATAATAATATGAATTCCGATAATTATTTGTTAGCATATTTTTCAACAATTTGGCTAAACAAAAGATTTCTTAAAAACAAAATTCTCACAAACTGCAATTGGAATACTCTATTAATCTCATTAAATCACGATTTTATTAGGAACAAAATAATCACACATGAGAAGACTTTTAAATGATAAAGAAATTTTGATCTGTTATGTGTGGATTTTTCATCAGGCAAATCACTATATTTTATAACAGTCTTTCAAAACTGCTACACATCTATAAAGTACTACTATAATTAATTCTTAAATATTCAGAAAGCTTTTTTATTTAGTTTATTTTTTTACCGTGGTATATAAGGAATTATTGGTATTTATAATAACTAACAAAATAATTAAATGTGTTTCAAACTTTGGGTAATTACTTAATTTATAACGCAAATGTGAAATTAAAATATCATAATAGACTCAAAAATAGCCATATCTGTCTAGTTTTCAAGTTCTCACGTGTAAGAAAATAATTTTCTTTTAAAGACAAATAAAACAGGTACTGTAACCAAAAGAAACCGAATCAAACGCTTAAACAATTACAAGTACCTCATTTGGATAAATATTTACAAATGAACACTATTTTATATTAACAATGCATGATTGTAACATTATTTTTGTTAAAATTACGAGACAGTATACTTAAAAACATGCATCTTTACTTCTGAAAATCATTGTATTTCCTATTTAAATGAAAAATGATCACATAAATTTATTGTAACATCTTAATATACTTTCAATATCAACAAAAAGTTGCAAATATTTTTATTTTACATAAGTTACCTTTATGAATTGAATTTTATTTTATTGTACTATAAGAGATTTTGAATGAACTTGATTCTCGGAAATTAAAGACGATAAAGAAGATCTTCAAGAATTTTATTTTCTCCTGTGACAGGTTCACTCTGAATTTAACGTACATGCAACCGTGCGGCTGCATATGATTAGCTATTTGAGGATGGGTCGCCATTGGTCACTCTAGCGGATTAGCGATCGATGAATATAAACAAGAGGGGACAGCCATCCTTTGCAAAGGTAGCAGAAAAATCTTGATTTCTTCATTTACAGAAAGATACAATTTGGTAGACATAATAAGTTTGTATGAGAAAATAAAAATATTCTTTTCTTCTTATGCAATTTTAAATGAATGGAATATTAAGGAAAGAATTCGAATAATAGTCATCACTTGTCAACAGGATATTATTCTAATATTTATTAATAACAAGTAAATAATTCGAATTTTAAAGGTGAATATAGGTTTTGATTATTGCCTCATCTTTTTACGAAAAACAAATTGTTTGAAAAAGTGTTGTAGTTTCGATTTCAAACAGCAGCAAATACAATTAAAATCTGTATGTGCCAACAGATCATAAAATAAAATTCGTTTAAAAATAAAAATTGTAAAATACAATGAGTTATAGTTTTTTGAATTGGCAGTTTGCTTTAAACATTTTCTTTATTTTTAAAGGTTTTTTGTTGAATAAGCACTGAAACTAGGACAGTTTATTTTTACAAATATTATTAAAGTTTGGATTGATGTTATACAAATCTATTTTATATCTACATGTGTTTAAATGTAATAGGATTTGGATAACAAAATAAACTTGAAAACGAATTAAGTGTTTGAAAATTTTTTTTAATAGCGAAAGAAAAAAATTGATTTAAAAACTGTGATCTTTTTCAAATATATTTTTTTTTCTTATATTGTATCAACTCGTTTCTTTAGTTACTTAAAATTAAAATAATTTTCAAAATGGAGAAAATGTGATTTGAATATCAAAATGTAATTTGAAACGTGTTAAAAAAAAGTTAAGAAAACGTGTTAAAAAAAGTTAAGAAAACGTGTTGAAAAATTTAAAGAATTCCTTAGTTCAAAATTTTTTGCCAAACATATATAAACAAATCCATCTTTCCTAACCTCGTAAAACTAGAGTGACAGCAAATGCTTTTAAAATGTAGTTGAATAGCAATTATTTATTTATTTATTCTGTGTACTATATTCGCATATTTAAATGTTAAGCACGTTATAAAAAATTAACTACGCACATAAGTGGGCTAAATATGTTACGGAAACATATACACGTAAGACACTTGAAATAAAGACTTAAAGTGATTTTTATTTAAATAGCACAAGACAATGTTTACAAGGAAGGGGCACTTGAGTGACTACAAGTTGAACCTAAACCATGAACTACAAACACATGATGCGCGATTAACAACGAGTTCTTTTATGTGTGTTTTCGTTTATACAAGAATAATTAAATTATTAAAATTTTTGTTTCTGGAAAGGCAGTTGAATGAGATCACAAATGTTCAATTGAATAAAATGAGTTGCAACAAACCAATTATTTATTATAAACAAAGGTTATTCACAAAGAAGTACATGGATATACAGAAATGAGAGAAAACTGAAATTTATCCTTTCGTACAAGAATTCATAAAAAGGTAATGAATTAATACAGTTGATTATGCAAATTATTTCAAGTCGTCTACATACATATTGTAAAGATATGGACAATAAAGTGATAATCTGTAGAATGTCAGTAACATAAATTTAAGACAAAATATACAAGAAATAATGTTTTACAACAAAGAATGAGATAAAGGGTCAATATATGCCTTAAAATTAATATTATTTATTGAAAATACTTAAAGTATTTCGCATTACATTGAAGACACCAAATAACACCATATATCGATAATTGGAAATGATAAAGATCGCGCAAGATGTATGGAAACTCTATGCAACTCGCTATGTGATTCATAAAACGCTGTTTCTTTTTAAAAAATGGCATATGAGGTTTTATTTTGTTATGTGCGCTGTATAAGAGGCAATGATAAACTGAGGTTAATTAAATTTCTTTATTTCATTACTTTAAAGTGAAAGCCAGGTACAATTTTTAAGAATAACATTTCCCTGAATATCACCATAGTAGATGATTTCGTTGATACGCATCAAATTAAAAGCAAATATTGATTTGATTGCTGTTCCAATATCTCATCACTAAGCCCTGTTAACTTTAAAGTTATATGAAAAGAGATGATATTGATATCATAAATTTGTAGCCATCAAATCAATACTTAAATATCAATTAACTCTTAACGTCTCTTTCCCGTTGATTTTTTTACAGACTATTAGAGATTGAAAGATATCTACAAATCTTTATCTTTAATTGAAGCTCGTGAGTTTGGGGGTTTGTTTGGCATTAAATGTCAGCAACTTTATCAATTGATGCTATGAAAATACGTGATATAACAATAGGAAAGAGACATCAAGTAAATTAATGTTCCTGGTATTTAGAACGCAACCCAGCCTGAGGTCCCGGTTATAAGTGAAAAGATATTGGTGAGTTGCAACTTGTTTGATAATAATAGTATTTACATATACATACAAGTGCTTAATTGATAAGATGTGGACTCTACGTATTAATGGTTTTTTGGCAGTAGACCTTCAATGCTTTTAGACATCACAACTTCTCATGTCATAAAATTCAAGCCTCGAGGTTCTGCGGTTACACATGGCAAAAGAAGGGTACTACGTTCAAAACTACAATGGATATGATCTATGTACAAGTTTATAAAATTAAATCGCTTAACTACTCGTGTCAAAATTCATTTAGATATATTTTTTTTCTTTCTGTGATACATTCATCAATTTTAAATATTTAAGAACAATAAGATCACGATCATCGCTGAGCAAAATGGATTTTTTTTAAATTCACTCTATAGCTCATTATTTTGTTTGTTTCTACGGATCAAATTAATTGATCCAGCGCAGCGCTTTGGATAAATACTTTTAAACACAGTTTGGATCGCGCAATTGAAAGGAAAAAAGAAAAAAAATTGCTGCGGATGATCCTCCATAAATACTCAGCAGAAAGGGTCCTACGCAATTCGACAATCACAGTTGTTACATACGTTCAAGATTCAAAGAGGTACTGACATTTTCACGATGGCACCGCTCAAATGAGGTAATTCTCGTAAGTACTAATTGAGGTGATCCAGGAGGTGGACATTTGCGTTGCCACGATTAAATGTACCATATGGAATGCATAATCGTGAAAACTACTTTGACATCAAAGATCTTAAAGCCACCAAGTCAAAATAGTTTTATCGTAAAAAATAATCAAATTTTCTAAAAATTCTTTGCAGCTAAAAAAATTATATTTGAATAAATTGAGCAATGAAGTATTCCCTGAACATCATTCGTTTTGTCATACAAACTTAATTAAAAATAGAACTATACAAATGAAGAATGTTCCTACTTCTTTTTGCATACAATGCATTTTTCTCTCTAACTTCAAGAAGGCAGAAATGAGGTAAGAAGTTATAATTTCTCTCGACCCTTAAAAATTATGGAAAAAGCAAATAAGCAGGTTGTTAACTTTAAAATATTTTCTGTCCATACACTTTCACATCAGTCCAACTTTTCACGGACAATTTCAACTATATATGAAGTCAAGTTAAAACTCTATAGCTATGTACAAGTTTAAAAATTTCTCTCCGCCGGTGAAATGTTTACAAGAACAATCACTACATATTAAAATTTTCAAAGAAAAATCAGAAAATTACTTAGTTAGATGTTGCTAATTTTAACGAATATACTTCAACTGATTGACTAACAGATTGCACTGGCCACGATTGAGAAAGTTTTAGAAGTAATCAATATGGAATCATTTTAAATTATGAATCACAAGGTTTCTAACAAAATGTTTCTAACATTATAATTTATTCTAACAGTAACATTTAAATATAATTTGACTTCGTATTGAATGTAATAACAAATCAATAGACTGAAGCACAGCCAACATAAATTTGGATAAGTAATAAACCACTAAAATCTTACAAAAATGAACTATATTGCAGGGTGTATCCATCATTTTAAAGTCTATCACATCGATTATAATGAAACTAATTATGTATCACAATCTTCCCTGACAAGAGAGAAATTTACCGTGATTCCTACATTTTGTCACCAGATGTAGGAAATAAAATGATTGCTAACAACAGGATGCTTGAGGTTATAATACATCTTTGAATATTTTATTTATGGCAAATAAAACTGAGGTTGATTCGACAACTATTTGTCTCCAGATGCAGGAAATAAATTGATTGCTTACAACAGGACAATTGAGGTTCTGATGTTGTAAAAACTTTTCTTTATTTATTGCATATACAATTGAGGTTGATCTGCCTGAGTTGTATTTTTTATGATTTTCAGAAAAAAATAAGCTAAAGGACTCCGTGGAAGTTTTGAAAAATACCTCTAATGTTATTATGTTTTTAAAAACATTAAGTCGTTAATGGGTAATAAGGAAATATAAGCTGAGTATTTATGGAGATAAAATGTTTGAAATATGACGCAAAACAGCGCAAATGCAGCAACAACGTACTAACATGTACACATCACCAAAAAAAAAAAAAATATTATACATTTATAAAACACATTTCACATGATTTGGTTCGCCGTTCACACGTGTATGAATCGAAACATTTCATATAGACGACGAAATGATAAGCTAAACTAACAAGCTGATTATCACAGTGTCCCCAAAAACATGTTTCTTCCTGTTCTGCCTATTAATTGCTTTCCTTTCAAAAACTTCCAATAATGAAACTCACAAACACTAATATAAAATATCAACATTATTGCTAGTGCAAATATCTATGACAAAAACTACTTAAAGCTGATGATTAACATGTTTTAACAAACTGGACTTTTTACATGTCACAAATTCCTGCCATGTTGTTTGTACGAGTTTAATTCATAAATTATTTAGCGAAAATAGCACATAAACTCAAAGAAATTGTTTTTAAAACATTGTTTTTGTTTTCTATTTGGACATTTACGGTCGAATGATTTACTGCAAAAATGCCAATTTAATATATGCGCAAATATGTACGAATATATTATATGACAGCGTACAAATAATCCGTGTATTAATAATCACATTGAAATAAAAACTAGTTGTAGAATATTCACATGTACAAAAATGCAGGAGACAAAAACAGAAATATCATTGAGCAAATAAAAAATATGTAGTTTGGTTTAAAGCTGGGGATAAAAATATGTACATGTACATAAATACAGTTAAAACAAAATCGTTATTTCAAACTTATAAATTTAACAACTTGATTATTGAAAAGATGCAATAAGCAAAATAGAGAATATTAATGTAAGATACAAAATCAGATTCGGGGAATTCTATTTGGTTTAATTTAATATATTTAAATATGTCAACAAAGATTTGTCATACATGTTGTTTAAATTAATATATATATGTATATATTAACAAATATATTAAACTCATTTTACACTTGAAGTATGGCAAAGCTTTAGAATATCACAAACATATTTGCCTTAGAACATTAATTAAGTCTAAAAAGTGCAACAAAGACCAAACATATATTGCAATAATAATTAAGGTTAGCAACGAAGAGGAAACAAAACACGAGTTAATTATTAAATATGTGTGAAAACGTCTAACAATATTATTCTTTAAGACTACAGGGAGAAATAAATAGAGGAAAACATTAAATTATACTTTTTTTCTAACAACATTTATTTTGATATTTTTAAATGTCTTAACTGCTTTATGCAGGCTATTTCTTTTTTTCCTTCATATATATATTATGTTTTACAGTTCTACAATTAAATAATTCTTTTAAAATTCATAATATTTTTTTTTTCATATTGTATCTTAGAATTTCTCCATTGTTCGAGCATAAAATATTAGCAAACTATTTATTTTGTTATCGTTTTAAAAATTTTAATATAGTAGGAAATATCTGAATAACTGTTATTCAAAATAAAAGTAACAGTAAATCGAAATTTTTTCAATTTCGACAATAGTTATTAAATGGTCAGACATAACAAAATAAGGGAAAAGATGTTTAAAAAATTTATTTCCGGCTAATATTATTTAAATTCTGTTATTTTATTATATTAAATTTGTGATAATAAATTAATTTTTAATTTTGTTTAAAATATTAAAAAAACATAAATAAAAGCCATGGATAAAATTTGGGAGAAGATGATTTTTTCTAGATCCAAAAGTTTTGAGGTAAAATTTGGTGGTCTACTTAATCTTATAACTTTTAATATTTATTTATTTACATATATTACGTCTGGTGTTTTTTTTAAAGAGGATTTACTAAAATATGGTTGTTTCGAATATTGTATTTAAACGTTTAAACATACATAAGCAGGTTTTTATGGCTCCGAAAAATGAAAAACCATTTCTGACTGATCTCTTCAGTTTCGCCAACAAGTTAGCAAGATTGAAGGTTCCCTTTTGGCTTTTCACATATAAGGTGGCTATTTATTGTCAATAAAAGCTTTGACATAGTACTGCTTTAACAAAGAATTCAGCTTCATGTACCTCTCTATGTAACCAGGGAAACGGAACTTCAAAATGAATCTTAATGTTACGACAGGACATAGTTGTTATTGAGAACTGGGTAGTGGAGTTACTTCGTATATCTATAAATACCATGCATATTTGCTTAAGCTTAAATTTCAAAACTTGATATCGGTGACGTTTGTACTTTTTATCCAGTTTTATGTATTTAGTATTTTATTAAAATATCGTTGAACTAAGAAGCAAAATATACTAAATTTCAATTTCAAAACACTGAATGAAAAAAAAAAAAAACTAATCCCAATCTAACTCCATGAAAGTAAAAATTTTCAAATAAATCCTAAACAGCGTAAAACAATTATTTTGCTTTAAAATTAAACTGAAACCCTAAGTTGACGTTAGATAATTGAAAAGTTCAAAACTATTTGTTAGTTTAACGTTCGTTTTAGTTGAGACAAAGAAGAAAAGTAATGAGAAAATCTAACTACAAAATAAATGTGGAAAAAGCCAGATTTTTAGCAGAATCTCTGGAGAGAAAACTATAAAAACTCATTCTAAAGAAATTATTTCCCTAAAGGCGGAAACAATGTCCCTCTGTCTTACAAGCAGTTAATTATTTAATTGTTGTCTGAGCGAAGTGATCTGTTGCACAGACAAGATTAATCAAAAGATTTGCATTCGAAAAGACGAAGACAAAAGACTGTGCGCATCTCTTAGTACATCTCGATTTGCTCCAAATAGAAAAGTCCTTTTATGAAGAACATCTTCGGTCCCTAACTAACACGAAATTAGAAGCAAGCCACAGTAACAAGAGAAGAGAAAATCTACTTTTGTTTCAGATAATGACTCTCAAAGTCTGAAAACGTGGAATTTGCATTACAATAGATTTTTCCCAGGGTAAACTTGTTTACTTTTTGAAACAGCGCCTTTTAAAATGAGAACACCACTTATCATCTAACCAGTTGTGATCAAGTATCAAAGTAAAGAAAATGAAGAAGGCTTTCTAATAACACCTTTTCTTTTCATATTATTTAACGAAAAATCATTTCTAGTCGGAAAGGATGATTAAAATCACTTTAACGACGCCATCTTTTTTCATTGCCTACAATTCCTTTTCAAAAATCATTTTATTTTTTAATTAAAATTTATGAGGACTCACTTTGGGGGTGGCCCCTTCTATCGTAGTTTAATTTTAAGGGATACTCTTTATTATCTCCTGGGAGATATATTTTAGAAACGTAATGTTAATGTTTCACTCAACCTCAAACCTCACGTTTCTTAAGATCGTTTAATATCCTATATCATAATAGCTAGCTAAGTTTACTATTCGTCACGCATAGTAATTATGAACGTGATGGTTGCTAACACGTTTAGCAAATACATTTTCCTTAAGCATTAATCGTTTTGCACACCCACCACTGTACTAAACTTCTTCTAAGACACTCTTTGAACGCTTGTTTTATAAACAGAGGTTATGTTCACACCAAACCCATCTTCGCATCAATTACATATCCAACAGAAGAGGAGGGGAAACAAAAAGTATTTTTTTCTTCGAAGTAAAAAATTGTGCTGCTGACTATATTACCTCTCCCCAAAATTTGCATAGATAAAATAAAATAGCGATATAGCTTAAAACGGTGTCAAGTAACACTCATTTTTATCGAAGGCATTAAAAGAGCTGGATTGAAGGCAACGGAATGAATTTGAGAAGAAATTTTTTTTTTATGAGAGATGGATCGTGATGTAGAAGAAATTAATAGTCGCATTTGGGGAAAGCTTCTGGAATGCTTTTAAAGCGGTCTAATAGTTGCAAAATGCATGGGTTATTCTTAAAATTTATCTGGTCACAATGTGGCAGTACCCAGTAATTTTAAAGTTTGTAGTTGCAAGTCGTCTTTCCTCAATAACCTGTTATTACGCATGGTAAAACGTTTTGATAGATGATATACAAAGTTTAAACAGTAACAAAAATGACCGAATTAAATATTCCTTAAAATATTTTTAAAGTTTTCCTTCTTAGGCGGAAAATTTTTCCTCAAAATCTTATTATTTTGTAAAATATCTGAAATCCAGCCTTCTTCAACTTTGAAGGTACTAATTATTCTAATGGTACTTTTATCTAACTATGGTACGATAAGCTACAACTAATTGGCCAAAATGAATAAACTGCAAATAACTTACACTCAAAAAGCAATTTTAACTTCACTTTTAATGCTCTCAGAACAAGTCGAATGAACTAGAGAAGCTTTGCATTAAGAGTACTTAATACCGATGCAAAATTCTCAAAAGCTCTTAGGTTTAAAAGCGCGAACAAAGAAATCGAGGATTAAAACTTTTTAATGAACCTTTAACTTTTTATTCGATAATCGGAAGGGGAATTGCAGATTAAAAGAGTTAAATAGCGCCATTCGAAGAAAAAAAAACAAGGTCTTTTATTCAATTCGCAATATTCCATGCTACGAAATAGGTATTAAAGATTTGTTTAGCTAATTGAATATTTTATACCTTAAATAACATAGTATTTTTTTATTATTTAAAAGCAATTTATTAAGAGTAAACAGATTATGAGTTTCCCTTGAGAGGTACATGACAGCTTGAATATTTTGTTAGAAGCTAATTGGCATAACTAAAATTTTTAAGGAATTATTATAAAAAGGAAACAAACAATTTAGCATTCCTTCTAATACATCCAATCCAGATGAAAGCCCGCTTCAACAAAAATTCTATGTACAAATCACTCATGTCATTCAATCATACAAGGAAGGGGGAAATTGGCATTAAATGCCCATACCTAATCCCTCTTCTATTTAGACAGTGTTTGACACTGTAGATACAAGTACAGGGATTGGGGTTTTTGAGGGTATATATGCATGGAGTACTTGAATCTTAAGTACAATCCTAGCTTAGAGGTCAAACTTGTTTAACAAGACTCAACATCTTAGCTGAATAGAATCTGCTCGTTAGCATCTAATATAAAAGAATGACTTCCAATATCCCAATTTAGAAATTCCATTTGGCTGATAGTTTATTGAAATAAAATCTAACAATTGAAGAATAATTAAACAAGCTATCACATTCATATTCATTTAACAGAACATATTTATTTTTTTATTATTTATATTAAATATTATTTAATTTATATTAAAACTATAACGGGAGAGATTTTAATTGCATCAAAATATATGAAAATTAAGAAATTTTTGTTTCAACTAAAACAGATCAGTACAATTTAGAATAATAGATTTTGAATTTCAGAAATAATACACGTACATTTTATGAACGTAATTTCTCATAAATGAATAGCAATAAAGCTTTATTCCTCTTTGAAAGAATTACTGAGTTTTCTCGTTAACAAGCATTTAATAAACAATTAACTTTAATCTAAAAGCCTCATAAAATAAATAAAAAATAATAATAAAGTCACTAAATCCATTGATATGACACAATAAAACATAAATGAGTCAAGTATTATTCAAAAGGTTTATGAAAAGAGATGTTTCATATAACTCCCTTTGTTTATGAGATCAATTAAAAGACTTTTATAAACAATTAAATAAAACGACTTCAAAAGAAATGATTTGAAATTCACTAATAGCTATAAAGAAATAAAAACCATTGAGAAAATAGGCTTTAAAGTGATAACTTTTAAAAGCAAGGCACTGTAGTATGTTTGAGATAATATTTACTACTTATTTATAATGATATTAAACAAAACTTCTATACTGAAATAATATTCCTGAGAATTTACTTCTTTTAAAATAAAAATGGAAATAAAGGACAACACGTCAGACTTTTAAAGGTTAAAATCAAAACTTAATAACTCCCACTGCAATAAGGGACAGGAAAATATTCCAAAAAAAAAAAATCTATTTTTACAGGAATGTATTAAGGGGTTAATATTTAAAATATCACTTTGGGCATACGACACTTTAATAAAAGTGCTTCTGGTATCAGAAAGTGTTTTTATATCTACGAAAAAAAAGTCACACAGATTTCAAACACAAAGATTTCTGATGATATCAAATATATGATGAACAGATCCGTTAAAAGTGAATGTATCAATTCACAAATTGTTTCAATTAAAAGAGAACAGTTCAAATATATTCGGGGGCACAATATGATATTTAAAATGACACGAGCCATTTTAATTGTATTTCAAATATCGTAAATCACAGTATCAATCTTGTCTATGGTCAACAATTTTCTTTCAAAAATATAACTCATTTAAAACTGTAAACACTGGGTATTTGAACTGTTGTGAATCGACATGTTAAAAAAAAATCATATGTTGTCTAAAATGGTTTTACCTGGAAACACGAAACACATTACAATTATTATTACAGCTCTGATAATTACATACACACACAAGATACATATACACAGAGGCATTGGGGGCTTAATTTTTCAATGTGCCATATTTTTATATTAGCTTGTACACAATCAGAGAATGCTATATATTTATATTATTTATATATGTATAGATATTTATATATATACATATATATCTTTTTTTCTGGAAGTTAAAACTTTGTTCGTCTTTCTTTGTGACATTTTAAAATAAAGTTTAGCCCATCAAAATTATATTTATTCTAAGAGAACCTGATTTTATCTTCCTTAACACTGGCCATAATTTAGATAAATAGAAGAATCCAATGCCACATATTTAATGCTCAGTCAGACACAGATAAAAAAAATGCCTTAAAAAAAACAAGTGAAAAGAAACATTCTCTCGTGTAGAAATATGAAAAATCTCAATAGAAACACGATTAAGAGTAACAGTTCTGTAATAAACAAGTAACAATATTTCACCACACTCACAAAATTAACATCAAAGATAAACGATTACGATTAATTGATTTAGATAATACACTAGAATAATATACAGATGATGAACGAAACAAAATGAAGCAACATTTTGTTTCTGATGAAAAACATACAAATTTGAGGTATTCAGAAAATTTCCCAAACTAGCTCTATTACCTACTAGTTGCAATAAAAATCAACGAGTCTACAACATCTGAAGTCTTTAAAAGTGTATTTTTTTTTGTGTGTGAGCAAATAGTAGATTGGATTATCAGAAATTATAGTTATTTGGACATCGAAGAATACAGACGTGATTTAACACGTGAACTGAGTTTGATTTTCTTTATCATTTTCACAATTTGTTTATATTTTGAAAAAAAAATCCCTGATGACATTTGATGGAATAAGCACCACTGAGAAAAATCGTAAGAAGCTGATGTTAAGCAGCCTGAACGAAAGAAATCACTGATGAATGTATTTAAAACAGTCAGAGTAAGAAAATTATTATTTTCCAGCGATTTATTCTGAAACAATGAAATAAACAACCTTATTTTTTCATATATTTTATGATATTACTTTGATGATTTCTTTCGTTAAAGACTGTCTCGTGTGCAAACTGTTGCATTTCTCTTGTTATTAATAATTTATTTAGCACTGAATCATGATGAAAACTGTATACCACACTTTGCTTAAAACATTTGAGCCATGAAAAATATTTTTGCATGTTGGAATTGATGCACTTACAGTTAAATGTTAAGTTTTGAATGATAATACTATGTCTATATGATGAGGTATAAGACAGGATACAAAGAGAATGTCCTACACAGATCTCACTATTGCAAGAGACATTAAAATTAGCATTTCCACTTATTCTTTTTAGAGAGTTTGGATAACAAATTTAGTGAAACTTAAATAAAATACTTTTAATAAGAAACTTGCTAACAGTATAAACGGATACAAATTTAAAAACCACTGAAATGAACTAACTGTTTAAGTATTGGCTAAACTGGAACGCACTCTCTAAGATTCAAGGCACCATTATGAGTCTGATGGACTTTCCCTCCGAATCACAGGTGCGAAATCACAAATATTTTTGTTTTGATGGCAATGATATATATTTTGAATTTTTCAAATGATTTCTCATCACGAGATGGAGAGTGTGAGGGAAAGAAGCAGTTGCCAATACTTAAATTTCATAATGTCTGCATTTTGCATCAGATCAAGTTAATTATGTAAAAAGAAGTGTGGAAAGGCTAACTTTTGCCTCATATTCAAGCTTCTTGGCATGCAAAGTTAACATCACGCTCAAACTCATTAAACCTGAATTATGTTTGTAATATATATCTCCAAGAGCTTGTGACTCGTTGATGTGAGTGATATACATAGAGACGTCTTTCAGCAAACATCGCATAAAAATGTAAAATTGTCGTAAAACACAACGCTAAAAATTCACCGGGAATTAAGAAATCTGAGGTAAGAGTCCATCAGTCCGAGACTTAAATGAGGAATTGAGCTTTCAAAGGTTCACTGATATTGGTGTAAATTAGTATTTGGATGGTATACAACAAATTCACAGATTCAACATTTTACGAATAAGAAAAGACAAACTTTGAACGCTCTTCCCGTGAAAGAAGATTTCAGTCCTCTCGAACTATTGATGTTTTTCATTGTTGTTGACTTTTATCTTTCATCGTTATTGGATGCTCTCCTCCACTCATTGTTGGCATTGATGCATAGTTCCGAATTTGATGAAGAGAAATAAGTTGATTGGGGAAAGAACTATGGCTCTGCTTAACTTCCATTGATCCCATTGGGTTTGTGCTCTTTGGAAAATTAATGGGTTCATAAGGGAAATATGAGGTACGTGTTGCTGACGGCATGGACAACTGAGGTCCTGAAGAAATAGGCAACATTCCCGACTGAATGGGAGTGAATGCTGAAGTGTTCTTACTTGTGGGTGGATGATGACCTTGAGTCATAGATGAAGTATCATATTGGTTTTGACCTAAATGCGAGCCTAAATCGTGGTCCCTGCCGTTTGTATGATTGGCACTATTTGCCACCATCTGCTGCTGTTGTTGTTGTTGCTGTTGTTGATGGCGAGGATCCATATGGAGTCTCGCATGATGGTCATTCATGCTATTCTGAAGACATGTTTCTGAGACATGCGGGTGCAGATGATGAGAAGGTGGAGACATGGGTGATCCCATTGAAGAAGGATCTCCCATTCCATGATGAGTTTCGGAAGAAACCGAGGAGGCGGTTTTTGTCCAATAATTGTCCGTGGGTGCTGGCCCACGAAGTGATTGATTGGAAGGTATATTGAGGTTGTTATTGTTGGTTAAAGGTGGCAACGGACGTTTTTCTAGACGGTCAGCATGCTTCTGCATGTGCTTGGCAAGATAAGTTTCCTGCGTATATGACTTCCCACAAAATTGACAAATATGTGTTTTGAGATGTTTAGACTCTTTGTGCTTTGGGATGTGCTCCAATAGACCCGCTTCATCAGCGAAACATTTGTAGCAGCTGTTGCACTTGTAAGGTTTATCTGTCTGGTGACAACGAGAGTGAGATTGTAAATTGGACAGTTGCGAGAAGGCCTTGTTGCAGCCAGGAGCCCGACACTTGTAAGGCTTATCCCCCGTATGTGTCCGGATATGTTGTTGAAGATGGGACAGCTGAGTGAACTTCCTCTGGCAGATCTCGCATCGATATGGCTTGATACCCAGGTGGATACGCGTATGCTGAGACAGGTATGAGGAGTTGGCGAACGCCTTGGAGCATTGAGAGCACTTGTACGGTTTGGCCTCACGCATGTGGATTTGAGTGTGTAGCTGCAAATCTGCCTTGGACCCAAAGATCTGGAAAGAGTAGAGAGGGATCAGTCACGTTTCGTGATTTTTTTCTTTTCTGAAGAAATTATCATTTATTTTGGAAAACTGGCCTACCACACCATGTAAAGGCAAAATCGAAATATTTTTTTTCTTTAAAAATTTGAATAAATTTGAAACGGCATGACAGGCCGCCAAGGTTAATAATTTAAGTAAAAGATATTTTAATTTTTAATATTATGGGCTCAATTTTAAGTCACGAATTTTGTTGGCCAAGGCAGGCAGCAGCTAAACACTTTGGAGGTGGCCTCACAGGGCATGGTGTGGCTGTGGCAATGAGCGTGAACCGGATTGGCCTCGCGTGGCCACAGTAATGCCTGGAGGGGTACACACTCCTGAAGCACTGGGCCACGAAATTCCTCCAATCCGGTGCACGGCAGGAAGAAAGAAGAAAGGAAAGGGAGAAACAGAATTAAAAGACACAGGGACACTAAAATAGACAGCAAAACACATCATACGCAAAATATCATGTTAAAAATTTCATTCAAACATATAAATCGGTTTATTCATAATATATGGCAGCAAAATCTGTTTTTAATAGTCATATATATAAAAAATATATACACACAGTACTATATACATTATAACGTGTTCCGATCTATTTATAATATAATATATATAGATCGAATCATGTTTATAAAATTTATATTGTAATCAAATTTTCATTTAGTTACAATTTAAATTAATATAACAAATGAGTAATACACGTATTTAAAAGTTACATACAGAATTTAAAAAATATTTTATTACAAATGTATTTTAGGATAAAATGAAATTACTTAAGATATTTTTCCGATTCTAAGGATTAAAAAATTATGTTTCTTAATACCAATAGAGGCCGCCACAAGTACTTATCTCTTTTTCAGATAAAGAGAGATTCGAAAAGAAAAGAAAATAATTTCGAGAAAAGGAGAAGCTTTTTCATCAGAATTCCCACGTGCTCCAGATTTTCTCCTAACAACACCAATTATTCGAATTTACGAAGATTACGCGCATAAAAATAAACCACTGCAAATCTTTTAGAATTCCTAGTAAAATTTTAAATGGAAAATAAGAAAAGAAACTCAAATACAGCAGATTTTAGAAAATTAATCATTTAATTTATCCATTTTTACAAATCGGAATTTAATAAAAAAAATGACAACTTAATACAGGTAAAGTATACTTACACATAAGATAAATTAATTTCATTAATTTTATTTAGGATACATAACAAACTCATCTTTATTTAATGCATTTAGCGAACTCAATGCTCTCTTATTACTTAAACAATTCTCTAAAATCAATAGTATTGATGAATTATGGGGAAAAGTAAATAATTTCGTCTTAAAAATTAGGGTGAAAATCAGTGATGTATTTTTAAACAAATATATACACACAGAAGAAAATACTGAATATTTTTGAATGAGAAAATGCAATATAGATTAAGTTGGAAACCGAATAATTTGAAATCGCAAAGCATCTGTTTTCTTATGTTGAAGAATAATTGAAGGGTTAGGGGAAAAATTGTAATAAACCACTCTTTTTCCTATAGTGGTTCTGTCCCAAAGGATTTAATTTAATTATACATTCACTTTTACTAAAAAAAAATTTTATTATAAAAGCTGCAGAGATTGCTTCCATATTATTGTAGCCCAAAAACGTGTAACTCATAATGCACTAAATATAAAAACAATAGTTTAAAAATTACAAAAAAAGAAAAAATAAATAAATAAATAATCCATATTTATGTATGTATAATTTTTTTATACTTCATTTAACATGAAGCTTGATCAGTTTTAATTATCCATTACCTAAATAGGCGTCGAAGTTAAGCTTTATTATATCCGTTTTTTTCAGAGGAATTCCCTTAAGTTAACACCGAAGGTGTAGAGAAATTTTGGTTCAGAATTAATACTAGTTTTTTTATGATCTATGTAAAAAAAGTAAAAAAAAAAAAAAAAAAAAAAAAAACAAGATGAATTATTCCGAAAAAAAAACTATAAAAATAAAAAAATAAAAGAATCATTATTACATTATTTCACCTAAAATAAAATAAATTTAAAATTCCGGACGCGTTATTTGTTCAACTGATACCCATTACAGATTTATTTTCTTTCACCTTTATTGCATCAAGTTTAACTTTTTAGAGAATGCTGCGCCACTGTTCTTTCGCTAGACCCCAACTAATTACTTTAGTGTTATTTGCGAATTTTATTTTTTTTCTATCCCCTCCCACTTTTTTTTTTGTCCTAAGCAAGTTCATCCTATTATTGGTATAGTGTGAAGAGAGAGTAAAGACGCTGGTGTAAATTATAATTTGCCTACGCCCTGAAGGCAATAACTTCAGTCGGCGCTAATATCAATTAGTCAGAGGCAGATTAATATTTCCAACACGAGCTTTTGCTTTTGAACGGAAGCTTTTGTTTTATTATTAGCCTGGGCATTTTTTCAGGCTCCCCTAACTGTATATGGGGATACAAATCTTATTTTCTTACTACCCTCCATACTTTCTTTATTACGCTGGGTCTATTTGTTATTAAAATATGATTAGCCTTTGAAAAAAAAAAGTTTAAATGTTCGTAATTACAAGAACAGTGATTAATTATGTCAGCACACAAAGCGAAATTTATTTAGGCAAAAGATTACGAATATTTTTTTTAAAATTTGCTTTCAATTGTTATTCTCTTTTCTCACACCCCTCTCTCCAAAAAACTAGGAGAAAATATTGTTTTTTATTTCCTTTTATACATAATATGTTATTGTTTTTCCTTTTGGTTATTCCCTCTCTTACAGTTTTCTTTTGGCAATTTTTTTTACTTCTCTAGCTAATAGATTTTACGAAAAAATTATCCATTAAAAAACAAGTTATAAAACGCGCCCCTCGTAATATGATATGTACATGGGGGAGGGGGATTTACCGTTTATTCTTTACGCCACTTCCCCCCTAAAGGGACAGAAAATTCTCCTCCAGAGGGATTTAAAAATATTTCAAGTTCCAGCGATTATTTCGTCTGCTCTTTATAACTTCATTTCAAGAAAAATTAAAAAAGTGTTTACACATTTTTAAGTCAAGTGAAAGAGAAAAGATGAATGATGAAATTAACAACCACTTTAAGTTAGGTTAAGGTTTGTAATAACAGATATTTTCCTGACACTTTTCTTCAAAGTAAAATTTTCATGTTATTTTTATTTGAAGTAGTCAATTTTAAACGCTGGCTATTTAAGTAACAAATAGCTGCCGTTTTGTTTTGTTCGCTGTTTTAAAACGCTGCAGAACGAATCAATGCATATTTGCTTCGTTTGTATAATAATAAATTTTAAAATATTTTATTATATTTATATTAAGTATAAACTAAAAAATTTATAACGGTACAATCAAAATCAAACTTTTAGAAATTTTTTAAGGAAATTAAGAAATCACGAATTGATTGCAAATACGATTTATTTATTTTGTTTGATTTGCTTTATTGTATCAAATTTACAAACATACTTTATTTAGTAACAAATAGGGCACATTTGTTACATACATATTACAACTCAAAATTAGGATGTTACTGCTGGAGGACATAAAATTAAAATCTTTAGATCTTGTTGCTGTTTCAATGCTGTTATATCAGTATCAGTTCCAATATTATAAGAGAATTCATAATCAATCACTATCAAAATTTTACCTTTAAGTTAATTTTTACACAACTACTTGTTGTATTTACTACATTTATGGGTATCTAAAGTTGTCTGCAATTTTGAACTTTATTTTCATTCTCAATAACTCATTTGAACATATATCTAGGTTATATTTGTCCCATCGGTAGCTATGACAGCATTTCAAGTGACATTCATAAAATTTAAAATAGTTAAGCTTTAGTGTTAAATAATGTAAAATTAGTTAGAAGTTAAATGTTATAAAAACAATACTATTAAATTTTTTAAAAATAACATCACATTTTCTACTAAAACTCTTAAAAATAGGTACAACTTGGCTATTGACAATTGCATGAATTTAAAACTTTATAATCTGCTTTGTAAAACATTTTCATTTAAAACGATTAACAAACTTAATTACACTTAAGTAAGTGGTTGGTCATTGCCGTAAATCATAAGACAATGGCTTAAAATTTTTTAAATGTGGAAACTAGATTGCAGAGTTTTCCTTAAATTCGAAATGCAAAGGGAGGCGTTAAACGCGTTGTATGCCATTGGGACGACGAAATTCAAGCTTACCATAATGTTGATGGAACAACATTAAGTAGTTCTTATCAAAACAGCTTTCAAGCAGTTCTCTTGGAACAAAAAAAAAAAAAAAAAAAAAAAAAAAAAAAAAAAAAAAAAACGGAGGATGGAAGATGAAGAATAGAGAAAAGCCTGGTACTTGCTTTAGCACACGGAAAGCGAGGAAAAGAGTAAGGAAAAAAAAAAAAAAAAAAAGAATAGGTGAGGATAAAAAAGTTAGACATCGTAAGAGAGCAACTTAAGTTAACCATTGATGGATTAATCCCTCAACAATGCAAGTTCTAGGAGCAATACAGCTAAGGGACTCGCTATCTTAGCGCCCACAACGAGTTTGGTAGAGCAGACCCTTGAAAAGATAGCGCTCTACCTAGAGACCGAGTACGATGACAAAAGAGTAATGAGACATGACGAACGATAGGCTTAATCAGGGCACACAATATCCTTTACCAAACCATTCACTCCATAAATGGTAATTTGAGAATCACTCTTCAAGCATCTCAAGTAGATGTTTATTGGTTTAGAAAATAAATTATTGTTTAAGAATGATATTTTATTTTGTTGCTTTTATAATGTCGACCCATTTACGTATTCCGTTGGGCTGAAGAACTTGCAGGTTAAGAATAGGGGAAGGCATCTATTATGCAATGGGAAATGATGCATCGACATTACAAGCAAGTCATCAAATTTACCCGTCATCGAAGATTAACAGCACATTCTGACACCAAATAAAACTATTGAAAGCTCTACATTTTCTTTTCTTTTTTAAGTAGCTTTCTGTAAATGACTTCAATTTTGGGATCCTTGAAAAATGACTTTAAAAAATTCAAAAGAGAATTACGCTTCCCAAATATCAAGTCCTCTTTTTGTTTCAGTGCAGTATGAATCATTAAGCTTAGATACCAAGCGGAGGAATTTTTGATAAAACATTGAATATTAATAAGTAATGCGAATTTACCACTTTTTTCGTTATTAAATACGCTGCTTTGATTACCTTCATGTGCAACTTATTCACGAGAACTGCATTTTTATTTCATTCAATATTGAATACTTAAAATATCTCTATCGTTATATACTTTTATTTTCAAGAACAGAGAAATGCTTAACATATCTTATTCAGACATCATCGGAATTTAATCTAAGTCTCTTATTGTATTACAGACAGAAAATTCTTCAGGTTCTGTTATAAAATCAGATAGTCTCTAAACAATGCACCTGAATCCTTTCCTAAAAATTGAATGGTAAACTTGAAATTCGAGGGAAAATTTTTTTATAATAATTTCGCCAGAATTGTAGTTATCATGAAAGTAAAACAATTCCTAAATAAGAATGATTTTTTTTCTTAAGAATAGAAATAAATGATACAAAAACTATTTTCTTATCAAAACTAATGATAAAACTCTAAATTTTGGAGAATTTAATTAAAAAAAACCCTTTTAAACCTTTATAAAAATGTAGTGGATTAAGACATACTTTAAAAAAAAAAAAGACATCTGACTAAACCACCATACTGCCAATTAAAAGTCGATAATTTTCGGATAATCCCTTTGAAAAAAGGGGGAAAAAAGTGATGAATAAAAGAAAGAATAATGTTTGATGAAGCAGTTATGTTGCTTTGCAAAGGAATAAGTAACGCTCACTGAGTTAAGTGCATTTTCGATATAGACATCATCATTAAATAAATGGTGTGAACTCTTAACATCCAAAATCCTGACAAGGACCTGTGATTATGTATGATTAGTTTGAGCTAAGCTATGACCGAACCTTTTGTTTGCTGGCGACCACCGCTACTTTAAAAAATCGCCTCTTTCTTAAAAGAACAGGCGATGTTATTAGAGAACGAGTCTAATGATATTCTGGCGTTTATGCAAAGGAGGGTAACTAGAACCAGTGACACTTTGTGCTTCAAGCTATTTTCTTACATCAACTTCAAGTCATTTTTTTCCCCATCTTTTCTCAGCTCTTTTTTTTATTCTTAATTTAGAAACAGTTTTTTTTTTCTTTACCAACGTCATTAAGTTTTTAATTCTCTTTTTGATTTTATAACGATGGGGAATGTGTAATGTGATTGATGCTTTTATTAATGCGCATAAATTCATAAATTAGTATTGATATATGTAGCCTTTTAAACGTCATACAGTGTTAGGTTTGCATTGGTATATAAAGAGTTAGACTATTTTTCTTTTCTTATAAAAAGAAAAGTTAATTATTAATTACTATTGACATTTGACTGGAAGTACATTCAATATGAGTGGGTTTCAATTTTTATATAATATTTTTCTCTATCTTAATAAAGAAAAATTTAATTACATTCATTTTAATGCATAACTTCAATTATTTAAAAAGTTTTGTAATTAGAAATTCCATGTATAAATTTAATTTATTTTTAAATTTTATAATAATAAAAAAGTGTAATGTCATAGATGATTTTATTTAATGTTGATAATAGTATTAAGATACATGCAAAGTAAATTTTTTCAGTCTTAAAACTTCAAACAATTTTGTTTTATTTAAGGTAGGAATCAGATCCACGTAACTAATGCATAAATTGAAATATATATTGATTTTTAATAATTTTAAAAGGAAAATAATAATTTTCGTATTTTTAATCAAATATTTGCTTTTGATGCTATTATAACAAAACACGCTACAATCGCGTAAATAAGGATTTCTATTAAAAAGTGTTGATTTAACTCCTTCATTATTTCAATTTTTTTTTTTTTTTTGTTTTCATTCACTTCTTTTCACTGTAATTTTCGAACATAAATACATTTATTGTGAAGAGTATTCAATTTTAACAAAGTTTGTTTCTCTGCCGCTCTTAAAAAAAGTAAAGCACCACGAAAAAGTAAAATTTTCCCACTAAATCGTATATTCCATTCATTAACATAATTACTCATAATTTAAGAATAAAATTGAAGTTAAACATTGAATAAAACACAAATTCCTTTAGTCTTAAAAGTTAGTGTAGTGGGAATCACACATGAGCATAATTAGAATACATTGTTTATTGATATGTTAATTACTTTTGCGCCGTTCTTAATAATTCTTATTTAAATAAGAAATGAAATATTTATGACATACGAAGTTAAGTAATTTAAATGAATTTTGCAGTCATCTGTTTAAAATATTTTATTCCGGATAAAAATTTTATTTTTCAAATGTATCATTTAAAAGTAAATCTATTACAAAATTAAAAAATAAGTAACAATAAAATCCAAAATAGGAAATGTATGATTTTAAAGCGGAATCATGAAAAAATTAGAAACTGTAGCCAATAACATTAATGCAAATGTAGTAAAATGTGATATTACAACTAAGTTTGTTTGTGTTTTCGCAATTATTAGCTTGTTGTCGGAATATATAAATGCAAATAACAAAAACGTAGGAAAATATTATTGTGTAGAAAAGTAATCAATATATATAAAAATTACTAAAACAAAATGTTGCCGAGTTTTATTTGTATTTTTTTTTAAAAATATATTACTCGAAAAAATGAAGTAAAATTTATAAAACAAAACTATTTGTGCCTATTATTTTTTAAAAAAGAAGGTCAAAAACGTTGTAAAAAAATACGCTAATACCCATTTGCAAAATGTAAAAAAAGGTTGTATTTTTTTAACCTCTGCAAAAGACGTTGCGAAATACATTTTAGGATTTTCTTGATTTTTTTTTTTTCTTTATGTTATTTGTATCATTTATTTCATAAACATATACAATAATGATGAATGAAGTCGGTATTTTGAAACTGTCTACGAAGACTTAAAGGAAATACTATAAAAAATTTCTTTTTCAGTAATTGTCTTATAACATCGTCTTTAAAGAGTTATCTTTAAAGATTAAAAGATGTGGAAAGCAAAATGAAAAAAAAAAAAAAAAAAAAATTTCAATAAACGATTTTGGGAAAAAAAAACTGGTATCATCTATTCTTAGAAAAAGAATATTTTTTAAGTTTGTATAAGAATTTAGCTTGAGGCTATTTTGCCCTCTCACTTCATAAGTAAACGAAAAGCAATTGAATAGTTTAAAAGGAAATCAGTAGCGAAATTAAACAAAATTGAACAAGTGGATTTATTTTTTATGGTCGCAGTGATTCAGAAAACAGAAAAACCCTCTTTGGAAAATAAAAAGCTACTGAAAAAAAAAAAAAAAATTGTAAGTTACCGTTTCGTGGGAATGTTGTTAAAACGAAACTTTAAAAGGTGAATTTCAGAAAAATTTCGAAAGCCTCACTGTTGATTTTGTTAGGAAAATGTAACCCCAAGTTTTCTATTTGAAATCTACATAAAAGATCAAAGAGAAAATATTCAATGAGATTTTTGAAACTTGAATTTTTAAAATAATTTAAAAAGAAGCAGTAAATAATCTTGGAGTATTTTACATTAACTCGTTGGCAATCGCGTTTTTATAATAACGTTAATGTCGAATTTCGTTTATATGAAATATAACAACACGATGATGGGGAAACTGGGATTTGGTATTAAATTTATAAAATAAATGCGTTGCACTATTAAGGGTAAAGAGATTCATCATGGAGCGTAAGATAGAATGTCAATTTTGGAAAATTTAGAATTTTGAAAATTGAAATTCGGAAAATTGTTACGAAGATTTTCGGCGATTTTATTTTGTAATTAGAAAATTTAGGGAAAGTTTTTAATTGACTGAATTTGGCATAAAATAATATTTTTCTTAATACGAATTTCATCGAAATTCTAAACTTTAATTAAGTGATTTTTTTAAAAAAATTACTGTTCTAAAATAAATATGGCAGCTTCCCCTCTGCTTATTAAAGGGTGATTTTTTTTTTTAAATGAAATTTCTGTAAGATAGCTAAATCACTAAAATAGGACTGTAGAGTTTCCTTTAAAAAAATTAGCAAATAATTTACCAACAAATTATTCAGGTGAATACATTGGATACAAAATCTGAAAAACCGGAATCAATAAATTGAGTGTTGAATATTTCATGAACTCATTTGGCAAAAGAAAAATTTACAGTATTACCATTGAAATGTACCAAAAAGAATGGATTTAACAGAATGATAAAGTTTTCACCCGTTTTATTGTAAATCTCGACAAAATACCATCCACAGGAGTTGTAACACAAATGGAACTACAGAAATGTGTCCAATATATGCAATCAGGATAGAAGAGCCATGGGCACAGCTGAAGAAAAGAACTTTTCCTGATAGTAAATGGGGGAGCACATTTTTTTTATTTTTTTGGAGGGGATGACTACTGTCCATAGTGTTCAGGGAAGACCATGTATTGCATAGTCAAGGGAGTGGGGTGTTGCCATGGTGATTTTCGAGTGACGTCATACAGGAAACATGACTTCGTTGAACAACGATTTTGGAGCATCACTATGCATGGAATCAGGGCCCGACATCAAATTTATTGTAGAAATCCGAAGACACTTGTCTCATCACTTAGAATGAACTCATGAGATTCCCCCAAGTGGCCAGTTCTAAACCATGTGGATTTTCATAACAATGTTTAATGATAGCGCACAGAAAAGCGAATTTGTCATTGCTTGTATATATCAAAAGATACCAGAGAAATGGTGGTTCTTTAAAATTTTTAAATAAGACATCTGCTATGATTAAAGCGATTTTGTGCTTTTATTTTTATGAACAACTACTATTCTGGCATGAGAGCAGGAAAAGAAAAAAAAAAGTTTAAAAATACCTATCAACTCAAATCATGAAAAAGTAAATAAAAACAGCAAGTGAAACTTTTTAGCACAAAAAGAAAACACTTACATACTTATTTATTTATTTATTTTACTACATGTGTGCATTGACAGTACAACAAACTGTTAAATTTTATCTATAAATCATGATTAATGATGAATAAAATAATAATAGAAAATTAATTTCTTCTAAGTTTTAGAAGATCAGAAATTTCACTAAACGTCGGACTAATCATATGACTGACTGCAAGCACATAGAGCAACTTCACCCAAGATACCATTTTTTGCTTAATTAAATAATAATATTAAACATTTTATTGTTTAAAAACAATTACATATTTTTACTATATTTGAAACGGAAAAGAAATGGCTATAATACTATTTTCAAGAATCGTCTAAGCGCAAACAATAATTAATAAGCCTATACTAGACATACCCAATCAACGTATTGAGAAAAAAATAGTTCAGACATTTTTCAAAAGGTATACGATCCCCTTGGAGCAGCAGCAATAAGAGAACATTAACAAGAGAGCGCGGACTGCATTGAACAGCTCAATATTATGACCGCTAAATTTAATAAAGGTCCGATACCACCGGGGGATAGAATAAGATAACAACTCAGATAGAAAAGGTGGCTGTCCCTTCTTGTCTCAATTGCCACAAAATATAACCTTTTTTTCTTTTAGTGCCCATTTTTTATTAATTCACAAATCGAAAGACAATGCATACAAAAGAAGTTTTTACCTAAGTTCAGAGGGCGCGTTTTATTAGCATATAGGTAAAAATATCCTTTTGAAGAAGTTTTCATTTAAACAACAGTTACGTTAAATATAAAAGGTATCGTATTGAATTGAAAATAATCCATTCGTTTCATTCAACGTTCTACTTATATAAATTAGTGTTAAACTTAAAATAACCTTTAACATTTTAACTAATGAATTTAACGGTAACGCAAATCAACAGTTACAGACAATATTCGAGCTATTTTTAGCATGAATTTAAATCAGTATCAAATAAATATACCGACAGAATAACAATTTAAAGCTTCACAAAGTTTGACATCGGTTCATTTGGAATAGATAAACAGTCGATATAATAAATGTATTAGACATACAAGCAAATAAGTTCAATCAACACATTTTACTTGAATAGTTAAATTTTATGCGTTGATTTGTCACTTGCTTTAAGACCATATAAAAGGAAACTTACCTGAGGGCACATTTTGCACTGGTACTTCCTGCCAGTGCCATTGGTGGCCACCCCTGATGGTGCTCCAGGACCCTTGGTAGCGGCGCTAATGGGTTGAGGCACCACTAGCATAGATCCGCTGGAGCTTGGGGTGGACACTGGTGGGCTCCCACTACTGGTACTGTTCGCCCTATTTCCGTGGGTACCATAGAGACTGTGCATTTGCGAGGAGTCCATTCCTCCACCTCCTCGACCTTCCTCCAGGCTGCCGCCAGGGCCTAAAAGCACATAAACAGACAATTATTACATTTGTCAACAAGTCAAAATTATCAATTAGTCTTGTTGAAAGGATCAATTTAATTGCGGTGGCTGCATAGGTGAAACATAATTGGCAATGAAATTTACCGCGTTAGGTAAAGTGAGACATGACTCAATGATTATAGCCTTCAAATACTTAGTTTTGCAGTTTGTAAGAATACATTTATCTTAAATTTTGTTATTAAAGTAACTATGATTGAGATTAAATATTCGTAAAAACGATTAATAGTAATGATATTTTTTTTAAAAAAATTATTATTCAAGGAACTTAAAATGGAGTGCATAAGTTTCCAACCAATATATTGCTATTTTAATTATAATACAGAAAATTAATAATAATGAAGAAAGAAAGAGAGAAAATTATTCGTCTTTGAAAACAGCCGTACATTTTCTGTATAAAACAGTTTTTATAGGAATCTTTAGAAAGATTTATGTATATTTTTTAAGTTATATGCATAAACTTGAGCCGTTCACCTCTAGTAAATGCGCAGTAGTAAAATAAAGATAACGCAAACCAATTAAAATTAAACAGACAACAGCTTTTAAATTTAAAAAAAAGTGGAAAACTAAAACAAAGAATGAATATTGCAATTTTATTGAAAGCTAAACAACGTTTAAATCTTTTACTGGGACGTCGTTTCCCGGTGTAAACTGGTTTCCACCTATAAGTCAAAGAAAAAACGGTGCACGGGGGAAAAGATCACTCATGGGTGAAGCAGGCAAGCAGTATTTCAGGGTTTATAAATGAAGCTGCAGGGAAAGTACCCTTGGCCTAGAACTCTAGAACTACACTTCTTATGTTTAATGGGAATTCGCAAAACGAATTTTTGTTATCAAAATGTTAAAGAAATTACACCATCAAGTTTATAAAATGCTATGTTAAAATAACGTAAAAACTATTATTAAGCTTCAAATCAAATTAACAATATCGTGGAAATCAATTTAACGAAAAATATTTTTAGTATTTATTATTTCGATATTTTTACAATTCATAAGTTCATAAAGGGAAAAATATACATTGCACTTGAAACAAAAGAAACCGTTAAGGTTAATTTATGAAATACACGTAATTAAAATTAGATTATTATTCAAATTTTCATTATTATTAAAAATAGCATAATTAATTAATATTTATAATATTTTAAAAATAAACTTAAATACACAGCCTTTTTACGATATATTTTTATCCATAAAATTAAATGTATATTATGTATTGTACATCAAACAAAAGTGATCGTTGATTTAAATTTATAAAATAAGAGTAATTAAAGTTAATGTAAAAATGCTTTAAGGCAAAAGTGAAACTAAATATTAAACCGGAATAAGAGTATTATTATTAAATGATAATTATATCATTTAATTATTATACTCTTATTCCGAATAATTTAAATAACATTTGCAAGTCAATTCTTACAATATGTTTTAGTGTAGTACAAAATCATAACATAATGTATTTCAAAATAAAGCGGTTGTTACTACATGTTTACAAACTATTTATCAAACCTAGGTCAAAATAATTAAACCTAGACCAGTCAATATTTATTTAATCCTATTTTGTTAAAACTAATCTGAAGTGAACATAAAAAGATACAAATGCATAATTTCAAAGCGACAAAAATCAAAACTAAACGTTTATTGATCTTAAAAAAAAAAAAAAAGATTATGTTCTTTAAATAGGAAGAAAAAGAAAAATCGTCCTCAGGAGAAACAATAACCAATTTCATTTGCACCATATTTACACCCCATTAAGAATCGGGGAGCCTCTTTATTCCGTTTTCTCTAACGAACATCCCCTATCCTTTAGATCCGACGATGCAAAAAAGACCAACCGCTGAGATTCCATCATAGTGGCAATTGAATCTCCCCTACTCTACCAAAAAACCAAACAAAATAAATAAAAAGAAGAAGGGATAAAAATAAAAGAAGAAATGTTAAGATCCCTTCTATTAAATTTGCTCAATAGGATAACAATTCAACTCGCGGGGTCGTTTAAATTTGAAGAAGTGATGCTTTTCTTGTTTCATGCATCATTGAGTACCAGATGAAGAATCTTTCCCCGTCAGCTTTCTTACATCGCATTTTAAACTTGTCAATATTTATTTCACTTTAAGTCGATTCTTTCTGCCGTAGGATAAGTTCTTACGCTAAAAGAATTCGTGTTTACTGGAAAGTCGATATTGTAAGGGTTAAACAACTCTTTACTGAAGGCAATTTCTTTTTAAATGTGTTTTAATACTCGAAATGGATTGGATGATATTAAGACTTCTACTAGGCTTACTTACTGTAATTGAAGAAGATGTTTTACCAAGGAATATTAAAGGGACAGAATCATTTTAAATTTATCAAGTATAAATTTTCTTTTTCAGTTACGTGAATATTTCATATACCCCAAATACAAGGTTTCAATAAATAATTTTCATGTTATTGTAATACTCATTCACATATAGATAATTGTATCATGATAGAGCTTAGTAGCGCATACATTTATTTACTTGCTATTGCTTGGGGATATTATTAATTCCTTGTATTGTTTGAAAAAAACTTTAAACAAGGCTTATGGGAAAATTTGTATTTGTATAAGACTATAGAAAAAGCAAGCTAAAAAAAGATTTTTAATATAATAAATTAACTTAAAATACAATAGAAATACAAATAAAATATGCACTTAAAACCAAATAGGACATGTTTCTATGCATCTTTACTGTAGAATTAACTCTTCATAGTACATTTTAAAAGTAAAATTTCCAATTTAATGCAGTTTAACGTAAATATTCAAGCATTACTTTTAATTATGAACTAAACTCAGTGGCGCAACAGTCCATAGAGGGCCAAGGCCTATTGTGCCCATCTAAGTTTTCCTGACCTTTGGCTCTGGGGTGCAGGAGCAGATGTTCCGGTTAGGTGGTCAGCCGGAACCCCCAGTGTTGAGTACCCAAGGATGCAAGGATTTTATAGACCCACTGAATGGATGAAAGTCTGAGCGAACCTTGTCCGGCCCGAGGAAAGAACCCAGGACCTCTTCTACCGGACGTCTACTTTTAATTATAGTTACACATTATAGATTTTTAAAAAAAATTCATTCGTAACGAATCGATACAGCTTCATTTTCCTTTAACAACCTTCATTAGCATATTTTTTCTGAATACAACTTGTATAAATAAATATCCAATAGAAAATTTAACATATTTTAAGTTTATGAATACTAAGTAAAATAATATATATAGAATGTGATGTCAAAATAAAAATTTAAAAAGGGAGGAGGAATAAATAAATTCACAAATCTATGACCATAAGAATATGCTTCTTATAAAAGTATTCCTTATAACAGTTCATAACTGTAAATTAGCTTTGTTATTTCTTTGCTTTCAATAAAAGCAAATAAAACTCCTTTTGTAAGAAGTAAATAAACAATGATATCACGATAGCTAGAGCTCAAAATTATGTATTAGAAACTCAGTTAATCCACTAGTAAATTAGTTAAATAAACTTTAAAATAACTCAATTTTTTTCATACTTCCTGGAATTATCGTGAAAAAGTTAAAGCTAATTTGGCTGAATTAATGCTTTTATAACAGAAAACAATCAACATAATTGGTCAATAGAAATGCGAAACTTTAATCAAAAATTTTTGAAACTTAAAATATTTGATGAAAAATTAATGATTAATACGACATCGAGTTTGAAATCTCGAAGAATTTTGCTTTTTAATCACAATCGATTAGCAAAATAAGTTAAAGTTATTTTACACAACATTTAAATATCGAGAAAGAAAAAAAGACATTTAATTTTTTTTTTTTTAGTCGGTGATATCTTATGTCTGAAAGCTAATGCAACCGAAAATTTCTGCAATCTGCAGCATTTTTTAGTTCATTTCATTTTTATTTAACAAATATTTTTTTTTCCCCCTTTAAAAATCCCTTTCCCCGATACCTTCAAAACTTTCTTCGGGTGATTAAAAAGAGGAAGACACTTATTCAAATCCCTTTCCGTTAAGCATGTGGCTCAAAAAGCACCCTAAGGTAAGAGACCAGATTTAAAACATGGATTTGCAAAATTAAAAGTAATTAAAGTAACGGAAGACGATGAAGGGTTGGGAAAAAAAATGTAGGGAGGGGAGATGGTTAAAAAAATCCGTCTCAAATCCAGGAAATAAATAAAGTTAATTCAGCTTGATGTTCGTAAAGAAGGAAAATACTAGAGGCTGAGAGAATGTCAGTGTAATTACAGTTTAGGTCTAGGTGTACTAGGCGATAATTTATCTTGTAGATTACTGTAATTGAACGGGCTTCGAACAAGCCGAGATGCGCCACTACAGAAAGAGCGTAGCAAAATCAATAGATCATAATTCATTTAAAACGCGCGGCGACCACTAATTATAAACATATAAATCATTAGGAAAAGTGGAAGCCCCGCACTTAATCCACGTCAATCCAACACTTTCTCTATGCATAGGATAAACTGCTTTTCCATTTTCATACATAAATACATAGTATCCCCAAATGGCTACGATGACATGGAAGAGGATTTGTTCTAAGGATTTTTGGAGTATTTTCCTTTGAGGTCATTCCAATTGCTTGTTATTGTTTAATGTTCAATTTCACACCAGCTATTTAAAGAATGAAATACAAGGAAAATGGTATAATTTACAATATTTTGTAAACATTAATAAGTAAATAAATAAGTATTATTAGTAATTAGTATATAAATAAGCTGACTTCATAAGCGTCTGCATGTGTTGGGTGGATGTTTTAAAAATATAATGCACATTAAATAAGAAATTTCACAAAATTAATTTCATAGAAAAGAAAAAAGATTTTGTCCGATGACATATTTAGAACTTAGAGGAAATAAAGGAATAAAGCGTTCGCATACGAATAAGGCGGCCCAGGTTCGAATCCTGGTGGAGGCTGGTTGATAAAATTTCTCTTCCCGGCGGTTAGAATCCCCAAGTCGTTGGGTCAACTAAGGGAAATTTTCCTTTCCATGCAACGCAAATACGAGTTAGTTTCATTTAAAGTCCTCCAGGAAGGTTAGTTTGTCCCAATGCTTGATTCAGGAGTTTCCTTGTCTTACGACTTTGGTTCAAATATATAAGGTTATGGAGATAAGCATTATCAGTCATAAGCTCATGATTAGGTCGGTTGTTCAACCGCGGTTATAAAAGTTTAGAATGTGATTAATTTTAGATACATTTTAAATACTTGAAAAATAAACGAATAAAAATCTCCTATTTAAAAAAAAAAAAAAAAAAAAAAAAAAAAAAAAAAAAAACTTTTTTTTAACTATGCATTTCAATAAATATTGATAAATACATTGAAATACATTTTGATAAAGAACTCGTTTTTCCAATTCGGGGTACCTTTTCGATGTAATGGAATTTTAAACATTTTCTCCCCCAAAACTTATGGATAACACATCACTAGAAAACACATTAAAATACTATCAAATCGAAACAAAGTAGTTTTTATGCATTGAATAGAGAGATATTATAAAAACAATATGGAACTTGAATAAATTGTATTCGGGGCAAAGAAATTGAACTAAGATGATAAAAAGAAAGTTATCTATAAGACTCGTGATACAAAAGTATAATGGATTAATTGACCAAACAACCAATGTCAAACAACCAAGTAATCTAATTCATTGGATTCCAAATGAATTTCGAACTAATATTTAGTGGGATACGGCTATGCAGCTGAAAAATGCTTAATTGGGGAAAATGATATGTAACATAAGTTTTGCATACACAGAAGACTTTGGGACTCGACTTATTTTAAATGGATCGAAGAAATGTTATATCACATGGGTAAGTAAGATAAATGACATATGATTGAATATGTATCTGTGTCTAAATCAGAAAGAAAATGAATCAGATGAAGATTGCACCCTTTATAGGTTACAGAAGGAATTTTCAACCAATTAAAGTGATAGCATTCAAGTCAGATTGCCTATATTCTCTCGTAAGATACAACAAAGATTTTTCCCTCAAAGACACATTTCACACGTTCATTCCCCCTTCGAAGGGAATAATTAAGACCAAATCTGCAGCAAAGGGAGAAGTAGGGTAGTTTTTGAAGAGGGGAAAAAAAAAGAAAAATTTTCTTGTCTAGAGATGAAGGAGGGACAAAACTGACAAATTAAGGTTTTGCATCTCAGTGACAGAAGGGAACGCCTGCAGTGTTTTTACAGACTCATGTTATGACCAGAATCTAATTTCATTTGCCTGCTTGTACATACATACAGACGAGCGGGTGGCCTTCGTTTTAGTTTGCCTTGTCTTGGCTAGCTGCTTGAGAAAACACTATCACAGACTCTCCCGCTTTTGCTAATCAGGTTGCCCTCTTTTTTCGCCTTCCTTTATCTCCCACTTCTGTTATTTTAAGTTTCTTGATAATTGTCAGCGACAGAATTCCAACCTTAGAGCTCCAATCTTTCTCCTCTTCTTCAGGAGAAGATAGAACGACAGGAGATACCGAAGTCCCTCATTTTTTCCCCCTTCTTCTGCCTATTTCATTACTCTTCTATCGCTGTTTGGTCAATTGAAGGAACAGAAAAGCTCTTCATTGTTGTTTTACTTTCGCGGCTACTTGGTTGAAAAAAGAAAAAAAGAAGAAAAAAGATAACGGTGAAGATTCTATCATTCTTCAAACTACAATTTTTTAACCTCATGCAAATATTAGAAGGAATACATTGAGATATATTTTCGGTACTTGTATGGGTATTAATTGCTCTCCTCATTTTCTGCTGTAAGTTAAGTTAGATTAAATTTAAGATCATTATAAATTTTGATTTTTAAGAAAATTTATTTCATTATAAGGGTTCATATTTATATTATTATAAGATTTATTTTCTGACAAAAAATTATGACACACTTAAAAAATTTGAAAATCAAACCAGTAAATTTTTTTTATCCTTAATTCTAGTTACCATTGTTAGAAAGGGGTGACGAGAAGGGAAATAAAAAGGACAAGTTATGATAATTGTCAGCGACAGAATTCCAACCTTAGAGCTCCAATCTTTCTCCTCTTCTTCAGGAACAAAAGTTAACTTTTTATTTCAATATCTTTTTCTTCAATATTAAAGCATACATTATAATTATTTTCTTTTACTGCTCTTTTTAGGAATTTAATAGTGATTATATAGTTTAAAGGTGTATATAAAAAAACTTACTCCATATTTTATGTTATTATTTTTTAAATGTATTATATTTCATGCAAAGGAAAAAGTTTAGCACCTCACTAAAAATTAAGCAATTTTTAATCTTTTAAATTTAAACCAGACTATTTTTGATTAAAAAATTATATTAGTCTTATAATGAAACTAAAATATGCAAAAGGTTTATAAGGAGTTTTTATTAATCACATTATTGTTAAGTTTAAATAAGACATTCATACGAACTTCTACTTGGATATCAACAAGTTAGGTTTTGAAATCATACTTCAAGTTTTGTAAAATATTTACTGTTCTATAAATGAGGCAGAGATTAGTAAAAAGGGACAAAATGTGTATTGTTTTATAATATAGCAAAGATAATAATTAAAGCAATAAGATAAACGACTCCAAAAAACTCACACTAATATGAGTGTTCATAGGCTAACGGAGTGCGCAAAATTAAATAAATGTTCTGATATTATTCTGTTAAATGTTTTTTGTTCTTTCAAGCATATCGAAAGCCATACTATGTTTTTTTTCCTTCAAATTTTGGATAAATTTTTTTAATGATGAAAGATAAAAATATTCAATGAATGAGAATTGAAAATAAAAACAAATATACATATTACAAAGATAAAAAAAAGCTATAAAAAACTTTTTAATTTCCCCCAAGGAACCAAATCTTTAAAACAAAATTTATATTAGGTTGGTGTGATTTGATGAGATAAAAAAAAAAATGGTGCGATATAGTCGTATATTGCGGCGTCGTTTCAACTATCATCATTAAGAAGCATTTATGGCCTCGTCCCCACCTATACAGAGTGACATTTTCCCCTTAAGGTACAAGACGTCAACATCCCTTCTCAAAGCTTGAAGACAAAGAGCATTTCTTTGAGAAGAAGAAAGGCGACAAGGCCACTTCATGACAACACAAATAATGTCTCGGGGCCATCTCCTTCAACCTGGGATGATGACATGAGCACAAAATATCGTTGCACTCCCCCCCCCCTCCTTGACGCCAACAAATACGTTTGTTTCTTGCAGCATCCTCTCGAAATAAAACATTCTCTCACTCCTTCAAGTGGATGAAGAGGATTTTTTTTTTCCATCCTGCTCTTCATCTTCCCTCGATTTCTTTTTCCCTTTCCCAGTGTTGACAAGACGGGCTAGATTGAAATATCGTTTATTACTTTATATTGACACAGAAAACATGTCGCGTCACGTTTTGACATTTAGTTGCGGGGAAAACTAATTTACAGTTATGGGGAAAAAATGTTAGAAATGATGATCGGTTTTTAAATTTTAAAAGTTTTCATCGTTTTTTAATTTTTTTTTTTTATACTTAAACATATAAAGCTTTTTTTTTTCTTCATTTTTCAAAGAAGCCAGAGGTAGTAACATGTGACATATTTTATACTAATATCCAAAAATAAATGCATATTTACAATCAAAATTACGATTGAATAAATTTATTAACAAGAAGATTTGATGCCATTTCGATAATATTTGAATAACTGATTTTGTTTTAAACTTAATTGACTTTTTATTAAAAAATCTTAAATTACAATGATTATGTATTATTTCATATTAATAAATCTTCTTTTATAGTTTATTAGCAAAAATTTTTTTAAGCAATTATTAGTTACAAATAGTTAGCAATATACAAAATAGTCATTAACTCTCTAAATTTAAATTTAACAGACTCAAAAATATAAAACAAAAACAATGTTTTGTTTTGCATTATATTAAATATAATAAGAATTCTTTCAATCATGCTCACACTTTAAATTCAAATTTTGTATTAAAGTTTTTAATAAAAATTATTCATTTCAATGTATGACTTTAACATGACTCAATCTAAAGCTTTTTTGAAAGAGAGAGAAAAACATAATACACCGTACTTTTTTATTTCTTAATTACCACAAATTCAAATTCTAGTTTTTTTTTAAATTTTTTTTTTATTTATTTAATTTTTTTTTTTTTTGGAAATCAAATTAGCGCAAAACAATTATTAATTTTAAACTAAATTTTTCATCATAAACACACATTAAAGTCCCTAAAAAATATAATTTGATTTACTACAGAAAAATATTTTATTAAACATTGATTTGATTTTTGCGAGTTTTTAAATGATATAGATCAAAAAGAATAAAAAAAGTTCACAAAAAATTTTTAAACGGAAAAAAATCTGGGATTTGGAGCTAAAAATTCACGAAGTAAGAAAACAATGCCTACTCTTCTATGAGAAAGAAAAGAAAAAACGAGCATCTTTAAAAGAAAAAAAAGAAAAAAAAAAAAAAAGAAAACGAAATGTTACCACATGGCGTTTAAGCAACATGGAAAAACAGATTTATACATACTGATCGAAATTTCTTTCAAAAATACTTTCCAGGCAATTTCTATGCTAGGGAGCACTAACAAAACAAGTTAAGAAAGAAAGAGGAGAGAAAAAACAAAAACAAAATTGCGCATTCAAAACTCATCGTGCTGGATCCTTTTCATATAAAATTAGGCTTTGAATAAACAAAAGCAGAAGGTTTTTTGAATATCTCATTAGATTATCCTGGAGCTAAATTAAGCTGTGAGTATTGTGGGTAAAGACATTTTTCTTCATTTTCTTCTCCTCTTCCAGCATCCCAGGAATAAAAAGAGATGCAACCACTAGGGAACCCCCAAATTCTCCATATACACATGGGATAAAACAACGAGGCTGTACTTTGGTTCGTCGTTATTTTATTTATCATTATCTCCAATTTGAATGCGCGCCATAGTTCTTAATTACGGAACTGTACGGAGATCTTCTCTGTCTTTAATCCCCACAGAAATCCCTTCAAATATTCACTAATTAGACAAAATCTGAGGAATTAAGCTCAACGTTCGGGCTTAGGAAATCGGACATGCGAGGAACCTCGGCCAAGAATTCGAATGCGGTGTGGAATGATAAAAAGAAGAGATTTGAGGTGGGGTAGGGTGAGGAAGATGTAAAAAGGAAAAAAAAAAAAGTCTAAAATTTGGTTTGTTCGAAAAAGTGAGGGAAAAAATAGCTAACACGAAGCTAATCTTTTTCAGCTACCTAGCTTTTATTCGTTTTTTGTAATTAATATAACATGAAAACTAGCAAACAAATTTAATCCTGTGTTCTGCATTGAAAAATAATGTTCGTGAAACAAAAGAGAGAGTGAGTTTAATAAGTTTATAAACGTAAAAAGTATGGAATTGTTAAAAATATAAAAGAAATATTGATGCGACAGTATTATGCGAAATGAATCTGGCCAAATTTGATAGGCTTAAAAAAATAGCTAAACTATGCTGCACTTATCTGTCAAAATACCACGTGAAATTTTATGAAGAAACAACACATGAAAATCATAAAAGAATCATGAAATAAAAATGATAACTATGTTATGAAAATTCACCAAGAAACAGATGAAAATGAATTGAAAAATCTAAATTTAAATATAACTTTACGTTACAGATGGTCATAATTATTTAAATTTATAAGTTATTATAAAATACTATTATCACATTTTTTTAAAATTACCTTCTATGAGTTTCTGTACAGCTCTAAAAATAAATTATTTATTCTGTTTTAGAACAATAAATAATTAAAATTATGACGATTTCAACGGTACACTTATTTTACTTAATAAAAATGAATATGAAGAAGAAACAATATTTTTTTGAGTAATATTTGTCAATATTGTTGAATGCTTGCTGTTTTCAAGCAAAATATTTGTGTTTACATATGTTTGCAAATTTGCTATAGTATATGTATAGTTATTTTTTTAATTCTTTTTCATTGATATCACATAAAGACTTAATGTTGATTAATGTACATATTTATTTCTGAACTAAAACATAGAGTTCATGAAGCTTAAAAATGTTTTCTAAAATATTATTTATATTTCACACCGTTTGAATTTAAATAGATTTCAGGCTTTAAGAATTGGCATTGACTGATAGTATACGAATGATATTTCCTGTTTTATTTCATAAAAATTGTTTCTTTTTTAAACAACACATTGTTTATAAATATTTGAGAACTTTTTAATTTAAGAGGCCGACTTTATTGTTTTTATTGCTTTTTGCTTTACTTTTATTTACTTTCTTGATGACTTTTCTTACCTCATTTATTTTTTCATATAAGCAAGACCATGGAAAGAATCTAAAGTACCTAAGAATCTAACAAATATAAATCTATGAAAATAATCTAAAGAATCTTTAGTTTAAATTATTATTAGTTTAATGAATTATTAGTCATACATGCATCATTAATAATTATGCAATAATAATTTGTCGAGCGAATTGTTACTTAAATTTAAATTTTATATTTGTAAGTGATATACTTGAAAAACCAATAAATATGAAATAATATCTAATTTTATTGATATAGAGATGAAAAAACAGTTTTGAAACTATTAGTTTTACTTTACTACTTATTTAATTTTGTTTTACATCATTTTTACCACCAATGCTATATTTTACTTTTAAAATAGGATATATCTCCAAAAATATAAGTTTAGAAATTATTCAAATTTAGGAATTATTTATCATGTATATTTTATTCATTACTAAAAAACATTTGAGTTATGCCAGAAAACAAATTTTAAGCAAAACTTTCATTAGTATTTTTTTCTTGCTGGTTCAATAATTAGTCAATGATATTAAATTTAAACAAAAAAATCTTAAACAAAGAAACACCTTAAGACAGAATCTTAAAATATAGCATAGCGAGGAAAAGGTAGAATAAATATAAAAAATTTTTATTAAAATAAATGTAAATGAAGCATATTGCATGCAAAAGGGGAAAAATAGAAATAACATTGCTATCACTTAAACCTCAGAAATGAACATAGTTTTTTTTTTCTTCAACTCAAGTTGATAGAAAACACTGCGAAAGTAATTTAATTTCGTACTTTTTTTCGCAACGAGATAAAAAAGAACGAACAGAATTTATTTACAGTTTCGCACGTTTTTGGCAAAATATCAAAATCATAAAAAAACTGTTTGTTAAATAATTCTGATCATTCTTATTTGGAAAAAAAAAGAGAAAAAAAAAAGCAGGAGTCTTTAAGGAGAACAGAAAAAATAGAGCATTGAGAACTGAATCAAATGAAAAAAATTCGAATTGGACAACAATTCGAATTTTTACATCAAGGATAAAACATTCGGCAAGTGTGCGTTTGTAGATGTAATTCAAAGCAAACTTGTTTTATTCTTTTTTCTGCCTTTTTCTCCTTTTTTTTTTTGCCTCTTCTCCAAAACTTCATCGGACGTAAGTTGAGAAAATATTAAAGTTTGAAAGTTTTTCTCTTTTTAACAAGCACTAAATGAAAACAATGGAATATAAAGAAATGTATATGAACAAAGAAAAAAAAATAGCAGAAGGAGGCTTGAATAGGAAAGAAACCACAAGCTATAGATGGATAGATAAAAAAAAAAAATTCTTAAAAAGTGAAAGAAAAAAAAATTAAGGCAAACGGGCTGTGAATTCGTCGTCTAATTAAAGCTTGCCCTGAAGATGTAATAATGGAAGAAGTTCCAACAAGACCCCTTTTGAACACCCCTCTTTACCTCCTGCCATCTTTTGCAATCTGAATGAGTAAGAAGTGTACTTTTCTTGAAAAGTTGGGGCTTCTTCCTATTCTTTAATTTTCTCCTTCTGTATGGGCGTAAATGCCATAACATAAAGATTCCTTGTCGAGTAGGTAATTGGCCCCAAGGATGTAGTATGACGAGTTTTAATAAATAAAACAAATATTCGAGAAATAAATTAAAAGCTTTTCATGATTTTTGTAGGGAATGAAAAGGGAAAAAAGACAAGAAAAAAAAAAAAGATGGGGGAATTTAGAAACGTGTGAATGCCGGCGTACACAATTAAAGAACGACAGTTCGCCGCATATTTGGAATCGCATAGTACTTCTGAGACAAATATTTATAGCAGAACATAATTAACTCAGCTATGGAATTATTTGTCACGAGTATTCAATAAATTAAAACTAATAAGTCATTTGTAGAGGGGAGGCTGTTAAAGCAAGAAAATGATGAAAGAACTTTAAAATGTTATTAAATATTTTTGAACTTTACAGAAATCATTACCGATTATGATTTCATTTGAAAAACATTTATACTATTTGCTGCATTTTTAAATTAAAAAGTACTCAAGAGTTTTACATTTCAGCAGATAATAGATGATATAAATCGCACTGTGCTTTTAAGATAAATCATCATAATAGCACATAATTGACTCAGCTATGGAATTATTTGTTTGAAGTATTCAATAAATTAAAAATATTTATAAGTTATATGTAGAGTAGGGGTAACTACGAAAATGATTTAGGAACTTCAAAATACTATTAAATATTTTTGAATTTTACACAAATCATTACCGTTATAGCTAATGGTGTATTTGCTTTCCTTTTTTAATTTCATGTACTCAGATGTATATAAATATATATAAATGGTAAGTTAAAATACCTTATTTAATTAATAGTTTCTAACAGCTTACAATTAATTTCTCGAAAAATAAAAATGTTTAAAAAGCTTCGAAACAGCTAAACAAATTGAATGACATAATTTGTAAAAATGAAACTCAGACTGAAATTTGATCCTATTTTAAATTTTTTTTAAAATTTGATCCATTTTAATTAAGCTTTATTCCAGTCAAAATATCCTTACAATAAAATCTATGATCAAAAACTTAAAATGAATAAAGTAAGAAAATATTAATGAAATCAATGTATCTTTAGTATTTAGTACAAACAGTGTTGTATATTATGTTGGTAAAGTGGAATTTGTTTACAGATTTTGATATTGTGATATTGAGAGATTGTGATGTTCAGACCTTGAGGGAAAAAAAAGTGGATTAATTTCTTCAAATCATAAATCTTTCTTTTTTTCCAGTAAAAAAAAGTATTTCGCAAATATCAAGAGAAGAAATAATCACTAAACCTCCATTACCAGCAACTTCTAGAATTATCAGGACTGCATTTAAAGTTGACATTTGACAAGTGAAAAACATGTGACATTTAAAGTTGAAATGTCACATGTTTTGATAAAATAGTAAAATTAATTTCAAGATATTTATCAAATAAATAATGGTTTCAAATGCATTATTTGAGTACGAAATGTCTTTCTGAATAGTATGGTGAAACATTCCAATTTTGTCCAAAATTAGTATTTTAATACAAAAACCTTTTTCTCCTAAAAAGTATAAAATTAAAATAATTTAATTTTATCTTTAGATATTTCTTTCTGAGTTGTAATCAATGATTACTTAAGAAACTTTTAAGTTTTCCCACACTCACCCCGTGTAGCGGAGTGAGTGTGAACAAAAACAAACTTTTATAAAAATAAAATATTATGGAAAAAATAAACAATTTTACAAGTGCAGATATAAACTCTGAACCAGAATTTAAAAAACCGTCCAAATTATTGTTAAAAAATATTTAATAGATTAAAAATCATATTTACTAAAGAGTCTTCACAAATTTGTAAAAAAATGTCTACTTTAGCCATCTCCTATTTTTATAAAACCACACCCTCCATAAGATATTTGTCTTCTATAACATAATTAACAACCCTGGGAATTATAGAATTTGGAAAATGAAGCTTAATAAATTTTGTTTTTAAATTTAAGATGGCTTTCAATTTTAAAGACATCAGATTGTCTGTTATACATCACAACTCTTTAACCATCCCTTTTCGCAAGATATTTACCCTTTTTTCCTTTATGCGATATTTATTTATGTTATTTTATTTTTTATTTTTTCATTCAACACACTTAACAGAACATTGTTCCGAATATTTCTTCCCTTTCTCGTGATACTATATAACAAATTGTTATTAAGGTCAAATCCACCTTATTTGCATTTCTGCCACAAAAAAAGGGGGGATTCTTCTTTTTTTTATCCGTCTCCGCTTTCATCAACCTCCTAGTCATCTTTTTTTTTTTTCCGTTATTTTTTCACTTTTCTTGTAACCCGGTAAATGGCAGAACTGAAAAATGAAAGCGTTGTTAAAAGTAACCTCCTACCTGTATTCCTTTCGCTTTTTCTTTTAAAAATCAAGATAGAATTTGAGAAAAGAAAAAAAAAGTAAAATGGGGGAAAAGGAGCATTAAAATGGAATAGAGACATTATATATATAAAAAAGAGATTCAGAAAACTTAGGACAAGGCATTTGTTCATTAATACAAAGTTTACTGAAAACGTAAGCGAGCCAAAAGAAAATTAAATGATTTGGTCATGGGGGTTAAAAAGAGAAAGGCGTGTTATTTTCCCTTGTTTAATCGCAACTGCAAGAATATATAGAGACAGTTACATCAAGTTTGAAAAAAAAATATATATATATATCTCTTACTTTAAAAATTTTATTTTTTTCTTATGAAAAGCATTTCTTGTGCATGATTTATTCACCGAAGTGATGCGTCTACTTTTATTTCATTAATCGTGGAAAACATTTAAACTTAAGATACTCACGATTGTCAGCGTTTTGGTTAGAATTTAAGTAAATCAAACTGACAGTATTCGGGGTAACAATATTTAAATGATCATTACTGTAAAGAGTTTTTCTTATGTTTTTGTCAGTAATTTTACTGAGTAGTTGCAATTTTGTTAGCTACCATAACTTTTTACAAAATAAATACTACAAGTAAGCACTCTATCTCTTAACTTTAATTTATTACTAGTTCAACCAATTTTAAGCGAGGAAAATTAAATAAGAGTTAGAATCGACCATCGTAAGAAAGGATTGATTTATGAATAAAAAGAAAAATGTGCACATTTTAATACGTAAATGAAAGATGCAGTACTTACTTTTTCAATCAAAAACCTTAAAATTTTAAAACTTGAAGAAGCATGCAAATTAGTAATTAAAAATATTAAAAAGGAATATAAATGAATGATGAGAAAGTTATAAAGTACGAATATATCTCAATACTTAAATAAAAAGTATGGTTTGAATGTTTTGAATACTAGAGTGTGTATCAATATTACAATAAGCAGACTCGATGTTAAACATCGGTACCGAAATTAGATGGAATCTAGTCTTTATTTCCTCCAATCAACTCATACAAGGTATTTTTTAAACTTAAACCAATTTCCTAAAATTTACATTGTAAAAAATTTAGATAAAACATTGCCATTTCGCAATTTTTAACTGTTCTAAGAACTGTCCAATCCAGTGCTGATGAAAAAAACAAACGAAACAACTGCTATTGTAGTTCTCTAGAAGCATAATTTTATCAAATATATTCGGACTTCATATTTTTTTCTGTATAGATAAGCTAACTACAATGAGTTAATCTTAAAAATTTAAGAAAAAGTTAAACGAATTTAAATACAAAAATTTTTCTTTCACACTTCCAATCTAATTCGCTTCTAGTCCAGCTCTGTTGAAAAAGCCTAAATAAATGCGCTTATATCAACACCGAAGCAATTGCTATTGTATCTCTCAATTTCCTTTAGTGACATAATTTCTCTGTGTTAATCAACCCGAACATAAGAGGCTGTCAATACCACAACTAGGCTGCTAAAGCAAGAATAGCGGGGAGTAGGTTAACATAGAAGCGCGCCAAATTTAGATCTGTTTAGTATATGGCGTAAATGCTATTTCTCGTATAGAGAATATAACGATAAGCCAATCTTTAGAGGCCTCTTGCAAGCAGAGAAGGACTATGTTAATGTGTTTATGGAATATTGCTTCAGCTATTCGCTGAGATTTGAATAATTTATAGTATAAATGGGGATCAGAAAATTCTCTTACTCATTTCAACCCGGCTTCATTAATTAAGGACTACATCTCAAGGGAGATTTACTTTTATAATGACGCAGAATAAAAATAAACAATAGATAGCATAACTAATGCAACATAAAAATTACGTACGATGTTAATAGAAACCTAAAATGATTAAACTTATTGAGCATTTGTTTTAGCTCATTTTACAACGCTTGTACCCCATCTCGCTTTTTTTAAGGTTAACAATAATGTATACTAGAATTATTTAAAACACCTTAAAAATGCAATTTAGTAATATGAAAGCTGATTCACTTGAAAACGAAATACGTACATTTCATATTGCTTTTATTTTTATTCCCTGTCCTTTATTTTTGCATCCATTGGCTCTTGCTAGTTTGAAGATATCTTAGAAACACGTAACGATATTTTTAGCTCAAATATAATGCAAAAAATATTTCTATCATTGAAATTCAACAAACTGTAATTAACATTACAAAACAAAAACATTAAAGTATGCAAACAAATTTGACATCAATTATATTATGTATTATTTAATTTTAAAAAAATGTACCTATTATTTTTGCACTCAATTTCGATAATTTACATTTAAAGTTTAACAGAAAAATTAAATACATATATTCTGCTTTGGAATGTCAAATATACTTTAACGGAACATTTAATAATAAATTAAACTAGAATAATAATTCAATTTTTTATCAAAATATCTTTAATTTTTTTTAAAAAAAAAAAGTAATTTTCAAAGAAAAATAATTTATAAATTCTTTTTTGGACAGGTAAAATGAAATGGAATAAGAAAGGACGCATATAATGCAAGGTTAAAAGTCATAATTGATAGGGAGGAAAAAGATGGTGCGATAAATCACTTTTGCAACATGCAACACAATAAAGTTTAACTTAAGACGATCAATAAAGTAAATGTTATAAATCTCATAGATATTGAAGACTTATAGAAAAAAGTTACGTTCCATAATTTTACATCCCTAACCTATATAAGATATCCATTAAGAAAAAGTAGTATTGAAGAAGATAACATCAACTCTTCACATATTTTCAGAGAAGTCAATAATTCATTTACTTCTAATAACTTGAAAAGCGTGTCTATAATAGAAAACTTTCGATATCAAAAGCTTATTTTCCTTTTCCTATTGCTTGAGAAAAGTTAATGTTTAATCAATGAAGAAGGTTGGAATCAATATTCTAAATCTGTATTTTAACGATATCTTTTCTCACCCACTGAACTAATATCGTTATATAATTATTGGGATAAAAACACCGATGTAATGATAAAACGGTAATTAACGATCCCTTTTTTTTCAACCAGTCTTGAAAAGTAATGGTTTTTAAAAGCCCTTAGTTGGAGAAAAAAACGTTCAAAAGGTAATATTTTTAGTATCAAAGATTTATTTAATCTAAATTAAATTTGAAAAGTGTTTTAAGAGGGAAAATATATACTTGTCGAAAACAATAAACTTGTCAAAAACTTTAAATATTTAATAAATCAATTATATTAAATGGAAAATTAGTTTCAAGTTTCTAATGTAGTTTGAAACGAGTCCATGAGAATTAGTAATCTTTTTTTTTCCCATCGAAATAACTTAACAGTTGCTCAAAATATACATTCAGACAATACCGTCTTCGGTTTATATAATTTATTCCTTTAATACAGTCTCTAATAAAGTTGCAGCATTTCAAACCTCACTGTTGGATAAGGCTCTCTGTTACTTTTAAATATTTAAAAACGGCCTGAAAATAAATGTATACTTTATGCTAAAATGGCATAAGATGATCATACATTTTGTCTAGTATTTAGAATTTAAATATAATAATATTGCTTACACACTTCATTTAGTAGTAGTAAGAATTGATTAGTTTCAGATCGTCAGGTAAAAATGCCTGGTAACAAAATAAAACGCGAAGGTTGCATTAAACTTGGAATTAGTGCACAAAAAAAAAAAAATAATAATAATAATATGGCAATGACATTGTCATAATAAATATGCATTAAGGAACTTAAACAAATGAATAAATATTTTGTTGAATAGAACTAATTCCCTTTAAGTCAAAAATAATAATAGCATCAATGCTTTATTTATAAAATGTATGTTAATGTATGTAAGTGTAATGTAAGTGTAAATTTAATGTATATTAATGCATGTAAAATGCTCATATTTGTAATGGATGAAGGCTTTATTTTTAAAAAAAATGCATTCGATAATTTTTATAGCTCTATAACCCAAAATGAACGAAGAATTGAACCACTCAACATAAAAAGTCTTTATGTTTGTAATCAATGAAAAAAATGGTGAATTAACATCCTGAATATTTTAGTTAAACTCTATAGAGTGTACAGCACTTCATATGGAACAACCAAAAGGAAGATTCGATTTTAGTTCAAGTTTCAGTATTAAATAATATTGCTTAGAACTAACTGTGGCCTACACATGTTAATAAGGGTCTAAGATCAATTTATTTTAGAAGCTAATCAAATAGAAAAAACACACATAAATTATTTTAAACAAGAAATCAACTCTGAACATTTAATCAAAAATGCTTAAAAATTTGGTTGAAAATAAGTTTATGCATTGTATGATTTTGGTCCAGAACCCGTAATTCTTCTTAATAAGGAACTAAATATCAAATGTAAACTATATGACTATTATTTACGCAAACTCTTACGCGCGTATGTTCAGATTATTTCAAAAAACTTTCTAAGTTCACAAATTATTGCTCAATTCAAACAATTTTTTTCTATGCTTGAAGGAAATATTTGTATTAATATCTAATTAATATTTGTAATAAAGCAAATATCTAATTTAATATATTTTGTAATGTGAAACAGATATTTAATAAATAGAAAAATGGGAAGGTTGTATTAAAAATATTTTTTATTAAACTAATTGGGTGTGTTCAAAAATTGACTTGCAAACAGCCCTCGATAGAACAAACACTGGTATATATGAAAAAGAAAAACAATACAATGTTTGCTATATTTCTTCTGAAATGTCTCTAATCTAAATCTCATTTATTTGCAGAATTAATTCGGAAAGTAAATTCAAAACCATTCCGGTTTTTGATTACGAATGTTATAAGTCGAGAAAAGATGGGGAAAAAATAAAGAAAAAATGTCGATAGTTTTTTTAGAAGAAAAGGAACAGAAATAAAAGTGTCAGAGCAATCAGACATAACTGAATTTCACGCCCTGTCAAAGCGCATTGAATTCTCAAATTATGTACATTAGCGATATTAAAAGATGTCTGGTTAGATTTTATCTTCGAAAGTAAAATTACGGCAGTAAGTGCATTATTTTTTCTAGCTGAGGCGCTTATTTCCAGATTTTTTTTAAGCAGTACCTCTCTCTAACAACTCAAGAAATAAAGAGAATTAATTAGCCGTTAATTATGCATGCTAGTCGGCATCAATTTTCTTTCCTATATCAGGCCTAGGAAAATAGTCAGCACATTCCTTGAATCTACCTTGCATATGAACCAATAGGAAGAGTTGAAAAGTGAAGATGAGAAGGAAAAAGAAAAGAAAAGGGAGCTGGAAGATAATTATAAAAAAAAATCTAAAAACCATGTTTCGCAATGGACTGCATAAAAAATTTACCATCCAAGCGGTTCTTTTTATTTGTACGTATACCCTAAAGCATATAAATACATTCAGCTTGTTTGCGTTATATTTTAATCAAGGAAAACAAATATTTAGTCGCTTTGCCTGATTGCTTAGCCAGCGACAAAAATTAGCTAAATTAGTATTTATTTCATTAGAAGAAGCGACGACAATTTTCGGGAAGCCCAAAAAGATGGAAGATACAAAAGCAAACGACGAAGGCCTCGGGCTATAAGAACTATGCACAAAACGTATTAACTTTAAATATGCCTAACAACCGCTGCAATTCTTCTCTAAGAACAATAGTTTTTTTTTATTCATTAACGTGTTTTTGTTCTGATAGTAATGACTCAAAAGATTAAGAGCGAAAAAAAAAAACAATCTAATTTGCTTCATCACTTTATAGCAATTTTGTTTTCTTTTCGTGAAATTTTTTTTCCTCCTCCTTTTTTTGCATTTTTAAAGTTACAAATCTTCAGCGGTTAACAATAAAACTTATACAGAAAAGTGCTAATAAAATAGTCAAAGTAGTTTTTTTTTTTTTTTATTCACGAAAAGAATTGACAGTTATTTTTTTTTCTTCCTTTTTTTCATAAAAAGCAAATATAAATAACTTTTCCATCAGGTACCAACAATTTCATTATTGCTATTTGAAACTCAAAAAGAAAGATTAATATTGGAGATGATTTTTTTTTTTTTTACATATTAACCTTATATTTACTTAAATTATTAAAACATGTTCTAACGTAAATAAATTATTCAAAACAGAAAAAAGATTATCTTTGAAACATCTGCATGAAGTAAAACTAATAAAGTATTAGATTTGCAAACTAGTTTTGTAATAAATCTTATTCTGATTGTATAAAAACCGTGAAAAAACTTTTTTACAATAAGTCCGTTTATATTTAACAAAAGTTTAGATTTACAAAAGCTTATATGGACATACTTTAAGTGAAAAATTGGTCGTAGAGCCAACAGATTTTAAACATTAGTCTATATCAATACTGACATTTTCAAGTTATCCTACGCAATAAAAAAAAACAAGAAATTAGAATAGTATTGAGATAAATATTACTGTAAAATATAAAATCTCAAACTTTACAGTATATTATAAAATGAAAGTTGTCTAGATAAATGTTAATCAAGACCTACGATGCCTTTCATTTCATCCACTACGACAGCACGACCGATTTCCTAGCATAATGTTTTTTTTTTTGGGGGGGGGGATTTTTAATTCCTCTGCAGTACGGTACAGAGGTAGGCGTTAGCTTGCAAATAAATATTTCCTGGTTTCGAATCCTGAGGGCTTTAGTCGAAGCTAGAGTGGTTTTTCTTAAATACTTTTTCTTTCCTATCATAAATTTTCAAGATTTACTTACAATATAAAATTAAATAAAGCAACGTTAAAGGAATCATTCATATAATGTATCTAAGATTTTATATGAATTGTTTTAAAATGAATTAATTATTTGTAAATATTATAAAAATCATGAATATTGTATATTTGTCAGAATAATAACTATGCTTTTCTAAGTATCTTTTTTGCTTTTCTAAGACAGCCGAATATGTAGGGGGGAAAAAAAGGGGGGGGGAAGCCAGACTAAGGATATTTGGAAGGCTTTAGTTTTATGTAGACTTAAAAACTCCGAAATACTTATACATAAAAAGTTATTATGTCTGCTTTTAAGTGTCGTTTACCACATGAGGGATAGAGTTGAATATTAGTTCAGTTGTATGACGTCATAAAAAATGCCAGGTGTTCTTACATCAAGTAGACTTCTAGTTATCATGTATCTCTTCCAATTGTAGAATATCACGAGTGTCATCTTTTAGATTCGATTTTTTTTTTTTTTTTTCGTTATTGGTGAGTAAACGTTACCCAAGGTAAATATATTTCCAGACAGGATTATGCCCCTAAAAGTAAACGACTCGCAAAACATGATATAAAAAGAAAAGGAATGATAAAACTTGCAAGCATTAATAAGGTTGAATTCATTATACTTTGAAGCGTTGTTAAAAAATCAGCTTTTTATTGACTTTTTTTAACTACAAAGTTTAAAAGTGTTTTAAAACAATTAAGAAACGTAGCAAGAAAAAATATTTTTAATGTTTCAGCCACTCAATGAAGCTCTTAATAAATTTTAATGTGTCAAATAATAATTAATATTTATTTAACAGTAATTATTAGAATATAGGATCAGTTAATACACTATTTCACATTTGTAATTTTATTTGAAACAGAAGCAAATTCATGTGGTCGGTGTCAAATATAAAGATGTGGAACATATTAATAGTAAAACAAGCTATTATTTTAAAGTTAATAAGTTAGTTTAAAGTTGTAGCTCTGAGAAGTTATTTTCAAATTATTTACTGATAGTTAAAGTTTCATAATGTAGTGTAACAAAATCATGTAAAAACTGGATAGATTTTGCATAATAGTATATTTAAACTATTGCACACATAAATTTATAATAACTTTAATATCGACTTTGAATGCTTTTAAATTATATAAAATATTTTTCAATGTATTCAAAGTATAATGTGTTAGCAATTAACTTAATTTCACAAAAAAACATCACAGTAAATTTAGAGCTGAGTTTCATTATTACGCTTAAAATATATATATTAAAGAGCTAATTTTTCATATTCATTTATTTACAATGTTGCCTAACTACGGAAGTCCAATTTTATTTACTTGTAATATGTTTTTTGAAGCAGTTTTTATATAAATAAGCGCTCGTTGAGCATTCTCTAATAAAAGAATTAAAAAAATTCGAAGCATTAACCTTTCAAGGCTTAAATACGAAATAGAAAATATCAATATATTTTGAGAAAAGTGAACGTACTCATAAATATCGGGGTATAAATAAAAATATCAAAGTATATAATAAATATACGAGAATCAAAATCAGACATCTTTGATTTGTAAGAAAACAGGCCTCCCTACCGGGTGCATTAGTAACTCAAGCCTGTTCTTTCAAAGGATATCTATTATGCAAAAGCATTTGTATAGGCATCTTCTTACAATGGACACCAGGGGTGTGTAACAATGCCAAACAGTTTTTGAAAAGAGACGACAGTACGCAACAAAGCTTGGTAGATACTGGACCTTTAAACACACCATCTTTTATACTATACTTATTCATTTTACACTAAGGTGTTTTTCATCTGAGGTTACTCAACTAATAAATTAGCTACATATTATTTAAATTGTAATCCTGTGCTTACAAAATGAATGAATGAATAGTTTCGGTTGCATGGCTTCCAAGAAAAAAGAATTTAAGTGCCTCATTTATTGAAGTGATTTTTACTTACGGGGATTTAATAGCTAGGTAGATATTAATATGTAGGCTATGTAAAGTGAAAGAAAATCTCAGAAATAAAATAAATATTTTTATTTGATAATATGATCGGCAGTTTTCTTACAACTTATTTAATTAGAAGCTTTTAGTGCTAATGGGACACAAATTAAAATTTAAAAAAAAATTACTTCATTTGAATTTTTTTCCAAAAAAGAATAAGAATTTATTGAGATACATGAACTATGATTAACTATCTATTTTTATTTATTTGTCAAATGATTTATCCTCATATCAATCATTCGATTTTAATTGATGTAAGCTCATATTCGGCATGGTAGGTAGTATAACAATATTACATTTTGCATTGACAAAATACACTAGACTGTAAAAAGTAAACAAAATAAAAAAAAAATTTAAAAAAAAGAACGCAATATTTATATTGCATAAAACCATACATAAAATAAAACAAAATCTATACAATTCGACGTGTTGAATTAGTAAAATTAAAATGCATCAAACATCAAAAAGTGTTTTAATTTCTTTCATTTTAATTAAAATTAAGAAATTCAATATTTCAGAAAATTCCACTTCTAACGCAATACAAAGCTAAATTATTTTTTTAGAGTTTCTTTTGTTTACATACTTTTTACTCTAATATATTGCTTTTTACTCAAAATATAATTACAATTTAATATTTTGAAAGTTGAAATAATTGAAATTTCCTTAACCTAAAGCTTTGCAATATTAAAACCAAAATGATACATTGGATCAAAATTTAAACTTATTAATGAAAATGAATTTTTCAATCTGTCAATGAATTTTACAAACAATTTTAATACTAAAGTATTAACATTTTAAAGCAGAAATAATTTGACACAAAACTAGTAGAATCATTTTGGGATAAATTTCACGACGATCGTCTTATATTAATAGCTGAAATATTGTTAAAATTCAATATAGTGACCACCAAACAATAATCCACATTTGTTTATTTTATAACAGAATTTACACAAATTAATATTAATGTAATAATTTTATTACGTATTTTATTGTATATAAACAACCTTAATTCTATTTTTACTTAAGTTAAATTAATAAATTTCTCTGGGAAAAAAATACAATGCACAATTCGAGACAATTATTTGCAGTCTCCAAACAAAGCCAGAGAACAATTTTTCACCTAACCCTTTCTTTACAGATTCAACAACCTAAACTAATGACAACTCTTCCCAATTGTTAATAATTAATCAGTTGAAAAGTGCTAAATAAAAAGAAAACATTCTATATGAAGTTAAGAATAAGAGAATAAAACAGAAGCCAAAGTAAAAGAGAATAGCTTCTTTTCCATATTCTAAACGTCAAAGTTTAAGGCAATTTATCTCTTCACAACCGGAACCGATGCTGGGTAACCATTGCCAAGAGGCAGGACTACTCATTGCTCATTACACATGAGCATCCCTTATGATATAACGGAGTGTTATTTCCTACAAACAATGAGAAGGGTGCTGTACATGGCTGGTCCTATTGTATAACACTGTGTATCATCTTTTCTGTCTACGAAGGATTGATAATAGTGGAGGTTTGACCAGGCATGCAGTAGAAATCTCATCCCTCCCCTATTTTGCTCCCTTTTCCTATTCAACTCTTTTCTGATAAAAAAAAGAAGAAAAAAAAAAACTTAACAGAGGGTTGTGATTCATTCGATATCCCACCCAAAAATAAATAGTAAAACTTATATACTTCATGTCCTAGATGATGGTGCGTTCACAAATTCTACTAAGTGCAGTAATGTGGATTTCAGTTTTTGAGTCATTTCCTATTTAAACTTGAAGTCATTTATTAAACGATCCATCTAATATGATTTTTCATATGACTATAAATCCTTCAGAAAAATTTGCGTAAAAAAGGCAAAGCATAAAAAAGGATGAATTGCATAAAAAAGGCAAAGATCAATGTAAGTGAGAAAAAAAAAAGAAAAGATTACTGCATAAGCGAGAGAGAAAGTGAGAGTATTCTGTAGAAAAAGAATTAAAAATAACCCTTTAAAAAAATATTGTAAACAATGAGAAACTTTTGGGAATTTAATAACAGCAAATAAAACTAAAAGAGCATAAAATTATAGAGATAGATTTCGACAATTTTCTCTTTTCCCAACTCAAAAATACCACTTCAAGCGAGCTACTTATCAATTTGCTTTTATATAAAAATACACTGTTTAAAAGTGCCAGAAAGAAATTATTAAACGTTAACGTTATAGAGAGAAGCGTAGTTGCCATAACGTAAAAGCTTTATAAAAGTATCCTCATATAATTTTGTCGTTTAATAATACATAAATGAGAATGCATGTATGAAACTGTTCATATTTGAAAGGTTATAAGAGAGCGGTTACTTTAGACATATTTGTTTCAAGTAAAACACAGTACACTTAACGAAAAATAATCTAACTGAAAAGTTATTCTATAGTTAAATCTGGAACAGATCTCACTTGTAATACGACCCCTAATTTTCCCTGCCTTTTCTTTTGTCACGTCATCGGTATGATATAAACCACGAAAAGGGGTAAAGAAAAGGGGTAGATTCGGGCAAAATCACCTCACACTTCCGCCTCATTAGTACACCTGACTCATACAACATGTTGTTTATAGGGAATGTTAGAGACATTGATGTACGATATGATTCAAGGGAGCTTGAAATTTGAGATTTACCAGGCATAGAGGAGGAATCGGAAATAAATGAATCAAAATATATCATGGGCACATCAAATACGATCTTTAATTTAAAATTTTTAAAAATTGAATGACTAATTTTTTGTAAAAATGATTAAATTTGCTTAAAAAACACTTTTTTGAATAAATACTTTTAATAAGTGAAGAAAAAAAGCCTCTATATCATGATTAATTTCTATTTTTATTCTTCAAAACTTAAATAAATAATTAATAAACCCAATAAATGCCAATCCTAAATAAACCCAAAAAATGCTTACCATATTTCCAAAAACAAATTATTATCAATATGTCGGTAATTTAACACAGAAAAAATCGGGCACTGTTAATATTCAGATCAAATAATTAAGTAAAAAATCAATTTAGTTCAAATGTTTTAAATAAGAAATTTAAAAAAAAGTTTATTTAATTTTAGGTCGAAAAAGGTTCTAGACAAGTATTTTATGACCGCCGTTGAACAGGCGACCAAATTTTTGGGTTTACGACTACTAATTTTCAACGCCGTAGCCTTGCAATTCTAGACAAGTATTATCAAAATTTATAATAATACTTATGTTCCATAAAATTTTCAAATACTGTTTTGAATTACTAGCAGATGGAATCATGTAATGCAAAGCAGAGGAATAATGAGATTTTTATCGAAAATATAGAATTAAGAGTTCGTTGAGATCCCTTGATAAGGTTAAATAATCGAAATTTTTATTTAGAAAAGATAATATGATGAATCCAAAGCATATTAAATCCCTTAAAAATTTACCGAATACTATTGATATTATATCATCCAGAGAAATAATTTAAACGTAGAACCAAATGTGGAATTCAATAGTGCATGCAAAATGTTTTTTATTGAGTGTGGAACTTTTTGATGTATGAATGGTTGAGTAAATTTCCAAGAAAGAATGTATGATCAAAAGAAAATAATATTTCTCAGTGCATTTTAATGCCTCTAGCACGTTTTAGAATTATACAGAAATTTATTTTAATGCAGAAAAAAATAACCAGAAGTTACGGATTAAGAGTGCATAAGAAAACTTATGAGATAAAGTCAATTAAAATATTTTTTCTAATATATACAAAACACATATTCATGTGTAATCACTACATATTCTGGATCTACTTGTGCCACAGCACTGGGGCCAATGAATTAAAATACAGAAAATTAACCAATAGACATATCGCATCCGGCAAGAAAAGTGACACAAGACAAAAAACAGCAATTTTGAGGTTATGTCAATAGAAAATATGTATGAAGTTCAAAAATGGTCGAAATTTATCTAGCTGAGGGCAGTTGTGGTGTCTAATTCAGAATAAGGGTTATCGTATTCATTTGAGTTGATTTTTCTCAAATGCTGCATTTTAGAGTTATGACATTTTTCCTTCCAGGGCGCGATATGAAATGTATTAAAACCTCAGTAAAAATAATGGATGTAAGATAGAATAAGGTTAAAATATGACAAATCGAAACTTATTTTTTTAATAAATACTAAATACATATTCGTGTACAATAAATGTAAATTTTGCGTTTAAAAAATAAGGGAAAATTTACTGATGCCATAACAGGGAGAGAAGAATTTAGATACAGAAAAGTAATGGATTGAACTATATGCATATGAATTGCATTAAGAGCGGTAAAAAAATAACTGACATAACAGAATTTGTTAGAGTATAAGACGACTCAAGACTTAATTTTCCAGCAAATACTAAATACATATTTTATGTATAATGAATGCAAATTGTGTGTTTGAAACTAAGCTCTAGTTTATTGATCACACAACATTCATCGAAAAATTTAAATACAGAAAAACGACCAACGAAAAATACATAACCAGAAGCATGTGAAATGCATTAAAAACTGTGAAAAAAATAACTGACATAAGAGAGTTTGTTAGGAGAAAATACGATGACTTAAAACTAAATTTTCTATTAAATAAGAAATACATATTAGTGTATAATAAATACAAATGTGTGTTTGAAATTTAGCCGAAATTTACTGATGTAAGAGAAGAATTTGAATATAGAAAAGGACTATTAGAAAATATATACATAGACAGATGCGTATGGAATGCATAAAAAACTGTGTGGAAATTATTGTAAATAAATCATTACATAAAATAGTTTGCTAGGTTAAAAGTACGACCAATGAGAACAATTTATTTAATAAATACTTAATAAACATTACGTAAGTAATAAATGATTATTGTGATTTTGAAACAAAGTCTAGATTGACTAATATTATTTAACTCAAAAAGGGAAACAAATAACAATAACAAATTATGAATCCTGATGCATATAAAATGTACTTAGCTTTGCAAGTATTTCAAAAATGGATTAAAACTCAATAAAAAAATTTTTATGGATTATTTTTGCATGCTCAAGAATTCAGCAGTATAAACTGAAGCAACAATCCTTCCGGAAAATTGAAAAACTCAAAGAATGCAAAACAATACAATCATACAAACGAATTGTTTAATAAATCAAAATTAGTGATATATAATTTTATTTAAAGAGATATATAATTTTATTTAAAGAGATATAAAATTAAATTTAAAAAGAAACTTCCTCTTCAAATACTTTCTGTTCTAGAAGATAATAAAATTATTTGAATGTGAATGCAATCAAGAATTTCTACACTCAAATTTCTATTTTCATATTTTATCAAATGTTGTTTAAATAGATGCATTTTTAGATGACACCCCTGCAAGTATTTTCTCTTACTAAAACACAAATTTAAATGAAATATATCTACTTTATATTAAGCGATATATGTGTGATAAATATCAAGAATAGCTAGGTTAATATTTGTTTCTGGAGAAACTTAATCTTTTTAAATAAATAAAAATAGATTGAATGTAATTGATTAAATGTTAATGCAATCAAATATTTTAACACTCAAAATCGTGTATTCATTATTCATAAAATGGTGCTCAAATTTGTGCAATCTTTATAATACTCAAAGTAGTGTTTTATATTACAAAAAGGAGAATTTTGAAAAGAATGAAGTTCACATTTATTTTAAGGGAATACAACTGTGATAAATATTAAAAACAAACTGTATTATATACGTTTTGAGAAAAACTTGATCTGAAAGTAACTTTTTAATACAAAGAAAAACAATTGTTTTAATATGAATGCAATCAAGAATTCTCAAAATGTTGTCTTCATATTTTATCAAATGCTGTTAAATAGATGCCTTTTTTGGTGACACTTATGCAAGTGTTTTATCTTACAAATTTAGAAGAAATCTATCAGCTCTAAAATTCTATTCATAAAGTGCATATGTTTTTGACATTGTTTCCTTGATTTTTATCCATAGTACATTTAGTTGCGTTTGTCAGAAATGTCGATTCAAATGAAAAAAAAAATGACATAAAATAGATAATAATATTATGTTCTTTGTCTACATTTTCATAAGCAGCATGCAAAAATATTTATAATATTTATTAATTTCTCAATTTGTCGCGACAATCAATCCAAAACTTATCTTACTGCTAAATATTAATGTATAAAAAAATAGTAAGACTATATTTTTGCTGGTATTTATCAAAAAGTATTTGCAGAAGGAAACGTTCAATTTTTTTACAACTTTATAGTCTTAGTAATTGGTGTAGCCATATTTGAAATATCCCTAAGTAAATTTAACCTTTATTGAACAAGCATAAAAAGAGTATAATGGAAAAATAGTTTGTATCAGACTTAATGTGAAACAATTTCTTATGATAGTCATATTTTACTGCCATTAAAAAATACATACCAAACAACTGGGTATACAACCATTCAAACTTATTTTCAATCATAAATTATACATAAAAAGTAACGAGTTGTTTGTATTATACATCATAGAGTTTTATTTCAATCTTGTTTTGAAAAAATTTAATGCAATGATGCAACCAGAACTTAAAAACAAAAACCTTTTAATTTTAATTATTTACAGAAGTTAAACACAATAAATAAATAACTTTTGAATAAGAAATGAAAATTTTCAATTCAAACCGGAATCATTAAAAATCCTGGAGAGCTGAAAATGATTTTTTTGAAACTAGGCAAAATACGAAACCCCAATGATATACAAATTAAATAGATGATTAAATTACAAAAAAGAAAGAAAATTACTAAAAATATTTTAGTTAAAAAAAATAGAGCAGCAAAAAATTGTGAAAATTTTTTTTTCCAGTTATTTATCTGAAATTAAAGATCAATAATAAAAAAATATATTTGCGAAATAATGATAAATTTTTATGTTAAAAATGTTTTAAATAAGCAATATAGAAAACTGGAAAAAATTATTGGAACTTAGCAAAGTAGTAATAGATATTTAATATCATACATTAATGATGATTAAATCTAAAAAATCAAGCAAATAGAAACGTTTTAATTGGAAAAATATAGCCTTAATTAAGTTATCACTTAATTTGAGACGAAGAAACTAATAAGACAACAAATACAACGAAACAACAAATATAACGAAGCAAATATAATAAACACAATAATTTCAAAACATGACAAAAGACATAAGACAAAAGTAGTTAAAGAATAAGAGATTGTTGAAAGAATGACATATTTGTCTCAAAATGACTAAGAATTTGATTATTTTTTTGAAGTAGTTGAAATGAGTAAAATAAAAACAACAAATTTTTAGGAAATGGTTTTGAAAAGAAGCTAAATTTGACTATTCTTTGGAGTAGTATAAACAAATGTAAAAAATAAATAAATAAATAAAAGAACGAATTCCTAGAACTATTAGAAAAAATTAAAAATTTGAAATTGTTTTAATAAAAGAGAAATTATTGAAAGGAGGTTTAATTTGACTATATTTAAAAAGTAGTAGAAACAAATATAATGAAAATAAGTTCCTAGAACTATCAGAAAAAGCGGATGATTTAAAAATGGTTTGAGAATTAAAAATTGTAGAAAGGAAGCTTAATTTTACAGTTCTTTGAAGAAGAACTATATTAAAAACATATATAATTATAACTACCAGATCTTAGAATCATCAGAAAAAAACGACTGACTTCAAAATGGTTTAATAATAAGAAATTTTTGAAAAGAAGCTAAATTTAACTATTATTTGGAGTAGTAGAAACAAATGTAAAAAATAAATAAATAAATAAAAGAACGAATTCCTAGAACTATTAGAAAAAATTAACAATTTGAAATTGTTTTAAGAAAGAGAAATTATTGAAAGGAGGTTTAATTTGACTATATTTTAAAAGTAGTAGAAGCAAATATAATGAAAATAAGTTCTTAAAACTATCAGGAAAAGCGGACGATTTCAAAATGGTTTGAGAATTAGAAATTGTTGAAAGGAAGCCTAATTTAACTGTTCTTTGAAGAAGAACTATGCTAGAAACATATATAATTAAAACTAAAAAATTTTAGAGCCATCAGAAAAACTAATGATTTCAAAATGGTTTCATAATAAGAAATTTTTGAAAAGAAACTAAATTTGACTATTCTTTGAAGTAGTAGAAAGAAATTTAAAAAAAAAATAAATAAATAAAGTCTATAAATAAATAAAACAACAAATTCCTATAACTATCAGAAAAAAACTAACAATTTGAAATTGTTTTAGGAAAGAGAAATAACTGCAAGGAGGTTCAATTTTACTATATTTTTAAAGTAGTAGAAACAAATATAATGAAAATAAGTTCTTAGAACTATCAGAAAAAGCGGATGATTTCAAAGTGGCTTGATAATAAGTAATTGCTGAAAGGAAGCTCAATTTGACTGTTCTTTGAAGAAGAACTATACTAGAAACATATATAATTAAAACAAAAATTTTTAGAACCATCAGAAAAACGAATGATTTCAAAATGGTTTAATAATAAGAAATTTTTGAAAAGGAGCTAAATTTGACTATTCTTTGCAGTAGTAGAAAAAAAAATTTAAAAAATAAATAAATAAATAAAATATATAAAACAACAAATTCCTAGAACTATCAGAAAAATTAACAATTTGAAATTGTTTTAAGAATAAGAAATTATTGAAAGGATGTTCAATTTGACTGTATTTTTAAAGTAGGAGAAACAAAAATAACGAAAATAAGTTCTTAGAAGAATCAGTAAAATCGGATGATTTCAAAGTGGTTTGAGAATAATAAACTGTTGAAAGGAAGCTTAATTTGATTGTTCTTTGAAGAAGAACTATACTAGAAACATATATAATTTAAACTACAAGATCTTAGAATCATCAGAAAAAACGAATAATTTCAAAATGATTTGGGGATAAGAAATTATTCAAAGGAATTTTAATTTGACTATTTTTTGAAGTAGTATAAACGAATATGATTAAAACGACAATTTTTTTTAACTATCAGAAAAAAAGTGAATAGTTTTAAAGTGCTTAAACAAAAAACTTCTTGAAATCAAACTCAATTTGACTATTCTTTGAAGTAGTCGAAGCAATTATAATAAAAAAAAAAGCCATAGAATTATCAGAAACAAATAAATAATTTCAAAATGATTTGGGAACATAAAATTATTTAAAGGAAGCTTAGTTTGACTATAATGAAGAAGTAGAAACAAATACAATAAAATATAAATAAAAACAGATTCCTGAACCATTCAAAGCGGTTTAAGAATAAGAAATCAATTTGACATTTCCTTGAAGTAGTAAAACCAAGTGAAACAAAACAAAAAATTTTTGAAACTATCTCAAAAAACCGAATAGTTTTGAATTTGATTTGGAATAAAAAATTATTGGAATTAAGATCAATATGATTAAAGAAATATAATTTGAGAAAAATAAAATAGTTAATGAGCTTTTAGTAAAGAATAATCTTGAAGTGACAATGAAAAAAAAAAAAAAAAAAAACTTTTAAAACGAAACTTGTGGTATACAAAAACTTAGAACAAAACATTTTTATGGTATACTTCCAAGTTTATTCTTGCATACTTGCAAATTTTAAAAGGTTATAATAAAAGTGAAAGAAATCAAATAATTTAAAATTGAAGATCAATAGATCAAATAATAGTAATTGATAACACAAAAAAAATGGAAAAGGAGAAATGTAATTTGATTAAATTCTTATATAAATTTTTACTCATATATATGATATAAAGAATGATATAAAGAAATGGATGTTTTCAGTAAGTGAAATATAAGGAAATTGAAATCATCTTAATGCTGAAATTACTGATCCTAGATTAGACACGATTTCAATCATGAATCCGAATTTAATACTTTTTCGAATTTTATGCAAAAAGAAACGTGACTAAGGGTTTTTAGAAAACACGGAGTAGAAGTTAGCTAAATATACAGCTGCTTGGAAATAAACAAGAATTAAACCCATAAAGTTTCAGGAAACCTAAAAAACATAGCTTAAGATAGCATTTTATTTCATAGTAGACTATTTTGCGACTTAAAAAATAAAAAATGATAATAGTTAATTTTATTTCATATCATTAAATCAGACAAATGTAAACTAAAAATTAAAAGAAATAACCATTTTTGTTAATACGTTTACAGGCTAAAAAAAATAATAAATTGGACTTTTAAATGGTTAAAATGTAATTTTATTTAAAAGAAAAATAGCACAAAATTGCTCATTTCGCCACATGAATTAGATTAAATTATAATGATGCTTTGTGACACATTGTTTTTATGAAATATATATTATTTATAATGTATATTAATATTTTATAAATATTAAGAATGTAATTAATGTATATTATATATGTCGTGATTTAAAACATATGATATATTGCAATTACATGACAATTTGGGGGTTGGGTAATGATAGAAATATTCACTTTTTTTCTTCAGAGAAATTTACATACAATAAAGTGTGCTCTTAATCCCGATAAATTGCGTTAAGTATTTTAATAGACGTTAACAATGATTAAAAAAAAGTATTTTTATAATTGGTGGCAATAAGAGAGGAGGGAGAAGAAGATGGAGACTAGTAGTGGTCAGGTGCATAAAAGTGGTCAGTGTCCGTGATTGCGGGGGAGGAAGCTCGGAAAAGAAGAAAGCTAGGGAGAATCCCGTTCATACTCCCGCCATTGTTGTTGCTTAACCCTTTGGGCCCATTGCAATGCTCGCGCATCCAGAGAAAACGTGGACTAGAAGAAAAAGAAGTCCGCGTGTTTGTGTTGTTGTTGTGAAGATGTAAAAAGGGGTCACTTACCATGATGAGGAAACCTGAATCGGGGTTGAGTTAGGAAGTTGGTGGGTTGTCTCAGGAAGTTCTTCAATTTTTGTAATGATATAACAGGCGTGGCACATGCAATACTAGTTCTTTCCATAGCCGTGGACGTACTAAGAAATGCAAGATGAGTAGGAAATTCGGGAGTAGTGCTGTCATGGCGAGAGGGAGAACTCAGCATTCGTCCGCTTTCAGCCGGCGTCGTGCATTCAAAAGAGGCTGCTGAGTGTGTGTGTGTGTGGCTGTAGAGATGAATTCTCTGGTAGCCACCGCTCTCCGCACAGGGAGGGAGGGACAAGGGGATGGCCCTTTTGTCCGACGCTACTGCCTGCTGGTGTTAAAGGGTTGAGCCAATGATGGATTTTTTTTCTATCACCGTCCGCTCCTTTACTGCTTCTCCGCCACTTCCTACAACTGCCTCGACTATAAACCCACGTGGCAAACGCACTCACTGTTACAACCACTGCCATAGTAACGGTATTTTTGCTTCCTTCTCACTCTACATTCACAACACCATCCCCCTCGCGCACACCCCCCCCTATCGATCAGTTTCATTTTCGTGATGGGGCAGTGGGTAAGCCCCTGTCCATTCCCTTTCGATTTAAATACAAATTCGTGCATATTTTTCGTGTGAGTTATTTTCGTGTTTTAAATCCCCCCCTCCCCTCCTTTATCATCCTCTGAATCATAAAAGAAATGAAATGACCATTCGGGAATAGCGGTTTTCTGCGATTGGGGTTGATTGTTAAAATTAATTAACTAATTAAAATTGTAAAAAACACTTTTAAAAATCATGTTAAATATTTTAAATGTTTTTCAAATGTTGTCAACAATTATTAGTCTTTGAGAAAGTAAAAATTTAATAAGTTTAAATGTTAAAAAGTTAATATTGTATAAATCAACGGTCAATTATAAGTTTCATTAATTTTGTTATAACTCGTCCTTGCAATTAATTAAAAATGTAACTAGACAACGTAAAATAACTTTTAAAATATGTTTGTTGTTTATTAACTGTAGGCAAATTTTTATCATTGTGCGAAACTCATGATTGTTGGTAAGAAAGAGGATGAAATCGACTGGTGTGCCTATGCGCAGCTATAAAATAAAATTTAAAAAATCATAACTACGCTTCCTACTACAGTAAAATGAATATTTTAACTATTTTGCGTGCATTTTTTTTTTTTTTTTTCATTTTTAATGAAATGAAACAATACGTCAAAATTTGTACTTTTAAAAAGGCATATATAGTGATAATAGTATAGCACAATTAACTTATGTAATGTTTACTCAATAACAACTTGAAATAAATAAATTTATTAATTTCATACGATATATCTGGATGTTGCATATTAATTGAAATAGATGTTTGTACTAAGACAAAAATTTAAGATAAAAAACAAGCTTTGTATTTACAAATGCATATTTTAATAGCATAGTTAGATTGCTTTTATGGAGGTGAAAATTGTGTAATATTAATTAATAAATTATCGAAGAAAACGGGAGCATTTACTTAATTAAACTATCAAAAGATATCACTAAATTACAAAAAATAAATTATATAATTTCAATGAATATTAAACAAAGTTTTCTACATTCTAATAACGATATTTATAATTTAATAAAATCTTTAAATGCAATTAAAAGTACAATTTTTTGTAACAATAAGTTTTTTAACAATAAATTTGCTTACATTTTATATTACTATCAAATAATAAAATAATAGTTATTTTTTTGCTTTTGGTTCATCAATAATATATATACATATTAGTAAATGCAGAGTTTGAAATTATTATTATTACATTTAAAATAATGATCGAAATATTTTTTTCCGTTTTATATGAAAAGTTTATTAAATGCAATGTAGTGAGAAAATTAATTAGTGTTAATTTTTCATTATATTTTTTATGTATTTATCTATTTATTTATTATTATTATTTCTTGCTGACAGTGAACAAAATTTTTAATTTAAAAAAGCGCATAAATTCCATTATCAAAAACTTTATTCAAGCAAAAATGGAAGACAAAAATCTTTTTTTTAAAATTTAAATTAAAGAAACTAAAAGCACCAAAAAATTTTTAAAAAATATTTTTCTTTATCTCCTGCAATGTATACAAACAGATTTCTCAAAGCTTCACAAATCAAGGAATTAAAATAGATGCTAAAATTTATAATTATTCATTAACGTTAATATTGATGCTTTCAACATTAAGTAAAATAAGTCCTAATGCATGCATTTTAGATCAAAACTGAAAGCAAATGTAAGCTCAAAGTGAGAATTAATCTTAAGAAAGGCAAATTTTCTAAATTTTGTAAAATAAGTCATTAACAGAATACGCAGCTAAGTAGAGGATGGATTTAATGAGAAGAAAAAAACTTTATTCCCACCAATGCTAAACATTTTTTATGCATTAGAAGAGTGAAGTAAAAAAACAAATATCAACCGAATCCCTTTTTTCTCGTTAGTTTTGATGCGAAGACAAATAAGTTTTTCACGAGAATTAAAATTAATGTTTTAACATTCAATCAAATTAAAGAAAACTTTTTTTAAAAAAATTCCAATAAAAAATGTATTTGCATTAATGGTGACCTGAGTGAAATAAATGTTTAAAGGCGCTTTAATATTTTTTATATGATTTCATACATTACATAGTTTAAACTTACAACTTATAAATGAAAAATTTAATTAAAATCATTACAACATAGTTTTCAATTTTATTAAAATATATACAAAAACTTACTGTCTTTCAGACTTTTTTTTAACAAAATGCTAAGTTAAATAAATGAAATAAGAAATTTAAAATTTCATGTCTAACACTTTCCTTTCAAAAAAAAAAAAAAAAAAAAAAAAAAAAAAAAATTAATAATAACTATTCTTTTTCTACATTAAAATTTTATTGAGGGGATGCAACACAAATTATAAATGGTTTTAAAAATAATTTATGTTGCATCCCACTCAACTGCATGCTTTTGTGAAAATCCGTAAAAATTTGTGAAAAAGTAACTTATTTCAAGCACTAAAACACGATAATATATTTATGATCCTGAAATTTCATTCGTTAAAAAAAGAAAGTTATTTTTTCTTCCATTTCATTTCAAACAATGTTATTGATGTCGAGATTAGGATATTTTTCTTAACTGCAATAAATAACAAACCGATTATCAGGTAATCTTCAACCTAGTTATAACTAGTTAATATATGTTATCTTTCGAAATGATTTTTATTTTTTTAAGTAATGCAATTAATAGTATACAAGAATGATTTTGTTTTGGAATTCAAATAACTATATCCTTATCATTTGAGCAACTGACATTAAATGCAATGAATTCTTCCAAACACTATTTTTCAAAAGTAACGAAAAATTTGCATGGGCCAATACAAGTTTCTATTCTCTTTTAAGTCCTTGTAAAATCCGGGAAGTGAAGATGCTTCTCTAAATTTTAGAAGCAAAGATCTGATGAGCAAATCTTGAAGAGTGAAAATGGCTGTTGAGGGGATAGTTCTTAAAAGCCGCCATTGGTCCCTCAGAAAACATGCAGAAGAGGCATTGACCATCAACCTATTCACAGCACGCGTAGGAAGGTCGAAGGTGAGTGGGTAGTGGGGGGCGAACAGGGTTGAAGAGGAGATAGCCCGCGCTACGCCACTGGGCAGCTGCGCGTGCAACTCAGTGGGGGCCACACTGTTTTCAAGCACGCATGAAAGTAAAGAGGGGAGGGGGTGAACGCACGGCCATTCTAAACTCCGCTGCCAATTTTCAAATATCGATCTAAAAGGAGGGGAACCCTAAAACCTACGCCTAAGGGGAAAAATGAAGGGGGTGGGGAGAGAGTAGATAGTGGCTCGCTGTTAAGCCCAACTGAGCAGTACTGCACCCTCCTATGGGAAATGGACCATACCGAGTGATCAAAGGGTTCCTTCCCCCCCCCTGTCCGCCATGACAGTTGGACCAGAATAAATTATGAAGCTTTAAGTAGGAAAGATGCAGTTTTAAGCAAAGGATGGGATAGACCTGCGCAAATGAGAACCGGGAGTAAAATCTTGACCACTTCGTTTCGCTTTCGGACAACGGGGGGAAGAAATGGGGTGGTATCGAACGAAGAAGGGGATGAGGGAAAGCATGGTCGAAAAATGGTTGAAATGACCGATACCTACGTCATCCTCTCAAAAGAACGGTATGCTGGATATTGAACGAGATGAAGCCAAGAGTTTAGTCAGTGTGGATTATTTGGAAGTTTCACCAAGAATCAACTATGCAAGAATTTTTAAGAATGTACTTTATGATTGCAATAAGAATTCAAAAAGAAGCAAGGTAATGGATTGAATCGCTAAGCAAATTCAATCTCATATCTATCAAAGAACGAAAAATTTGCAAAAGTAATGAGTTGAATCACTAGACAAATTCAATCTCATATCTATCAAAGAACGAAAAATTTGCAAAAGTAATGAGTTGAATCACTAGACAAATTCAATCAATCAATGAACGGAAAATTTGCTCTCTTCCCCTCTCTAATAATACTTAAACTCTGGTAAAACTAAAAACACAAAAATAAAAATTTGGTATACAGATTTCAAAAAAAAAAAAAAAAAAAAAAAAAAAAAGAAGAAGAAGTACTATTGCTTAAGAGTATATAATCATTGTTTTAAAAAAAATGTATGTCACGTACATCATATTTTGCAGTTCTAAATTTTTTTACAAAAGTTGAATATATAAAATGGAGTAAATCATAAGTATATTATTACTTTTAAAAACTTGTAAAAATGTTCACAATACTGCTATGCAAAAAATTAAGATATGTTATGACATAATTGTAACATAATGCACAGAGCAATTTCTTAGCTGACAAAGTAGTCAGCATTTATGAAAGAAACGGTTAAAAGATTTTTTTTTTTTTAAAAATGAAAATGAAAATGAAAAAAAACCGATATTAATCCGAATGGGTTTAACTCTTTGATTAATATTCGAGTAAAAAAAAAAAATATGTGAACTACTGTTGTATCACTTAGCCTATTTAACGTACGTGTGAATAGATATTAAAAAAAACTTACTTCAGTCATATTTCTTTGATTGATTTGCTTCGTGAAAATTTAAACAAATAATTATTTGAAGAAAAAAAAAAACAGTGTTCAGGATCTTTTTTTAGCAGAGATTGTTCATTTAAATTAATGCAACAGTTACGAAATATAAGTTATTTAATTTAGTATAAATAAATTCATGCGTACAACTTAAATATGAATTAAATAGTTTGGACAAGTACGTTTATTTTAAATTGTAAGGTGAATAGTTTACTAAACATTACTGTTGAAGAAGTAAATTCCATTGAATTATTCATGAAGAAAAAACTCAGAAACGATATTTCTTAGCGATAAATTCCAAATAACTGAAAAGTTCAATCATATGTTGTAGAAAACTTGTTTTACCACCCCCTCTCCAAATAATAATTGAGCATTAAAAAAAAAAAAATTATTCGCCATGAATTTCATTCGCATTTATTTTAGGTGAGGAAAATATCAATAGTAATCAATAAAATAACATGAAAATTACAAAAATAGCTTCGAATATTAAAAAGACGAAATTTTATTTTAATTCTTCCACTAGGATACAAAAATGACAATTCATCGAAGTAAAAGATTCTAAAAAAGGATAAACTGCTATATCTCTGAAACGATTGATACGAATCGATTAAAGATCACAAAATGATCAAATTACACGTAAATTATTTGAATAATCATGAATTTTATCTATATATATTTTATGCGGTGAAAAAAAATATCGTCAAAAGGAATACTATAACAAAATAAACTAAAAATTACAAATATTGTTTCCAATGTTAATGAAATAAAATTTTATCTTATTCTTTTTATGTTATACAAAAATGCTAATTCATTTAAGTAAAAGATTCTTTTTAAATAATATGCAATAAAATAATATTCTGCTATGTCGCTAAAACAAACACTCTCTTTTGTGAAAGAAAGTCACTTGCTTCAGCGACATTTTACCAACTAATCTTTAACAATGTATGAAAATGCCAGACGCCAGTATACGAAACTTTCATTGTTTTATTTTTTTATTTTCTTTTTCTTTCCACTGGTAAAATAAGCGCGCTAAATGAAGCACCTTTCTTCTGAGAACGGATCAAGTCACACAGCGATAACTCCACACGCTCAAACGATAGAGATAGCTATGATTGTCGTCTGCACGCACAGCACGGGGCGGAAGAAATATCAACAAAACGGTAGAAAGAAAAAAAAGTGCATAAAAAATTAATAAATAAAAACCACGTAGAAAAAAATATTTAATACCTCTTACTTTTTTATTTTATTATTTTCCGCGCGAGTAACGTTTATTTTTTACAGAATAACTTTTTTCTACTAGTTTTTTTTTTTTTTTTTTTTTTTTTTTTTTTTTTGATCAATTCTTTTTTTGTTCACTTTTTTATGGCTGTTTCTAAGCTCGGCGAAAATTTCGAACGAATTTAAAAAGAGAATAAAAAAAAGTTCAACTCTATAAATGATTTTTTTTTCACGGTGTGTTTAATATTCGCATAATGGTCTCTTAACTACGCCAATTGATATTCAGATTTCTTATTTTGGCATCAGTGGCTTTGTAAATAAAATAATTTGCGCATTTACAAAGGAATATCGGGTAAAATAATGTTAGAATTACGGTAACATAGCAGTAGTCTCTAATGGATTTTTTATTAAATAAATACATAAAGTTATTATTATCGATAAGAAATACTATTTTAATTAAATTATTACCCATTTAAAATTTTATAAGAGGTCAATACAATTAAATTGGAATGCTCACTTTTAAATTAATTTATCATAATTTTTTTACATTAAATTTACCTATTATTTAAATATTTTAAGTAATTTATTTTTATTGATACATTGAGTAAATATTTTAATTCGATAATATTTAATAAATATAACTCATTTCAATTCAAATAATTAAATGAAGTATAAAAATACTTTTGGATGGAAAGCTTTTCATTAAAAATATAAGAGAAATAAATACGTTTACGCAATTATAATGTGTCCATATGAAATTTCCTTTGGGAAAAATAAAATCATTTATTGAAAAATATGAGAAATTTGTTTCCATTTGGGGTAATTTTAATAACAAATAATAAAAATTTGAAATTTTTTTTTAACTAATCTTTCAAACTTATATTAATCCAAAAAATATTTTAAATTGATTTGAAATATATTTTTTTAACTCGCAAGATATGAAACAAAAATAAAAAGTATGTTGCTATACCTTTTCAATAAAACATTTTCGCTTAGAAAACAAATGGGAATTAAAGAGAAGCAAACAATGTATTGAATTTGAACATTTAAGCTATCATAAGGGAAACCTGATATTGTTCATAATTAAAATTGAATCTTTAAAAACTACCATTATAATACGAGATTAAAATTAAAAGCTTTTAATTAGAATAGATCATTTTAAAGAAATTATTGAATGATTAAGAGGCTTAATACAATTTGTAAGTTTTCTACATTTCAGCACTCTATACAATTTTTCTGTAAGTTAAATTGCAAGAAAGAAGTTAATCTCAAAACGTGTTTCAAGAATAATTTATAAGCAAAGAGCTTTTAATATCTTACTATTAAAAAAAAATGAAGATCTGAGCAAAAAAGTATGGTCAAAACTAACAGAATATGGTGAAACTTGCAGTGTTTCTTGCTTTATGGAAACACCAAAAAACACGGTCTTTTTTTTTTTTTTTAATCGAGGAAGTATTTCTTAATTTTCTTTCTGGTCGAGTTTTTTTCTATGTAAGTTATAAGTTAACATCAACCAAGATTTTTAAAACTATAAAAAAAGGGCAAGGTACAAATGGCTGGAAAGGCTAAGATAAATTAGTAGCTGAACCCTTACGTATCAGGCCTTCTCCAACATTCTATAATGTAAGTTTAGAGATAACGGGTTCGAATGACCGTATTCTGGCAGTTTTGACTATACATTTTTTTCTCAGTGAATCATCAACGTAAATTTTAGCTTTTTATTCACATTTGGTACCTAATACAATCTTTCGACCAGTATTGAAATTCATTAAATAAATTTTCACCAAAACTTTGCTTTCTCAGAAAAATTGGTTCAACATTAATCAATAATATTGATACCTTAAAGCATAATAGGGAGTAAAAATTCTGTCACTTAATAAAGTTATTAAATTGAATCATTTTTCCACTCAATACGAACCATTGAGATAAATTCGAGTTTAAGAATCACGATAATATTTCAACATATTAAGGTATTAATTTTTGATAACATTTTGAACGACCTTAAACTAACAAGATTAGTAAACGTAAAATAAATAAATGTTAAAAATCATTTGGGGGCTGTAAAAAAAAAGTAAAAAAATTAAATAAATAGACGCATAAGAAAAACATAATTTTAATACACATAAGGGAATGCTTTTGAAAAAAAAAAGCAATTAGTTTTATGCTTATTATTTTATTGAACAAAAAAAATTTTTTTGAGGTAATTAAACACAGATTTTTTGTCCAATTGTGAAATAAATATCAGTATGGGTCATGAAACTATAGTTTAACAATAATTTTTATTTCTTTGACGATAAACGAGCTCAATTGAAACTAAAATTAGTGAATGTACTTAAGTTATTTTAAGTACACATTTTATGCGATTACTAAATTTGTAGACAGTGTTTTCATAAAAAAATATTAATAGGAATTGAAAGTAATAATGATTGTTTGCAATTAAAAATTCACCTGAAAATTACATTTAAGCAATTATTTTTCTTTTGTGAAAGGAATAAATGTTTGCAATCAATATGGCATATTTAAGTTAGAAAGAAACTTTATCATTACAACCATAGGTTATTTAATAAATTGTAAAATCCAATGCATAATACTTATTTTTTTCTGTATAAAACGATACAATATTTATATTTATTGGAGCAGAGAAACAACGAGAAATGCTACTGAAGTATTTAAAATTATAAGTTCTTTCGAGTTAACAGTCTTAATTCTTAGTAGCTTTCGTATAGTACAAACTGGTTTCTTTTTGAGATTAGTCAATCAACAAAATGTTGTATTAACAAAAACACCATTGAGTATTACAAATACTGCATTTAAAACTACTGAAAACCGAATTGAATTCGAACTTTTTTTAAAAAAAAAGATACAGAAAAATTATTATCAAATTTTATGAAGAAACAAAAAGCGTAGAAGCACATGGAAAATGATATTTTTATGTAAAACATAGATATTTTATTGATCGCGCGTTCTTTAGCTTCGTCTGATTCGAAGCTTAGAGATTTGTGTATAAAAAATTATAACGCTAGTAATAAAATTGGTGTTAGCAGGTGTTTTAAGTAATAATAAAATCGCACGAAAAGAAAAAGAATTGCCCTAAATGTGTCTGCAATAAAATGGAAACACGCAGGGAATTGATGACTATGTTAAAGTCAATTCCGTGTTTAAGATCTAGTTGTATATGAATTAAAAATTTCAATTCAAAATTCAAATTTCATAAGTTTGTATAAAAGGTTAAATCCTTTTTAGCAGTAAATGCGAATTTAAAATACACTTTAGTAAATGCATTATTCTTTTCCTTTCATCTAGAGCTGTATATTTTGTAAAAGATACATTGTTATTCATAATAATTTAGCGTGAAAAAAAAAATTGAAGAAAAAAAATTTTTTGTTCTAAAGATAAAATTTTTAATTATCGTTCAACATAAAGTTTTTTAAAAAAAGTTAAGTTTTAACATACTTTAGGTAGTTTGCGTAAAAATAGCTGTTTCATTTAAGTTAATATTAAAAAAGAATCATAATAATTTAAACAAATTATTAATTTTCCATAGAACGTAATTCAAAATAATGTGCATAAATATGCGTAAAAAAGTTTTTTTAAAAAATCGAAAGAACATAAAAAACAGTTTATAAAAAATGTAAACTGAAAAAAAAAAATAATAATAAATAAATAAAAAAAAAACAAAAAAAAAACTCATTTTTCTTTTTTTTTTTTTTTCTTTTTTTTTTTTTTTTTTAAATTAACGCACGAAAACAATGACATATAATCTCTCGGGGGAAAAAAATAAGAAAAAATAAAAACGTTTTTAAAATGTTGAGTATTTATTTGAACTTTGAAAGTGTATCAGTGGTCATTTTAAAACTGCACATGAAGAGCCGATATCTAACGAAAAATCTAATACAGAGGGAGCCAGAAGTAAGGGACGCATCTTTCCCGCTGGACTTTAGGAACCCTCCCAACCAACTCTAACAAGGGTCATGCAGTTGCCTAGGTAACCACCGGCTTACCCCTCCAAAACTCCCCTGCTTCTTCCGCATCGGAGGAGGTTGGGGGTAAAATAAGGGAGGCAACACTCATGTCCATCATCAGGGGTCCATTCCGACATTGATTTTAATTATTCACAAATCCGTTCTCTTATTATTTGAATACAATGCAATGAAATGAGCCTTTTGTTTACATTAGCTTTCTGATTATTAGATAGATATAGTAATCACATGGGATAAATAAAGTGGGTGTATTATTAAAAGATTAACCATTCATTCTTTAGTAGTTGGAAAGTGATGTAAGGAGGAGAGGATGAACTATCATCTTATTTTCGTGGTAGGAATCTAAAGTTAATTTTAAATATTAAGTAAACTGTGATAAATATTTTAATTTATAGGTTGTCAATTTCTCAATAAATAAATAAATAAATGCCTGTTCAATAACTTTAGGCATCTTTTTCAATTACACTATCTTAAAAATGTAAGTCATAGTCTCAATTATGCTTTATGACTTTTTTAAACTTGGGCGAACAAATTGTATTACGCCTCCAAAATATTTTTACAAATAATAAAATAAATAAATCACTTATCTTTTTTATTTAAATATATAAATTTATTCAAACGAATATCAAAACAGAATTCATTTATTATTAAGGTTGCGAACTTGTATTTAACAAATTGACAACGAACTTTCTATATTACAATGATGCGAAAAGTTCTATCATAACAGGGGTAGTGGCTCATAAATGTTACAAATAATTGAGTATTTTCTTACGTTGTCTATCGCTGATTAAAATTAGAAGCTTCATATTACTAATATATCATTATAGATGCTTTGTTTTTCAAAAATAAAAACTAAGAAAAAATAAACTGAGCTATCAGTTTTCATGTTTTTGAAAGAAAAAAAAAAGGTATTCTTTGCCTATCAGCTACATAGAGTTAAAGTTTTATCGCAATTTTAGTTTTTTAAAAAATTTATCACTGAAAACTATTACTTGGTTCCATGCAATGGTCCGGAAAACTTCTTAAAACGAAACAATTATAAATAAAAAAAAGCAACTATATTTAATCACTTATGAGTTTAATACACAAATTTTTACATAGAAACGTTAAGAAAAGTTAATATGCAGTGTTGCATAATTTTAATTTTTCATTTAAATAAATTAAGCCTGAACAGATCTTTGAAGATGCCCATAATGATATTTTTTTTTAAATACTTCCCAATTTATTCACTCGGTTAGGTTTAGTTATTCTTATTAATTTAATTATACCTTTTATATTTTTATTACACTACTCTCTTTACACTCTTCCACAGTAACAAAATCATTATTTAGGTAAATTTAACAACTTTTAAGCACTGTCATTCGCGTATTCAATTTTTTCAACGATTTCTATTTTTTCAACCCAATTCCTTTTTTTTTCCCCCTTCTTCGCAAACTTGTCCCCGTAATGATATAATTCCCAACTCCCGTTATTAACGGACGGTCTTTTTTATTATTATAATTCTTTTTTTTTTTCCTCGAAGGAATAAAAAAAAAAAAAAAAAAGAGAAGGCAGACAGTATTTACGTTCCACATGTAACGTAATTAGGAAGCAGCCCCTTTTTGATAATCGAGATAGTGTGCCCGTAGCTTCTTGCAAAGAAGGGGGGGGGAGAGAAATATTCGACAATTTTAATTAACTCCCCAATTACTGCTATCCCAACTTCTGTAGAAAGAGCGAAGAAATTTTTCTTGCGAATTAAGAGCAAATACAGCGGGACCTCTTCTTTAGGAAGATTTTAATTTTCCCCAGTATACACGTGTGTGTGTGTATGGTTGTATTATTCAATAGGCAAATGGAAAACAAGCAAAGCTTCTGTTTTTTATTTTTTTAATAATGTTCACTTATGAATGCTTATTTGAATATAGAAGCTAGGCGCTTATTTCTTTTAATTGCGCTCTTCCCTATTTATCGGCTCTGTTTGTGTTCCTATAGAAGCTTATAGTTATAACCTAAAGGGAATTCTTTTATGTTTGTAATTAAAACGAAGAAATCAAAGCAAATAGATATAATTGCGGCTGAAGATTTCCTACTTTGAATGAAGTATAAAGGCAGGAGGGAAAAAAGGTAGCAATTTTATTATTCCGCCCCCCACTAAATAATTACTTTTTAATTTTAAGGGGTATGTGATACTCTGAAATTGCGAGAAAAGATACGAATCAAATCATTTTCATGCTTCAATGAGATTCAGTGATTATTCTAAAAAATGTGTCTAAATAGTAGATAGGCTGATCTTGAAAATCGTTTGATGATGGAGAATCGTATGCGAAAATAAATAATTAATTCGAAAAATTAGAAACAGATTCCTTTCGAAAACGTAAATGAATGTTTCTGTGTAAACACGTTTTTAATTATTTAAATCATTCAATAAATTTTGCGTTTCATCGTAATATGAGAATTAAAAAAATTAAATTGAAGTGTGATGTTTCAAAAAATAATAATTTAGTATTATTAAATTTTATGTATAATGGTGTTTTGAGTATTTGATGTTTGATAATTTCAAATATTCATTAAAGAAAACAAGCTGTAAATGATTATTATGTATCGTTTTTTGTTTTTACTTTTATGAATCGATGATAACAAGATATGTTTGATGAAATTATTAAGTTTTAAATTTTTAAACAAATTCAAAGAAATATTTGAATGCTGAAGAATTTCGTGAGATAAAGCGCATGTTAAAAACTTTCATAATTTATGACTAATTAATATGTTTTCGATATGTTTAAAATTTTAGAATCGCTAAAATTAAGTTCTTATTTCTTTGCACGAGCGAACCTATAAAGTAAAAGGCTAGGAAACAACAATATAAACAAAATACTTCAATATTGGACAAAATACTTCGATAATTTTCCTTACTTATTTTATAAAAACTCAACTTATCATGAAACATATACATATTTTATAAAATATTTATCTTGAAATTGAACGTATTATTATTATGAATACGTTTAAAAATTTTAAACTGGTATTTTTATTTGTTTTATTTCCTAGTTTATTATTATTATTTTTTCTTTGTATTAAATGCATGGCAGTTGATTAATTACAGAAAAAAGGTTTATGATAAGCAAAATAATGATAAAAATATAAAAACGTTTAAGCAAGATCATTTATTATCATTATTCATTTATTAAATTTTTCTTTGAAATTTTTATCTAAATTCAATTTCATGAAAAATGTAACATTCATCAAAATGTAACGTTTAGAACTATTTAAATACTTTAAAAAATTGTGATCTAATTATATGTCAATGACGTAACTAGAATTATTTGTCATTTTATTTTTAATAATAGTTTACCGTTCATAATTTTATAAAAGCAATTAAATGTAATAAAATATACTGTATGAAAAAGTTTCGTTGAATGTAATCTACAAATGTAATCAAGCAATTTCTTTAAAACTCATATAATTTGAATATAAATAATTTTACTATCGATTTCATAGCTGATTGGAAGTTTTCAGCTGATTTCTCTTATTAAAGACTCCTCAAAGTTAGGCTTAGTTATAATTTGTCTTCTATACAATGCGTGAAAATAAGTATCAGTAATAAGTATTTTACTAGCATTAAAATTTTGCAGTAAAAAGCAGGAATGGTAATCGTAAAAAAGGAGTTTCAAGAAGCAGTTTAAAATCAGCTGTAAATATGCACTCTGTTTGCATAGACAACAATGGTTTGCTCTTTGTTAACTAGTTTTACAATCAAAACTACAGCTTGTTAAAAAGTTAACCATAAATATGGCGAATAGCGTGTAAAAATATTTAAATAAGCGTATTAACAATTTGATAATTATTTTCCAAGACGACAGCTGGAACTTCTTCCACAATTCTAGTAAATTTAAACAAGCTCTGTAAAGAACAGAATTTTTAATTTTGAGAATTCATTATATTCATTTTTCTATTCAAAATAAAGCAGTTAAAAAGCGTTTTTACAATAAAATATGTAAGTAACCTATAAAAGAATTGCCATAAAAATGTATAGCTTGTTTCATACATTTTAATAAAAAAGTTTTTTTTAAATAAAATTTTATTAATCACCGAAAAGATTAATTTGTTTTTACTATATACTGAATTAAAAAAAAATAAACTTTTTCCATTTGTTTTATTAAAAAAAATAAATGAATAAATAAATTTCAAGAAATCTGTAATATTTTATAATTTAAATTGTTTAGTAAAAGAAAGTTTAAAAACATCAAAAGAAAAATATTAAAAAAACGCAAGTCTAAACGTAAGTTTCCGCACTTAACCCTTTGGTTACTTATTAAAGCATATATCTGTTCGCAAGATGGCGCCACCTATGGAGGTCGCTCATTTAAGTCTCCTTACAATTGTTAATTTTGTAACATTTTCAAAATAAATCAACGAATAAACGTTCGAAACTTTAGAAGATAAATAATTAAATCTATACAGATACTATTCATACGGAATTCATAAGGAGCATCTTTAAAAAATCACAAGTATTTATTACTGAAAATGATATCATTAAACTTAATTAGATTTTCGTAAAAGAAAATTAATATCATCTCTACTATTTTGGAAATGTAAAAAAAAAAAAAAAAAAACAGGAATTTAAATATTTATTTGAAACATCAATTTTAATAGCGTGTGTTTTTGTGTAAATAAAATTTTTATGAATTGAATAAAAATTGTTTATATATATATATATATATATATATATATATATATATATATATATATATATATATATATATATATATATATATATATATATATTAAATTTTTATTTATCCATAAGTTTTTATTTATTTATTTATTAAATTGTGTTTTGTTTTTTTCTTCATGATAACTTTTTTCATTGAAAAAAAAATTGTTTTAAGAAAAAAGGTGTAACGAATTTTATTATTTCATTTAATGTTTATTTTAAGCTTTATTGGAGCTTGAAAAACAATGTTTTGAGTTAATTTTTCTAAAAGGCATATTAAATATACATATAATTTCGAACACAAAGATTAAATTAAATACGCAGTTACAAAGAATTAACAAACCATTACCAACAAACACGTGATAAAAATTATTCTAAAATTAATTTTGGTAAATAAACAAAATTATTTGTTTTAGTTTTATTATTATTTTAAAACTCTATTATTTCCCAAAATTAGGGGGGAAAATTAAAGAAGTGTCGAAACAAGTCTGCTATAAAAATTAATGTAATGATTTTGTTAGAAAAATTGTTTGTATTTCAAAAAAATATCACATTCATCGTTAATTAAACACAACGCCAACAAATTTTATTAATAACAATCTTTAATTATACACATAATCTTAACAATAATTTTGTAACTAACTTTCGGCACTTCTTGAAAAGCTCTTTTTAAAATCAATTTAAAACGAAAATTAATATTAATCACGTTCCAAGACATAAAAAAGTCAAATTACAAAAAATAAAAAGAAACCCTCTTAGAGACATTTAATAAGAAACGGTAGGATTATTATAGCGTAATAGACAGTCAAATGAAGTCCCAGGGGGAAAAACAGAAGAAAAAAAATAATAAGTTAAAACAAATAAAAGCGGGCGCACCCCTCACGAAAACAAAAGTGAAAATGGAAAACAAAAGCGCCAGGGGTAGCCACAAGAAAGAAAAAGAATCTCCTAAAAGTTAGGAGCATCACTTCCTAGTGTGACGTCACAAGCCCTCCAATAAATCGGCTCGGGTCACGTGGTTGCAAAGCGATGACGAAACACAGTGTTTGCAAACAACAGACGATTCCTGCTCTTTCGCGGGGAGAGAGAAAAAGAAGAGGAGAGACGGTGACGTTTCTCTTAAAGGAATGTGGTGTCCCATCGATTGGATAGAAGGGGGTGGGGAACAAATCGTTTTACGATTGCGGAGAAAATTTAGTTTTTTTTTTCCTTCCTTTTATTATTTCATTATTTATCTCGTCCCGTTTTTTATCATTTTTTTTCTCCCTACCCCAAGCTCCGTTTCAATTCAATGGCTAAAGCTTCTGATATATTTTTTTAATCTTTCCCCCTCTTTTTTTTTTTTTTTTAGCTTCTTCATCCTTATGTGTAAGTTTATTTTTTCTTCTTTTCGTTCGTTCCTTTTTGGGTGTCCATTTCTCAAAGTGTCTACCATTTTAGAGTCTCATTTTGTTGCTTGATTAAGTGAATCAGAAGGGCTGGGGTAAAAGATCTTTTGGTATCCAATAAAACGGCAGTTAGCATCCAATAAAAAGAAGAAAATATATGACTTAAAAAGAGATTGAACACTGCTGCCGTAGCTAGAATAAACACTTTACCGAAACCACCTCCAATAAAAGTAGTTTTTTAAAACGTCTAAAGGGGTTTTGCGAAACGAAGTAAAATGTTTTTAGTGATGCTGTGTTTATTTTTTAAAGTTTTTTTTTTTTTTTTTTTTTTTTTTTAAATGTTTTCTTGGATTTCAAACTCATTATAGAAAAGAAAAACTATTTAAATTTTAAGACTAGGAAAATATGTTTCAACTACTTTTTCAAGAGTTTATTTGAACTTGCCTACAGTGGAACGCTTTTGTTGACTAAAATGACTGTTTTGTATGTTTATTGAAGTTTTAATGCCTTTTGATAGAATTCACAAAACTTTGCGACTTTATGCATATGAATATTATGTATAAAAGTTAAAAAAAGTTTTCTCTGTTAAGCAATTTTACATCATTTTGGTTTTTGTAGCATTATAATAATTTGAAATTTTTCATTTTAACGTTTAAAAAACATTAAACGATTATTAAAAAAAATATACATAATAAAATAAAGAAAATACCGTAGTTAAAAAAATAGTAGATAAATAAATAATTTTTTATTTAAAACTTATTACGTTTTACAAAAACTAATTTAAATTTTAATAATTGAAATAATAAGTGTAATAAGTGTTCCATTCTAAAAATAATTTGAATTCGTTTGTGAAGAGTTTTGGTAAACACTTATAGAGAAATAAAATAATTAAAGTTGTTTATTTGGAATCATGGAAAGTGAACAATGTTTTTTGTTCTTATTTTCTTTTGAAGCCTTATCAATCAATCAAGTTTTTTTCATTTCATCTTAGATTTGCTAACTGTCTATACAAAAAAATAAAATCCTATACAGAGAGAAGTATTCTTTTTTTATACATTTATTAAGAAATACAAGATTAATGAACAAAACAAAATTATGATTTCTAACAACTCTAATTTTGCCCAATAACTTCATGATATTAAATACCATCATTCATTCCCTGACAAGACAATCGTGATAGTATTGCCTCATTACCATTAAAAAAATTTTTTTTTTCAAAATTAATGCGTATACAAATACTATTTTGCTGTTTGCTGTATGTATTATTTTGAAAGTACAACTTAAATACCGACGAATACCATTTAATCTAGATTCTTAGTTTAATACTATATTTCCTTCTATGTCTCTAAATATAATAACAATTAGTTTTATAACTTGTTTTAGGTTCAAAGTATTACTGCTTAATATATTTTGTTCTTTAAATATCTGAAACGTAAGCAGATTTAGTTACGTAAAATATTAGCTTAAATTTAAGATATCGTCTTAGACAAATAACCTAATTTTGCATTCTTTTTAAATAGAAACCGAATCTACATTAATTTCTGGAGAATAAATAGTTTCTTTGAGGTCTTCTACAGTTAATAGTCAAAATTAATTAAAACAGTCAGTCGTACGATTTTTCTTTTTAAAGATTTAGCTAACCTTATAATTGTGGTTTAGATACACAATGGGGTTAAATTTCACGACAATTTTAATACTGTTTATTTATTTATTTATTTTTTTTAATCCTTATGCTTAGAATGTTTTATTTAAAAAAAAAATAAAAGCAGATCCAACATCAGATGAACCGTCAAAAATATTCAAAACAATTATAATATTTTTAAAGGTTTGGTGTAATTTAGTTTATATATATATCTGTAATAGCTGAACACAGTTTAATCTTTAATCGCAGTGTTTACGGTTTTTATTTCACTTTCAATAAAAACAAAACCTAGATTCGTTTTAGAAAAACCGATAATTTCTTCTCAGCATCTTTTTTAGAAATAAATCAAAATTTGACAAATGTTTCATCAAAATTAATAAAAACAGTTAATAATAAGACAAACAGTCATTATTTTTCTCTCTCCAAATATTAAGTTTTCTAATAGCATGATTATGTCTAACTTTCTTCAAGGAGTTCTTACAGTTTGTGTTTTCTTTTTAAATAAAAATAGAGCCTAGAGTAGTTTCAAAAGAACGGATAGTTTCTTCATAAGATCTTCCTGCAAATCTTTAAAATAATCAAAGTATTTATAAGATAAACTAAATTCAATCTGAATATCCGGCAACAGCGTCTTAAATGTAAATACTCACCTTTTACTTACTTTATCGTGTCACATCAAATAAGACTTAACTTAATACTTACCTTTTACCAATTTTGAGAAAAGTGGACTGAAAATATGTCTTCGGTACAAATATTTGAGCTGTTATACCGGATATATTTAAAGATGCAATGAAATACGTATTTATATTTATCATTTGCAGTTACAATATTATGAAAGCTATTTATTGATGATATTTGATAAACAAACGATATATTTTATGTAAAGGCTTGAAAAAAGGCTTTATATATCAAATTAAGATTAGTGTTGCTGCAATAAATGCCTTGGGTGAAAAGAATATATATTTAAATTAAGTCTTTCAAAGAATTTAATAAGAAAAAAGCATTTGTTGCAAGCCTAAACAATAAAAGAGAAGAAAAAATGACAAAAGATGTTGAAAAGTGGCGTAGCAATAGACCCCAAGGCTTTTTTTTAAAAACGCAGCAACAACTTTGAGAAAATCAAAAAAAATCATAATTGTATGGGCATATTCATAAAACGCTACTTGCCAACAGGTTCCCATAAATGTATGGGCATATTCGGAAAACGCTACTTGCCAACAGATTTCACCCAGTAGTGTATCATTTATTGGTTGTGAAAGTCGACGGGTAAAGAAGTTCAATAAAATTCGCACAGTTCACAACATTATACAACACATAGTCGTATCTTAACTAGGAGTGAATCGTAAACATACGACTCATATAAAAATATGCAAAATAAATAAATTAATAAATAACACATACTTTAAAGTAATATCATTACATTGTTTAATAAGCCATAAGGCAAATATGAGTAAAAATAAAATTACTAGTTTGTTTTTTGATTCATTATTATGCAGTTCTTTGAATCATCAACAATATATAAAGTGATAATTAACATTAAAATTAGTAGGGTCTCGTTTAAAAAAATATGCCACAGGATCTTTGCCCCCGCCACTCTACAACCAATAAATCACAAACACTGAGAATAAATAAAAATACTTACCTTTGTGCATCGAAGATGCATTTAGAGGATCGAAAGTGTTCATTTTACTCTGGAAAAAAATAGTTCAAAAGTTAAAAATCATATATTTTTTATACAATAAATGAAGATCGAAAACAAATCAAACTTAATTTTTAAAATATATACATATATATTCATTTAACAGCATACGTTATAAAATATTAATAAATATCATGTAAAAATCATTAACTTAAAAAAATCATTAAAAAAAAAAATACTTAAAGTCATAAAACCATGGACTATTTCTTTTTTAATTTCATTATCAACAAATATAGTGGTTCATTTTACTGCATTAAGGTTCTCATACATTATAAGAAATTTTAGAGCGTTTAGATATTGTTAAATTTTGTAGAAAGTTTAATAACAATGCCAAGTTGAATTATTACTATTACGCGCAGATGTTTAGGAAGTTTAATAGCAATACCAAGTTGAACCATTATTATTACGCAAAATTAACTTGTTTTTTACAATACTGTGGCTCAATTTGAATGGATATATAGTTCACTTTCACACTTCAGTGAAGTTTAGGGAAAATTTATCCCATTCTTAAAGTTCAGTTCAACTAATTCTTGCGGATGTGTAGTAAAATTGCATATAAAGAGTTACAAAATACATTTACTTGAATTTTTTAACTATAAAAACAACTTTCTTGAGATTAAAACATTTTATAATTCAATATAAATTTTATTGTTCTGTGACATTTATAATTCAATATAATTTTAACATTTATACATTAAACATTTTATAATACAATATAATTTTTAATTGTACATTTCCAGATGAAAGTTAATTACTGAAATATTGCAAAAATACTAGTCAGGATAAGTGTTCTAAAGAAATGTATGGATACAATTTACATATAGTTAAAAAAAAAATGCAATAATAATATCTTGATGGGATACAAAGTTTATTTCAATTAGAAATAATTTACCATTAAAACAGATTTTAACAACTCAAACTAGCTAAGAGAGCTCTGGATTTAATATGTAAGAAATACTGCATCCAAAAAATTATTTCTTTTAAAAATATTTAAACAATTAAAAGTATCTAAAGTAATAAAAGTATGCTGTTAAAAATGGATGCTCAAATACCATGAAACTTTCTTCGTTTTTGACTAAACCGTTTCCTGATATATACTCCGAGCAAAAGTTTCGAAAGTGACGAAATAACTGTCATCACTTCTTCGAGGAAATGAATTTCGTCAAAATGAAGGAAATATTTCGTCATTCTAAATTTTTCAAATAAAAAAAAAAACGCCTAACTTTTTTAATTATCACTTTAACACGGGCGCCATGCATGTGATGACACATGGATGAATAGAACAGAGAGATAATTCACACCCATGCCCGACGCTGGATTCGGGCCCTAGATCTTTCTGGTACGCGACCAACTCCTTGACCATCATACAAGCCGGTAACTGTATGTCGTCACTTTATTTTCGATAGTATAGACTTTATTCCAGTTTCGTCATTCCAGTTAACTATATCCCATAATACACTATGCTTAGGTTTCGAGTTGAAGAAACATTTTCGCCATATATTCGAGAATTCACGTTTCGTCATAATTCACGTAATTTCGCGGCGAAATGATTCTCAAAATTAACGAAATACAGTTCAATGATTGTTGAATCGTCAGAAGTGAAAGTTTCATTCTGAGAGTGTGAAAACAATTAGACAATAAAAGTTAATGTCAGCTTATTTTTAATATCGTAAAAGAAATGAAAAAAAAAAAACATTTTTAGAAAAAAAAGTAATGAAGGAAGAATTAAAATGCGAGCTTAAGCTAATTTACGGAGTAATGTTGCTTAAGCTCGCATTTTAATAAATTTTAGGTAAAATTAGAATTCATTTAAGAATCAGATAAATAATTTACCTTTCTAGTTATGTTAAAAATATAAACGTATTCTTTTAATTTCTAATCCTTAAGAATTCTGAGAGGGAATGAAAGAAAATGTTTTGAGAAGGATATATAAGGATATTTGGAGTCGAAAAAAATTGAAGTTTTACGGACAACCGTTAATAGTTATATCAAATAAAAGCCAAACAGCCATTTATTTCTAATGAAATTCATCATGGAAATATGAACTACGGAATTATGGAAATGTAAACTGTCAAAATTTGGAGAATTATTAAAAACTACTAGGAATCTTAATAGACATTTTAATAACACACGATTGCGAATAATTAGCCGTAAATCAATAGGTAAAAACCACCTTCCCATCGGAAATTATAACAATTACAATTAAAAAATAAACTTATCGCGACAATTTATTTGATTGAATAAAGTGAAAAGCAACGTGAAAAAAGTATACATAAAGTACAGAAATAGACATACTATAGTGTTACGGTTCTATAAAAGTAGCCTTTAGTGTCTGTACAAGAAAAATGACCATTATTCTTTGTGTATAGACGCTGTGAAAGGTTCTCGTTTTTAACTAAATTTTTGATTTTTTTTTAAGATTAAATAAATACGTAAAAAACAAAACCCTACCATCGTAAATGATAACAGATATTAATAAAAATAAATCAATTACATCACATTATTTTGAACAAATTGGTGAAAACCAATGAAAAACTCATTTTATTGGATTCAAAAAATGACATAATACAAAAGGATAATACGGTGCATGTTTTCAAATAAGATCTAATAACTTTTAAACAATTATTCAGAGAAGAGAAAAGATTTTTTTTTTCTATCCATGATATAAAATAATGGGCGGATATCAAGACATCCGGTAAGCATGAAATTTCCACTCCGATAGCTTAGTGGCGATAACTGACACTACAAGATAACGCCCACTGGCGGACTTCTTTAGAGACTGAAGCCAACCCTTTGAAGTTAAAACCGGAAAATAACATCGGCAAATGTAAGTCTTAATAATAGCCTCAAGAGATATCGCCAATAGCAGTTTTAGATTTTTTCTGTAGAAACTAGTTCTAAGCACATACATACACCATACTTCGTCAAGCGTATTCCTTACTTAAGGCATATTCAAAAGTATTTTTTTTATGCACTACATGGATGTATGCACAGGCACTCAGCCAAATCGAAATATAGAAATGTTTCTGTAACTTATTGAATACCACAAAGAAGTTTATGAAAAGAAAAACAATTAACAATAATAAGAAAACATGCTCACAAAATTTTCAGATAGTCTTGTTTAATATAGTAAATGAGAAGGCAGTAATTATTTTTTGCATTATGTACTTAATTACGAATTTTGTTGATGTTGCTAGTAGCAAATGAAGATTCAAACATAGATTTTTACTTAGAAATTATGTTTCATTACTGAATAGTCAATTAACGTATAAAAATTGCATTTTTTTTTTCAGCTTTCAGTTTCTGTACAACACTAAATAGTAACTAAAAACAAAATGTATATACATGTGCCATAAAAATATAAATAATACAAAAAAGGACAAAATTAAATGCAAGGAATTAAAGAAAAACTTTATATGAACTTTGACATATGGGCCCATTCGAAAGACTGATGCTCATTTTACCTAAAAATAATTATGCTTTTATATATTATAATTATTATAAAGAAAATGATATTAATGATTGCACTAATTATTAGTTTACATCAAAATACTTAACACAATAAAGTGTTAAGTTTTTAATATAATTATTTCTAGTTGCAAAATATATTCTGTGGTCTATTTTATAAGATTTTAAAGCATAAAGTAAATTAGCATTTAAAAACATTCGCAATATACTGGAAAAGTATAAGTTCTATAAAGAAAGTATAAATAAAAGTATAAAGATAGTATATATTGATAACTTTTGATTAATTGCAACTATTGAATTAATAATTCAGGAGAATTTTTAGTGGTAAAAACTATTTTTATTAGTTTTCAAGTTTTTCATAAATTGGTTCCGACGAACATAATTTTGAAGAATATATCTTATAATTTTTAACAAATAAATCTATTTTTAACATGCTTTGAATTAACGACAATCATAAAAAGGTTCGTATTAAGAATATGTGAAGTGTGTAGTTTTCTAGCTTTTACTCACGAATTAGTGAAAATTTTGTGCATATGTAAATAAACAAACTTTTTTTTGTTGTAAATTCATGATTAAAATAATGATTCCATAAATGAAACTGTGCTTAAGATTTATCTAAAAAATATGAATAATTTTCCAGTTTTTCACGATTTATTTTAACGAGCAAACGTTTGTAAAGGTATTCCTAAAAACTATTCACTTAAATAGTACCAAAGATTTGCATAAAATGTACCTAAGACTAATTTTTAAAATATAAGCTGATGTTTAACTGTTTCATACAAATTAATCTTCAAAGGAAAAAAAATATATTTCTAAATAAATTGAGGTTGGACTGTTTTATAGAAATGATTCTACAAAAGAAAAAAATATTTCTAAACAAGTTGATGTTTGACTGTTCTTTAAAAATTAATCTTCGTGGAAAAAAAAAAAAGATTTCTAAATAAGTTGATATTAGACTGTTTTATCCAATTAATCTTCAAAGGAAAAAAAATTCTAAATAAGTTGATGTTGGACTGTTTTATACAAATTAATCTTCAAAGGAAAAAAAAATTTCTAAATATGTTGATGTTGGACTGTTGTATACAAATTAATCTTCAAAGGAAAAAAAAATCTAAGTAAGTTGATGTTGGACTGTTTTATACAAATTTATCTGCAAAGAAAAAAATATTTCTTGAGTGAAAAAAAAAATTGAGAGTATTTTTATACAAGTAAAGACGTTCTTAAAAAATAAGTAATTTTTACGAATTCCTTTTAGTCAGAAACCGATTCTTCCTAAATCCATCAAAATATTTTTCACATGCTGAAAAGTTTTCCCCTATATATTATGACTAACTTTTTACTTATTTCCGAAAATCATCTTCATGTGGGTAATTGAAACAATCCGTCGTGAATTAAAGGTCTACTTCAAAAGTGGAAGTTTAAAGATATAGCCCCTCTTAACAAGAGTTGATGAATGAGATTAATTTTCTTTTTATTCCGTTAAACATTACCTTCGATAGCGCTAACAATGGGATACAAATCACAAAGTTAGTATTTTTGGCTTTTCTCCAAGAGTGCAGAATTAATCAAAAAGCAGATGTCTGAGTTTGGGGCAATCAAAAGAGCATCAATTTTAGAAGGTTCCCCCTTTCCTTTATTCTTAGCTTTGATTTTCAAAGAAAATTACGAGAGAAAAATTTCCATGCTCTGAGTTTCTTCAGTAGAGGAAATAAAATTGCAGCTGCTTTTCATTGGAAAATGCGATTCTTTATTCATTGATTCTATAAGAAATATCAATACCATTCAACTTTTCAAAAGTATGATTTATTATACCGCTTTACTTTTATTATTACACTACAATTTCAAATAGATACTGTGCAATGTGAAAAGTAAAAATAATTTGAATCAGAAAAATGTATGAAACGAGAATTGCCTTAAAAATAGTGAAAAAAGTATTTAGAGCTATGAAAGGGGATAAACACGCGAATGCTGATTATCGTCGACAGGATTTGAGATATCTATATTAAACCACAATATGCGATAATATGGGTGCAACTTAATATGGTAATAATGCAAACTTAATACAGCTAGGTTGCACAATATTGTGGTTCAAACTGAGAGAAATAATGGTTCAATAACTCATTATTAAAGTTTCCGCCAACTTGAGCAATATTATTAGTGAAGTCATGGTTCAATATAACTTCTTATTATAGATGTAGCAAGCTTGCAAAATATTATAAATCAAGGTACATGAGAATATGGCTTATCGTTGGTTATATTTTATTAAGAAAATTATTTATTATGAATTAGTAATTATTCTCATCTATTTAAATAATGTATAAAACTCAGTTTTTTGCAACATGAATATTCAATTTGTTTTAAAACCATAAAGTAATTGGCCTTTAAAAACAGTTTAAATATACTAAGAAAAAAAAATCGTTATAAACTTAAGACCAGTATGTTGTTTTCAGTAAATATAATGCATAATTTTCTTACAATTAATTTAAATAAATTCAAGCTTAAAAAAGTAGGAGGGGGGGGGGAAATTGCGGAAACTCATTATAATTTCTGACGCATGCAATTGTTGCTCAGAAGCGAACGCTGTGTACTTCAAAAATTTTAAAACAGGAAAAACACTATAGTAAGATAAATATTTAGAATTGGAAATCACTTGTGCAACCATCCTTATAAAAATCAAAACATTCAAGGCTGCAGTTACTTAGTATAGTTTATTATTATTTTATAATAATAACACTTACTATGCTTAGTCATACGGTATATCGTTTCAATAAAAGAGTTAAAATATACATAACGAGTCATATTCGTTCCAAATGTATATTGTATTCTAAACTCATAACCGAATCATAACAAAACTGTTGACACTTGAAGTCATTTCAAAAATACACTTTAATGGTTTACGTTTTCTTGGTTGAGTAACTGTGTTTTGAGGCTTTTTGTTCACGAAAAGAAAACAAAAACAGCTTTAAAACAAAAGAAAAAATATTTTCGTCACCTGAGAACGTCCGTTTTCTTAAAAAACAAATGTCGAGCGCACGCGCGCGCAAAAAAAAAAAAAAAAAAAAAAAAAAAAAAAAAAAATAATAATAATAATAAATAAATAATTAAATAAAACGGATCACCCCGGATCTTCACGTTGTGGGACTTCATCTGAATGTTGAAGGGGGTGACCTCAAATATTCTACTTAATTACAGCAGACGATATTTTAAGTTACGAAGTCAGATACTAAAACGTACTTTCTCTGAATAAACATACCTTTTTTTGTTGACTGATTCGGATTTCTGAGCCGCAAATTATAAAGGCAAGTATAGCAATCTGGGAAATATGGTCCCAATAGTTTGGTCAGGAGAGCGGTCCAAATTTGGACCCCTTAATGTTAATTTTACTTTTTACGCATTTCGTCATATCTAGAGAGCTTTTTAAGCGAATTGAAAATTTTTTGCACACTATTATAAAATTCGTTTTTCCAAAGATAATTCCATGCAAAAAATATTTTTAATAAGTATTTCTATTCTTTATCACTTTATTTAAAGTCATATTTTTAAAATTTAATTTATCAGGAAAAATTTGACAGCTTTACCTCAAATTTTGTATTTTACCATAGAAAACTACATTCTTTAAAATAATGTAAAGAATGTATGTATACCTTAGGATTTAAAATTTATTAGACTATTATTACGATTATCCCCAATATTTTAGGGATCTGAATTCGTCGAAATAAAAGTATGTTTATTTAGGAAAAGTAAGTTTTTGTACCTGATTTCGTAACTTACAATATCGTCTGCAGTAATTAATTAGCATATTTGAGGTTATCCCTTTGAATCATTAAGATTGAGTCCTAGAGCGTGAAGATCCGATCATTAGTTCAAAGATTATTCAAGGTGGTCCACTGATATATTCTGTGGATTTTTTTTAGCACTGCACAACAATGGGCCCCCTTGCCGTCAGACTAACCACGGAAAGTTTGTAACGCAAATGCGGGTTAGTTTCATCAAAAGGTCCGCCACGAAGGCAAATTTCTTCCAATACTTGATCCAGGAGTTCCCTTGTCTTCTGGATTGGGTTCAAAATTGCAAGGCTAAGGAGTTGAACATTAGTAGCCGTAAACCCTAAATTGGTTCGGCTCTTCAACGACGATTATATACTGTGCAATATAATATATACCCTCCAACTCAAAAGCTTTATTTTATTTTCAGTGAATTTCGATAAGTTACCGAGTAAATTTGATTTTGATAATTAGCGATCGTGAGGCTAATGGCCGAAGAAGTATTATTGTTATCATACATAAATGATTCCGTTCTTGAGCATTTGTTGACAATAAGCGGTTGATCTATCTGCTAGTGATTACTGCATTGAATCGAGGGCACTGTAATGAAGCATTAATAGCTAATTATTTTCTTCTGTCTCGTTAAATGTATTCCAAAATAAACTAGTACGAACTAGCACTGATATATTCTGTGGTATTATTGATACAACAATAAATTCAATTGTGGTGTAAACAGCTTTGGCAAATCCAGATCATTCCGAAATTGATAAGAAAAACAAGGAGAAATCCATCTAAACTCCCCAAAATCAAGGGGACCTATCTGAACGACAGAAGTGTAGTTAAAGAAAACTTAATGATGATAGATGACTTGAACTCAAGAGCAATCTTAGCAAAGCGTTACTTTCACTGCTAATTGTACTTCCCCTCTGCTTTGTTTTCAAGTTTCCTTCAGAAAGAAGAAAAGAAATTACCGCCTCATTTTGTTCCCTAGCTTGGCATTTTCTCCAATATTTGGCTCCAGTAGCACAAGCCCCAGAGCGATTGTCGATATTTTGCAATGCTATCTAAGCCTTTGAAATGGACTTCTTTCTTTCCTTCGCTTTTAATACATCTATTTTTTTTTTCTTCCTTTTCTCTTTCCAATTCCGCTTCTATTTTCTATTCAGTCAAAACTAAGAAAAGGGTGAGTAATTAAGCATCGAATATCATTTGCATCCGAAGCAAACGCCATGGTGAAATGGAGGAACCTAATCTGCTCTTCTCATCGTAAGAAAAGATTCATTTATTTCTGTAAGCACGTTCTCCTATGTCGAAAATATTGAGTTAGTCAGTATATAATACCTTTTAAGGGTATTTCTCACAAACATACAGATATATCGTTAAATAACGATAGTATCGCGATACGGATATTTTAAAAAGTATTCTCACGATACATTGTGAATATCGTGTCTTACAATAAATAACGACGCGATAATTATATACAAACATATTATCCTGATCCTTATCAACGACGACAATATTGTAAGTATTATTGATAACAATTTTTTTTTTCAAATTTTATTCTATAATAGCCGATTCAATTTTGAGTTGCTATCAATGTTCAACTCTGTAGCCTTGTAATTTAGAATCAGACTTAGGAGACAAGGGAACCCCTGGATCAGGCATTAGGACAAACTAACCTTTGATGAGAACTTTTTTGATTGAACAGACCCATATTTGCGTTACATTGAGAGTAAAACAACGAAACACTCCAACGGTTAGCCCGACAACCCATGATCCATCTACCACTAAGGATATTTTTACATCAGAACTGTGGTCGCTGCGAGTCTGAAACAGTCAATCAGCCAACGCCGGAATTCGAACCTGGTTCACTTCCTTGGGAGACGAATGCTTTATTCCTCAACTTTGAGATTAACATCAAGTACTAGAGACGAAAATAACACTCACTCAACCCGGGCCCCAACCCGGGGGTGGGGTATCTTCAAGATTTCAGGGCGTTCTCGCCAGAAAAATAACAATAAGAATCAAAATATTTTTTATTTACAAAATATTTTCAATTCTTTTTTTAAATAATACTTAAAACTTTGAATATAATTAATATAAGATAATGAGTTATTAAAAAATAATTTCACTTTCACATGGTAAGTGTATACAAATTGTTCAATTCAGTACCTAAATTCTGCCTTCTTAAATTAATAAAATTAATGATTATATCCGAATATCTCTTCTTCACAGTGTGTTTGTTTCATATTATAATTTTAAATTTCTTATGGTAAGTCTAAGATAGAGTGTATTGATAAATCTTGCAGGGGAGTCTATGTACGTAACTGTCAAGTAGATAATATCTTGAGTATTATCAGCATCATTAATCGTCAAAAACAATATTGTCAGGATAATTATTAAGTACGATACATATTGACTAGATAATATAGCGAACATTATGGAATACGATATTATTGTGAGAGTTGATAAATTTCCTTTGGGAAACGAAAATACATATTAATGTAAAAATACTATTCATTCGTTAATGAAAATATCGCGATATAAAATTACAAATATCCGTATTTCTTGATAATACATCGCGATATTAAAATTCGAATATCACCCAGCGTTAGTTTTTAGTTATTCTTTTCAAGTTAATTCTTATTACTAATTGCGTGATAAAAATTTAACTGCTCATATTGTATTTTAGTAAATAAAATAAATACAAATAGCGCAAATTATTATTTAAACTAAATATTTATGACTAAAAACTTTAAGTGATCTTTTTTTTCGAGAATACGCTATGTGCAAGATAGATCCAATTCTCTTTACATTTATAATGAAAATATCTACTTTTCTAAAGATATTTTTGTGTTTAAATTTATCAAATAATAATAAGAAGAAATTAGTAAATAAAAAAGAAATATTAAACTATTCATAAGCAAATTTATTTTAAAATTGAGATTAAATGTTTTGAAATAATGATTAAACTAAAACATATTTTCAATTTTTTTAGTTAAAAAATAAATAAATAAAATTGAAAATACCATTTAATTTATACATAAAATGGCACAAATTTATTTGCAAACTTCTTAGAAACCTACAATTTTATTAATTTTGCTTGTATAAAAAATATCTTCTATTTCTAAAATTTCGTTTTTACCTGACAAATAGGTTTAACCCTTCAAGAGAGAAAATGTATTTTGTTTTCGAAAAGAAACTTATGAAGAGCAGTATACATTGATTAATGTAGTATTTGTAAAACAAATTATTAAATAAGTGTTTTAAAGTAGTCGAGAAATTTAAAATTACAATTGCTTTAAAAAACATTTGATGTATTATAAAACTGAATATAAACAGCCTTATTTTTAAAATTGTTATGCAATTAGCAAAAATTTCAAAGAAATGGCAGTTAAAAATCTTATTGAAATTGCCATTTCATACCAATCAGAAACCGTTATACAAAACAATATGTGTATTTTAAAATATTTAAATAGAAAAAAAAATTAAGTTTGTTTAATCTCTTTGAGAATAAATACAAAGCAATTTTTATCGCATACAACGTAGCAAAATACTCTTTTAGAAAAATAACATGTATTTATTAAAGAGATTTAATGAAGAAGTAAATAATTTTATAAATTTAAAATCATCAGTGTTTTCAAATAACAGAATCCACTTGAATCTATTTAAAGAAATTTATTATTCAAAAGTTAAAATTAAATTGCGAAGCCTTTTGATGAATATTAAACTGTTCCTTTTGAAAAATTTAATACTTAAAAGAAATATTATTGCCTTTTTCGAATGCGTGAAAGGTACAAATATAAGTAGCAGTTTTATGATGAATGTTTTTTGTTCTGCAATTGCAACAAAATGTGCAAAGATTAAAGAATGATAAAAAGAAATAAAAGTGACCATAAATTTAAAAGCGTTTAAGAAGACAACTTCATTTTAAAAGACCAGTTTGTCGGTGAAAATTCAAAGATGAGAAAAACAGTAAAAAATAACCAAGAAAAGAAGAGATTTTTAATACATTCCTTTATGTGTACAGTGAGAAATCAATTCATGATATTCATCAAAGAAAACGTTCAATTTTAATGCCAAAGAAATGAAAAATACTTGAAATTGAAATACGTGATCAAAGACTGCGAAAACATTTTATAAAATAAGAACAGACCATTTTTATGCGATAAAAATTAGTGACGAACCCCAGACAAGCCTAAGAGTCGACGGTTTGTAATATTTTTATTGATTTTCGGCATTACCTCAATCGAGATTTCTTTGGGAAAAGCCATCAATTTAAGGCAAAACAAACGTAGGGAAGGAGCCAATGTCAATAGAATGTCATTTATAACTAAATGAAAAATATTTCTTCATTTCATTAGCGGGGTCCCCTTCCCTGATTGTTTACGCTTTAAGGACCCAATTGGACAGGTTTCAATCCTATTAAGTTCCACAAAAGTTTTTCAATGTTCTTTGAAAAAGAAATTTATAGGTGAGTTTCTAATATATGTGAGAAATCTCTTGAAAATATTTTCGCCGAGCTAATAAAATCACATGTCGTTTTTATTCCTCCTTCTGATTATTTTTCAGCGCTGGAAAATATTTTCGAAAAGCGGTACATGTTTTTCAAAGGGAAAGCCCCTCTTTTAATTACACTGTTAAGACCCCACAATCTAAATTAGAAAATGAAAAGAGAAATCCCCTTTTGAGGGAAAAAAAAAATTTAAATTTGTTGAATAGAGAAAATAAAAACGCATTAAATGAGTAAAAAGGACTGACATCCAAAACCGCTCATTAAGACTTTGAAAGCACAAAGAGGAGATAGTAAAGAATTGTAGCATCACTGCCGGCTAAATTTTCATAAGGTTAGGACTTTCTTCCTCGTAGTCTAATAAAAGAAGGAACATATTCAGCCTGCTTAATTATACCGTAGTTCAAAGCGCCAAATCGAGAAACAACCTGTTTATAAGATGAAAGAAGTCACAGTACATAAAAGAATCTCAATTTTTCAATAACTACCTAAGGACCTACAGTGTTTAAACGTTGTGCTTAATGAAAGTGAAACAAATACGAAAGGGGCATTTGAATCGCTAGAAAAAGAATCTACGAAATTCATTAAAAAATGAAAGAAAGGAAGACTGCTGCTGCTTAACATTTCAAGCTCACAAAATTAGAAAGACTAGACTTTCATTTAGAAACTCGCTGCCGTTAGATTTTGTCTAGACCAACAAAAAAGAAGAGCCTTTTTTTTTTTTTTTTTTTTTTTTTTGGAAGAGTATTTTACTGTGACCAATGACTTTAAAATAATCGCCATTTACTGATTTTTTTCGGCGCTGCTAGTCATTACCAATCTCATTCTTTTAAAAAATATTATGTCAAAAATCATAGAAATATAATATAACTGTAATTTATTTACTTTTGCAAAAAAAACAGGAACACCACTTAGTAGCGATGCAAAATAATTTAATGCATGATAAACTGTTTAATTGATAATAAAATAAGCATTAATATAGTAAATTGATTTGAATACAGTTAATTGATAAATAAAAAAAGTTTGCCCAAAAAATTGTCTTCAAATTGAGAAAAAAAGATACTAAAATAAAGACTGCTATAAAATGAGACTGTAAAATAAGAAGTAAAATAAGAACTGTTAAAAGGTACTATAATGTAAGCAAAAAGGTTTTTGAATAGAGAAGTGTTTTTAAAAAAAAGTATGTGGAGTAAGAGGAGTATATAAAAAAAAGTATGAAAACTAATTGCAACTGGATACTAAAAATAAAATTGTACTAGAAAATAAGAAATAATTGAAACGAAACGGAAACTGACAGTTAATGATGGAAATCTAACGTTCAAATCTGTCTATTATAAATATAACATTAAAAATCGATCAATCTTGGTTGTCAAAAAAAAAAAAAAAAAAAATCTCTATTTGATGATTAATTAAATATTGCGATAATTTGCAGTAAGCTGTTGACGATTTAAAACTCCATGATTAAATCATGTGATTAACCAGTGATTCAAATCACGGTTTAATCACATGATTTAATTTTATTTTTAATATACGATTTTTAAAAGTAAGGACAGAAATATAAAATTTATAATTATATTTTAATATTAACATGCTCTTTCTTTTTTTTTTTTTTTTTTTTTTTAAGAAAGAATTTAATTTGTTTTTATCTGCACTAATAAATAGAATATAATCTAATAAAAAAGAACCTTTAAAAAGTGCTTTGTAAGTGTGTTTTCTGAAGAAAAAAAATATATAATAACGTATTAAGAAAATAAGTATTTAAAACTTTCAAGGCTCAAAAACTGATTTCAAGGAAAAATTAAAAAAATAATAGAAGAACAATATTTTATTATTAAATAATCCGGTATATAAAAAAAAAGAAATAAGATAAGTAAGAAATCAGAATTACATGCTGCTTTTTAAATGCAGGAAACAAATACTGTTTCTGTTAAAGAGTACAGATTTTCTTTTTTTCCACTACCCCAAACCCAATAAAATTACTGAAACTATGGAAAAAGCATAATTAAAACTAAATTCGATAAAATCTTGTATTCAGTTCACCGCGTATTAAGGATATATTTAAATACTTCACGAAATTATAACAAAAATTATTATCCCCATCACGCTCGTTTCTAGTTCACACTCTCGCGTATAGATGGCAGTAATGATCTACTTCTGAGTTTACCATCGCTAGATTATTTTTGCTTGTTTTCTTTCCTTTTTTTCCCCCCTTTTTTAATGAATGGCGTGAAGATGGAGGAAAAAAATGACTCATGAATAAAGATTCTTCATAAAAAGGGGAGTGAAAAAAATGACCCGACGTAATTCTGCTCCTCGTGTAAAAAGTTTAGGAAGAACATAAAAATCATTTGATAAAATTCTAAATAAAAAGAAAAGGAAATTTCGTGTTGGGTGATTATTAAATATGAAGTGATACATGAGTGATAGCCATAAAAATATATTTTAAATTTTATAATTAAATAAAAATTTATATAAATTAAAAGATATTAACTGTCTATAGCCGCGTATAACATATTAGTTTTAAGTTTTTTATCTGATTTTACAGAACTTTAAGTAAGTTTATGCTAGCCAAAAATAATACATACTTTTATTATAAGTGTAGAATGAAAATAAATAATCATAAAAAGCACAAATTATTTTAACACATGCTGAATTAGTGATGCGCACAATAAGATTAAAAATTTCTTTTTAATATCTTTTTATGGTAATGAAGAGACTATGATTGTTGCATTAATCTGCATTTTTTCTTTTCTTTCTTTTAATTTTGTGTTTAATCAAAGACTAAGTTAATTTTCAAGGGTGCAAAATTTTCAATATATATTTTCTTTCTTTTTCTTTCTATGTACAACATTTTAAAAATAAATCATAAGGTTAATTTTAGATTATTACATTGAATAAAAAGGGAAAAAAAAAGACTCATTACGAGAACTAATTAATACATTTTTAGATTCGACCCAATGAAAAAAGAATAAATAAAAAGCTTTACACCTGTAACTTTAATTCATCTTGTCAAAATGGTATATTTTCCTGCACTGTAAGTTTTTTTTTTTTTTTTTTTTTTTTTTTTTAAATTATGTTCCAAATCGTATTTAGTTGTGACCAAAATTAAACTGAAACTGAATTATTTTTTAAACAAACAGAAGCCTAATGAGGATTTTAATTTTTTTTGCAGATATAAATTAAACAAATTGCATTTTAATTATTTCATTTAAATTCTAGAAATTCATATTATCATTTTAAAATGCCACTTTGTACAGAAAATGTTAGCGAAACAATTAATAGGTTGGTTATCCTAGATAAATGGAAATTAATCTACAGTCTAAAAAAACCGATTGTTTATCACTGGCGAGATAAAATCATTGCAGGGTCTGAAGTGCAATGAAAAATGCCATTTTTGCTTCCCTTTATATATTACCGTTTAAGATAAATAAAAAGACTAACTCTCTCTCACACACACAAGGATGTAACTTCATATAAGCCATGTTACAATAAGTTCCAAAATAATTTTGAAAGCACACATTTCTTAAAAATCACAATAAAGCGTCATGAACGCTTGAAAACGCAAGATTTAACAAAATTTCTATTGGTTCAACTATATATATATAGAGAGAGAGAGACCCGATAGTCTTCTTAATTTCAACAACTTCTGTGAAATGAAATCTGTGAATGAATAAACGAAACAGAATACAGTCCATCAAAACCTGTCTTAATGATGTTGAAACTTTAATGAGTTTCCAATAATCGTATCATCTTTCAACTATATTTTGCGTCCTTTCAATATCTAACAGGTTTTAGAGTTTTATACACCTTGTCTTCCTTTACTGTGATTTTTAAGATTTCAATGGCGTTTTTGTTTTTTCCTCGAATCTATATTACTTTTCTATATTACTGTTTATTTTCGAAAAGGATTCTAAAAGTAAACATTTAGGGTAGTCTTTATGAAATATCACGAATCGATCATAACTCAATATGAATTAAACGTCAACAAGAGTAGTCAACAGTGATGTTTATCGTTAATAGTAACGTAAGTCTGTTGCAATCGGGTAACAACACATACTTTTTTGCTTAGAATATTCCGAATATTAGTGTACGTATGTTTCAATAACTCATATTCTTGTGTAAACAGTCTTGATCATTTTCTACACAGCAGATTCATTATGTAATCTTACTAATGAACAATGTTAGTTTCACGACTTTAATTGCCTTTGAGTACGAAGGTTATTGCTGTTCCTCAACTCATCTCTGATAAAATACCAATTGAGCTGTAAGCGAATAGCATAAAGCAAGTCGCATCTCCAATCCAATCTAAAATACCTAGTTCGAATGAATGGTTTAGACATACTATGGCTATTCTTAGTACAACGTGCCCTTTTGAAGCGTTTCTTAGGCAAAGTTTGTCTTATGAAAACTTTTTTGAACGCTTTTAAATCATTTGCTCTAAATCAAAATTTTATTGGAGATACTATTTTACACTTTAAAAAAGAAAAAAATACATTTCAAGATTTTAATTTAAAATATTTACGAAAAATAAACTTTTGACCGATAAAAAAATTAGTTTAAATTTCTACATTTGACTAAACATGAAATCAATCGCACTTCAAAGTGAGAAAAAAAAATATTAACAAAGACTGAAAATGCGATTAAAGTCAACGCCGCTTTTAAAAATTTCAACAACCAAGATTATAAACTACAATTATTATTGAACTTAAGCCACGCTTACACATATCTGCTGAAAGGATAATCAGGAATTGCCGCCAACTATCTTCCCCCAGCCAATTTTTCGCCAATAAATGCGAATGACGAAAGGCGGATTTATTGCTCTATAAAAAGGCTGTTGTTTTATTGAATATTTCTTATTATTCCATCGGAATAGTTCCAGATTTTTCCTTCGCTGCTTTACTTTTCTTAAATCGAGCAAAGAACAGGATTGAGGAAGTGAATATTGATTTCGTATTACTTTTTATTCATTGTTCTTGTTTCAGTTGGGCAAAAGTAAAAATGACGAAGAGGGGAGAATGCTAGGGAAAAGCAGGGATTTTGAAAGGGGGTGGGAAAAAGATGAGGGAGAGAAGCAACTTGAATGGATGGCACTTTGTTAATCGTTTTATTGATCATTATAACAGAGTTATGAGATTCTTTATTATGAGGAGAGAGATCGTGTTCTAGGGTTTTTCCCTTTATTATTCGGTCTTTTCCTTTGGGCGAATTTTTGTCCCTTCTCAAGGTATTCCTTCCTTTTACATTTAACAAAAATAGTCATTTCATTTATATATACCCGTCTTTTTCTTAAATGGTAGAGTCTATTTCATTTTCGAAAGAGAGTTTTTGAACATTTTGTACATAAAACGTCGATGCAAATGATTGAAAAGTTAAGAAAAGTTTATTTCGAAGTTAAATCTTTTATTTTAAATATGAAACTTTTAAGTTGTTATGAGATAGATTTAACCCCGAAAATAAACAAGTCGTTGAACATTTTATGAATGCAATCGTTAGTTATTTTCTCCGCAACATTAGTTAGCTTATGCAATTTCAATAACTTTCTTCACAAAACAAATTTTATATTTTGTAGCAATTTTTATGCCTTTGAAAGTTTTCCTTAAATATTTACTGAAATAATACATTTTTGGGTTAAGATTGGCGAATAAAATTAATAAATAAATTGGATTTAATTTTAATTTCTTTTAAATTATGGATAATTGCAAATGATGTGCATAATTAAAGATGTGTAAAAACCTTTAAAAAACATTCCTTTCATGTATAAAGCTGGTCAAACGATTTGTTGGACTGATATTTTACTTAGATTTGTGCTATACATATATATATATATTTTACATTGATAATTTAAATGTGCCAAATATTTCCCAGCCTACTTCAATGTGAAAGAACCGCGAAAAGAGTTCTTGGGAGTTGATAAGCGATGACAGTGAGGGGAAGGAGCCCCAAATCAAATTCCAATGCAAAAGCTTGCCAATCAAATAATCAAATAATCAAATTGAGCCATGGTGTTTCAGAGGAGAGAACACTTGCGTCCAATTGCTTGATCCGGGTTCGAATCCCAGCTATGTCTGGTCGATACGTATTCCGCATCCGGCTCTCACAGGACCACAGTGCTGACGTAAATGGTAAACAGATCATAGGTTATAGTCCCCTTGCTATTCGGCAAAACGTGGAAGGTTTTCGTTGTTTTCCTCTTCATGTAACCCAAATGTGGGTTAATTCCAACAAAAAGTCCTCCACGTTTGTTCCAATACTTGATCCAGGTATTCTCTTGTCTTCTGAATTGGGTTCAAAATTACGTGGCTACAGGGTTTTATTTTGGTAGCCGTAAATTCAAAATTGGATCGACTGATCAAGGATAGTTTTAAAATAAAAATAAAATAATCAAATTAATTTTTTGAAAAAACCTTAAAATTAAGGAAAATTATTTTTCGTAAATTGAAATCATAATTGAATTTTGTTATTGGTGTTGCTTATCTTTTATTACTCGAAAAGTTTTTATTTTTTATTTTTTCCCGCAAATTTATATGATTATATGATTCGTTCCTTGAAACTTAAATATGTAACACGTTATCAACGATTTTGACTGTTATCAAAATAAACAAATAAATAAATTCTAAGATAAAAAATAAGTTATCAATTATGTTATTGATTATGTTTTCCAGCAATATGTTATCGATATGTACCAATGGCTAAAACAATTATAAAAGGACTGTAAAAGAAAAAGATTTAAAAAAAAAGCGAGAAAAATAAATTTTGTTTAGAATGATAAAATTGAAAAATGGCTTGAAATTATTATTCACTTGCAACAAGATTCTTAGTTTAATTCAGAGGTATGTAAATTGTAATTTTGTATCGAAACCAAAGAAATTGTAACAGAAAGTTACGTTTCAAATTTTGAAAACAAAAATTATTTAAAATTTAATTACTTAATTAGGATAAATTGTAGTACTTCAACTAGAAGTTTAAATTATTTCAGGTATTCAATATAAAATCTGATAAAATATCAATGAAATTATCCAAATTAAGAATCATTAAACGAAAGAATAGGTATATAAAACCAAACGAAAAAAACAAAACAAAAAACACAACCTCTAAGCGTATCCAAAATTGAAGGAATTCAAGATTTAAGGCAAAAAAGGTAAAAATAAAACCATATCTAAATGTCAAGCGTAAGGACGTAACCGCAAATTACATTTATGGTGGGTTAAAGAACTGTTGAAGGAAAAAAAAAATGACAAGAATGAAATGAATCGAAAGTTAGGAGGGCTGCAAATCGTAACTTTGTATCGAAACCAAAGAAATGGTAACGAAAAAATGCAAGCGATACGCGCCATGGACTGTAACTTGAAGGCAACAAAATTGTCCCTTTTTTTCTCATCAAGAAAAAGACCTTTTCACCACGACATTTCTTTCTTCTTGTTAAGAATCCACCGAAAATATAAAAATCTCCAGACAAACTATATTTTTCATAATAATTGGTACTCATCGTAGCAAAGCTTTGGAACGGACAAATACTTTTTTTGCTCACTTGGATGGTTTGTTATAGTTTTATTATTTTTTTTTTCACGCATCAACAACGGTGAGTAACTTTAGTTGTGAGATACAAAATAGTATTATATCATTTTCTCGGTGTTTCGATATCAAAAATAAATCCGAGTTGAGAAAATATTTGCAAACACGTTAAGAAACGGTTTTTATTATTTATTTTTTTCAAAAAGAAATAAAAACAATCGTATCTGTAAATGTTTTGGTATGATGTTTAAAATAAATAATAAGCGTGTTTACTAGTCATGGATAAGTGATTTGATCCTATTATGATCTAAAAACTTGTGTTAGAAAGACATACGACGTACATCAAGATGCTTTTGTCAGAAAGTCACAGTGCTGTACATATCAGCAGGAAATGATATGCATAAAAAAAATTTTCATACAGAAAAGAAAGCAACAAAAATTTTGCAGCCAATTACAGTCGACTGCTATATGATTGAGAATTGCTTGCCAGCGCAAACGATTTATATTAAATGGAATATAACAATTAAATAATGTCGCCTTTCATATAAGCCATATAATTAAGCCAAATTACATTCAGAAATAATTAACAAAATTAAGAACAAGAAAAAGCAATTATTTTCATTAAAAAATATCTTTTAATATTGAAACATGATTTTTAAATAAAATCCTATAAGGTGAAGCTATTTAAAAATTTGCAAAATTTAGTTTTTTGTTTCTCGAGGAAAAAAAATTACTGAATTCAATAAGACTGTTAAAACTTCTAGAAATGACATTTATTCAGATTATATCACATTTCAATGTCAGTTAAACTTGGTAACAATCAATTCCCTTATTGATAGTTTAATACGATATTTCGGTACAAAATTCTGTCATGTTTAATTTGTTTAAATTGCTCTTCACGTGTTTAAATTGCTGTTTTTGTTTCAATCAATTCTCTTATTGATAGTTTAATACGATATTTCGGTACAAAATTCTGTCATGTATAGAATAACGTGTTTAAATTGCTGTTTTTGTTTCAATCGATATCATTAATTTTGTTTAATTTTTCTTATATCTAATAAATAAAAGATTCTTTTTTTAAAAAAAATGCTTAACTTCCATGGGCGCTAATTTTTTTTTTAAAAAATAACACAATAATACTTAATTTTTTTTTCCTTAAAGATATATTTATGTATTTTTTTATCAAATATTAGAAAAACAAAACAATGAAATGTTTTACTTATTTTTATAGTTCTTCGTGTCGAACGTTTAAAAAATGGCAACGCTGAATTTAGATAAAAAATTTTCAGAGATATTTTGAAATTTGAGGGGAAAAAATTAAAGTGTTATAAGTTAAAGATTTAATAACTAAAGGATCAAACGTCTTAGTTAATAATAAATTGTTACACACAAGTAAAATTATTTAAAGATGTTTTATAATGGCCACGGAAAAAAAAAAAACTATAAAAGTAGCTATAAGACAAACTATTTTAAAAAAATATTAATTCATTGATTTTTCCTCTTTTTTAGGTTAAGGGGAAAAATTACAGTTCTTGTCATTCAAACTGAATTGTTTCATATAAGAACGGAAAACATTGCAGTAATTTGGTTGAGATTTTTTGACTGAGTCTTTTTTTTATTATTATTTATTCTTTTGCAGTAAATTTTTGAAAATGTACTAAAAACAAATAATAATGTATTGGTTTGCAAGGGAAAAAAAATCGAGATTTGAATAGGATTCGTTATAATAATGAATGTAAAGTTTTTTAACCTTTTGATTTTTATGAACTATAGATCTTTTGATATTTATAGTTCTTATAACTCTTGCACGAACAAATATATTGTTACTTAATACATTCTGAAAAATGGTAAAGTAAATTTATTGAAGAAAAATCATTGATATGGCGTGGTTAAAAAAACTAAAAGCATTTTATCAAGCTTTAAAAGAGTTCACGAATACTTCCTGGAAATTATTAACTTGAAAAGGCATATAAATTAAAACTTCACCATTTGCATATTTTAAATTGCACAGTTGTTTCTATTCACGAAAAGTTGTTTTTCACTTTGCCTTATAACATCCTTAAAAAATGCTAATACTAGTTTAAAAACGAGTTTTTATAATTAAAAGTGATATAGAAATAGCAAACTATATATTTATGAGAAAGAAAAGAAACAAAAAAATATAGTTTTGCAAATAAGTAGCCCCTCTCGAAAACAACACCATAATTCAAATACTTTTTGTTTAAAACTCCAGAAATATAAATCGTTATGTTTAAGAAAGTTTCGCAAATAAATAGAAGAAACACAGTGATTTGTGGGCTTTAAGTAGGCACAGTTTTTGAAAGAAGCTGAGAATAAGAAAATAGAAATAAAACGAGGACACAAGACATATGCTGAAGAAAAAAAAAAAAAAAAAAATCCCTAAGGTTTAAACACAAAGGCGATTCCTCAACAAATAAATAAAGTGGATAGGGACAAAAAAGGAAACACCAAAAAGAATTCTAAACAAAAAGAAAAACAATCTTGAACTAGAGGAAAAATCTAAATCGTCGATAAAGGGAGCGGACAAGTCCGAACAGGTTCTATAGCTAAGCAATGGACTATCGACGGAAAATCGAGAGCAGCTTCCCGGTTAACTCTCCGGAGAAATACAGACGGCCGCTCCGTACACGGCAAATCAGGGATCGGCTTCACTTAAGACTAAAATAGGCATGTTAAGGGTATCAGCTGGGGAATTTAGAAGGGGGTAGAAATTCTGGGGGAGTCAAAGTACATGACCTAATCTCAACATTTTCTTTTATTTTTACTTAACATTTTTTAGGACTTTTTTTGTTCGAACATTTGGGGTGAAGATCAATTCGCACGAGACTAGAAAAAATATACAAAAAAGCTATTGACAATTTTTTTTCTATTTTATTTATGCATTTGTTTGTCTTACAAAAACGAGCAGATTAAACATCTGTGAAAGATTTGCTTTTTTGTTGCTAACATAAAAAATAAATAAAACGTAGCTTTAAACATTTAAGCGTAGCTTTCTTTTCTTTCTTTTTCCTTGATGAAAATTATGTATAAGTAAGCCGATAGAATTAGTACTAAAGAAAACTATCGAAGATTATGGCGATTTATGTTCGTTTTAAAATTACTTTAAGAACGACAATTTAGAAATATATATTTAAAAAATATTGCTTTATTAGAATAAAATATTAGAAAAATTTTTTTTATTTAGTTCAGTAACTCAAGGCTCAGTAAAGAAATGCCCAGTGGTTAAAAACTGCCAATGTGAAAGACTGGATTTCAATTCTTACAGCTATAGATAAATATGTAACAATATTATATCGTCTGCAAAGTAAAGGAAGTTTATGGCGCAATGCTGATCACATTGTCACAATCAAGACGTTAGTCATGAAACTGTGTAACAACATTAACTTCCTTAACTTCCCTCTGGCAAAACATGAGTCATTGAGGAAAAGCTTTCTTTTTATAGTTTTTGGTTGCATATTATGAATTTCATTAAAAATTTCTTATCTAAAAAAGCAAAAGTACATACATAGAAAAACACTTGGCCTCAATAACGGTAGATCGTCTTCATTGAAACTTGAAAAAGAGTTTTTCTTCTTCGAAATTCGATTTGAGATTTGCATTTACATCAATCGAAATATGAAAAAATAAAAAAAATAAATAAATAAAAGAGTTGATTTTAAAAGGATGGCACCCATTTTGAAAATAATGTGATATTTTTGAGATGAAAATGAAATAGATGTTACCGAAAATTATGCTATTTGTAGCTCGAGGTATCATCGAATCTCAAAAGTCAAACTTTGCGTATTTCACTGAGTATAAACGAAATTAAATACAAAATAATTATGCGAAATTTCCTGTTTATTATTTCCTAATAAGGTGATAATTGGAAAGAATCAAGGGTAAAAAAAAATCTTACGAAAAATCCTAAACTAAATGAAATTTCAATTTTCACAAACAATATTTTTGTGATTTGTACAGAATATTGTCTTCCATTAGAAGTTCTCCGATATCTAAAAATCAAAATTCAATCTAGAAAAAGAGTGAAAAATTTTAAACTCAGAGGAGTTTCCCGAGTTCATGTTTTGATGAGAATTCCGAAAAAAAAAAAAAAAAGAAACTGAAAATTACGAAAAAAAATTATATAAAAATTTTAAAAATCAACTAAATGCTTAAAAAATAAACAAAAAAAAAAAATTCAATATTCTTAAAAAAAGGTTTCAGAGCTTGAAAGAGTTGAATTGTGTTAGGATGAAATCAAAAAATTTTTTTTTTATTTTTTTGGTTGCACACAACCTTCTAAAAAATGTAACAAAATTTCTGTCAATAAGCTAAAAAATTCAAATTTCTGTCAATAGTGTACGCATTAAAATTTGTACGCATTTAAAAATATAAAAACACTTAACATACATTATTATATTTAATTTGCTGCTATGGTGCACAGTTAAGACTGTAAAAATACCTATACAACAGTAGCTTGTTCGTTGTATAATTTATTTCCAAACAACTAAAAACAACGTCAATAATGATTTTATTTTTTATTTATTGATAATTTTCAGAACTTATACAAAAAAAAGAGCGATAAAAAAAAAAGTGATTTTGTTATCAAAGGAAATGAAATTTCAAACATATTTGTTCATGCAGAAAGAAGCATTTAGGAAAATATATTTTTTAGTTAGAAATTCAATCAGCGTAATATTTTTATTTTGCATGGATGAGGAAAAGGACAACATTATCTTAAGTAAATATGGAGACATTTTTTTTTATATTAATATCAGCAGAAATAATGATAATACAGGAAATTTTCATAGTAACTCAACCAATTATTTTATTTGGGCTTCGATACTGTCATCAACTGTGACAAAAATAATAAACATATAGTTAAAAAAAAACAAAAAAACACTTTCCTCGAAAAAGTATCACTAATGACGGAGCAAATATGCGTTTTATTAAGTAGCAACACACGCGTGGTTTTCAATTGTCTTATTTACACTGACAGGGGTTTATGGTATTTCAAAACCAATTAATGGTCGTCTGATGCTCTGTTTATTGAGAAGAATAAATAAATTTATATTTAAGCTATTGTTGATTTAATCGCTTGTAATCGATAACGCTCGGTCGCGATGTCACATCTATTATCATTCATGCAATAAGTTAGTGTATGCTTCAATAGCATCGAAGACGCCTGTCATTATGATAGATAATGTTATTTAGTTATCAGAGAACATTTAAGAGAACAACATGAGCTCATTCCACGTAGAGGGATTTCACTCTTTATATTCTTCAGAGCAGAACTTTTTTAAACTAAGGCTCTTTTTTTTTTTAACATTATGTATTACGCCGTAAAAAAAAAAGAAATCTGTGGAAAAACGAACATTTCTGGTCATCAGCTTAGTTAATACGATATTTTCTCCGAGCAGTGAAAATCATTCTGGTAAAATTACCCTACTGCATGGTAACAACATTTCTGGTAAAAAAAAAGAATTCTAGATGGCGAACATAATTCTGGATTACAAAACCATAATAAACGGTATTTAAACCATTCATTGGGTAATTTTTCTATCGATATGGTAACGATTAACGGAAAATTCTGGTTTTCAAAATTATGGCACATTTAGTAATAAGTACATAACTGAGAAGTAAATTTAATAATGAGTCCATTAAATGGTTTTTATACCATGCTCTAAAGTATCATGATAAAATTACCACATCTTCCAAATTTTGTCACATATTATCTAACCATATTTTGTAGCTAATTTTACCAAAATCTTTACCAAAGCACTTCTTTAAAACCTTTTTGGTGTTTCTATAGAACCAGAAACATGGTAAATTTTACCATATTCTGGTAGTCTAGATCATAATTTTTTTCTCAGTGCGTGTATTTATGAAATTTAATTTTAAAATTTCAGATTTTTTTCGCGAAATTTAGCTTTAAAATTTTTAATATCTTTAAATTTGGCAATTGATTTTTTATTTCTTAGTGAAATTTAGCTTTAGATTTTCTGGTATTTTCCGAAGATTAGCTTTATAACTTTTGGTTTCTATATGTAATTTTGCTTTATTTTTTAGTGACATTTAGCTTTGAATTCTTCTTTTCCGCATCGAAGTTTTTCAGCGTTCTCCCCTTGTGGAGTAAATTCTAAATTTCAGAGGAGAGGCAATTCACTAAATTTATTAAATTGAACAAAGTTTCCTCGAAATGTGAGGAAAAAATTCGTATTGAATTCACGAAGTTGACACATGTTTCTGCAAGTGTAATAGCATCAATCTGAATTGCACTATGAACGTAGGGTCGCATAAATATTTTTTGAAGAAAATGGGTTTCGAAGAGAGATAATAATATAAAGTAAATGAGGATATAAAAAAGGATTATTTTATTTGAAAATTAGTGAGAATCATCTGTGTGACATGGAAATGAAAATATTTAAAAAGATGCAGTGCAGCTGCTTCGCTACTCATAAAGAGCATAGTATACCGATTATCATGAAAAGTAAATAAGAGATTCTTCATAATTAAACATCCGTAGTTTATATAATGTAAAAATAATTACACCATCTGCACATTGTTTTGCCTGCTTGTAACGAAGTGGCAGCAAACGATTTTAAAAATTTTTCTAAGATATATTAAAATAATGTGGCAGCAAACGACTTTAAAACGTCATTTAAGATATATTAAAATATTGTATTAAATTAATACTTTAAAAAATTCTAAGAACTACAAACTGAACGTATTGTAAAGACTTTCTAATTGCAAATACTGTGGAATTTTCACATAAAAATAGCTGGCCAATAAAAGACAACTAAAACAAGGGCGATTAAAAAAATAAAAATAAAAACACTTGCAACGATATGATGACAAACGATTTTAAGAACACTGAAATTCTCCAGTAAACGTTCTTTAACATCGCCTGTTTAATCCGGTTACAAGAAAGCCAGGAGCGGAGTTTGGGAGCTTATCATTCCAAGAAAATGTTACTAAGAGAAATATTTTATCCAAATTTTCGCTTAAAGCTCGTTTAAGCATCTTGTAGAAAAGAGGCGTTTTGTTTTAAGTACGCGAATTAAAGGATAACTTTAAGTAAAAGAAGAAATAGTTAAGCAAGGGGAAAGGGGTAAATGGGGGGTTAGAAAGGATAAAAAAAAAAATGGAAAGTGTAGCAAAACCAGCGCAGATTAAATCATTATTCCATCATTAGACAGTATAGGTGCTTCCGCTTGTCACACGACGTGACAGTTGCAGCTGTCGTGGAAGGGGCTCAAAAAGAGGGCTTGTACGAGAAGAGTTGGGGGTGGTCGGGGTATGACGAGCATATCTCAGGGCTAAAAATTGTCTTCTACCTGCCATTTTAGCACAACCACCATTTTACCTTCAAGTTTTTTTCCCTACTCTACCTGTCTCCTATATATTTTGGTGAAAATGCAAAGGGGATCTACATTTAACGACAATGAAGTAGAAGGATTAGTACTCTCGCAGCGCTCGAACGTTTTTGCTGAAAAGATCCAAGAAATTGGATTGTTTCGATAGATAACGAAAGGTTGCAAAAAAAAAAAAAAAAAAAAAAAAAAATGTTTAAGCTTGCGAGCTGTAAACATGGTGGAAAAGTATTTAAACTGAAACTAGTTTAAAAGGTTCAAGTTAATAAAGTTTTCCCGTTAGAGTAATTTATATTCTAGTTACCATTTTGTTTCCTATTTCTATAATGCAAAACCTACACTGTAAAAAATTGCGAATCAAATTACGATATAAAGAACCGGCGCTTAGGGAAATGAGTTGAAAGTTTGTTTGGACCTTCAATGCAGAAAAAGACACCGGTATTTCATACTGCATTTCATAGCCACAAATTATTAAAATGCTAAATATATAATTTTTTCACTTATTTTGAGCAAAATTAGTACAAAATAATGAAAAAGGTATCAAAAAAAATTTTTATTAAAAATTCTGCCTCTAAGGGTTCGTGATTTTCGTTTTAAAACATGAAAAATTATCGGAAAAACTATATAAGTCTTTAGAGGGAAACACATAGTGACGAAAATAAATCTCTTTTATATTGGAAAATACATTAGGCGAACTTGAACTATAGACGATGTTTTAAGAATTGAGACTTTTTGTTTTTAATATGAAAAATTTCTAAAATATTTTTCGATAAATTTGATTATTAATGTTTTGGTCTGTTGATATTTAAGTTAAATTAAATCATTTAGTTTAAGTTATGTTTAGCAAGGAAAAGTGTAACTCAATATGTATATGATATTTAAACATAATCAAGAACTTCTGCTAATATGCGTTTATGATTTTTTAATAAAAAATAATTATAGCCTACCCGCTAAAAAAGTTTTATACACATGAAGCATATTTAAAGCAAAAAAGTTACTTTATTTTAAACATGAGTTTAATAATTACATACCATCAAAAATAATTGTTGTTTTCCCCCCGAACTGACCAATTAGACTTTTATAGTTCACAATGAGACAATTTAAAAAAAAAGCTTGCACTTAAATTCTGGTAATAGATTTTAAGAGAACTTTATTTGAAAAATCTCCGTCATATTATAACTCTAAACTTTTATAATGGGAAATAAAAGCTGCTATTGAATCTTAAAGAGGCATTAACGGCGCACACTATAAAAGTCAAAAAGACCTGATATACGTTCACATTTCAACAGATTACTTGACTCCAGTAAGTGTCAAAGGTTGAGGACCGACAAAGGACTGGTCTAAAGTTATGTCCTGATACGCCCAGTTAAAATTTCTATGAGATCTAATATCTCGTTCAAAATTCCTTTTCGGAACAGGTCTTTACGGTGGATTATACAATTATCTTTTTCTTGAAAACCACTCTCGCTTCGTAAATTTCAAAGTTTAAGTTAAAACAGAGGCAGACATAAAATCGGAAAAATTTCCAGTAAGTAAGCTATACATAGTAAGAAAAAGTTTCTTAAAACTCAATTAGAAACTCATAAATACATCTTAGCATTTGAAAATTGGTGAATACTTTTTTTTAAATTAAAAATCCGAAAAATTAAGATTTTTTTTAATTTAAAAAATATTTCTTATAATTCGATTTCTATGAGCTAGTATGACTTTAAGAAGTGTATATTTGATAACCTATTTCGAGTCATTAACATAATTTTTATGACTTCTATCGAATCCACCAGATGTTTTAGTATCTCCTTCCCCAATAAATTTTAGATCTAAAAGAATAAAAATATAAGCATTTTTTTATACTTTCACATGATTAAATATTCTCTGTGTTTACGTAAAAATTTGATAAAAAATTCAGAGTCCTAATTAAAAGTTATGATAAGTTATGGTATGCCGAAAAAAGTTATACATAGGTGCAATCCTAAGTTATCCAAATCATCTAGACCCCTTAAAAATATAACAATAACTCTTTTTTAAATTTGTAAAATACCAGTAAATTCACTCCCAGCTGAAAAAGAGCAAATATTGAAGGAATGTAAAAAATGCATAAACGAAAAAAGTGGTAGGATACGATTAAACAAAGTTAAAACATTCCATTAGTAGTTATCACTTGAAAAATGCATAGTCCTTTGTTTTGATATCAAAATACTGATATTAATATAATCTGACTGTAACGTTTGACTGTGACATAATCTGACTGACTAACGTTCTGACTGTAAAATGTTTTGTTTCTGAATTATAAACGCTATGATTGAAGTCGTTCATTTATCACTCACTCTTTGGATTTTTAGAAATAAAATCTCCTTCGCAAAATTTGAGCATTATCGCCTAATGGGTTGGGTAAAAAATAATATTCGACGTATAGTTTTTTTTTTTTTTTTTTTTTTCATTTTAGATGGATTAAAATCTAAATGGCTAAATTTCAAATTAGCGTTTTACATAATTATTATTTATAATTATGTAAAACGCTAATTTGAAATTTTCAGTTCATCTTACAAATTAACAACATAATATTCCAAATATAAAGTAACAACTGCTCATGGTTTGGACTAATATTCCAAACATAAAGTAACAATTGGACGTTCTGACCAACTGTTCCGCAGACAACGGACTAAAAGATATTGTATCAGTTCGTACCATTCCTTTACATCGACTACTAGTCCGAGGGGATTTGATGGTTCTAGTCAAATTTTTTGTAGTTGCGAACAAACGCTAATTTTGATCATTGGGAAAAATTATATTTTACTACAGTATTAAATTTTTAGATTAAGAAAAAAATTTATAAGGAAATCATCTATGATTGAGAATCAAGTTCAGAACACAGCTTGCTTGCTTCAATAACATAAATATACTTTTCATTTTATTTCTACTCTATTCCTCTATCCTTTCCTTTCCTTTACTTTTTAATATATATATATATATATATTCTTTTAAATAGAGACATGACATTGAGAAAGAGCATAAAATAGATGTTTCCGAAGGCTTTCGAAATATAAAATAATAAAACGATGAAGAGAAGGTGGTCAGTTCCCAAGTGAATAGTTGGCAAGTGATTTGACATCTCTACGGATTCAAAATATGAATCCCATTTTTCTTCAATGGATTTCGCTCTCACTTTTACTCACATTTTACGCAAGGGAACTTTATTTTTCTCAGATAAATCGCAAAGTTTCTCGACCGAAAAGAGAAATCGAATGTATTTGTTTTTCGTTGTTGCAGACCTAAGATAGAATATTGTTCAAATGAAAAACGTTATCTTCATATATGGATGTTATCTCAATGTGTAATATTTGTTGTTGCATTAATATGTTCATGTTTTGCATATAATCTATTTCTTTTAAATAATGAAAATAATTCATATTAAAAAAAATGAATATATACTGTAAAAAAAGGGTTTCTCAAAATCGAGCTGGAATGTGTCAAAATACTTCCGAAACAAATTATATTCGAATTTGAAAACCCTATGTATTTAAAAAATAAAACAGCCCATACTCATTTTTTGATCAAAATGCGTAGTCTTAAAAGTGAGAAGGAGGAGGGAGAAATATGTGAGAGGGATGATCGTTGGCTGCTGCGAGGATGCGAATTAATGACCTCCAGGTTCGTAGTAGGACGCTCTAACCACCATAGTTGTATAACCCAAACCAGGGAGATTAGAAATCTTTATATATTTCATTCGCTAAAAACTTTTAAGATATTGTTAAATCAGCAAAAAAAAAAAAAAAAAAGAAAAGAAATTAAAATTACCGATCCCCTGGCTAAGGTATCGGAACAATATTTTCCAAATTGCAACCCCCTTAAAATCATTGAAAGGAGAAATTAGTATGTCAGGATGTATCTCTGTGAAGTCCACTATAGGTATAAAACTTTCTAGCGCACCCTGGACTGGATTGGATAACTATGATGGTTAGAGCATCCTATTAAGAATATTGAGGTTCCTGGTGTGAATCCTGCTGAAAACCTGAGAACACCCCCCCCCCCCCCCTCTCTATTTCACATTCCTCCTTCTACGTTGTTTTTAAGTTAATGCGTTTTTCTCAAAAATGAGTAGATGCTGTTTCGATTTCAAAGATACACGGGTTTTTCAAATTCGACTATTATTTGTTTCGGAGCAATTTTAAAAAACATAACCTTTTCTTACAGTGTATGTTTTTTCTATTATACTGATCCACTAATTTTATTTACCTAAGAAAATAAAAAATATACAAAACATGAAATTTTTAATAATAAGTTTTAAACAAAATCATATAATTTTTGTTTATTTTTTTTTTTTAAGAAAGATTGTTGTCGAGTAATATGTCGAGGAATATTTTTACCAGCATATTCAAAGTAATATTCAGCGTATTAAAAAAATAATAATAAAATTTTTATAATTAAATAAAATTATAATATTATATTAATATATATTATAATTAATAAAATTATAATAAAAATTTTTTTAAATACCATATTCGTAATCATTAATCAAATTAAATATAAAAGGAAAGGAAAATTTTTAATCAAATTCACTTATAAACTTATATTTCATAACAAAATTCTCCTCCACTTTTTTACTTTTCTTTTTTTTTGTCCAAGTGTTTAGATTTTTATCTTTTAGTTATTTTTTTAAACAACGCTTTTCTCAATCAAAATTGGCTGTCGATAAAAATGAATGTTTCAAGTATTAGTTCTTGAGATTAATTTGTTTCCTCTTTAATGCATTCTTCGTTTTTGATTTGGAAACAAATTATCTTCTAAAAAATTAGAAATTTTACTGGCAATGTATACTTAAATTGTTATTCTCTGGTTTTGCGAGCAAATTACACTAATTATGTAAAATTACGATAAAGTAAATATCATTATCGTGTACAAAGCAGAAAAAAAAACAAAACAATATTGCTTTTTTACGAAATGTTAGTTTGTATCTCTTTGTACAACAGTAATAAAGAATAATTGTAGTATTTGAAATTAATTTGGCTTAACATAAAAATTATGTTTCAATTGGTACATTTTTATAGAGAAAAAAAAATCCTCAAACACGATGATATACATTAATGTATCAGAAAAAACTTGAAAGTAAATTTTTGCGGAAAAACATACAACTCGAAACAATACGGAATCCTAATTAAAAAGAGCGCGCGCCGAAAGTTACTATCCTTTAAAATACTCTACTACGCTTTCCAAAACAAACTTTAATAAATAAAATCCTTTCGAGAGCCGCAAGTATCTTTCCGTAATATTTACTCATTTACTGAGAGAAGGGAATTTTATTTTTGGGGGTCAAACAAATGAACAGAACCCCAAAACTTTAAAAACACTTCGAACTCTGCCTTGGCATTTCATATCAGTAAAGAGATTTAGGAGTATCGCCTATCACATTGAAATAAATCATTACTCTTATTATTGTTTTTCCTTTGAGTCTTTTATGGCGTTTATTTAACGTTGTAGGAATCAATAAAATATTATTTCCGAGCCAATGATGATGAATGAGTAGCTGACAGAGTTACTCGTGAACTTGTGGTGCCATCTAGTGAATCTAAGTACGTTACACTCAGAGACTAAAGAGAGGAATTTAATGTATAAAAAAATATATATTTCAAGGTTATCACTATATTAATTCTCAGGTTTGAACTAAAGCACTGTTTAAGCGCGAAACAAGGAAGAAAAAAATGAAAGGAAAAAAAAGTCTGTTTTTAAACTAATTTGTTCCAAATAAATATTGCTATTAGAAAATTACTCAAGAGTAACGAAAACAAGACGTAGTGAAGAAAGACGATTACTCATTTATGAATAATTTTCTTAGCCTTCCAATAATCCGATGTAAGTTATTTTTTTTAATAGAATAAATTGCTGGTGCTCGAACTGCTATTAGTCATTTAAAACTTCAATCAACGCTATTTTGGAATAAAAACTATACGACAAATGCTTGAAATTGTATTCTATGTTAGTACATTATGTATCATTACAATACTTGTATTATTTTTTAAACATGTTTTCTTAATATTTCTCTGCTATAAAACCATTTTTTGTTTTAGTAGGATCCCCGCTTGCCTAGTTGCCTGTCATTTAACATTCATTTCAATATACTTTTACATATATCGTTCATATTTAATACTTATAAAAAGAATTAGTGCAAGGAAATTACTATTTACAATTTATCACTATTTACTATTAATTCCCGGATCAAAATTATGTTTAAAAAGCTACATTCAATACATTGCTGGAATTTTGTTGAAATCTGTTATAGAATTCTGGTACAAACATTCCGATTCTTAAAATTCCAGATAATATTTAACTAAATAGTACATGAAAAATTTAAATCTAATTCATGAGCTGTCAAAGTATAATTTTGAAGCAAATGACATTGAGAACATTAAATAAGATATAAAAAATATCAAATTATTAAAATAATTAATCCGATATTTTAAATTAAGTATTTTTTTATTCTTATTTTATAAAGCTACTTAAGTCTCAAACTGAAAATCTTCTGAAAAAAAAAAGAAAGAAAGAAATCCCATGAAGAAATAAATGATCGTTTTGAAAAAAAAAATTGAAATTGAATGAAAATTAATTTACTTCAATATCAACAAAAGGAAAATTAGAAACAAATAATAGTTTGTCAATTAATATGGAAAAACAGTTCCAAACTTTTACAAGCGAGGCGCTTCAAAATTTCGTTTGAAAATAATATTAAATTCTAGATCTATAACAAATCAAATTTTTTATTTCTGAAGAAAATGCTTTTATGCAAATTATGTGAAAAGCAATATTTGAACAAAAATTTATATTTGTTAAAATAATCAAGATGAATAGTGTTTTCATTATTCTAATGTCGGTAAGCAAATACAGAGAAAAGCACATTGCAAAATAATTCTTCGTCAATGGTCTTCGAACAATAGATTGATTGAGCAAGGCTTTAACTTTTACAATAAACGTGAATTTACTCATTTTAAATCAAAATTCAAAACATGCAATTCGCAAATTGATATTTTATACAAAAGCTTTTATTTGATGCCGCCAAAAACAATGAATGTTTGTTCTCAGAAGAAATTTAATAAAAATTCTTCAAGTATGGAAAGATATTTTTCAGAAAATATATTTACAAGATATGGAAATTTTTGAAAGAGTTCTACGTATTTCATAATGTTTGACATTCTACGTAGTTGTGATTATTATTTTTAAATCGAGGATTTAATTTTGATTTGACAATCGTCATAGAAATAGCTGTTCATTTTTTTGAAAATTTAAGTGAACACATGGAACTAAATTGTATAATTTTTTCGAAACAATATAAAATTTTAAAATATGAGATTTAATTGTCATAATAATGGGTTTGATATTAATAAAGTGATCGGTTGACTGTTATCAATTTAAAATATTTATCAATTAATACAAAATTCATTATAATAGTTAGATCATTGCTTTAGAATATATAAAATAAACAAATCGGTGAAATAACCAATTTTAAAAACTAAACAGCATCTATTATATATAGGATATATAGGATTTTTAAGAAAAACATTAAAATATATATATATTTATATTGATGTTTAAACTGCAGAACTTTGAATTTCTAAACAAAAATTACGAAAGGTATTGCTCCAAAAATGATCAATTAATAAGTGTAACCTGTTAAAATAACATTTTCATATTGGATAGAGTAAACGTGAATATTACTTTTAGTGCAAAGCCAAAGATCAGTTTTTTTTAAAAATCGACAGTTAAAGTTAACATACGTCTGCGTTTATCTAATAATCATTTCTATTTTCCGGTGAGTGGAAATATAATGAGTCTAAAGTAATTTTGGAAACACCTGGTTTTTCCTTCAAGCTATAATCTTCCCATTGTTTTAGTGAATTTAGACCAGTCTATAAAATCTAATGAAAAAACGGGTCAACAACTTGTATTACCGATTAAATTAATTTTGAAACACGGCTCAACGCTAGATATATTGTAAGTTCTTTGAAAGGTTTCAAAATTATTCCCAAACTAATTAAATAATTTAAAAATGTATTTTTAGCAATATTAGAAATTAAAAAACAAACAAACAATTCCAGCATTTTAGATTGAGATGAATGCTTAATTTAGAAACAAAAAGAAAGAGTGTGAGAATAAAATGAAGAAAGTGGTGATTTCTTAGTTTTCAGTAACAAAATTTTAAATAAAATTAAAATTAAACATAATAAACGTAATTTAAAATTAAACATAATAAACGTAAAAGAAATAAAAGCACTACTAATGATCTTGCTTATTTAGATTAGTTAAAATTTAACCTTTAAAAAATAATGCCAACTAAATTAACATATTTACTGCGTCAAAAATGTATTTTTACTGACCATATCACAGTCACACGTTTTAAGTTTTACGAACATAAACTTAAAATAGATCTAAATACTTTCAACAAAACAAAACCGGGAATCCGAGCCGCTTAGACTTTTTTAGCTTGTGTTTTCAAGTTGAACAGTAAGATTTGATATTTTCAGTTTTTATTGTATTCGAAATTTAAGCGAGATTTAATTTTAAAATGTTGTACTCAATTTGAACACGTATTTAGTAATTTTGCTAATTAATTTAAAATAATTAAGATTTAATTTTATTCTAATGATGTTTTAACATCCTATTAAAAATAAATATTTTGCTTTCCATTACAACTTCCAGAATATTCAAAATTTAGTTACTTTTAGTTATTATGTAATAATTACTAAAATAGATCATATTAGGCTAAGCATAGAAATTTTATAAAATGTGGTATTATTTTCATTGAAGCACGCTTAAATTACATTCATCAAAGCACAAAAAAAAGTTTCATGCATGAAAAATAATATTTTATTAAAAAAAAAGTGCGTACATGCATCATTTTCCAAATCAATGGATTTAGTGGAGCACTAGTGGAACACTAGTTTTTTTTTATTTTATTTTTAGAACTTACAAATTTAATCCATAATTAAAACATAAGTTTAATATCAAATGGAATGATTATACATTTTCACAAAGTTGAATTTGTCAATAACCGTTTCAAATTAAGAAACTAACGTAGTTTAAAAATTTCTCAATAGAAAGTATTTACTCTAATTCAATTACTAATATTTTATATTCAGAACCTTGATAATAACAGAAAAATAAAATTAGTGAAAAATATTCGTCACAGTGAGAATAAAAAATATCTATTGAAATACTGCTCTTAGTTAAGATAGCAGGATTACATATAAAACAGTTGTGCTGTTCCTCTGTTCATTTAAAGTTTTTACAAAAGAAAAAGTTTTAAATGTAGTTCAACTTGGAAAAAAAAAAAAAAAAAAAAAAAAAAACAGAACTATAATTTAAAACTTTCAAGATTAGAGGGGGATTAAAACCGGAAGGCATTACTGGTGAAGTGGAAAAAGTTTGTCACAATCATATCAAACAGCGAAAAAAAAAATGTTTTTTTTTTTTTCCATTCAGCGAACTTAAATATTAGGACTTGACCAATGGAAATGGACGTTAAGGTTTCTTTCCCACCTTTGGTCAGGATATACTCTTTAAAAGAAGCTGAGCAAAAACAACTTAAAAATAGCCTGTGGCTGATGAAAAAAGCTGTTCAACAAAAACGAAATAGGCTACAAGTAGCAGTGAAAGATCACAAAACTGCAGAGACGTTTTTTTTATATTTTTTTCTTTTAAAGCACGTTTGGGTTTCTTATCTTGACAAAAAGAGTTTTCAGAAACCACCCTCGCTAATGTAATTTACAGCTTTGAGCCCGGAAAAACGTCATTTTGGAGGCCCAAAGTTGGGTCAAAGAAGGCGTGCAAGAGCATGACAAAAAAAAAAAAAAAAAAAAAAAAAACTATCTAAAGTATAATAAAAAAAGAAAGAAACACCCAGAAGAATCAAGGATGGTTCTTGAACTTTTAAGAGGGGAAATTTAAGGGGCTAGGCATGGGTACTGATATGTTTAAGAAGAGGAAACGTGGAGTTTAACCCATTCCTCAACCTTTCGAGACAATTTGTCTGTAAAGACATTCGCACTTTGTATGAATTTTAATTTTATGCCTGAAAAAAAAAAAGCAATTTATTTGAATGTATATAAAATGTGCTAAAACAGATCCATTTATAAATTTCAAAGCTTTATAAGGAATTTCTGATTAAGTATTATCATCCATAATGGCAAGTTCTATATTAATTTGTGATAAAATTAGTATTTTATGAAACATATTACATCCTAAGCCATTCATTTTTACTTTCCTGAAACTTTTTGACGTTTAGAGATTCTTTATTTTGATAATTACTGATCATCATTCAGTAATGTAATGCTGAGCATCATCCAGTAATGTATTAAATTAGTTCTGTTACTCAAACTCATTCTACCCTGGGTTTTTATTAAGGGAGGACAAAATATGGCAGGCGGACAAATGTTCTTTAGGCTTGGATCTATTTCCCTCTAAGACCACAGCAGTAAAGACGTCAAATCTTACTTTTTATTTTATTTTTAAATTAAAACTTATAAACTAATTGACGAATTTGTGTAGCTAACTAGCTTATATTTCTAAATTTAAATTGCTTAACGTAGCCAAGATTCTTTAACATCTCTAAGAAAATAAAACATAAGCATCTTTTAAAGTCAAGCTCATTTGATGATTAAAATATCGTGTGACGTATGAATTAAGATATGATACATATTAGCTTCATTAAGATATGAACTATAATCTTTTTTAATTCTCCAATGGACTATGATCTACTTTACTGAAAGATAAGAATTTAAGTTAATTAGACTTGATAGGTTTATATAAGAATTTTTTTAAATCGATTTCCCACAAATTTTTAAAAAAAAAAAAAAAAAAAAAAAAAAAAAAAAAAACTTTTTCCGAAGTTAAAGTAATAATTCATTATTTACACATAATTGTCAATCAAAATATTATAAAAAGCTTAAGCTTAAGAAATTTATTATTCATAACAATGCATAACAATTATTTTTTAAAGTTTCATTAACACGTTTTTTAAGTGTAGTTAAAATTCTTAAAGGGACTATTAGAAATTTGATTTTATAATCAACTCTAAGCTTCATTAAAATCCGGGAATACGGTTGAACCCAAAAAACATGACATAGAAGCTGTACCAGTTAAATACAAACTGTAGTACCCGACATTAAACGGGAAAAAAAAACAACACCGGAAAAAAATTCATTCAAGCTCGATTTTTGAAAATTAAGGAATTAAATGATCGACTGAACATCTATTCTGATGTAATTAACAATTTTAAAAAAAATATTAAATATATAATGATTAATTTTAAGCTTATAGAAAAATCCTTTATTCACTTGATACTTTTTAATTATTACTTAACTCTTAAGTACTAAAAATTTTATTCATTCCAATAATTACGCTTTCGTATATTCTGACACAGATAATATTTCTTCAGAAAATGAATATTCGTTTTAAATGGGAATGAAATAATATACTTCATCCGTTCTATTAATAATTTTGCTTATTTTAAGAAAGTTCAATTTTAATCTATATATTTTGAAAATAAATTATTTTTTAAAGCGTACCTCATATCACCACTTAGCGTTTCAGTTTCACTACTTTTCATGTCATTGTTAAGAGGATTTTTTTTCCGGGTGCATTTTTTTCAGGGACTTCTTTTAAGAGTTGTTTTTTCTGGTGTCTTTTTATCGGTTGTTTTCCGGATCTTTTGTTCGAGACGGCAAATGGATAATCCTGGTTTTATAGTATTTCTTCCATTGCTTAGACAGAAAAGAAAATCAAATGTTCACCCTTAGCATCAATACCAGAGTTAATAAATTATGAATTTTACTTTATTTTTTCATCACTATTTTTTTAAACTAATCAGAGAGCATTCAGAACTCAACTGGTGTCAAAACTTTCGAATCAGGAAAAGCGTTTTCTTCCATGAAAATTCGCACAGCCCTTTATGTGCCCATCCGCTTTTCATAGATAGGATTGGTGTTATCGTGATAGGAAGAGGCAGAGTGATTCACTGGAGAAAGAAAAAGATATTCACATGGATTGCACACAGTTCTGGGGATTATCAAGGTCTCCATTCCTGTGACAGAGGTCGCCATTTCGGGTCACACGAGCTGGAGGCATCTGCTTGTAATTAATACCGACTGCCATAAAGCTGGGATTTTACGCCCTAAGACGATTTTGGTGGTTTTTGGTCTATGTCGTTCTGACTTTTGGAGGCCACATAAAAGGCTGGAGATATGACTGCTTCGATATGTGCTTTGAAAATGTCTGAACAAAACTTAAACAGTACATTAATAAAAATGAGATAAAAAAGACAAGAATATGAAAAAAGGAAGAAAATGCTAAAAAATCATGAAGATCAAGCCTTTTTCTAAGAGGAATGTAATTTCTTATTTGAGGTAAATGAAAATTTCTGCCCCTTTTTTGTTTTTATTTGTGAAAACTTAAAACACAAGCTTCTAACTTCCGAAGGTTTTCTTTATGATAACTTGATACTAAGGTTTTTTTTTTATGTTAGGGCTTTTTACGTAAGTAAGTGCTTAAGTGATTCAGTAAATAAGTGTTATTTTTATCGCTAAATCAAAATGTTACTCAAGACTCAATGAAAAACCAATTATGGAGATACCACTGGTACTGCGAATACACTGTAAAAGTTAAACAATTTTCAAATTATTTGTAAAGTGCAGTTAGAGCGTGTTCAAATTGTGGCAGTCTTAAAATGGAACTAAGGTGAATAAGTTTTGCACTTCGAAACTTTGATTACACGACAGCATGATTCAACTTGATTCGAAACATGGTTTGATTTTTAACACGTTATTAGAGTTTCTTCCCAACAAATTTACACCGAATTATGGTTTAAGGTAGTGATATCAAGGTTAATTTTTGAATTGTTTTTTCTGAAGGTACAGTATTTGGTACAACAGAATATCAACCTGGCCACCCCACCAAAACTAGGATCTATTTTAAGATCTGGGTTCAAGATTATGAATTTTTGTTTCACCTATACTATTTTACCTGAACTTAAAAATTTTTTTAAACCTTATGTTTAAACTATTTTAAAAAAAATTTGTAATTAAAACTGCTGGTAAAAAATTAAAGAAAAGTAACTCAGTCACGTATGCATTTAATTTAATTTAGAATTATAACAAATTTAAAATGCTCCATCAAAATAAGGATATACCCTTAAGCACCCAACAACAAACTTTTAAAAATAAACAATGGTATTAATTACACCTTAATCATACACAAATAGAATTTCCAAACTAAGTTTTTTTTGGATTTTAATTTTTAACGTTTCAAATGTCAACAAAAATATTTTTTTTCAGGACACTTGAAAAAGAACACAAATCAAAGTTCTTTCACACTGCCAACAATGTACATAATTAAGTGAAGATTTTTCACACGAAACTGATGAAGAAAAAGTAATTTAAGTTGGCCAATAGCAAAGAAATGCATTCTAACAAACTTCCTAACTACAGTTCCTAATTATTTGAAAATCAAGCACACTATCAGTAGTGCTATTACTAATTTAAAAAGATGCAGCATTCTTTCAGAGGGGGACTATTTTGCCTTTTCTTCAACTCTTTCTAGCAGATCCCTTATACCAAAAATGCTAAAGAGTTTATTCTCGGTTAATTGAATTCCAACACTATTTAGGGCGTATGCTGGTGAGAATTAGTTTTAAATTTCTCAGCCCCCCCTTTTCGGTTATTTATACTGATTTTCAAAAGGCAGAAGCTTGCTAACGAGTCCTTTTCAAGGGAAGGTTCTAGATGCGGGGGTGAATGAATAAAAATCCCGGCCTCTGCCGGTAGAAAGGTTAAAAAAAAAGGGCGAACTGTTAATGAAATCATTAATGCACCGGAAGAAAGGCTAAGAAAAGAGGGGGAAGGCATAGAAAAAGCCAGCGACCACATTTCGAAAGTTCTCTAGTGGACTCTTCCCTAATGAGAAAGGGGGTGGTGAGGAGGGGTAGACGACACTAGTGACATTAAACTATAATTAGTCTGATTGACAGACCAGTAGGGTGGATCTTCTATTTTAGCCAGAACTGAGAATGCGCCTAATTCGAGTGAGACAGAGAAGTAGCGCCAGATCTTAATAGCTCCATTCCCTACCTAATCACTTCAATGCTTTCGTCAATGGAAAGGGCTCTGTGGCTGTGGGCCCTCCTTTCAAACTCAACAATCCCCCCGTTTCCATCTATTTTTTTTCCACCAAAGCTTTTTCTCTTTTTCCTTTTAAAGCACTCTTCTCTGCTTTTCGTTTTATTGCGCTCGATTCTCTGTTAATAATGAGAAGTATCTCTTCATTATATAGTAACCACATCTCCAGAAAAGGGGGTTTTGCTCTCTTTTTCTTTTTATCACCCCCCTTTTCAGGATACTATCGATAAATAAGCTTAAATTGCACCATTCTTTCTATAGCATCTTCACTTCTTAGATTAGAGCAGATCAGGGCGAAGACAAATAGAGAAAAGAGAAAAAGACGTAAAAAAATGTTTAGAAGTTGAAAAGAGAAGGACTGTATAAGGGGTGCACAAAAAATATATACAGGTGCTGAAAAGATGGAGGGGGAGAGGCTTCCTATTGTCATTGCTAAGCAAACTGTATCGTAGTATCTTCCCCAAGTGTCTAAAGCAAAAACACTTGATTGGTAGATTTGCACAAACAGTTTGCAAAATTCAGAAGAAAGGAAGGTAATAATACAAGTTAAGAAAAGGCTACAGTAACACATTAGACATTAGGTAGAAAGAAGAAAGATGGAGGCAAATAAATAAGTAAATTGAAGAACAATCCGCTTTGATTAGTCAGGTTCTTTGTGTTCGTTTAAATTTTTTTTTCACTTTTCATCAGCTGTTCTTTCTGGCGTGAATGCACTTTCGCTGCCGTCTAGGGAAATCACCATATTAACTCAAATTCCAAAGAATTTCGGGTCCATTTGCATAGATTGAGCTTTTAGTAGTAGATTATTACTGTTTGAAAAGCGTTAACTACGTTTTTAGACAAGAAACACTTTTTCTGAGTTTTCGAACTGTATAGGAGCTGAATAAAAAACAAACTAGTCTTTAAATGGGTCATTCATTTTAATAGAATGTAATCTAAAAATGATGCAAAACATTCACAAACTAAAATGCCATGTATATGTTATTGTTAGATAGAGAAATCTGACTGTCATTCTCTGGTAAATGTCAACATTCACACGCTAACTTTCGAATACAATTGAAACGTTTGATCATTATTTCTTACTTAAAACGGCGAATGTCAATATTCACCTATCAATGATGAAAGTGAAGAATTATGCTATAAGTAATTTTTTTTTCTTCATTATTCAACGTTAATGTCGACATTAGACGATGCAAGTATGAAATAATGCTATAATAAATATTTCAGGGACATACCAAAATGACTTCGTGAATGCTGATTTTCATCAAATATAGACTAAATATTCATACACTATATGCTGTTGTAAAAAAAAAAAAAAAAAAAAAAAAAAAAAAAAAAATAGATATTCCATAACAATTTAACAGCAACATATGTACGAAGCACTCAAATGTATTCAGAGCACTCAAATGTTTAAAATATTTTTTTTTAAAAATAATTCAGTACAACTGATTTATATATATTTTTTAAATCCATTTCTTATTCTCACTTTTTTATAAAATATATAGCGTTTTCTAATAATATATGCGTCTTACATACACTCTATTAGATAATTAAAAAATTAAGGTAAAAACCAGATGATTTTATGAAAAAAACCAGACTTGAGTTGAATTCTTATTTTAAAACAAATTTCAAAAATTGTTAATTGAAAATTGATTTAATGATTTAAATGATTTCTAGTTTCTGCCATATTATTTTAATATTGTCTATAAAAATATAGGTCAAACTACTAAAATTTGGGTGTTAAAAAATAAACTATCCACAGCATTTAAACTATAGATCTAGAACATCTTTGAAGTGTAAAAAAAAAACAAAGTCGAGAATATGGTGACACAATGGGAACTACATTTTTAGAAGATAGGTTAAAAATAAAAATTTCCTAATTTAATTTTCCCACTGCAAAGATGGCAATTGAGGGCAAAATAAAAGAGGTAATACATTTCCTGAGCAGTCTTCCGCTTCAAAAACATTAAAAAAGATCGATATGACTCATTGAAAGTGGATGAAAAAAATAGGTATAAATGAATTGTCAAACCCGTTGGGATTTTACGGGAAGGTTTATGAGCCATGTGTACAAAAATTTAAAAACAAAAGCTCAAAAGAAATTATTAAATAAGTAGGGAGCACCAAGGGATCGAAATTATTGAATGCGGTGTTTTAAACAAAGGAGTGAGATTTTTCAATAATTTTTGCTGCCTTTTTGTAGCGGCGGACAATAAGCACTTTCAAGTAACACATCGTTTTAGTCGCATAAATACTTAAATGCCATTATTAAATAGCTTATAATCCTTTGAATATTACGACACTTAGAATAAGAGGGCACAAGGGAAAATTATTATTTGAAAAAGAGTACAAATTAGAGAACTAGGGTAATTTATATTGTAAGCTATAATAACATACTGTGAATTTAAAATAAAAAAACGATATATTAAAGATTTATTTTTAAAATAAGATAGAGCGATGATAGAACTTTTCAGTGGTATTATATTTTAATTAGTTTTTTATTTCCATTTATAAATGAATACTTATTGGTTTAATTTTGAAAACTTTTATCTATCAGAGATGTATTTATACACACACACACATATATATATGATAAAAAGATGTTTCATATGATATCCAATAAGTTCGATTATTTGAAATTTTATAGGTTGCTTTAATGTTTTAAATTTTAATGTTTTAAAGTTTTTAAATTTTGTATCTTAGGGGTTATTAGAGGTAATGATTTTGTATCTAAAAACTAATTTTGCAGTAGAAAATGAGCTGTTTTATAGTCTAAATGATTTAATTTTTTAAGTAAATGATGAGTCATTACCAAAGCGCTTCGACACAAATTACCAGGATTTTGATGTTCCCACAGAGCAGGAAATGTGGTATATTTTACTATATTCTGGTAGTTTCGACCGTGTCTTTTTTCTAAGTGTTATAAATAATATAAAAATTTATAATGATTTTCAATAATAATTTGAGTCGAAAAAAATACATCAGCATCTCTTGAGAGATAGTCTTGAAAGACTATGTTAAAATATACGAAATGTCTTGACCGTCAGATATTTAATGTTTAAACTCAACAGAACTAAAGAAAAAAAAATTCAGATACTTTGTTATTCAATTTATTAAGTAAAAATATTAAAAAAAAATTTTTTTTTTCTCAAATGTTAAGCTAAACTAATGAAATCGAAAGGAAAATTTCAATTTTTAAGTTCTGAAGTTTAACTTTATTCCGCTATCTCGTACCTCCTTAACATTAAGCTTAATAATCAGAAGAAAAAATAAATTTCAGAAAAATTAAATATTAGAAAGAAAAAACTAGATTTGCATCATAATAAATAAATTTACAGCAATCTTCAATAATTATTAGACAAAAAAAAAAAAAAAAATAATAATAATAATAAAAAAAAAAAATACCCCGTCTCATCAATTTAAATACAAAACATGTAAAAAAGAATTAAGCAATACACAATTGATTTTTTCCCCCTATACTGTTTTTAAGCGTTAAATTCTTGGAAGACTATATTAAGATATGAACTGTTAGATATTAAATGCTTCCTGTCTGAATTCGACAAAATCGAAAAACAAAATATCAGATTGTAATGTATTTACTAGAATGTTGAAGAGTTAGATTAAATAAAAAATTTTATGAATTTTTTCTTCTCAAATTTTAAACTAAATGAATGAAATCGAAAGGAAATTTTTAATTTAAGTTTTAAGGTTTTACTTTCTTCCGCCGTTTTTTAACTCTTTAATATTAAATGCCTAATGATTAGAAAGAAAAATAAATTTCAGAGGAATGAAATATTAGAATGTAAAAAGCAGTGATGTGTCATAATAAAGAAATTTACAGTGATCTTCAACAATAATTAGAAACGAAAAAAATACCACGTCTCATTAGTTTAAATGCGAAACATGTAAAAAATAATTAAGCAATACACAATTGATAATTTTTTTTCTAGCTTCTTTTAAGCGTTAAAGTCTTGAAGAACTATGTTAAAATATGCTTAAAGTCTGGACCGTCAGATATTTAATGATCGAACTAGACAGAATTAAAAACTCTCAGTTACTATGCTAATGTATTTAGGGGCTATTTTTTCTGTTATTGGATTATGTTTTTTCTAACAGCATAAAAAAACCTCATATTATAATCCAGTTAACAGTGTGACTTTAATTACTATTTTGCACATTCATGATTAATAAAAAATCTGGTTTAAGCTTTCAGAAAGTGACCGTGAAAAAAAATTTTAAAACAAGTGAAATAAAATGTAGGTGTATAAAAAAAAGCATTAGAAATAGCAGAAAAAAATTTCTCTAATATGAAAATACAATATATTCTATCAAGAATCTTAAGATGGTGCTAGTGATATTGTGTATAAAATAAATGACAAAAATAAATACTAAATATAAACTTTTAATTATACATTTTTTACATTTTAAATTTTTCTTTATAATTTTTTCTTTAATAGAGGGTAAGTATTAAATAACTTTTTCTTCTTTGTACTACGAAATTTAGACATTTTATTTTTTACCCATATTTATACGAATTTTATACAAATGGCAACAATTTCACGAATTTCAAAAAACAACAAGAAAAAAAAAGTCTTAAACGTATGGTAAAAATTTCCGGAAGCAGTTTTTACTTTACTTCACAATAGAGTTAATTATGTGTATTGAGCGCCTAGCGTTTAAAATTTAGGATTTCTAGTTCATTAAAAATAAATGTGAAGCACAATAATTATTTAAATATTGTATCAAATTAAATTACGAACTGTAATATATAATAATTTCACTCATGCTTTGGTTAATTACCGTATTAATGATAAGATTTTTTATCAAAAGGGTTTTTAACAAAGATTGAGCCTATTACTGCAAAATCGACCACGATTTAAAAATCCATCAGAAATTTGATCCCCTTCCCTTAATTGCGATAATATGACGCTTTCATAAAAGTTCAGCAACAGGTATGAAGGTTTTCATAAAATTGAAAAAGGGAGAAAAAAAATGATTTCGTTTATATCCATGGCAAAAAAAGAAAAAAAAAATCGAAAAGAAGACATCTGCTAACTTTAGTTCAACATAATTGGCCGGGTAATATCTAGATATCACCAAAAAGATGAATTTAATGACTCTGTTGAAGGCTGAACTCCTAATATTGAAAATGACTTTTTCCAAAAGCATTAAGCGAAACTCCAGTAGAGACTCGATGATTTCCGATGACTGATTGGCTTCAAGTTAGATTGGAAGGTGATTGGGTAGGTAGGGCTCTTCTGTTGGTAAATGTTCTATTTTTTACTTCCCATTTGTTTATATAGTAAGCTCTATACACACTAAGAAAAATGACAAACTACTACATGTAGTCATAGTAACAAAAACCGCGCTGGGACTAAGGGGAAAAAATAGTCCACGCTAATGGTTCATTAATGCTTGAACCCGAATATGAGATACGACGATGAGAGATTCACTAATTCGTACAGAGGGGGATATGATCTGTCATGTGTAGGTGGAAGATAAGTTGAAATATGGGACCAATAATTAGTTCACTTCCCAGTTTCGGTAAAATACCAACAAAGTCAATGATGGCTATGTAGTAGGAAAGCAAATCAAACTGTTATTCGCCCGATTTCTTGTTCAGATTTTATTATAAAACCAATAAATGGAATAAAATTTTAATTAAAAAAATACAATCAAATTGAATATTAACTTGAAGAAAATATTATACTTATAAAAATATATTTGATGTTTCGCAGCAATTTTCGGGGCAGTCAGGATAATTTTCATTAGTCTTGAAGCAGCAATCTTAGCACTTCTAGAGTAATTTGGAACGGCAGTTTTGCACTTTCGAACTATTTGGAGCCAACTGCAACTTTATAAAAATCTCCTGTTTAGGAGCAGGTTGGAAAGAATTTTGTAATTTTGGGAGCAGTTTAAAAAATTTGATTTTCGTTAATCTTACAACATCAATTTTTACTCTTTCAGAGCAATTTGAAACGAAGTTTTTGTGGTTTGGAACCATTTAGAACATAAGTTTCACTAAATTTTGAATTATGAAAAAAGAAAAATAATAATCAAGTGAAACTTTGTAAGCATTGCATGTTTTGGAGCTGATAAAAACAAATTTAGTAGTTTTTAGAGTAGTTTGTTTGTAAGCAATTGTCATCAGTGTTGGAGCAATTTGATAGTTGGAACCATTCTTGTTTAAAAAGTCTAGAGCAATATTGCAACAGAAAAATAACCATTTTAGAGTAGATTCGGCTAAAATTTTCACTAATTTTAGTAAAAAAAATAAATAAATAAATAAATAATGTAAATAAACAATTAAAAAAAATTTCAATGGTAAACTGATTACAACATGAATTATATTGAATTAGTCAGAATAGTAAATGAAAAAAGTAAGCATAAACTAAACTTATTGTATTTCTAAAAATAATAAATGTTACAAAAATTTTTAAGAATTTAATCGTAATGATATCAATACTGAAATAAATTAACCACCATTTAAAAATCGAGTTTTATTGAAAAATACTTCAGAAACGGCTATTTTATTTTATTATTATTATTTTTTACTTGAACTGAAATACAAAAAAAAGTAAATTATAAGTTAAGAAGAAATATTTTCTGTTAGTTTTGACAAAATACAAATAGTGATTTGGGAATATTTTTAAAAATCTAATTAATAAGAAAGCTCACATAAGGTTTTGATAGAAAAATAAATTCCAAGTATTATTTTCTGGAGACAAATGTGAATGTGGAAAAAATATTTTTCAATTATTTCGAGAGGAAATGCTTTTTTTTTTCTTTTTCAACTTAAAGCTTGAAAGGACGATTCAATTTTACCTCGATAAAAATAGAAAAAGAGGGGTGGGATAAGTTAGGAAAAGTAAGAAAGAGCAAAGTGTATTTTTAAATACGGTTTTCTTTTACACTTCAATCATAAGCATAAATCGGTAGCATTTCGAGAGTTCAAAACTACCTCGCAAAAAAAGTAAAAAGGAATTATTTACCCCATATGATATTAAATGAAAAATTGCGTGTAAAATAAAAAGTATTAAAAAACAACGACTGATTGATTATGAGAGGGGTGAAAGATATGGAATCTAATCAAGTGAAACCTGAAATCTATAACCTTAAATCCCGGATAAAAATAGTAAAAATTTAATAAAAGAAATATAGCCGTTCTTAGTACAAAAAAAAAATAGAAGGATAAAACCTGAAATGAAACCTACAGCACTATTTCAATCCAATCATGTTTAGAAAAACATACAATAAAAATTCAGCAGGAAATAATAGAAAAAAAATAATTTTTGTACAAAAGCTTCTAAAAACTCTAGAATACAAGCTACAAGCTTTTCTAAACTAATAATATGATGCAAAAGTAAAAATATTATACTTTTAATATTTTTCAACCACATTACTATTTGATAAGTAAAGTATTTAGTGACGTTTTACTTTAAAATAGGGTACCTCCGGATTTTCATTTTATATTAAATAATTATAATACTATATTATATGTTATTGTACTGCTATATTTATTTGTATTATTATATTTTTATTGTTATACTGTTATTGTTATGCTGTTTTTGCTGTTTAAAAAACATTTTGTATCCCTATTGCGCTTTAATATAAAAAATTAAGAATTAATTAAATTACAAATACTTATCCATCGTTTTGAAAATGGAGCAAAAGAAAGCGGATTCCTAGAATCAGATTTAAAGCCCTGCCTCCAATGTTAACTTACAAAAAATTATAAGAGTACTTATTCTCTATTTACTAAGTCTTAATATTTTGGAAAGGTTTTGCTTCATTTTATTCATTAAAATGTCTTTTAAGGATCTAAGGTATCAAATTTTTGTAAACCATTCTTAAGGTTTTAAGTATTTAAAAAAAAAAAAAATATTCGAAGCTTCTATAGTAATTTAATTCAAGATTGACGAAGTTTAAAAATACTTAAAACATTGAAAATTAAAACTTTGTTGACCAAGCTTCATAAAAAAAACTTCAATGAATAAACGGAATAAAAAACTACTCAAAAATATTAATTAATGAATTATTAAATGAGGAATTAGTTTTTATGCCTTTCTCTATCTGTTATCATGGGAGATGGGATTAATAGAATCCAACTATAGGACACACTTAATACAATAAATTATAGTGGTTTAAACATATGAATCTCTATTTTAGAGTAGTATGTTTAAATGTTTAAAATAATGACGCAAATACATAAAAAAGAGATTTTTGTATATATATATATATATATATTGGTATCCCGTATCTCAGATGTATCCAGTAATATATCTAATGTATACTATAGAGTACACAGATTGAAAGAAATGTAGTTTAACAACCATTTTAAAAAGTATTTATTTTAAAAAGTTTTCAAAATAAAAAAAAAATAGTCAATACAATTGATGATGGAAAAAAACAGTTTGAGTTTGGAGGATATTTTTTTAAAAAAATAAGAGGCTGTTTGGGGCAAGCTTCAAAATATAATCACGATCCGTTTTCTTTGAAATTATCACAATTCAATGGAGTACATTTGTTTGCAATAATCACGCTTTATGTATAAGGGGTTTTCAAAATAAACGTTTTGTAGAGAAACCCATTTCTATTACAGCATTGTAATATAACAAACAGTTGAAGATTATTCGTGAAACATTGTTCATCAAGAACTTGCTTAGATCGAAGCGCTAATTACGGTTGAAGGTATTTTTTTTAATTCATTAGCACAGAACTCATTTAATCACATACGGCAGTGATGGGATAGGGCAGCTGTGCTTTTTCAAGCTTTTCATAGAAATGATAAAGAAAAGAGAAGAAAAAGAAAGGCTTTTTCTTCAGCATTGCTCTCTCACACACACATGTATCGTGTTATTAATTCCAGATTCTGGGACATTATTAAAAGATTCGTGTTTATCTTCGTGAAGTTTATGAGTTATGGATAGATGAGAAAAGGGTATGAAATAATTAATAAATCTTTCGTCTTCACTCCTTCAACTACAACTGAAGATATTGCAACACGCTACAAGGATAGTGGAATTTATACAGCATTAACCTGGTGAAGGCTTGACGTTTTTTTTTTTTTTTTTTTCCTGCCAGTAATTAATAATATTAGCGGAACTGAGGTGAAAATTAAAACAATACAAACATACAAGAATGCTAGAAGTTGGCCTTACGAACTCTGACTTTAGATATTAGGTTGTATGTCATCATGATTTTAAAAAATATTACCATTTTAAGATCATTTCTATCATTTTATGTAACGAAATACTCCAAACAACGAAGAGCTAGAAACTTAAGTTTAAAAAAAAAATGCGTTTTAAATTATTATTTATTACTTATTTATATATTAGGCTTTATAGCAAATAAAATATTTTTCCAGACATTAATGTATAAGTATTTATTCCAGTACGAATACAATTAATAAGTTAATACTGGATGAATAAAAAAATAATCTCAATAATGAAAGATGATTTTGTAGGTTTCAAGGTACTTAGCTGGAAAGATCTTTGAAAAACAATCCAAATTTGTGGCTAACATTAGTTATCCTGACTATATTAATCTGTAAATTGTCTAGAAATTTTGAACTCTAAAGATTTTGCAACCAATTATTAGACTATTTAATTCTTTTTACACAGCTCAATCATGAAAAAAAAAAAACTTTATGGTTAACGTTGCGTAAAATTTAGAAAAGGAATTCGGGCCTGAAATATCTTGTAACTTATTATTAGACATTAGAGAATTTCATATGCTTACGCAGTTCATAACATAAACAAATATTCTATAGTGAACGCAGGTTATATTTACGTATTTTTTGTATTTGAATTATAATTTGAAACATGAAATCACTAGTCATCTTTGGCTTACTTTCAAACTGCACGGAGAAAAAAATTCTGGTAAAATTACTGTACTATATGGTAACATTTCTTTTGGGGAAAAAACAAACAAACATAATTCTCGTAATAAAACAAAAAATAGGGTGTTTAAACCATTCTATTTGGAATTTTTTCCCGTTCATATGATAATGGTTTACTGAAAATTCTGTTTTCAAACTTATAGTTCTTATTACGACACATTTAGTAAAAAATACAAAACTGAAAAGTAAATTTAACTGAATAAATAGTTCTGAATGTCTGCTCAAAGGTATGATAAAATTATCAAATTTTGCGATATTTACCAAATTTCCCCACATATTATATCACTATATCTTATTTTTAATTTTACCAAAATCATTACCAAAGCACTTCAGTAAAAATTACCGAGCAATTCGTTGTTCCTTTTGCAATTACAATTTGTTGTTCTTACTTTTTTTCTCGGTGTATTCTCCGCTAGAGTTTTAAATTAAAGATAAAGAATCAAATAGTTTTTATCAGTGCAAAAAAATCATTAAACAAAGAATTAAAATAAATAAATAATTAAATAAATACGTTTAAAGTAGGAAAAATTAAATTCTAGAATGTTACTACAGAAAAAAGGGTTTCTTTTTAAAAAAACACGTTAAATTTTAGTCTTTCTCACTAACTATTGCAATTAACATCTTTCAATAAGCCGAAACTATTTCCAATTACAAACTAGTACAGGTTTTTGCTCTTTGATAGAAAGAAACAAAGGTATTTCCATATATTATTTCAAGTATCCATATTTATTTCTTAAAATTTTATTGAGTTGAAAGGTTAAAAAAAAAAATAAAAAAAAAAAAAAAAAAGTCAAAATCAAAGTCGAAACTTTTTTCTGCAAGAAGCAGTAGTTTTGCTTGTCAGAAGTTGAAGATAGCATTGAAAAATATTAAAGAGCAAGCCCCGGAACTAAGTCTTATCGGTAAGGCGTTATTCTATTGATTTAAAGCCGGCTCAAATCTTTCTCCCACATTCACTAATGGGCAATTCTCACAAACAGATGTCTTTGACTTGGATCTAACGATCAGAGAGTCAGCATCTTCTAAAGAAGATTTTTAAGTAAGAAAAAGCTACAGATATGGGGCAAATAATTAAGATAGAAAACGGGCTGAAATGAAGAGGAGTGGATAAAGACAAATGAAAACCCAGTTTTAATGCATACAGATGTCTTGCAGGAGCTTCACTGATTGCTGGACCTAATGAGAAATAAGAAGTTTCTTAACGGAAGGGAGCCATTCCTTCTTGTTGCTTATCTTCTCTTTTGAATGCTATCAAAATGATAAAGAGTAGCGAAGATAAACCCCGCTATGGATGAAGGAATTTAAGAAGAAATTACTGGCTACAAAGATATCAATCGCGATACCAAAGACAAGAAGGCAGAAAAAAAAGTATTGATTAGGTAATTACGCGCTAGAAGAGATAGTCGAGCCCTATGGACAGGTGGCGTTCTTTAGTTTGGGAGGATTAAAGATTTACTTACACTTAAGATGCATATACAAGAGGGCCATCAAAATGAATAGTGCTTTATGGGATGTAATAAATACGCAGCATTAACGATGCGCGGGCTCACCGGAACCTGATGAAATAGTACGCGTAAATAGTATGCTGTTTGTGAGGAATAATTTAATAGAAAATTTGAGACAGCTTGAAAAATCTGCATAATTAAAAATGATAAATATAACTAAACTGATGCGTGAGTCAAGATAAAAGTTTGTTTATTTCTTTTAAATTTTTTAATGCTAGTAAAGTTTTTCTTGTCTTTCTTTTAATCTGTTGGACTATTGTATTTGAATAGGTTATATTCAATAACAAATGTTCACATTTCAAAATAAGTGCTTGATTGTTATTTCACACCAACAAATTTCTTTGAGTAGCTTATATTACTATAGAAATGTTCCTTTTCTTATGTAATCGTTGTTGTATCGTCAAGTTTATTTGAGTATTTTATATTGAATTAGAAATGTTCTCTTTCCAAAACAAATTTCTTCTTTGATAGTTGTTTTGCATCCTCGGATTTATTTAAGTAACTAATATTCTATTAAAAATGTTCACTTTTCAAAATAAATATCTTATTTGCTCGTTGTTTTTCACCATGAAATTTATGTGAGTAGCTTACATTCCATTTAAAATGTTTTTCAAATAGAACTATATGAATCGCAATTGATCGTTGTTTAGTATAATCTAATTTGAATTTGCGATCGTTTTGAAGATTAAAAATAAATATCAAAATATTACAAAATAGTAGTAAATTCCAAATTTCGAAACCATTAAATTCTAAAAAATGAAACAACACAAATCTCTTAATTAAACGTCCTTAACGTAGGCTTAGTAAAGTTTAATTTTTTAATAAAACTATGTCATTCAATAACCCTTAACATGCCTTATACATTTTACTATAAGTTCATTAAAACGTACAGGGCTTTATTATTTTAATAACAAAAGTGAAATGATTATTACTTAATAATTCTCTTCACACTTTTATTTAAGATTTTTTTTAAAAATAAATCTTCAGTCATAACAAACACTTTACAGCTCGTATTCTGGTAAATTATGAGTTAATAATTACGAGCAATTCATAGACTACTAGTATCGTGCAAATGAAAAGGCATTTATTGATTTCCATTTTTGTAGATATTTGAGATAACGCCAATTTAATAAGTTTATTAATAAGTATCTTTAATTTTTTGCACTTGTCAAAATCATTAGTTTTATTACCTTTCATTGCAGAAATTTATCCTGTTATCATTTAAACAAAAGTTTTCCTCATCATTATTTTTAATAGCTTCCATTTTATACATTTGCCTTTTAATCATTTCAATTTCTCGTTATTTCGCATACGAAGTATTTTGCCTTGAAATATAAACAACTTTTGAGAGAATTTTCTAATAGAGAATATAGCTAACGAGAATATAACTAACGAGAATATAGCTAACGAGAATATAACTAACGAGAATATAGCTATATGAGAATACAGTTATAGCTATACGATACGATAATACAACTATACGAGAATATAAAAATATAGCTATGATATTTTAAAGGAAGTAAACACATTCATAATGACGAGGATAACCGATTATTAGGTTTCATACTCCTAAGTGTAATTACCAGCCAAAAATAATAACATCAAAGCCTCATGGTAAATACACATTGAAACATTTTGAATTTAAAAAAAAAACATATAAAAAAATTAAAAAGAAAGATTTATTAATTAAGAAAGTTATTAAAGCTCAATTCATTAAATGAACATTTGTTTAGTTGATAATCTAAAGTGATTCTTCATGAATTGTCCATTAAATGAAAAAGTTCCACATTTCACATGAAAGAAAATCGAAATTCGAGCACAAGTTAAAAGACTTAAGAAAGATAACGATCTTAATTATCTGTTTCCAGTGATTTAATAAAAAGAAACACTGTTTCAACTTTAATAATCGCTTTATAATAATAATGAGGAAATCGTGATACATGCTATGTAACTCTTAACAACTAAGCTTTATATAAAGCCAGCAAGAAATTCGAATCCACATTAAATTCTCCCTGATAATAATTTAAAATTTCTTTCTAGATGAAAGAAATCATCACTAAGTAATATTTTTTCCCCTCAAAAGCAGGGCGAAAGTGGGATGTTATCATATACGCTTGGTGAATTTCTGATCTAGTGCAACTATTAAGAGCATATGCAGTGGAATTTAATCCTTTGGTGCGTTTTGCATGTTTTAAAATCTCACATGATGTAGAGGCAAGAAAGGGGGAAAAGGAAACTCCAGTTCCCATACTGCAATTAGTAAATCTACACCTTGTCATATGGAACATGATATTATCTTAGGAGGTCATTAAAACCATGTTCAAACCCTCCCCACCAAGGAATATAAGACAAGTCAGCCAAATTTTTCGTGCTGATATAGATGCTATCTTAGCTGCTAAAATAACACTAGATAATTTTTTGGTTCTCCACCTAATTAATAAAAATTGTTTTCTTTTCGTTCGGATTTTTATCTCGGTTGATTATCAGAGAAAATTTTCTCCCCGACCAAGAGGTTCTTTTGTTAATGGAATGGGAGTTTTTTTTTTTTTTGTCACCAGATAAAGATTTTAAATAGGAAGTAAAGTTTGAAAGTAGGTAGAATTACATCAGAAATGAGATGGATTACGTAGAAATGAAATCGTTGCAGTTGCATCACTGATGCAGACGAAAATGTGATTCAGGTGCAAACTTCTTCAATGGTTCCAACTAAATAATATAAAATAACAGCATGGTTCAAAATTTATGTTAAATTCTAGACAGAACTTTTGTTTCATCCCTTAAAAATACAAAAGCAGAGTATGAAATGTCATAAATAAATACATAAATAACAGCAAAGGAAAATATTTTTATTTCATCAACTAAACAAGGAAACTCAAATTTTTGGGCTTTTAATGCAGTCTAAAAATTTTAATTCAAAGCTTAAAACAAAGCCATTTTTAGTAAGACTTAAAAATAAATGTATAAACTATAAACTCTACTAATAGTTCAAAGTTTAAGTGAAATGTTCTGTGGAATTAATAACAGTAAAATTAAGTTCGAATAAGTAAGCATAAACATAGTAAAAAGAGAACGCTTGGAGAAAGCTACTGCTTTTGTAACAGCTTTCTTATTATATACATCCTCAATATCTAGATTGATTTTTTTAACACATATTTTTTAAAAATAAATAAAAAAACTGAAACGAATAATATTTACTAAACAAAAAAATATTAATCCATTTTCCTTTTATTTTTTAAGCTACAGTTCTCAAAACATTTGACAAACCAGGAATTACCCAGATGTGAATTCCACAATTTTCTTATATTAAACTAAGTTAAGACAACATACAAAAACAAAACAGAGTGATTAAATTTCCAAAGAAATCTAGAATTGAAAAAGGAAATATGCATTTGTCCAGCCTATATAAGCGTAGGTGGCGTAGGAGGTATTTCTAAGCTTGAATTTTAGTCAGTAAGACTGTTCAACTAAGTGTCATCAGATGCATTTGACGGCGTTGGAGGAAGAAAATATGACAGGATTTATTGCCTTCACAGCCGTCCTCTTTGTGCAGCTGGGTTTTAAGACATATTTATATCCCCACCACCATTTTCTGAACTCTCTTTAAGTTTCAAACTCAATGAAGATGTGTGATATTTAACACGTGCGACTTTTTATCAAATTAAATCAACTCCAGATCTCGTCTTGTATTGTAAGAAAGCAACAGGATATACCTCATTACAGATATGAATAAAAGAATGACCAACATGTCATGCTTTAAGATGTTTTGTAAAAGCAGATCCATAAATAATGTAATTGTGCTTTCAATTATGTTTAAACTACATTCTAAGAAAAATCAGCTCAAGGTTGAAACATATCCGTAGAACCATCATATTGTGCAGATTTGCTGTAATGTTTGTGTATTGAGAACAACTATTAAAAATAGTTTAAAAAAATGTTTACCAAAATTGCTTATCATAAATTGAATATGTATAATATAATTATGGATTATTGTTTGTTACTTAGTATATCTTTAAAGAATTTATTCAGATTGAAATACTAAAACATATTATTAATTTAAAATTAAAATTGGTCCGATAACTGAAAAAATATTTAAAAAGTATTTAAAGTAATAATGTTTCTATTAGTGAAGTGAAAAATATTCTAATTCATTCTGACACTTGTCAAAAGAACGAGACTATTTTTTTGTCGAGCATATGCTTGATTTTATATTTTGGAAAAATAAAAATATTTGGACTGGATATTAATTTTTCCCAGGGTGTAGTTTAAAAATTTTTTAATGCATTATTATTTAATGCGTAATAATTTCATATAGAGCACTGGGATTTTTCAAAACCTCATTCGTTGTAATTATTATGCATTTATTTCTGTTACTATGTAACTGTGAATGTATTATTATACATCAATCACAGTTTTTAAGTGACCCTATGTCTGAGTTTTGCTTATTGTATCAAATATTACCATATATTTAAGACATGCACTTTTTAATCAAAATTTAATTAAGAGTCAGTTACTAATAAACATTTTTTTTCTATAAGATCTTAATTGCATTTAAAAGAATAATAAAATCGGTAAAAATAACTGAAAAAGTAGTTATATTATATTAATATCTTTATTTTACTTAATAATTCTTACTACATATATGTGTATTTAAGAAATGATTCTGATAGTACCTTTAAAACAGAAATAATTTGTCTAGAATATTCAAAACGTAGTCAGGTTACTTATTAGCTCGATTTTGTGGGTTAATATTACTAACAATACAATCTGAATGTCTATTTTTAGCTTATAAGTTAAGAGAATATTTTTTTAAAGATACATTGCAAGCAAATTTATCAATTTCTAGCATTCTAAAAGAATAGCTTTTATATAAAACAGTTTTTACGCTTTTTTCCTATTTCTCTAGGCAGAATTAAATAGTTCAGAGTGAAAAAAATCAATACTATGTTGCATTTGAATTTCTCTTATAAAAAGAAAAATAACAGATATTTAATTACACAACAAAAAAAAAATTAATAAATAAAACATACCATTTTCTCGCAGCAAAATACTCCAAAGGTTCAAATTATTATTATTTTTTATGCTTTTGATTGGTTTGTTAATGCTTTCTCAAATTGACATAACTTAAATGATAATTAGCGCGGATTTATTTTGTTCTTTAAAGAAGAAATTCTTCCGGATTTGGAGCGTCTCGGTTTTCTCTTTTCAATCATCTTAAAATCTCAATTCCTTAAAAACAATCCGCGGTATTCAGCTCTTTGCTAATTAATTTCAAAGCAAATGAAACGGTAACAATTTATTCCAAAAGTATTCTCTTCATGAGAGAGAATTTTAATAAAAACGAAGCCCTATCGGTTAATCAACACAATTTTGTTTTTGATATTTGGGGATCGAATCCTAATATACGAAATTTTATCGCCAAAAGCAAGTAAATTAATTCATTTTTAGTTTTTATTATCTGCCATCATTTATAAAAACTATACATTTGCTTATATTCTAAACATGTTAAATATTTTGAAGATGAAAATAATTTGTTATCTAGGTAGGATTTCAAAGTCAAGCTACTATCGTAAACTTTAACGGTTCGTTTTGAACGCAGCTTTCTTTTATTTTAGTTTGCTAAGAATATCTTCATAGAAATTGAAGCATAAATAGCTTAAGAAATTCTATATAAAACTGTAAATGTATATTAAACTAATATTTTTTTCGTATAGAAACTCGTCATAGAAACTTGAAAATGCTATCAACTAACTAACTAAACTAAAACAATCTTTTTTTCAGTACGTTAAGAATAAGAAATGTTCCAAATTTTGATATAATTTCGATAACGAATAGGAATGAAATATAAATACATTTTGCTTTCGATCCTTAGAATGGATTGCAAAATATACTTTAATATTTATGAAAATTTTTTAGTAAAATACCTTTTTTTCTTTGCGAAATTTTAATCTAATTTAATTCAATAGAAAAAGAAGCAAATTTAAATTTAAATTCAATTATAATGAGTATTTTAAGTAAGAAAAACATAGAAAATTAAGATTTTAGGAAATTTATTTTAATGTTAAATTGCTCTTTGTGTTTTATTTTAGCAATATTCTATTTAATAAGCGTATGTCAGAATACTGTATAAAGACTGAAAAAAAATTTTCTTACAACATTTTTATACATGAATGTGATTATATAAATCTTTTAAATAAAAAATGACTTAAACATTAAATGGTCATTTTCAAAAAACCTGCATATACCGGTGCAAAATTAAACCCTATTACCGAGTAGATTGAACTTCATTACACATGATAAGTTTAAACTTGAACTAAAATATGGTTCAATTTGACACCTTATTAAGGTTGTAAGAAACTTAGTAGAGAATTATGATTCAAGGAATCAATATTATTACTTTGAACCGGTCGTTTTTCTTAAAGCGTAATCATATATAAATATTTTAACGAAATTAAAACAGACGAGTCACATTACAAATCTAATTTAAATAATATTTTCTCCAAAATATTGAAACTGATTATTTATTTTAGATCACCAAAATCAATTTCGAACAATATTTTGTATTTTGAATAGAAAGTTATGTTCTTTATATAAATTCAATAATAGCGATCTACAGGTGAGAAAAGTGTTTTGAACCAAAATAATTCGGTGAAAATCGACAACAAGCTTTCATTTTTTATTTAAAAAAAATTATTTCCTTTCTCTTCAGATGTTTTTTTTTTTCTGATCCTTTTCCTTTTAAAATCAGAGTCAATACAGAAGCGGCATTTCTTCTCCCCCATACCATTAGATAACCGCCGGTAAAGCAAAGCGTTTAAATTGAATCAGACAGGTACAACTATTTAAGGGGTATATTGACTTGAGCTCGGGCGTGATTTGAACGCAAATACGGCATGGCAAGTCTCCCCTATTTCCCCTACTCTCTTATATGCTACTATACGCCATCATCGCCAAGAACACTATCTGGTTGGCGTTGATTCTATAAAAGTAAAGGGAGAGGATTGGATAAAAAGGAAGAAAAAAAAAGAAAGAAAGAAAGAAGGATTTTCAATTTGTTTTGGGGTCACCAGCTAATATTTCTCCCCTTTTTTCCCCATTTGGTGTCATTTTAAGTCAAAGGCAAGTAAAAACATTTTTAGCGGAACCAATGAAAAGATTAACAAAAAGGGGGTGCTTGGGTGTGGGATGATGAATAAAATGAAGATGGAATAGGAGAGAAGAAGAGGGGTTTTCATCAAGCTTACTAGAAAATGAGAAAATATACCTTGACATCTAATGCATCATTTAAAAATTATTGGAAAATATTTCTCTGAGTATCTTTCGCAGTTTTTTCTCCGTCTTAAAAAGAAAGCTACCGCGCCTCGTTTTGTTTTTGTTTTAAATGCTGTCAATATTCAAATAGATCTTCACCTTATTGGAGAGTTAGCTGAAAGTATAACATTTATTTATTCGAAAAAGAAAAGGAAAAAAAAAAAAAAAAAAGGAAATCGTCTATTAGCTTAATTAATCGAACCCATAAGGATGCAGAATTTTTTTTCTTCTTCGTTTCTTTTTTTTTTTTTTTTTTTTTTTTTTTTTTTTTTTTTTTTGTGCTAAAATCAGTATTTGCCTTAAGGACAAAAATAGAAGCATAAACACAGTTACTACATCGTTAGCTACCATTTTTTAACCTGCTAGAGCTTAACATTATCTTCCAACGTGCAGTTTATATTAATTTGTTTTTAAACTATAGGAAAGGAATTTTTTGTTAATTAACAAACAATTAACTGTTTCAAATTATTTCTGATTTTATTTATTTATTTATGTTAAATAACACTGGGGAAGATTTTATTTCTTCTATTGCATAAGATTTTTTAACACATGTTAAGACACTTTAAAATCTCTGATTTCAAATCTGCAATCGGTTTCTCTCTCCAAGCTAAATGACATTTTTAGTCGATTTTTGTAGAAACTTAAAAGTCTAAAAACATTATACATAACAGGGGGTCCCGTAAATGTTGCGACGAATTTCTAGGGGAATTAAGGAACATTATCGGCATTAAAATTGCATAGAAATCCATGCCCTTCATGTCTTCATACGCAGCCAGAAACACTTCCCTATTATGAACTGTTTCTTCGGGTGTTTCTGAAGAAGTCACAATAGAGAAAAGCCCCTAGCCGCGTATAATGACATTTCCAGGTATGGGTTTATATGCAATTTTAATCCTAATGATGCCCCTTATAACTCCCTCAGAAATTTGTCACAGCATTTACAGGACCCCCAGTTATATATAAGGTTTAAATTTGTGCATTTGAGAAAAAATAGACTTAAAATGTCATTTTGAAAAAAAACCTGTAGCTTTAGGAGCTAAACTAATGTTAGATTTGAAATCCCTGCATGCAAATTAGGTCAGATCAGGAATTTGTATGAATGCAAGAAAAAACTCATTCCCCAGTGTCATTTAAGTGTATAATGCAAATATTTCCCATCAACAATTCCTTGCAGTGTGATAAAATTAAATAGAAAATTGTTATTTGTTAAATATTACCTAATTTTTCGTATTGTAATAATATTATGATGCTTATTTATAGTTACACACAAAACAATAAAACAGGGTTTCAAAATACGAATAAAAATAAAACTACAATATTGCTAACTTATTTCTACTTTGGTATCTTTTAACTTTGCATATCTTTAACTTGGATAAAGTTTTGTTAGTTTTTTTAAAAATTATAACTTTAAATTAGAGAATAGAGCGTATTTAATCTTAAAAGAGAATCAACGCATCACCGCAATGCTGGAAATCTTCGTAACATGGTTAAATCATCATATTAACCAACGTTTCAAAAAGTATATTCACGATTTAAGCTTTTTACTATTTATTTCTTGTATATGAAGTGATTTCAGTATGCCACTTAAAAATACACTATTTTAATGATATTCAACGATTAAATCTGCAAAACACTAACACTTTTTTGAAGATAGTGGTAGCAATATAAGATTAAATTATACCAAGATAAAATCCCGGAGTTTCAAACACTGAGAAGTAATTACACAAAATCATTCAGAATTTGTATGCAAAATAAATATTTAAAAAAAAGGAATTTTGTCTCATTATAGATATTTTTTTTATTATTTTTAACTCTTACGTAATAATAAATATGCAGTACTAATTTAAATTAATGAGACGGACTGAAAAAAATCAATAAATATACACAACGGGAAAAGGTATTTTTTTCCCATTATTTTTTTATTGATGTAAAAGCAAATTTAACTTAGAAAAATGAAATTGTAAAAAAAAAAAAAAAAAATGAAATTTTTTTTTTTTTTTTCGAAGTGCATTGCGTTTCAAGAATTATACAAGATATACAACATGTAAAAAATTCAAACGTAAATTTTTGAAAGAAATTGATCTAGAAATTTTAATCTAATTTGAGTCAGTTAAAAAATAAAAGCGAAATCGAAAACCACTCAATTCATAGGTATATATTGCGGGTAATAGCGGGCGTTGAAATAAAGCGATTAAATTGGCTTAAGGGGTCAAGCTGGAAAGTCAAAGGGGCAAGTTGATAAGTATCTGTAGAGTCAAGCTTCCTAGGTTTCAGTAATCACTTACAGCGAAAAAAAAATTAAAACTAATAAGAAGCAGGTAATGCTACAAAAAAGAAATCATTTATATTTTAACTATAATTGACGTCATTAAAATCCAGTAGAATATTAAAAGAGCAATCCAGCGAGTTCACAATTTATCTAAACAGAATAAAAACAAATATATGTATTTCTTACTGTTACCAACAAATATTTGTTAATTTATAAAAGGTATTTGCCGGAAATATTTTTAAAATATTTTTCATTAAGTATTAGTGTTACTGGAAAACAGAAATGACGAATTGCAGATCAAAAACGACATTACTTATTTGACAGATCTATAGAAAACATTTAATTTACATGGCAATAATAACGTCCTGAGTTGAATTTAATTTATCAAATATATAATAGTTTTAAAGTATGAAAAACATTTCACCCCATTCTGTATTAAAATAACAAAAAAACGTTAATGATTATAACGATACTTGCGAATAAGATAACAACAAAATTCTAACCGTTGAGTACTTTATTTTCGATAACTCATCAATAAAAAAAGTTAGAAAAATTTTTCTTCTAGGGATGCTAAATTCTTTCTTATCTAAGTGACCGATGGCCCTAAAAATTTTGGAAATCTTTTATCCAAATCAATTCAATGGGCATTTACAAAACATAATATTTAAAATAATAAAAATATTTTCAAAATATATCAAATTACTTTCAAAATTATTCCATATCAAGTTTTAAAAATTATTATATTAATTTCTGAATAAGAATATAAAGATTTCGTGAACTTTTTAGTCTACACACGTCACATTATACTCAAACATACACATTTGTGCCACCCCAAAAATATTTTTAAACCTAATAAATACCTGGTTTACTGCAGAAATTATTCAAATTGCAAGCGGGAAAATACGCAAGCGTACTATTTTTAAAATAAAACATAATACATTTTAAATGTAAATTTTATTTTGATTAGAGAGCGTAATCAAAAATTGGCCTCTGTTTTCCGTAAGAAAAATTCTTGAAATTTAAGGGAGTAAGCAAATTCAATTAAATTCCCGTACTAAAATTCAATTTTAATAACTTCACCATTCTAAAACACTATACAAATTAATCGATACAAAAAAGCCATTTTGTTTCAAAGTAAGCAAACAAGTTAGAAAAGGCTAAGAAAATATATATTTTAAAATCTTCAACTAATTCCAAATCTTACTCTTCCATCCTACATCAGTTAACAGTTCGGAAAAATTTAAGAACAAAATATATTCATAGAAGACGTCACTTTTTTTGTCATTATAATCATTACCGCTCTCTCGAATTTTATTTCGGCGCGATTTTTTTTTTCCCGCCTCTTCTCCTCAGGTTTTGGTAATTATTTTCCACACAAGTTTAAAGGAAAACAATATCAGTTATCCTTAATAACAATAATAATGAACGATGAAAAGTACGCGACGAATAAAATAGGCAAATTCGTTATGCGTCTTATTTAATAAGCCCGCTTCGATGGTTTTGGCTGTGAAAAAGGAGTATACAATTTAAATAAAGACGCTAATATTATTCAAAAGGAATGCCTTTTTGTAATATTAATTTAATAAGTTTGGTCGTTCGCAAACAGCGGAAGAAGTGTTACTGCATAAGATTCTAAAAATTAAGTTAAAAAAAAAAAAAATTAGGAAAGTCGATTGTTATTCATAATGTGAACATTAAGTCATGAGAAACGTTTTCATTTATTTAGGAAATGCTTTAATGGATAAATTAGAAAACGTGTTTTAAAATATTCTATAATCCGTTTCACTGAAAATATTATTTTTTTTAAATTGTGAATTATCTAAGTAAAAAAATGTTTCAAATATAGTTTTCGAAAATAAAAATAAAAAAAGAAATTCTTGTCATAACAATCATAAAAAGCTAATTGAGTTCATTTAAAATTGTACACTTAATATTTAAATGTAATTTTATTTAATTCTCGATAACAGTATGGATAGCATTACTAAAATAATCTTTAACGAGTACGAAAGGTAGAAAAAAAAAGTTATATTTATTTTTATATTTTTATTTTGTAATACATATTAAAAATAAACATATTAAAAAAAGTGGAAGAAGCTTTATCAAAAGCATTTGCTATGTAAACATCTTGTTATTGGAGTTTTTTTTTTTTAATCAAAAACATAATTTATGCAACACATTAAAAAGTGTAAAAAAATAATCGCATTTGAATTATTATCAAAGGTTTCTTTGAATGTGAATAGAAACGATCATTTGTAAGAATTTATTATTTACTTTTTATTAAGCACACACTCGTTGTAGCATTATAATATTTTGCATAAATTACATATTCAGCATGTTTGTTTAAAATTAAATAAAAATATCTGAAGAGATAAATTTAATTGATCTTATCTTTTATCATTATCTTTTCAGATTACGGAAAACTTAAAAATTTGGTATTGCTATTAAATTAAATATTACCCGTTTTATTATTTCCAAGCTTTGAATTAAGAATAAATGAGGTATTTGAAGGTCTTGGAGCAAGATGGCCTTGATAAGCCCCACTTTTACTAAAGGTAATATCTTTACATCAAACTGTTATGATCTCCATACCAGTACATTAAAAGTTTCTGTAATTTATTCCAGATAACAGAATAATACGTAGAAACATCTTATTGCTTACACGAATATCAACGTGTACAATTGAAAACATGCAATTTGAAAACCGGTGCAATAACTTAAAAATGTAGTTCTTCTATTGAATTGTAAAATACACGAAAATTCATACATAATATAAAATTGAGCGAAATATTTTTATAGATGAAGGTTGCGGTTTAATGGACTTCATTGAATTGTGAATGTCTTTTCTTATTTATCAAAAACTATCTAGAGTTTTTATGCTTCAAACAGTTTGAATGCTGTTTAAATGTATATTAGAGCAGAAGAAAAGGAAAACAAATAAGAGTTCTACAGGATAAAAACTAGACGATGAGAAAGAATTAAAGAAAAATTCTGGGTCGGAATATGAGATAAAATATCTTCATCTAAAAAGAGCGAAGATTATTTAAGCAGGGTGGTTGACGGAAAAGTCTTTAACAGCCTGAAGGGTCGTAGTTTAAGGTAAGTGATTGAAATGGTATTAGATGAAGGTTTGCCGACCTTTTTCCCAGGAAAAATAAAATTTCTCCCGTTTTCTACCATAAGGGGCTCAGAATAAATTGGCACAGCTGTAAACAGTGCCCATCTTAAAACAAATCTTGAAGTAATTACGCAATCCCGATCGAGTTGGCCAGGAAAAGCGCTTCCACTTAATTTCGTACTTATACGACTTGAAAAGCTCATCCCCTCTAGCAAATAAGGATCTGGCAAGGAGAAAAGAGGGCTACCCAAAAAAGGGGAAGAGCTGAACTAAAGGAGATACAAAATTACTTGCACATCCCCTTGCATAATTAACATAGGCAGGATTGAAGGATCTATGTGAAAGGAAAGGGGAATCCCACACCCACACCCTTGCTTACTTTCTTTTTCTTCCATCCTTTCCACCCCTTATCTCAAACCCTATACACAAAGAAGAACCCCCCCTAGTCTCAGTGGAGCACCCGGGGTCAATTGAAAACATCTCAGCTTAGGCAGATGGACGCATGGAATTAAAATTCCGTCATCGCTTTTAATGTAGCTCTAATTAAACAACAGCTTTATTCTTTTCTGCTAAGTTAGAGTTTTTATTCTTCAGGGCAAAGCATGTTTTAATAATTACATTAATGGCGGCGGCTTCGTTGTAGCACACTAGTTACACAACTACTGCACGAAATGCAACAACTTTTTACAGTTGGAAATTTTCTAATTTTCCAAGATGCTAAGGGATTTTTTTTCCCTACTCATCCCTTTTAATCCACAGCCGCAGAATTCGTTCGCACTTCGTTTCCTTCCAGGAACGCTGAGATGATAATGTTGGAATGTTTTTTTTTTAATTCTTTTTCTTTATAAAATAAGGGAAAATGTACTGGGTCGACTTTTTTAGAAAAAAGTAGGATACATAAAATAGACAAGGAATGCTAAAAATGTAAGATCTGTAAAAAAAAAAAAAAATATTTTTTATGAATAATTTTTAAACATGCAAATTTGACAAACAGGAGCTATAATACTCACAAAGAGAGAGTTATTTCATTAAATACAAAATCTGACTCATGCCTGTTAACAAAAACAATGGTGATATGCAGAATTTTAAGTTTGCAAATCTCGGAATCAAAAGCGGAACAATTTCGAGGCGATTTTTTTTCCTAAGCTTAAAACTTCAGAATGGTTATTAAAAATTAGCACAAACAACTAAAAACAAATAAAAATAAATTATAAGACTTTAATCTTAAAAAAATAATATAAAAATTGCTTATTGAAAAGAAAAAGAATATGAAACGTGTTAAATCGATTGAAATTCTAGGAATTATTTCAAACTATTTCTACATAAAAGAATTCATTTTTTTATAATATGTAATTTTTTTAATTAAAAGTAGTTTAAAAACCCACTTTTTACAAAGTACTTTAGAAAACTAAACTAAAAAAATATAATATGATTAGTAATTATAATAATATTGTTTTCCATTTTTTGTATTCGCATTTTTATATTAATTAGTTCTTAATTTTTAATTCCAAGACTTAAAATACATTATTCTCGATTTATTGATATTAATACTACGCTGTTGTTATTTTGTACTAAGGTAAAATAATTAATGACTTTTTCAGACAGATTTCTACAGTTTTGTTTAAGTGAAAAAAAGAAAAAATAATAAAATGAAAAGAATTAAGGGAAATGTTTGATTTCAAGTTTTAAATCACATTCGAATGAACGACTTAAATCGCTCAGTATTGAAATTTTACATTTTAAATGCATTTTATCCAAAACTTCATTATTCAGAAAAGTAAATGAAAAACTAAATAATAGTTAAAAAGCCATTATAAACTTCAATCATATAATTTAAAACATTTTAAAAATATTAATATATTTTTTTTAATGCAACCAATAAGAAATTCAATTCAAATTGATATTGATTCCGAGTCAACTACTGCTAATCAACCGAGAAAACATTCAATTTTGACGGCACTAGCCTCCTAACCCAGTAAATCTGCAATTATAGTATTTAATGACTCATTCTAATTCTATCGTAATTTCCATAGAAATTCAAAGTGAAAAATACCTATTTTTTAACCCTTAGATGTGATATTTTTGTCTTTCAAACACTTTTATATTTTATTTGGTTGTCAGTTTCGAATTTAAGAAACAAATGGGACACGTTTGTGTAGGACAAGACTAATTTGAAATATTCTTATAATGCATTTAATTTCAATTTTCACTTTCAGAAGTAGTCGAGAAGGATAACGTTTCGTATTAAATGTACAAATCTTCCAACACTTTCCAATTTACAAAATCTAAAGGAATTCATTTTTAAGTACCGATTTGCGAAAAGGATAAGTTTTTGCTTTTAAATAATCAAGTTATATTAAAATAGGCATTTTAAGAGCCGGAATTCCTAGTAAGATATAGGATAATCTTAGATTAGTCTGCGAAAGGGTGTTCTGACATTTTCCGGTGATAGTGTAGGCGTGAGAAAATTTTATAGAGTGCCGTAAATTCAGAGATATAGGAGATGGGGATGAAGGTTTGAGAAGTGAGAAAAATAAGGATGGTGGGAAAAAGAGTTTCCACACAGTAATGTGTCAGAAACTTGCAGAAAAAAGCTTTTACAAGCAATAAAAAGATCTTAAACAATCTAAGAAAGTATTTTAGGTTGATTCACTGTTTTTAGTGATACATATATGATGTAAATTATTCACATTTAAAATTTATTGCATAGTATGATTTTTATTACTTGGGGAAAAAAATTACGCTAAAATGATTGTACTGTATGATAATCAAATTTTTGGTAAAAAATTCTGGTAATAAATATCCAAATATACGGTATTTAAACCACACATTTAGTAATTTTTCAGCTCATATGGTAACGGTTTACCGGAAATGCTGGTTTTCAAAACTATAATTTTTTATTACCACAAATTTAGTAAAAAAATACATAACAGAATATTTGACCGAATAAATGTTTTTTCTATGTTTGTCATAAAATTCCTTAATAAAATTACCGGATTTACCAGAAAGTTATGACTTATTATGCAATCATATTTCATAATTTTACTAAAATAATTACCGAAGCGCTTTGGTTAAAATTACCGAGACTTTTGGTGTTTCCATAGTTTTAAGAGATTTGACAAAAAAATTTCATTTATAATTAAGAAAGATCTTGAAACGTGTTAAAAGCATAAAAAGTGTCTATATTTAATTCTACATAACGTCGAATCTTTTAATCATTATTGAAGTATTCAATTTACATTCTGAAACCTTTCTTTGCAAGTATATAAACAATGAAACCTATCTGAAATAATTGTTTGCTGCGTGAAATTTTATTCTTAACTTATACTTGGATTAAAATTTGACATTGAACTCACCAAAGATAATTATTAAAAATACAAATTTAATTAACATTAAAATCGTCTTTGTTGCACACGTTAAATGTTTGTGGAATGGTTTGTCTCAATCATTGCAAATATGTCTTTTAAAATCACATTTTTAAGTTTCAAAAAAGATTGCGGTCAAGCAGATGTCTCGACGAGTTACGAAATAAACAGAATTGTTTTATAAAGAAACAATTTTTTCAAAGAAATATTTCCGCAATAACTTTATTTTACAAAATTTATAACTCAATTTGATTGTAGAAAAACGTATAAAATTGGAACTTTAGTAAAGAAATTATGGTATTCCCTTAGGATTCGAAATATCAATATATTTTATCCATTACCATCAGAGTAATTTCGAAGGAGAATTCAGATTCTTACTTCTCAAACTAGCATTGATAGTTAGATAACTGACATTTTGGTATTCTTTGCATAAGCAGTTCCACTTTTGATAAAAGGCATTAAAAATAAAAATTTGCTTCGAAAAATTACATAAATTTTCGAAAATTTGCGCGAATTAAAACTGACCAATTACTTTAATTTAAATTAATCACCTTAATTTAAAAGAATTAATCTTGAATATTAGATTGATAATTGAATAGCATAAATGAAATATGCATATAGTTTGCTTAGGAAAATAATTAAGAAAGTTCAAATATTTATGTTTACGTTAACTGATCAACAACTCTTGTCCAAGCGAAGAAAAGCAAAAATATTGTGGATTAATAACATCTTGTGATGTCTATCAATTCATTAGACCATAAAACATATAAATTACATAAGTTAAATTTTTACATTCTTAAAAATGTACCTTTTAATAATTTTTTCCTAAAATATATTAAAAATATATGGAACTAATAACATCTGTTGATACAATATTAGAAATATTGTCAAAGGACTATCTTCATAATTTTCTAAATGGGAAATGTGTAAAAATATTAAAATAAACATTTTATTAGCGTATGTTTATTTGATCTCGAAATGAAATTATTGAAAGTAATTAGGTCTCTCTTCTATTATTTGTTGCAACTCATAATAAGTGAAGAGGAATTTTAAAAAGATGCCTTGATTAGAGTTAATGATATTCAAAGGAAAAATTTCTAAGTGCAGTGAATATTAAATTGTTCCTGATGCTTTTTTATGCTCAACGCTCAATGTAAATTTGAAGATTTATTTTATATTATTTGTTAATCTCTCATTTATCGTTATTTTATTATCATGAAGCAAAGATTATAACTAGTTTAAAAACATTAAAGAAATAATAAGGAACGTATTTTTTATAAAATTATAAACGAGAAATATATATGAATTATTTAAAAAAACTGTTTGATAAATTGATATACAAAAATATCTTAATATTTAAGAAAACAATTGCTGTTTTATAATAATACGCTAACAAAGGACCCAAAAGTTTGCGGTTATTAGTTAATATCAAAATCCAGATAAAAATTAAAATATAAAAATTTTATTTATAAATAAATAAACTATGAGCATTATATATTAATTACGGCTAAAAATTTTGATTTACGGACAATAGCAAATATTTAAACTTTAATTTTTGTAATATCATTAATAAGACTACAAAATGCTTAGACCTTCACTCTTTAATTTTAATATAATAGATACATTTATTAAATTTCTCATTTCAAAAATAAACTATAACTATATGAGAAAAATGAGGTTAGAAATAAATTAATTTGCTATTAAATGATTATTATTAGATTTGAAATTAGACACTAAATTTAAAGTAATGTAATTTAATTAATTTAATCTTTAATATAATGGATACATACATTAAATTTAATTTATTACTTCGAAAAAAATATAATAATATTAAAACTAAGACAATATGAGAAAAATCAGGTTGAGAACTGAATGCATAAGAAAACTAATATAAATAAATCCAAAATGAAAATTTATTAAATTTCATTTCCTATTTTGGAAAAAAAATATGATATTTATATCATGACTAATGGAGAAAAAAAAAGAGTTTAAAAACTGGATGTAAGGAGGAGGAAATGTAAATAAATGTTCAATCTAAATTAACTAATCAAATTTTAATTCCCATTATAAAAAGAAGAGAAAGTTTAGTATAAGAGCAAGCTTAGCAAGTTTAGTAGTCTTTATAATTAATATAACACTCATGCATATATTAATTTTTATTTCATAATTCGAAAAAAAATATCATAAATAAATACATGGAAAAATAACATAGGAAACTGGTTACATCAGGTAATGTAACTATATCTTAATTAATAACTCAATCACAGTTTAACTTTAAATAAAGATATTTTAATAATTAGTTGATTTTAAAATATTGAATGAATATTGCCTTATTCCAACATTTCCAAACGACACAGTAGAGGTTATAAAGAGAGGCAAAGTGGGAAAAGGAAATATTATTTAAATATTGCAACTGGAATATAATAACACGCTACATCCACCTAAAAGCACATAGGGAAAGAAAACAAAGAAAAATTATTTTTAGAATATAACACGTCTGCTTCGCATTTTTGTTTTTTTTTTAAAATATCAGTAAAGAACAAATAAAAAAGAAATGAAAGACAACTACTCAAGCATAATATGCTAAACCTCACAGATAAATGTTGGAACTGGTCTGAGAAAAATTTGAATTCAAGTTACACACAAGAATTCAAGGTCAAAAAATTAAATCAATATTCACATGAGTGTAAACTGTAAACTAAATTTTCCCAATGTGTCTGGATATTTTTTATTAGAAAGTTTCAGACTTGATTTTTTTCCTTCAAAATTGAAATTAAAATAATTTGTTGGGAAGGAAATGAAACCTGTTGTTAGCTGTTATTGCATAAGTTTTCCATTAAAGAAAAATGAACAAAAAATGTTTCTCAAAAAATATGAACAGCAATGAGTTATTTTGACAATATAAATTTTATATTAATTTTGAAAGAGTTTAATCAAATTTTGAAAGATTTTCTTTCTTTCTCTCTCTCTTTTTTTTTTTTTTCTTTTTTTTAAAAGGCTGCAGTACTATTTATAAACCAATGTTTAAATTTTTAAACCTTAAAAAAATTTTCAGTCTAACACTAAATAAATGCTAGCTAAAGTTTAAATCAAAGTACTGGGTTCGAAATAATCAACACCGACTCAGAACGTAATTGAGATCCTAACTCCAAGCTCTACTCAATAAAAAATTTCATCGATTCTTTGAGAAGTATGTGCGATGGAATTAAAAGGTATTAAATATAAAAATAACATTTTATTTTAGAGCATAACATTTGAAGAAACAAATTTCAACGAATATATTTTTAAAACTATTGAAATTGTGTAAGATAAAGGTGGTAGGGATTGATAAAAATTTTCATTGTCTTTTATCACCACGTTCGTTTTTTTATAATAGAAAAATTGTTGGGTATTTTCAAAAGCTTCTACAGCGTCTTCGTTTTTTTTTTCAGTTGCGCAATCAAACATAGACTCACACTGTAAAAAAATCCCGGTTCAAATTACGATAAAAAGCATTGGCACTCAGGTTGGCTGTACTTTTGAACGTAAAATCTCTTTTTCTGTAAAATTTCACGGAACAAAAAAATCTCATATACCATAACATTTACAGTGATATTATAATTTCTCTTGAATCATTGTATTACTCTAAATATTGTAATATAAATTCCAATGAAATTTTTATTCACCTCAATTAAGTATTTGTCTGGATAATTTTCATACGATCAAAGATTTATCTTCTTTTAACCTATAGGACCTAACATCTAACAAACTGCAGTTATAGTCAATCAAATCTTTCACCTCCTACTCCATAGCTCTTGTTTAAACAACATTTAGCTTCAAAACTGTAAGTGTATTAATACTTAATCTGCTTTATTTGTTTACATTATTTCCTCTAAAAATATAAATGTTACACCTAAAGGAAACTAAACTACGTATGATATAAAGATTTTAAATATAATATAATATGAAGTAAAATTTAAAACGAGAAAAAGTAATATTTGATAGGATGACTGGAGTGATGAGTGCACATTTATAAAATTTGAAAAAGAATTAAACATATTTACAAAATGTGCAAAGTTAAATTTTGATAATAAAATTTTTGTTGATGTGATAAGCAGAAATTTTTTATATTTTTTTTATTAAAATTGCTGCGATAAATCAGTAACATTTTATGTTAATGTGAATGGAAAATATACTAACTAATAAAACAATTGCACATGATTCAATTAAAATCTGTAAAAAAAAAAAAAAAAGAAAGAAAGAAAAGAAGAAGAAAATCTCAGCGAATGCGAAAAGCCTAATCATTTACCTTCAAATGATACAATGTCAAAATTAGTATTTTTATAATTTTAACGAATGGAAATTTTATTTAAATAAGTTTCTAATTTAATTAACCTATTTACTCGCAAGTAAAATTCTTCCCGTTTAGTTTGGCACAAAAACCACATTATAAGATTTATTTGTTCTTTTTTTATACAAAAAAAAAAAAAAAAAAAAAAATATCGGTTGGAAATTATTTACATTGTTACACTTTAAATAAACGTGAAACAATAAATAAAGACAGATTTCTCCAATTAAAACCTCACAAAGCACTCTAAATTATTGATCTTCTAAAATTCACGAATTTAATTACCATTCCAACGTAGAAAGAAAATGATTTAACAAAAATAAAACTAAGTGAAAAAATGTACAATTCAATCGAAAATAAAATCCACTTCAAGAATATCGACGTGAAAAGAAGAGGTTCCCTCAAAAATTCTACCACGATAAATCTGTTCTGTAGCGTTACGACTAAAGAGGGAAGGAAAAAAAAAAAAAAAAGTCGGGGACTAGGAAGCGCACGGAGTCCAAAGGAGGTAGTTTGCAAGCCCATCTTATATTGTCGCTTATTCAATGTGAAAGAGTAGAGAGGAAGGGGTTGAACAGCTGGAGCTTGTAAGCCAAACACATAAAACCCCTTTCGTCTAATATCTGGCTTAGGGCGGAAGAGAATCAAATATTTGCACTAGACTAGATTGTAACTTTAACAATGGCTTCTAACGCGAGAGTATTTTTGAAGACAGAACTAGCAGACCCTTATTTTTGTAAATATCTGCGAACTTTTAAACTTCGCATTATAATTGGAAAGTATTATTGCCCTAAAACCTTAAATGGATTGTGATGTGTAAAGTGTTTTCTGGAGAAAGATTTTGTCGCCCGATTGAAGAGTTTGCGAAAGTTGCGTCGGGGAATTATCTCTTTGGCGAAATGTATCTAGTGAAGTGGGAAATCTTTTCAGTTTGCGTGCGAATAATTGAATAGAATTAGTGAGAATCAGAGGTGATTATCTAATTAGTTATGGATGCGAACTAAACTGCAATGTGACGATTAGTTTTAATTTATTGGAAAAATAATAAATTAACTAGTTAGAATAATTTAATAAACGAGTCATTAAATTATGCTAAAAATACGTGTTAGGTACATTATGACACACGTGTTACGTACGTTAAGAAACACGTGGTACGTACGTTTTCATATATGAGATTGATATAAGTGTTACGTTAAAGAGGACCAAACAAGCAGACTTTTTTTTTTTTTTCTAAAAATCTGGGAACTTTTTGTGATGTTTCAAGTATTTTCTGGAGAAAGACTTTGTCACCCGATTGAAGAGTTTGAAAAAGTTGCGCAGGGAAATTATCTTTCTGGCAAAATGAATGTTGTGAAGTTAGAAATCTTTACAATTTTTATGTGACTAAAAGTTAATTTATTAGGAATTTTAAAAAAAAGTTAGCTAGTTAGTTAGAGAATAATAACTATAAAAACAATAGAATAGAATAAACAAAGATAATTTTAGTACATACATTTACCTATATTAGATTATAATAAAAAATATTAATTATCACACTAGAAACAATTTCATTTTGGGGTACAGTTTAATGAAATTACAATTTTTTCATAAATCTAAAGTTATTACATTTTTTCAGGACACTTAAAAGTAATAAAAATTATTGGGCCAATTTAATAGTTAATTTAATGTGAATTTAGAACATATGATTGCTTTAAAATCATTTTATCCAAATGTGTTAGAAATTTTTGTTAGAAGCGTAATTGTGCAACATGATAAAGTAGTAATGAAAACAAAACAGCAGAAAAAATATTGTTAAGTAAATTTATGTACAGATAGATATGACATTCCTTTGATCATAAATTTAAAAATAAATATTAATAAAATTGCTAAAAAGTTGAAATAATTTATTTTATTTTCTTAGCTATAGACAAATTCACTTAGCTTTATCAAAAACTATATCATGTTCATAATTAAAATATATATACATCAAAAATTGTTTGTAAAAAAAAAAGGTAAAGAAAGAAATCCAAGATTCACATGTAATGTAAAAAAATAACAAAAAGAGATCGATTCAAGTGAGCAAAAGCTCAAAGAATGAAACAAAAAAGAACAAATCGCGTTATATCACTACCTTTATAATTATAGTTGTCTTGGTACTTTTATCGCTTTGTTCTATAGGGAAAGTATTTCCGCCCCAGGCATTTTGTGCAAAGAGAGGCCATGATGGGCAATGGCCGAAATTTCCCCACGCCCTGGCGCCGAATTTCTCATTGTTCGCAAACAACGAACGAAAAAAAAATATTTGTTAAAAAAGAGGACTATCAGCGGACACACGCAAAGCCAGTAGCTTGAAGCCATTTGTAAAAGTCCTCGGGTGTCATACCTCTAATAATCCTACCAGTCAAAGATTACGATTCATTTATGTGCCTTTCCCTATTTCAGGATCCAAAAGTGTTCCGTGCTTTTATAAACTTTCTCCGAAACTTACTTATTACCATTGCTTTTTTTTAAATTTTATTATTTTTTTTATCTTGGAATTGTCCCCACATTGAATTTTGTAACTATTTTTCTTTGATAATACGCACGTTAAGACATAAAATATCATAAACCAAAAGAAAAAATAAAAGCTGTTTTATTTATTTTAAAGGGAATTAAAATTTAGTTTGAAAGCAATGAATACTTTTTTACAACTTAAATATAAACATAACAGTAAAAAAAAAGGAGATAGCTATCAAGTTATAATTCTTGAGGTCTAAAATAATTAAATGGAAATGTTAATGAATTAAAAATTAGAATATAATTCTATTATAAAAACATTTTTAAATTAATATTAGCAAAGTATGCACTTTTGTTAAAACAAATAATCGCATTTTAGGGTTGTAACGTTAAGGGGTACACCATCCTGAGCACACTGAAAATTCACAACGTTAGTAACTTTTTAAATTAATATTGCACAATATTTTTAATATATTATAGCAATATATTTGAATAAAATTTTCATTTTTGAATCAATTCTCTTATTGATATAGCAATGATTAAGAAATTGAAATACGCTAATAGTTTTTGAGACTGAAGTGACTAGTGAATATAAAAGAATGAAGTTTTCTGTTTATGACAAAACTTTTAATTGATTTGAATTTCAAAAAAATCATTGTAAAACTTTCTTTAAGAGAATGTTAACGCAAAAAATAAATTTTCGATTTGTGGAAGGGTTCAGAGTGGTGTTCCTCCTAAAGAAGCACAATTCAATTATCCTTTTCCACCCTAATTTTTCAATTAAATTCTAATGAACTAACCTCACTCCCGTTCCAGTAATGAACGTCGTGTGGGTTGGGTTGTGCTTGCTCGGCGGACATCATAGACACCCAATGTGCCGCCAGGTTTGAAGGAGATAGTGGTCCGGCATTTGTTGAAGAGGGTAGCCCATATGCCTTGCTATGAGAGTCCGGAAATATCAGAGCCTTCTAAATAAAAGAAGAAGGAAAAAAAAATTAGTGTATATAAAACAAGTTACAAATATATACATTTCAAGATATTGTCAGTTGAAAATTAATATTAGTTCGTCAAGGATGAAATTTGCTTGTTAGCTATGCCAAACTTGAACAGTTTATTATTTGACAGCGGTTTATTATTTTACCTTTCATTGAAATTTAAATATCTCATCAGCTGAAAGATATCCTCGGAAATTCTAAAAAAAAAAAAACATTAAAGACATTTTTTTAAAAGCTACTTGTATTGAATAAGGTACTGTTATGAAATATTATTTCTCTCGTAGAACTATGGCCCAGCAGATCAATCGAAATAGTAATGGTGTATTCAGCTCTAGTATTAGTTGGCTTTAGTATTAGTTGAATAAGAATAAATCTATTAAAAAAACAACTTCGAAGCGTACTATTAGCCATAAAAGTTGGTGTTGAGTGCTGGTGCTTTAGCTCAGGTAAGATCCATTATGATTTTATGTAATCCGCCTTATAGGTCACAAAATAACTATGCTGTAACTAACTAGACTAGACCAAATGATGCAAGAATCTAAGAATATCATACATTGTTCAACATATCGTCTCCTGCTTATTGCAGGGCAATCAAACGATACACTGCAAAAATTACTATAATAAAACTACAGGAATCCAAAATTTTAATCATCTTTACTAGACCTAGCTCTCAAAGACAATCATTTCTTTCAAAATTTGGATAATTTTTAAAGTAAAACAACTAAATTCCGAAAATGCTGAAAAATTGGCCTGCCTGGAATCCATTGTATCGTGTTCGTTAGGATTTTATTCCACTTGCCTGAACAACCTGTCGCTTACAAAAATTTAGATGAATGAAATAGTTTTGTAAGCTATCAACCAACTTTCAATAAATCTCATACTTGACCACATAATAATTATGAAATGGAAAACACAGTTATGCAATAGCTAAGTTAACACTTAGTAAAAATTGGCTCGGCGTTGAACAATATTGAACCATAATACCGAGTAGTTATCTGCAACCCTAATAAGGAGTTGAATTAAACCTTTGTTTCATTTCAAGTTCAATAAGAGGAAGTATAAAGAGTCAAGTATAAGAGAAATGATAATTTAACATGGTACTGTATCAAGATTGAAGCAAACTTGAATGATATTATGGTAGCTCCACAATTTCTTTCAGTATATGGGGGGGTGAAACACCTTTAGAATAGAACATCTTATTTATCAAAAAGAGAATAATAAAGAAAACAAATAACTAACGCAAAAATACTATTATGTAATCTAACTCTTATATAAATGTATACCGTAGAAGCTTGAAATGAGATGGGTTCATGAGAAAGTTTCCATTGTATTTTCAAACTAAACGAATATACAGAAATCCGTTTTGTTCAGTTATTAAGTGTTAAAAAAATGTGAAAAATTATGTGTAAAAATTAAGAAACATTAAACACGTTCATAAGTTTTTTATTTTTATTAAATATTTAATACTTTATTTGATCTTCTTCATATCAAAAAATTTAGCATTATATCTTCGTGAATTTTGGTCTTTTTCTGTCATATTAATTAAAGAGTTCAGGCACAAAAGAGCGATCTATTGCTCTGATTTAAAGTGTTCGGAGTCGATCGGGTTGAGATCTCAAAAAATGTCAAAACTCATCTCTAACATGCCAAAATGAAACTAATTTCTCCCAAAATTTCGGCGGATCTACGCCATTAGAGTAAATATAATGCCGAAATTATAGAATAAGATATGATCACTGCCCAATAAAATTGGTTTCAGAGTAGGAAGAACAGATAATTAATAAAAATCACAAATTAAATCAAAAAGTATAATTAAAATCAAGTAATTTTTATTAAATTACTAATTTGGATTCAAATGGTATTCATACTATATTCATGTCTTGTGTGAAAAAAAAATATTTATTTGATAAAATACAAGAATGCAAATGTAATAAAAATTATCAAACTCTATAAAAGCATTAGAATAGCTTAAGTACACGGCTGTATTAAATTTCAAAAATATTTAAATTAATTTTAACATCTAAACTTTTTTTTTTTTAACCAAAATAATAGAAAATGCAGAAAAGTGAGTTAATCAGGTTAACCTATGTTTTTAATATTTATTTAAAACAATTTCGCTACATGAATTTTGAAACCAAATATTTATTTTAAATCTAACATCGGTAAAGTATTGTTCAAAATATTTTGCAGCATTTTAATTTTTACAGATTAAAAAAAAAAGCAAACACTATAAAGAAAAATGAGAAAAAGGTAATGAAAAGAAAATAGAGAAAATCTTAAAAAAAAAAAAAAAAAAAAAAGAACTAGCGCATTTTTTTAAACAAAAGCATTTTGTTTTTTATTCCAGAAAGTAAACATAAATATAAGTGTGAAAAAAATCCGATTTATAAGTTTTAAACACGATAGTATATGCCTTCATTGATTGCAACAACAAATCAAAATGAAAACGTGAGCCACTTTTTGCCTATCTAAAAGATGTTTGAACAAGCGAATAAATGTAGATTCACACTCCTTTATCTATTACCTAATCTTAAACGATTAAATGGCCATTGTGCGTTCTATTCAGCGTCTTTTATTCTGCAGATTGTTTCATTTTTTTTATCATTTCTCCTAACTCCTGGATGATAGAAAAAAAATCTCCTCTAGCCTAGTTGACATTACAGCTGACAGTTTCCTTTTCCTTTTTCTTCAGCCCTTCACCCACCTTCACCTCCTTCATCGCAACCAATTAAGACTGTCATATAACAATCAACGTTTAAGAAAAAACGCGCATGAAGTTGAAAAAAAAAAAAAAGACTGATTTAAAGTATGTTTTAATTTCCTTCATTTTTAAACTGAAATCATCGTTTTCTTTCATTTTCTCACTCTCTTTAACAACTCCGTAGCAAGTAGCACCGAGGGTAGGGTAGGGGCAGAAAAAAAAGAGGGGGAGCAAAAAATTATTAGCGTCTTCAAATCATCAGCAACAGTTTTTGAGAATCTTTTTTTTTCCCCTTCCTTTTTTTTCTTCTTCATTTACTTAAATGAGTATTAGAAACAGTTCTGAAGGATGTGTTTCAATGAATTCATAACTTATTTGTCTTGTAACGAATGCAACTGTATCAAAAAATGGAAAATTGGCGTAGCCAGTTTTTTGGAAACTTTTCGTTGATTGCCTTTGTCTGTGGTTTATAAATATTTATACATGTTTGATAGACACAGAATATTTCATGCTTAGTTTATCTAATTGAAAGACTTTTTCTTTCAAAATAAAACACGTTTTTTTCTTTCTTTTTTCGCACTTTGCGATTTTAAACAGAATTTGTGCGATAATGAATTATTACGTGATGAAATTACATAGGTTACACGAGTAATTAATCGTTTTGACAATAAATAATCAGTTTGTGTTAGTGAAAGAAAAATTTTTTTCGTAATGTTCTTTCAAAGAAAGAGTATAAAAATTTTTTTTTAAGTGAGCAAGACAAGCTGTACAAAAACTTTAAAAAAAAAAAAAATGTAAAAAAAAAAAAAAATGCAACTTTAAGAAAATCAGCATCTTTTTTAAATTGAAATTAGGTTCTTAGATCTTTGTAATTGCATTAACAGTCAGGGAAGAATTGTTGCAAATTATTAGCAAAATAACTAAATTTGTATTTCATAGATAATTGTAATTTATAGACTTATAGATAGTTTATAGATTAAATTTGTAGTTTATAGATTTGTAGATCATAGTTATTTTATCTGGTGATAAAAAATTGAGTGTAAACAAACTATCCTTTGCAGCAGTCATTGATATTTTAGATTCATTTGTAATGTTTTTGCTACGATTTTCTTAACATTAATGAAATCCCCCCACCAAAAAAAAAAAAAAAAAAAAAAAAAGATTTAAAAAAAAAGCTAACTATTTTTAATAAGCACAAATAAATGCTTTGAGTTATGAGTTAGTGATGTACCTTTTTAACTATATGGATAGTAAAAACTTTATACGTAATATTAAATTAAAACATGCACTTCAATTACATTTAAAGCTTAAACTTTGTCTCTACATCTTAATTAATAAGTCAAATAAAAACGTTGATTAAATGAGTGTGTAGTACACAAAACTTCACCCAAAACAGTAACAAATAGGATGAAGACATCAACCGTGACATCTTAATATTTTATTCTCATCACGCCATGCAAATGATTCTTCAGTTTTATATCATAGATTATATCGCAACGTCAAAACAATTGAAAAAAAAAAATGTGCACATAAGTGATAAAAAGTGATGTTAGCACGCGAGCTACCAGATAGAGAGCCATAATTTTTTACACGAGTGATAAGAAACTTAAACATGATAATATCTACAAAAAATTAATTCGAGCGTATAACAAATACGACCACTTCAGTGAAAATTTATTCCGTTGTTAAAAGTATACTTTATTTCTCTTTTAAAAAGTTAGCATATTAGTAAAAGAGATATTTATAATGTGACAGGAATTTTAATTATAAAAAAGGCAAATTTGTTTCTTATTTGTAATTTTCTCAATTATTTTAATATAGTTCTAAATTTGTCTTTAATGATTTTTATATTTAGTTCTTTAAAACGAATCATTAAATTCTTCATTTATTAAATATATTCACAGGGATGAATTTGGAATATTTGTTTTTGAAGTAAATGTCAATACAATTTCCAAATTTATCTATTTCAGAAGGTAGGAAAAATAAATTTAGAAATTGCAATTTCTCATATTTCCTATATCTTGCAAAATATCAACTAAGGCAACAAACATAATAAAAATTTTAAAAAATAAAATCCTATGTTTATGTTGCTAATTGCGGATTTATCTGCATTATGTTTTATTCTGAAATTTAATGTTTCTAAGTAGAAGCTTAATTATAGTCAGAAGAAGATGCCATCTATGTCTGAAAGAAAGGTTTTCTTCAGAATATATTAAAATCAGAAAATAGAAATGCATTCAGGAATCATGTCAGTGTAAATTGATATGTTTAAAATTTAAGGAAAGCTATATTTTTAATTATCCTGACCGAATAAAAAAAAATACAGATTAGATTCCATAGTTAAAAATAGATCAAGTCATAACGCCGCTTTTATTAATTAAAATCTTAAATCTAATCTCTAAACACATCTAAATTGAAACGATTATCTCCGAGGCAAGTAGAAAATCTGGCGTATTGCTTCAATTGGATGCCATTGGCAACAAGGGGCAACTAAAAACCAAAAGATTGCCGAGATGCTGGAGCAAGAAGAGGATCATCTTTGGCAAGACATTTTTCTTACCAGTAACGACACGGTTCTTTCTTTTCTTTCTTATTTACGAGCAGAGATTTCAAAGGGGTTAGTGTATTTTAGCCAAAGGCTATGGCCATCCACAAGACGATTAGCTTTCGCTCTTAAAAATTAACTCGCACAGTTCAGTGAGGAAAAGGACATGGAAAAAAAAGATAGGGAGCTGGGAAGCACGATCCGTTCCAAGAAGTGGTTGTAAATGAAAATGGCGAGCCATTGAACTCTTGTAAAAAGGACTAGAGTGGTATTAACGACGACATCTTAACTGGTTTATTGAGCATTTCATTACTTTTGATCTGAGGGAAACAACGCGGTCGAATTGAGTAGTCATTTGTCTCAAGGCGGTTGCGTTTCCCGAGCTTGTTTCCTCTTCTTTTGAATCGCAAATTATTTTTCAGAGTAGCCTCTGGGCTACAAAGGGAACTGAACCGACGACCTTGGATAGAAAGGGGTCAGGTAAGACCTCAATTGAGGACCACAAGGACGCTACAATCGATGAGCAAGTAATTTGACTTAAGTCACATGGTCAATAAGAAAATGATAACATTGAAGATGTTGCTAGCAGCAATTCGACGTAAACATTCTTAACTTTTTCTTTTTTTCTACAAACGTTAGTAAAATAGTAGAAAAAGTTACAGAAATTCCAATTACTCAAACTTACTTTCATTCATTTAAATCTTATTCAAACTTAGGTTAAACTATCGTGTAAAAATGAAACTTTCAGTTTGAATCTAATACGAGGGTTTGAAATAACGAAAAAGTATTCATTGAATGCAGAAAAGATGTACATTTTTACCATGCAGGAATGCCTACATGTAGTGATGCTTGGCCGTAATCGGAGCTATTTTTCAGTAGTTTCGCGTCAGTAAAAGTATAGACTTTTCCGTATAGACATGCCAAATAAAACATGTGAGTGATATTCCATAAGTCACATATTTACCAAATAATTGAACAAGTTTGCGTATACGTAACCCTTTAATATCAAAAAAGTATCAAAAGAAATGCTTTTGTCTCAATTATCGTATAACTTGCTCGTAAGACGTTGCTAGAAAAAAAAATAAGAGGGAGTTTTCCAATTGCAAAAATATACTTTAAACAAGAAATCCTTTACAAATAATAGAAAAACTTCTCTTTTCCGTAGTATTAAAAAGAGTTCAACTATTATGCCGTAGTCGGAACTAAAGTCCAAAGAAATTATTCGGAAAGACTTACAGTAGTTTACATGTTTGCATGTGACAACGTAGAAGAAAATTAATAGATCCATGCGTAATGCCTAAGAACTTAATTGAAGAATAAATAAAAAAACAAATAATTAAGCAATTCCATAAATGAAAAAGACAGTATTAAACATAGAAGAGTATAAGTAAGCATAATGCACTTAGAGAACAATTTATCAATGGGAGCATAATAGATCAGTTAATACCATATAATAGATACTATTAGAGAGAATTAATAATAATTGAACGATTCTCGAACCAAAAAACTTGGTAATAAACTGAAGTGATTACAATATACATAGAAACAAATCTTACTTCTATAGCTCAGTGTCTGATCATTTAATAACAGATTATCGATGCTATCGGGAAAAACAGTGAAAGAAGGACTCAGTGTTAAACTTACACACATTCGGAAGAAATTGAGCGTAAAGTTTGGTTTCAAAATATAATTAAGCAAAAACCATTTATAAGCAACAATAAGCAAGCTTACATGGACTAATAATTCGAATAAAGACAATTATTGTTATAACGAAACAAGGGAAGTTTCATGCATAAATATCATTAAATGCAGCAAAATAAAAAGGAAAGTTAACATCTCTTCATTTAAGTGAACCTCGATATATTTTTAAAACATAACACAAACATTTATTGTCAATAGCTTTTTAAAATAGATATTTAATTATTCTTAATGAGGAGCAAATGAAATCAACAATTACGAATACTTAAACGAGCCGGAAATATTTATATTTCCCTACAATTTTAATTTTACAAAATGTTAACGCACTTAAATGGGTAAATTTAAGGCATTATAAAGGTATCAAGACACAACAACTTACAACAAAAGTTAATTATCAAGCAACTTATCAGTTTCATCCTGAGCTTCGCCACTAAATAACTGAAATCTACGCTTTAATACAAGAATAAAATGATTTCTCTTTACCAACTTAGGTTCAATGGAGAGAATCTTTCTTAAAAGTGCCGACTATTCAAACCCGTAACTGATAAGGGAATTTTCAGTATCTTAAGCAACTCTTTCCATTACTTACTAATTGCATAGATAAAAATGATAAAGACTCGTCATCTAAGACAATTTTACTTTCCATCGGTAAATGTATTGTTGCAAGCTAGCAATACTTCTTTTTAATCCTCGACAATTAGACATCAAATCGAGAACGTACTTTAAAATTCGATTTTTAATGAGCATAAGGTGGACTGAAAGCATGATTCAGGACTTTTTTTTCTTTTCAAAATATGTTTCAATTGCATAAATTAGCCAGAGTTTTAACAAAGTATACTACAAAAATAAAACGAGTTTAAGATATAAACTTAAGCTGGATTTGCAACTTTTGATTTCGGTACAAGGGAAGATTTGTTGAGGTTAATTAGGAGTATTTCTTTTGAAAATATAGATGAGCTGAAGTATTTATTTCGCACATAGTTTAGAACGAGCTGTTTCAAGTAGGGAATAACATTTTCATAGGAGAGTTATTGGATTCTAATATGTTCAAAGCGGTTTAAGTAAGCATTATTATTTTTTTTTAACAAAGCAGGAAATATTTAAGATGATAATTGTTTAATGCACGAATAAAATCATTTGATTTGGAATTTTAATTTTAAATATAGAAGCTTCATCATACGCTTAAACATTTGAAACGAACTGATAATTCAAAGTCATAAAGATAAAGTATGCAATGGTACAAAAATTAAGCATTTCATCAAAACTTCTATTAGAAAGCAATTAACGGAAACATTTGCATTTGATGATATGAGAAATAAATAAAATTTTTATGATAAATTATTTTTATAAAATTAATTTTAAGAAAAGTTTTTTATCATCCGTAATTATAAAAATAAATTTAACCTAAAATTATAAAATTATAAGATAAAATATAAAATTATTCATAGTTTCTTTACTAATAAATAACTTTTATTAAATAATAAAGCATATTAAAAAATTGCTTTTTTTTTCGGTATTTGTAAAAATTTATAATAGAAATTTTCATATTTAATTAGCATTTAAATCAATTAAAATATATCAGGTTTATTTGTTGCAAATTAAGTTGAAATAAAGATTTCATACTTATTTGTAATATAATGAAATATCCAAAATATATTTATTAAAAAAAAATAACGTGATAAGTTAATCATGCTTGCATAAAATTTTCTTTTCTTAAACAGATATATTACATACATAACTAAAACGGAAAGCTAACTAAATAATAGATGTGACTATTTACCGAATTTTAATGTTTATAAATTAAATATTAGCTTTTTATATTGATAAAATAAACCAAACACTAAATGAATGGATTGCTAAAAGAAGATTTTGTAAAACCAGTACTTTTTTTCACATCAAAAGTGTTAAATTCGATTAAAACAAATCAAACATGCTTGCTGTCCTTTTTTAAATGCCTAATTTGAACTTTTAAAAGACAGGAATCTGGAGGAGTGAGCGAAAAATATATAAATACCTGTCGTAAATCAGTTGATTTACTGCTCCTTTTAAGCTTCAAAGGTAGATGAACTGAATTGATGGTAAACATACGTGCAACAATTAAGAAGCACTATATTATTTAGAGGCGTGGCTTCGATTAAAATGATATCGGTGTCATTCTGACCCTGTGATAGACCTGTTTAGATTCAGAATGACTCTCTTTAATTCCCATTAGTCACGATTTCTTTAAATCGAGCTTCAACAAGGACATTACCTGAGAAAGAAAATTTGGCATACATAGATTTGTGCCTTAAGTTCCTTCTTAATGGATCCAAAAAGTCAACGGTACAATTGAATAATAGTTGTTCCCATCTTCCTTTTTATAGATTAGGGATTATTGATTTTTGTAGCATTTAATGTCTCAAGGGATAAGTATTGAAAATTAGAAGGTAAATTGTGATAAAGGTGTGTGTGCGATTGAAGTTAAACGATTAATTAGTTGATATTATAAAACTAAATTGTAATTTACAAGATAAATAAAATATTAAATAATATTGATTGCTAAAACTTAAAATGATTTAAAATAAAAAAGTTTTTAAACTAAAAGATAAATTTTAATTAAGATGCATTAGTTGATTTTGAAGGTAAATTATAAAATTAATTAGTTGATTCTATAAACTAAATTTGAATTTAATAAAAGTATAAATTCAATTGTTATAATATAAGTTGTATTAGAAGTTAAATTTTCAATTAGGAGATTTTATAAAACTAAATTAACATTCGACAGAAAAAAAATATAATTAATACTAATTATATAATTCAATAATAATTAAATAATAATACCAACATTTATTTTTCGTTACGAAACTAAACATGGATTTAGACAGTTATTTAGTTGAAATCATTATTTTTTTTTAAAGAGTAAAAACTACACACGTAAAATATTCATTACTATTTTTCTCCAGTTTATTAGATCACTTTACAAGTAGATTTAAAGATATTTAATCATAAATTGGTTTATCAATTAAAAGAAAGATTTTACTGTAACAAGTATTAATTAATAATTAACGTCAAAAAATAATAATAATTTGAACGCCATGCACTTACTCAGACCCTATTATGATTCAATCTAGATTCATATTAAGGACAAATGAAAAGACGATTCTGTATTATTTTATGCAATGTAATCATATTTCGAATATGCAATTAAATATCAAAAACTGTTTTTGCCTAAGTGATAGCTTAAAAAGTTACAAATAAAATTTTACAATTAGAATCTAAAAAAAAGATTAATTTGAAACATTATTTTATTCTGCTATATTTACAAACAAAGAAAATGCTTTCTAAGTTCCACTCAGACTTTAAGCTAATTACTTTTTTCCCTTGATTTATTTGTAAATTTTACAAGACACAGTAGCGCTTAGAATTTTTTGCCCTTGTAAGTGTCGGAAAAATGTTTTGAATAGAAATAAAAAAGATAGAAAAGATCTAATTCTAAGCTTGCCCAAATCATTAGTTCGTGGAGAAGATAAAGAAAATAAATCGTCGAAACATACCTTGTTCTATTACAAGCGTTAAAACAAGATACACGAAACACATTTACAATTAATCAACTCCAGATAAAGACGAAACCTTATCAAGGCGTTAATTTTTATAATAACTCCTTGCCGTTTCTCCAGAAAATTTTCTTCTAAGCAAGACAAAAACCTTACTGTTTCCTAATAATTAAATGAGCGAACAAGAGAAAAGAAAGAAATTTGAATTTATATGGTGTAAACAAAAGTTTCCCCAAGGGCAATAATTGCTTCTTTCTAAGGTAAAAGCAAACAGGAGGATCAGAAATTTCCTCGGAGTTTCGAAATCGAACATATTAGGATGAGCAACTAGTATAAATCGCTAAAATAACACCATTCATAAAACTAAAACGCTTTAACAGAAAATCGCGAGGCTTTTGTGATTTAAGCGCTAAATCCTTTAACAGAAGCTTTGGGAGATAGCAATTTTAATGGGAAACAAATAAAGTAGATGGGACAAGGCATTCAATAGCTGAAAGAGACTTCAGAGGAAGAAGAGCTTTTATGCAGCCATAATATGCAGATCAGATTTTTCGGTTCCTTTGAATGTGGTTCTCCTCTGGAGATCAAGAGACAAAGCATCAAGAATTCTAAGAACAGGGACTTGCAAATCCTTTTGGTGAAAAGAAAAAAGTCTATTTTCACCACTCACCTGAAGTCAACGAGTGGGGAAATAGATTATATAACTCTTTATAATGGGACTGTAATAAGATTTGTATAATATAATATTTCATTTCATTCCATATTGTTTTTATAGATGGATTGCGATTAAAGTGATTTTAGTTAATTCTTTAATTGAGGATAAGGATGAAAACAGTTTTACTAATTTATATAACATTTTATAATTTGATCACAATGCGTCGGTTAATTAGTCTCAAGATAACTAATATTGTGGGTTAGTGACCTAAAATATGTCAGATTAGTGTTGTATAACCTTTCAATTGAGGATCGAACGTTTTGTCATAAAATTAAAAATTGCTTTTACTACTTACATCATAAAAAGCTATATAAATATAGATTTTTTTTTTATGAGAGTAATAGGTTTACTATTTTATAATTTTAAATTGCATCCATATAGTAGTTGGTTGATGATCTAAGTTCATTCAACTAAGTTCATTACCGGATGTTTAAAAAATTTATTTTATTTGACTATTTGATTACGATTCAGCCTGTAGTCATTAAAGGTAAAAATTGATTTGCTAAATGATGAAATTTTCTTTTCTTTCAATTTAAATGTCAATCTATAGTATAATAACAGATTAAACCTTTTATTAGCCGTCGAAAAGTCTTAGTGTTAGAATATGTAAGGTAAAAATGAAAAATTTTTATAAAGTGTTTTCAGACAAAAAAAAAAAAAAAAAAAAGTGTTATCAGAACTTAAAGTTCCCTCCCTAGTTGAGAAAAAGGGTGATTACTAATTTAATGAATGAATATCAAGTAAATCAGTCTTTTGAGTTTTCGAGTTTTGGAATCAAAGTTAACTGCTAGATTAGAATCAGCGAGTCATATTTATTTATAAATATATATTATTTTTAAAAAAAAGTTTATTTAAGAGCTAATTAGTTTGTACTCAGAGAACATGATGGTTTGTTACTTTATTAACATATAAGAAAATATTTAGTACATAGATTTTCTTTGATTTTATGAATTGTGATTATGGAAAAGTCAAAATCGTTTAATAAATATTTAAAGAAATATTTCGTAATTCACCCAGAAATATTTCTGTTTAACTAAAAACATTTTTAATAGTTTATTTATATTAGTTTATAGTAAAACTAAAGTAAATTGTTACAGGAAAAAAACCCGTTTTAGTAGCATTTAAAAGTTACACAAAGATAATTCATAATTTAAGAAAAATAATATCTGAAATATAAAGTTTTACTAACTTATCTTTTAAAAAAATCACTCAAAAGGTCCAAATATGCCAAAATTTTAAAATCTAATTTTGACCAACACTCTTTAAATATTTAATAGTCGTGCTTTATTTATTTATTTATTATTTTTTTTAAACGAATTTCATTAAAATAAGGAAATACGGATATAGCGGAATAATTAATTTATCATAGCCTATATTGGGTACTATTAAATAAGTTGCAATTATAGGATATGTTTTTATAGAATAAATATAGAATAAATTTAATTTAAAGTTCCAGTGTGCCTGCCTTAGATGAAGGCTAAAATTTAAAGCGGTGAATGTACGGATTTTAAAAGAAGATAAAGTTTTGAACTAATTAAACAGGTGAATAAATATTTACAAAATACTAGTCTACACTAACATAGAGTGACACATTTAAAAAGAAAAGGCTTAGATTAACAGAAATATATTGATAAATGAAATAATTTATACTTCGAAACAACTATTAAAATAATAATTAAATTTCCTTATTAACCAATTTATTGCTTTTGCTTTTCACACGCAAAAAGCGTCATTAAAGTAGATAATAATAAGGAAGGAAATATAAACCATGTTCCGTGTTTTATAAAACTGATGTGAAAATTGATATCGTGATGATTTTCCATTGAGTTACTATAGCAACATAGGCTACAGAACAATGATTGACTATCGTTTTCAAGACATATGACTTAAAGATAGGCAAAAATTGTTATTATATACATATTACGGAAATTTTAAGCAGTTTATGTTGGCATAATATATCAATATCAGTTAAAAACACCTGAAAGGAGTGACTATTGTCTATTTAAATTCACTTTAGTTATCAGTTCGTTATATATAGAAATAAATTGAATAACTTAAATAGCAATACCATAAATAGTTTTGTAAATTTCTACTTGTAATTCCTTAAAATATTACAGGCACTCTGCTGTATTGGTAGAAAAACCCAGTAGCAAAAATTTCTAGTAAACTCTTCTGGTTTGGTTTTTGTTTATCATTTCTTTGTCACCTTCAACACGGTTTTTTAAATTTCGACATTTCTTATACGACGCTATTACGAACCACGAATTTTGTATTGGAGTTTAACATGCAAGAAGTTAAAAAGAAATATAAAGAGGTCCTCTGAGGAGTTTAATGAAAAAGTTTATGAAATTTAAAAAAAAAAAATTTTTGTAAAACGTTATTAAAACTTTTAATTCGATAAGAAATAAGGATGCTGAAAGATTTATTTATTTTCATTGTTCGTAATCAAACTGCCGAGAAACATACAGCATTTTACGGGGCTTTTACTTTTGACTAAGACATTTTGCATAACCAGTGAAAGAAATTATGATCCAATACCCAATAGCAATAGGTTCTAATGATAATAGGACATGATTGTAATGATATAAGAATAATAAATTAAACAACACAAATAAACACATGACAAAAAATAAGCGCAAACAAAAATAACAGTTTAAGTAATAAAAAATAATATGAAACAGAAAATAAAATTCTTCAGTTGAATAATTAGAATTTAATTTTAGGCTTCTGTTAATATGTATATAGATTAGTTTGTAGAATAAACAACACAAACGATGATTTATACTCAACATTGAATACAAATAATGATTTAGACTCGAAAATAAATACGGTTAATAAGCAAAATTCACAAATAAAGATAAACAATGAGTTTGAAACACAAATGAACATGAACGTTGAGATAGACTCAAAAATTTATCTTAAAATCTAAACGAAAATCCGTAGTTTTAAACCAAATATAAAAAGCAGTTAAAACAAAAGGCTCCGAATTCAAATGAAATAAATGGTGGTTTTTCGTTAAAACGTTTTTAACTCTTAATCCTCCTCATACCTTGAAGAATAATTTATTTTATTACATTTGTAAGCATAACCACTTTTTTAGAGTAAAGTTAAAATTGATGTTCATAAAGCTTACGATTTCATCTGATAAAATTGTAAAAGCTGTGAAAAATACCACATTTGTCCAATCACCAATTAATCAAATTATAACCTAATACAACTTTAAGAGATAGATAAAGATCTTGTAGGCTGATCACGCAGAATTACCATCAGGTTTTTGGGATGGCTTAAGTAACACGAGCCCAATTTGACCTGATCGCATCGTTAAGAAGCTTTCAATGGTTGACAAAAGCTAAGAACTCAACTACAGTAAATTATTCATTTTCTTTGGTGTTAAATGTTTTCAAGAAAGGTTTGAGGAAATGAAAGATGGGTATTAAGTATGTCTCTGCCATTAAAAAGACGCATTTCTTCGCCTTTAATTTATTAGTATAATGCTTGAATTAATGATCTGTCAAAAGTCGTTTATCACACGCTTAAAGCAAGGGAAAAAAGTGTCGAAGTCGAATCAGATTGAATGGTTCGACTACAAGTAAAAGATAAAAAATACTATCATACTTTTCCACCTTATACAACAAGGAAATATTCGCTTCTCTCGAAGAGGGAACAGAAGGTACTACAACAAACTACAGATTTTTAAGAAAAAAAGGGATAGTTTTAGCTATTTCTACTTTATGACAACATCAATTTTTATGACAAAATAACGTAATTTTACTGTATTTTGTTTATAGAAGGAAATAAAGAAAACGTAATACTGAGAAAAATCGAATGTGCACGAAAAGTGATTTATTTATACAGGAAAAAAAAAATTATTAATATCTCCCCCTAAAAATATTATACTTAAAAATAAAGTGAATTATATTTTATCTTTCAGATGAAAAATGTAATATTATTGGTTTCAGTATAAAAAAATCTGTTATTTGTGTTTAATTTCAAGACATAGATTTTTTTAAGTAGTATTGAAATACCAAATTGATAGAATATATTTATTCATGCTGTCTAAACTATACATAGAAACGCTTATTTGTTTATTAATGACATTGATAATTAGGAAAAACTATTATAGAAAAAACTGGTCACTTGAATAACAATCCAGAAATTGAAATATGATAATAGTTCATCAAAATAGCTGCATAAAATTATTACGCATGACGTCATTTTTTGTGAATGTTCAAAAATAATTAGGTATGTATAAAAATTCAAATATATCACTAATTCTTAAATTTTTATCTTTTCGATTAAATAATGTATTATAAAGACATTTTATTTTATTTTATCACCATCGATAGAAAGAGTACTCCGATGCATCGTTTCGTCAAAGACTTTTTGAGTATTTTAATTGCAATGAAACCAATTCTGCGTTGCATGAAGAAGAACCTCTCATCACAGTTAATACGACAACCCATGATCCTGAAAAATTTACCACCCTGAATATTTTACAACAGAGAATTAACAAGCCATCGAGATTTAAGCAAAAGTTAGAACTTAATTCGTTGTGTCCTTTCAGCACTATTTCTAAAATATGGCAAATATTCAAACTACTTACTAAAGAGTTTCAAATTTTTTTTAAATAGCAGTTGGTTACAAACAATAGTTTTTAATTGTTCCTCTGACAAATTAAGAAACCATGATTAAAATAAAATAAAATAAAACAACAAATCAATCAATTACAATTCACGAAAAAAAATTTTTTTGACTAGATAAAAAGGAAATATAAGCATGAAATATAATTTTTTAGCCAAACCGCAAGGTGAAAGAAAAAAAGTATTTAAATATTGAAGCCCGAAGGTGTATTTAAAAATCAATAAGGAAGTTAATTGTTTATAGGAAATAAGGATGGTAAGTCAATGACTACAAACCATATGCTTACAATCCAGTGTCATAAAAAAAGGGGAAAAAAAAAACGTGATTAGACCAATAAGCGATATCTAGATAAAATATATATATATATATATAATAGCATTGGACTCTCATTTTTTGATAACGCAATTCAAATATGAGCCAATATTCACCTCACGTTGGCTCGTCTCATCCGGAGTGCAAGGCCATTTCAGATTACAGTTTAACCTAACTGCTCGCGATATGCATGATATATGAAGGCTAGTTACTTTTATTTCTAATAGATTTTTATTGCTACCATTTGATTGGATGTTCATTTGGCATTATTGCAGTGAATAAAGTGCTATTTTCTTGAGGATGCACTTTAATAATTCATATTTTCATATCTAAGTTGTTGTGTTTTTGATTTTATATAAATAACTTTTCATTTGGTTTTTGATTTTATATAAATAACTTTTCATTCAAAAGAAATTTTTTTTTTTGATTGGATGTTTATTTGAATTTATCGTTTAGACTTAAATGCTATTTTCTTGAAAATATTCATTAATAATTCATATTTCTATACCAATGTATTCAATAATTTATTACACGGTTTATTTGGTTTTAGCACTTATTATTAAATACTAGTATTTTGAAGTTGCACATAAATTATTCTTTCATATTTATCTCAATACTACATTAATAATTATTTAAATAAATTTCTGTAATTTAATTGAATTGGATTTGTTACATAGAATAGGTTCAGAATTCATGAGGTTACATATATTTGAATTTTATACGAACTATTCACTAAAGGTTATTTAAATTTTAGTGATTTTAAATCTGCCTTTTAGTTGACGATCCATAAGCATTATTTTACATTACCATCTTTAATATTCAATAAGAGCTTTATTTCAGTTTGTTATAAGCAGTTTCAAATATAGTCGTAATAAAAATTTATCGCAAGTATTTTTCTATACAACTTTTATTGTAAATTATTAGTATTTACCAAAACATTTTTCGGTATATCATAACTTAGGTAAATATTTAGCTGACACAAATAGTTTTTAAAATATAGTTTCAACAGTTTTGACGAAAAATAATAAATTTTTTTTTTACTTATAGGCAGCAAGAATGATCATGTGAAGGAATGTGAGAGCCAATAAAAAGTGACAGAAGGAGAGAAAAAAAATTGGTAGATTAAACTAGTTAGCAGTTTTACTGAGACCAACCGCTTTCAGAGTAACTGAACCCGAATCCAAAAAATCTACTTTGTAACAGAATTTATGGGCCACATCTTTCTTTCATACTACTTCTCATTAAAAAATGTTCTTAAATTCACTAAAGTGAACTGAAATTATCATCAATGTAAGGATGATTTAGGTTTCAAATTCGCAACAAAAAAAAAAAAAAAACTTATCGAACTGCTTAAAAAAATAGAACACTGTTTAATACAAAATACTGTTTAATACAGAATAAAAAACGTAGCTAAACAAAGTAAATTCAGTCAATAATTAAACTAACTTGGTATCTTGTAAAAATCATAGATAAAAACAATTATTATTTATTGCATATTAAACGATTTTTGTTGACGTAGAGTTTAATGGACAGTTTGTCATTATCTTTTGATCGTTTACTCAATGTGAGCTAATTGAAGTAAATTAGTACATTGATCTGGATTAGCATAATGTACACTCTGTAATGACAAGAATTTAATAAAATGAAACGAGCTTATTCCGTGATGGTCGCTTTAACATTAATACTGCAAATAATTACTTACACTTTGCGCTATTATTTTAGAATCAAATAGTAATTCAGAGTTACGTGACTTATCCGAGTTCGCAAACACGCATTATTTTCCATTTATATATTTTTTTCATTGCGGGTATGCACAAGTTAGCAAACAACTTATACAAGCTAATTCAGATGCAGATTATACACTCATGTTACAATATTATAATAAATTGTAGATGTACATTGAAATTAGAAAATTCTAAATAATTTTTGTTTATAAATGATCTTTGGGGTAAGGGAAACCTATATTACGAGTCAATCTTTAAAAAATAATGGATAAAACGTACATTTAAATAGGAATATCTAAACTATAATAAAGCTTAAGAAAACAATGAGCTCGTACCACTGCAAAAATCTCTGGTTACCAAAATCCTTTTTATCCAATATCCAATATATATATATATATATATATATATATATATATATATATATATATATATATATATATATATATATATATATATTAAATGAGACTATAAATAAAAATGATCAAAATCAGATTTTCTGCACGCAGCAACCAACCTGCTACCGCAGTAATATTAAACAGTAAAATAAAACATTTCATTGATATCCCATAAATTACATGTTTTCTTAAAAAATAAAATAAGCTTCGTTATGTTTAAGTGAATGAAAGCAAAAGTTTATAAAAGTATTAAAAGTATTGCTAGCGAGTTCATTAAAAAGCAAATGAATAAGTTTTCATACACGTAAAAAATTTGGCTTTACCTTCAAAGTGCAAAAAATTACTAAAAATTAAAAGACTGTCAGAAATTGAACGAAAGATACCGAAAGGCTTAAAAAAAAAAAAAAAAAAAAAAAAAATAGGGAAAGTTATAGACTTTTCTCAAATTTTTCTTTCATCGACTGTTCCCAAAGATTTTGTAGTAATAGCTAAATGCGTTTAGCTAAAAAAATATTTCAAAAAGCTTTCAAGTAGGAACTACCTATAATCGTATCAATAATAATAAGTATCCATAAATGTATAAATAAATTGATATAAACGTATAAAAAACTTTAAACAGTTTTATAATTTAAAGATTAATTAGCTACAAAAATGTTATTGAAATGAATATTTGAAAACACGACGGTGTTATGGTTATTATTTTATAAAATCAAAAACATTAACACAAAGTGATTTTTTCAAAAAGCGAGAATATCTTCTAATTTTGAAACTGAAGAAGAAAAAATAGAATTAGCTCTTGTACACAAATTACTATTTGAAAGTAAAAAGATTTATTCCAGTAAAAAATAGAAAGTTCCCTAATTTATTCACTTTCTTATAGTACGACTTCTTCTTATAAGGTTTCACATGTCGGTCTAAAAACAGGTAATGTTGCGTAAAACCTTCCAAGTGTCCCCGTGAGTTGCAAATCCCTCCCAAATACTCAATCCGTATCGAAACGTAAAACGGAAGGAATAAAGTAATAGTCCAAGAAGCCCATTAATCAGTTAATTGGGCTGGCTACGATGCTCCCTTGAGGAAAAGACCATGTGGCCAGGCCCAAAGCGACCTAGTCTCAATTATCAGCAATAATGGCCCAAGCGGTTTACGAGAAAGCAACATTGATAGCTTAACATCAAACCGATAATGGAAACTCACATTTTTCGCTCCATATTCAAATCGCGGAGAATTAATTAGATCATTTTACCGCATCACTTATTGGCTGGCTTTAAAGGAGTGAAACATATTTTCGAGTATGATATTACACGACCGTTGATTGTTAAATACAAGCTCTTAGGAGAATTACAACAAATCGCGAGAAAGGTATAAAGCGAGCAATTTGCCAGGGATCCCAATTAAGAGGTTTTGAGTAATTCTCCAAACCAGAAGATTGCTCTGAATTTCAAGAAAACGACAGTTTCGAAATTATTTCGAGTGATTCTTCTGCGCGGGTATTAAACAGTTTAAATTAGAGATATTAGAAAGTTGCCGATAAAAATAAAACTATTAAGTGCTTACTTCAAAATGTTTGTCATTTTATTTACAATCGATTTAAAAAAGGTTAAGATAAACTGTCTCTTAAAAGATTTAAGAAGTAAGTTAAACACCTGTTAATTTAAGAAATGATTTTGATATTGAATAAAACTTGTCAATAACACGTTTTGGATTTTATGATACACAAAAAGGTTTGATTGCGAACAGAGTCATTTGACAAATAGAGTTGAAATACAATTAATTGAAAATGCTTATTAATGTAAAAAATATAAATAAAAATCGATAACGTTTGGATTTTATAATTAATTTCAGATTCCTGCAAATATACTATGCTATTATTTGTATGAAAACAACGTATATTAACAAACTATTTTTATACATTTGTCAACAGAAGTATTAAACAATCTTCAATGATTTCATTTCATTATAATTGTTTCCCTGAAAACATCTTTGGATATATATATTCTTTACTATCCTGTTTTAAATGTGTAATTGTTTTTTGTGCTACCCCTTTTTTGTTAAATTTTTTAAGCTTACGTTCTGCAAGCATTTAAAAACATTTTCTTTTAAAAGGAAAAGGTATAATAAACAAAACCAGCCACAATTAAAAGTTAAATCTTGACTTGCAGTTTCTCTTTCAAAATTGTTCGTCATTTTTTAAATGCAGTTCGTTTTTATTTGAATTAACCATGACTGCGCATTGGATATAAAAGATCCTACTACTATTCTTTACAAATCAAAGATTTCCAAATAGTTTTAACACATACACTGTGCAGCTTTTACTATTTTTTTTCAACTGTTAAAAATGTTTGTGACACTAAATGCTGTAATTAGTAAAAACATCGTTCAAGAAAAAAAAGAAGCGTATTAATAAGTAGAGGGCAGAATAATATACAAATTAATACTTTTGTTCGGAAAGTGACATCTTATAATTTCAACGGAGAAGTTGACTATCACAGGAGCTAATAATTTATCTTAACTATTTATAATTGAGATAACGTCTAAAAAGGCTGAAAACGTCATAACACCCTTTTTTTTTTTCCTCTAAAACATGCGATCCATCGACCAATTCTATGAAAATAACAGGTTTCTATTTCTTGCCTTCTATGAAATACTCTTTCTTTTGCTGTCACGCAAACTTCATCTATGAACAGTAGGCTCTGAGACATTTAAGTAGAGCGTCCACTGGCACGACACTAAATCGAATAAAAAAAAACGTTCTGACCCACCCCTTCTTAATGTGAGAGAATATTTCGCCTTTCTGAGAATTGAAAAGTTATACAGAGAAAGTTTAGTGTATTTAGAATGTCATTCTCACATGACTTTGGGATTTCTAATTGCTTACTGGTGTTCTGTCTGCGAATTAAACTCACACTATAATGAGAGAAATGTACCAGATTTAAAACATTTGATACTAAAATAAGACACTGAAGAAATTACACAAAATAAATCCCAAAGAAAAATAGATTAATTTATTACCAAATATGCCATTGAGCAATAAAAAAATATTAATAAAATAATAAAAATATTAATTAATAAAAAATTACTCAGGGATTCAAAGTAATTTCGAAAATGTATCTAGTTATTTATAGATTTCCACACCAAGAAAAAAAAGTATGCTCAAAACTACCACAATATGGTAACGAATATCATGTATCTAGCTCTATGAGAACACCGAATAGCTGCGTAATTTTCACTGAAGCTTTTTGGTATTGACTTTTGTAAAATTAACAATAAAATATGATTTTAGAATATGGGAGAAAAATTAGCAAACGTCACAAAATTTGGTAATTCCATTATGATACTTGTATGGTATGAACATGAAAACTATTTATTCGGTCAAATTTACTTATCAGTTTTGTAATTTTTATAATTTTTATTTGTGGTAATAGGAACTATAATTTGAAAATCAGAGTTTTCGGTAAACCATTACCATATGAATGGAATAGAATATATATATATATTTTTTTATAATTTTTATTCATATTTATTCATTTATTTTAGAATTTTTATTTTGTTAATAACGAAAATTAAGTCTTAGAATATTTTCGCAATTAAAAATAAGATTTGTCATTAAAAAATAAAAATTTAATTTAACTTTCGTGGTTTTAAATTAACAAAGATAGACATTCTTTGCAAGAAGTAAAAGCCAATGCGATTTTCTTATTCCAACATTTATTTCACAACATTTACCGTCAAATTTAAAAACTTTTTTTTCACATGAAAATTGAATAAAGGAACAGTGAAAATGTGACAGAAAAAATTGCATAACATAATGTAGGTATTTGTTCCCATTTATTAGTCTCTAATAACATATCATCCCTACTTCAAACAAGTGTCAGTTGCCTGCAACGGTAAATATCACATCTTACCATTACAATTACACACCGAATAAATCTCGCAGAATAAAATAATACAACTTGTAACCGTTAACGCACCGATATATTTTCATGAATATAAACTGAAATTTAAAGACAGTTTCACAAAATTTCACTTATAATTTTATCTATTCAAAAAATAAGTTTCTTTTTTCAATTATTAAAATTTAATGTAGAAAATTATTATTTCTAAATAATGACGCATTTTAATGTTACATGGACGACGCAAATTATAAATGATGTTCAACATACTTCAAAGGACAACTTGAGAAATATGAAATTAATACACAAAATTATTTTCAATAATTTAGTTAGAGTTAAATCATGAAACGAGACTTAAGTAATACTTAAGTACTAGTAACCCACTAGGAAAAAACTGTGCAGTATCAGTTAAACGCGATTAAAAAAGAATTGTTATGAAGTTTTAAAAAACTAAACTCACGGCATGCTCCCAACTTTCTTCATAAGTGCATAAAGCATAAATTAAGCATAAGATGTATGTTAATCTACCAGTTCATATTGACGATATAAACAAAATATATTAACAATGCTAAAACACCTATTAAAAGTCCATAAATAGCAGCTGTAACAACGAAAAATAATGTGCTTAATTTCCGGCATTTCAATTTGTTAAAATAAAGAGATTTTCTTTTATAAATGGAACAAAAATACAATTCTCATCGTGAAACACGATAAAATATAGCTTTAATAAAAATCAACTTTTTAATGGAATAAAGCTTGAGCAAAATACCAATGCATAAATTGATGCGTTTATCTCTAATCAAGTGATAAGTAGGAAAACTTTTTTTAAAAAATGTCGCAAATATTTTTGCAAAAAACAAGTGTAGAATATAAAGATGGAAACAAAACCATTTTTTCAAATGTTATATATACATTTTTAGGGAACACACATTCTTCAAACACAGAAGCGCTGCCGACGCCAAGATTTAAAAATAAACGTTTACTTCTACATGTTGTGTGTGAGTAAGTGTTACTAAAGCCGAGTTTTTTTTAGAAGTATCATTAATGAAAGCTACGAGTCCATTTTTTGTAAAGCTGTTGTACCAAACAACTTTTTCTTGTGGTCTCGTGAACAATTCAGATAAGGAAAGAGGGGAAAGAACAAAATATTCTAAATAACGCCACTTGAAATTCAAAGACCCCTTTCCCCTTCTAAGATAATGAAGACAACTCTAACAAGTGTGGCACACTACACTTGAAAGAGTTGTTTTTACTTTGTTTAATAAAGTTACTTGAGAGTGAAAAAGAGAGTTTACTTTATTGAGAATCTATATTGCTTTTAAATCATATCGAATGGCAATCATTAAGTTCATTCGTTTAATGAAAACAATTTTAATTTTTAAATAATAAAGCTATTTGAATGAGAAAAACATACAAAAAAAAGTATTGCTTTGAAATTACTTTGTTTAATGAAGATAACTCTAAAAAGTTTTTTTTATAACGGAGCATGTGATAGAGTTGTGTTCACGCTTTATTTGCTGATAAATAACTTGACAAAAGATATTTAGTTCAGAAAACATATTTCTATACAAACATTATGACATGGTAACATTTTAGTTTATTTAATGAAGACATATATTACCCTATGCTTGGACTTATTGTTATGACTTGGTTTTTATTTTTTAATTTTATTATTTTTTTTATCAAAAGATATAAGGTTTCTGAAAAATATTCTTATTTAAGAATTTTGTTTAATATAGATTACAAAATAAAAATGTAGTACAAAGCAAAAGAGTGAGTTGTGTTTTTAATTAATTTAGGAATAAAATAATTTAAGTGACGATGGTTCGTTGCGAAAATATATTGCTATCATGTTTAATCACATGCTAGCATTTAAGTTTGTTTAATGAAGACTGCTGTAAAGCTATGTTTGAAAAAGCTGCTTCTACTTAGTTTAATAAACTTAATAGAGAATGTTTTTTTTTTCTTATTGAAAAGATACTAAAACTAAAATTTCATTCACTTTTAACAATTTTGTATAATAAAGATAATTCTAATAAGTGAAGCACAGTAGAAGTGAATGAAATTAGCTGGAAAACGATGGCTTGTTGAAAAAATATTTTACTTCATAACATTATCAAAGGATAACTTATAAAGTTGTTTACTAAAAACAACTGCAAACTAACAGAAAAATTTGAACACATAAAACACATATGGCTTTAAAAATATCATGGTAATATTCTAGTTCCTTTAATGAAAACAAATAAATTATTTTATTGTGGTACTATGTTGATTGAAAATATTATATAGTAAATGATATTTACCATATGGTATTTAAAACCCACATAAAAGCTTCTTAAATTTAAATCAGTTTTAACATCAAAATTATAAAATTTAATTTTACACTGCTTCATGTTAAAATTACTAAAAAGAGGACACTTAATGAAGAAACTATTTTGTTAAAATAGCCGATGGAGTTTTAATTAATTATAAAATAGCTGGTTGAAAAATAAAGTTCTGTCTTATGAAGATGAGTTTTAAATGGATAACCATATAAAGTTAAGCACATGTGGCACTAAGGGTTAAAATTTGCCCCGTACAACTCCCTGGTTTCTGATTCAAATTTATTTTTCAGGCTTATTTTTTTTTGCTTAGCTTAAAAAGTGCAATATCCATTTTTAATATACTTGTAGTGTTTACAATATAAGGCGTTCTTTTATTTTGACATTAGTTTAATCCGTTTAATTTTAGCTAAAATCGAATTTCGACAACTTCACAAGTATGCCATGATGTTACCCAAAAATGAAGAAACGGTAATATTTTACATAAAATTGGGTGATAATAACTAACTTTTTCAATGATAACAACAGTAAAAATTGCAACAAAAAAGTGTTATACTTTATTTTGTTTAATATGAAAATTAGTTCAGAAAGACATTTTCATTTAAAAACTATATGCATACTTAGATTTGAAATAATATGACGCTTTTGCAATGTAATTATTTTTTTACTGTAAAGAGATCATCACCCAGCAGTATTTAAGGATTTTCCTTTAATTCCATTAAAAATAAATTTACACAAATAAATAAGTTTAAATAAAATTAATAAAGTTATAAATAATAAAATTGTAAGTATTTTCATGAAAACTATATACCTTTTAAATAATGTCGAATATCAAAGAAACAGAGAACTTCATTGTGAAAAAAATGCGTATTTTTAAATAATATAAAAAAGTGATAATTCATTTAGGTAATTATTACAATATGACACAGATATTAGATTTTTAAGAATTGCTTTACTTTTGCTCTGTCAAAGTTGGTATATCATCGTACAGACATTAATAAAGTTACATAATTCTAATATGACTTACAACTGACACAAGAATGATTAATATTTATTTAAATTTCTGTTTGAATGAGAACCGCGAAACAAATAAATTATTTATTAAAGGCACAAAGAATAAAACTAAACAAATGAAAACAAAATTAAGTTATATGTTGTTTGCAGTTAAAAATTTTAACGACTGAATAATGGGTTTTGAAAAAGACGATTCTCTTTATCAACTTCGATGGAAAAAAAATCATTTGCTATTTTATGGAAGAATCGTAGTTAAAGGATTTAAAGTTACTTCTCACTGTAAAATCATTAGAAAGCTGTCTAATCAGAGGACAAAAAGTTACCTAGCTATTCGATTAATAATAAAACAAATATTAATTTATTACCTGAAACGAAACACTTTCGATCAGAAGACTTTTTAAGATATAAAAAATAAGAATTTAAAAAAAAAACGATTTAAGAAAACAAAATTACATACTGTGCACAATGCACAAGAGAAAGGATTTCGGTTAACTTAACTATAAAAAATAAATAAAATAGCTGAAATAAGTTTAAAAAAATATACATATCTTTAATTTAGCACTCTTTATTTTTTTCATGCAAAGAGATATTAATGATTAAACATGCACAAAATTTATTTTTTAATTTTAATGTTTCAAACGACAAAAGACAAAATCTTTGGAAGAAGCAAATGTTTGTGCTTATAATAAAAAAGAAATTAACATAAACTCTATTGATACTAAAGTTGACTCCAAGTTTCTGAGCACAATATGTAACGTTAGTTTAACTTTAAAACATATAAATAAGTTTAGCATAAGTATTCTATAAATTTAGGCATTTTTTTAAATTTATAATCAGCAGTACTTAGAAGAAAAACAAACTTTATAAAAAAAAGTTTGAAATTGCTTCAAAGTTTTAAATAAAACTTGAGTTCAATGGCACGCTGAAAGAAATAAAAAGATGATTTAATTTATAGCCCTCAAATCGAAGTAACATAAATTCTGAATCGCAGAGTTTTAAAAATACATTTTTTTTTTAATTCACAGAAGTCCAGTCATGAAATATTTTGAGGGATAAAAGCAAAAACACTAAAATATGTCATAGACAAATAACGTACTATTTTAAACAATATATCTAATTATTTTAAATTAATATATATATTTTTTTTAATATTTTAATGTAATGGTAAAGTGTATAATTATAATAATGATATTATAAAGATTTAGGTTTCTTTCGGCTGGTGATAATGCTTGAAACTTTGTAGTTTTTGTGTACTAAGATAAAATTTATACAATATTTTAAATTTATTGTAAAAGTAACTAAAAACTACTATTTAGTCAACTTTGAGATTTAAAAAACAATAATTAGTTTTCATAAAACTCCTATTTTGGATGAGTTTCAACAACTACTATTAAAGTTTTGTTTTTTAACAAGCACTAATTGAAAACTATTTTCGCACGTAGGATAAATATTTTCTATATATTTTATTACTGCAAACTGTTTTTTTTTTTTTTTTTTTTTTTTTTTTTAAATCTAACGTCTAACTCTTTCCGATCTACACGGTTTCTTTATCTGTTTTGAAGCATGAGGTGATAACGAAAAGCATGAATTACATTATTCTGGGAAAATTATGAAATTGGATAAAGTAAGGTAGGTAATTCACGAATATTTTAATAGATCAACTCATTATACTTTGACCTAACGAAAGATAAAATTGAAATATTTATATAAAAGTATTAGGATATAACACCTAACACTTTCCGATGTACATGGTTTCTTTATCTGTTTTGAAGCATAATTTGATAAAGCAAAGGATGAATTAACGTTATTCTGTGGGTAAATAAATTAGGATAAAGTTAGGTACGTAATTCACGAATATTTATTAAATAAATTTATTATACTTAGAACTAACGAAAGATAAAATTGGAATATTGATATAAAAATACTAACACGTAATTCTTTCTGATCTACTGATCCGTTATCTGTTTTGAAGCATAAGGTAATATAGCAAAGGATAAAATAATGTCATACCGGAGAATTAAAATTTGAACTAGCGAAATAATAAGATTGGAATGCTGTAATAAAATTTTGGAGATTTAACGTATAACAGTTTCTGAACTACGTGGTTTCTTTATATTTTTCTGTTTTCAGTTATTTTCTACGGAATAAAAAAAAAACATTAATGCCTAAAAAAATAAAAAAAAATTCAAACCAGTATACTTCAGTAGAAGAACGTGACTTTAACACCAGAAATGTAACGTAAATTCCCGTTTTCTATCGAAATGAGTTAGCAAAAAAAAAAAAAAAAAATATATCCCAAATTTACGTGCTCAATTTATCAGGTGTTAAGTTTGTTCTACGTTAAAGGAATAATTGGAAATTCAAACATTCAACGATGGGTGTTCATTAATTTTAGTAACCTCAAGTTAGAATAACCTTCTTTCCCAAATGTTTGAAAAAGAAATCAGTCAAAATATTACAGTTGTTCCGATAAAAATTTTTAAGATACAAAGATTTAAAACCAAATCTATTGACGAATTTTTTTGTACAAGAGCGTAATTAAGAAATTCTAATTACTTTTGAGTTATCAGTAATTTATAAAGTAAAATACTTGTGATACCAATGATAACATTTAGCTGTAAAAATAAATTTTTTGAGAAGTGTGTCTTTCATTAAAAATAATTAAAAAGTTTGAATCAAAATAAAAAGATGTGATGCTTTTAAATTGTTCCAAGAGATTTTTTTTTTTTTTTTTTTTTTTAGTGAAAAACATGATGTCAGTTTAGTGCACTATAATTGAGTGAAAATAAGTACATTTACATGAAAGATAATAAGTAACAATATCATGTAAAAATATCTCCATTGGAAAAAGTGCAGCGTATTTATGTGTTCTTATCACAAAAATTCCTTTCATTTTTAAGTATAATTTATCATCAATGTCTATTCCTATATAGTAGTATTGCAAAGATGTGAAAAAAATGACTATTTTAATAAAATATTTAATATATTTAAGAAAGACCAAAATGCGTTATCTACTAATTAAAATATAGCAATGTCTGCTTTTTTATAAATTTCATGAAATCATTTCCAAAACGTCAAAACGGTAGTTAAGATATCGTTAAAAATTTTGCTACCAAAATGTAATATTTAAAAATCACTATAAAAAATCTTCTAACAGCGCAATAAACGGAATACGTTATATTTTTAAGGGATTGAAGGTAGTTACGTAACATAAAATTGATTTTTTGAAAAAATTCGGATTTTGGGAGAAATTTTAATAAGTTGGCAGATTCAACTATCAACTTGAGTAAAAATTTAATTTCCTAAAAGAAGAAAAACATAGCTTCCAGATACATCATTTGTTTATTTTTCGTCGAAATATTTCTTTAATTAAAATAATATGAAGGACTTGTTTCAGTGATATTATTGTTTTAGTTAAATAATAAATATGACCAAAAAGAACAATTATGAGAGAAAAATACGCGACTTTCTTTTCGGCCAAAAAATTCACGATTTTTCCATTTCGCCGTATTTGTTCCCTCTGCATTAATGTAAGTAGAAGATATTTTTTAAAAAAAATAATGTTTTTTGCTTATTAATAAATGGAAGTTAAGGGTTTTAATGATTCTATGGATAAGGCAATGTCTTAGATAGAATCTTAAAGATAAAGAAACAAAAAGAACAATTTACCTATTCAAAGTAACAAATAGTTTTTGCGATTTCAAATGCATTTATCGCATTTTTGCACGTTTCATAAAATTTGGAAACTAAAGTAGTTTTTTTTTTAAAACAATGAAGAATTTTATTCATAATAATTTTTCAAAAATAATTTAGATTTTACAAAAATCGCACTTAAACTGATACTAATTGATGAGAAAGTTTAAAAGTGTAACTTGTAGTTGAAATTTTGGAATCAGAAATCTAGGAATCTAGTTAGTTAATGTTAATAAAGTTTTTTACAGAAATGAATCGAAGTAATACCTCAGAAGAAAAGTATTAAATAATTAACATAATTAAGTGAAATTAAATTTTAGTTATTAAATTTGAACTTAGTAAGATATTTTTTAAGAAAAAAATGTTGTAAGGACTTATCAAAGTACATTCTAAATATTTAAAACGTGCATTTATAATAATTTTATCAAATACGGATTTATAGTTTTAAAAAAAAGGTAACTTAATTTTTTTTTATTAGTAACATTTTCATTAAGCAAATCGACAAACAAGAAAACCTATTAGTCTAGAAGATATGATTTGTTAAAACTGTCACAATATATATAAAGCAATACTATTTAAAAGTTTTAAACTTTATTTTCTCGTGAAGTTGAAAACGTATTTCTCTTCGGTACTCCAAAAAACTAACTTAGTAATAAGTACACATTTCTCTAATGCAATATTATTTCTAATGCTAAATGGTATTTCAGTTTCTTTTATTACTGATATGATTATAATAATAATTTGCACTTTAATTTCGCCATTTGTCACTGAAATAGGAGATATTTATTTGTCACTTATACTTTTAGTTCAACTTTGATAAAGATTATTTGAACCCATAACAATTTTCACGAAATATGTACTCAATCCAAGAGTATATATTTTCAGCTAGCAATGTGATTTACGAAAAAATAAAAAAATAATGCTGTAACAATATTATTATTTTCCCCCATCCTCAAAAAAAATAGAACTCCTTCATTCTTAAAAACAGAAAACTTTCACATACAAGTGGGAAAAAAAGACAGAATTTCAAATATTTTTTAACGTTTAAACTTCAGAAATTAGCACATCTTCATGTGAAAAAAAAAAAAAAAACATTAAACGAAACTCCAGGCTCTGCATTTTGAACAAATGCTTAAATTTATTTTATTTTTAATTCCCTATAAACTTCTGATTCATCTTAGAGCTTCTTCCACGAAACAATAATGTTTAATGATATGTAAATTATTGTAAAAAAAAAAAAAAAATCTGTCGAATCATTGGCTCACAACATGCCGAGTAATTAAGAGAATCATCAGACGCAAATAAATATAATTCCTCTCATATTTTGAATAAAGCTTATAAGGCTTTTAAAGAAACATTCGATTTCACAGAAACGAATAATAAGATAGTAAGTTTTTTTCTTTATCTTTCATTAAAAATTTCAATTCATTTAAACTTTTTAAAATCATTCCAACAAAAAACCGCGAAAAATTTTTAACTTTAATGACATTAAAACTGTAAAAATACGCGTAAATTTTTATTAATATGTATTTCTTTTTTTCCTGCAGAAATCTATGGAAACATTGGATTAGAATATAAGAACGTTACGAGGAACGAGAGTTACGAAAAGTAATTACGAGAAACATTTTATTTCGTACAACGGTCAAAAAATTTGATTTATCTAACCTCAAAAAAATTGTAAAATCGTCTGAACAACGAAACGAAGCCAAACTACGAAAAAACATGAAAACTGGTAAAAATCTAATTTTACAAAGAAGTTTAAACAAATCAACAGGAAAGATTTATTTTACTTTACATCGAAACATTTAAGCACATGTCTTAGAAAGTTCTCAATTTGAAAACCAGCGATCCTATGTTCTCCCAATAAGTTGATTTGGTAAAAAGGAGTTAAAAGTATCTGCGATGTGTAGCAGTAAGTAAGCACCCGTGACTTCGATCTCCGAACATAAACCCTGACGATCGTTAGCGTGAAAGGGGTATTGGGGGACAGGTCGAGCGTAGACCCCCGTAATACGATCAGTTACCAGGATTGATGGTAAAGGGTGCGGGGGATCAATCAGGTGGTAAGGGGGGAGAGTGAATGATCTCGCCAAATGCTAATCAGGTGAATCGGGAAAAGCAGAGAAGAATCGGATTTTTAAACAACTACGCGTTACTTAGCTTGCTTTTTCTGACAATAGTGATGCTGATATATTACCTTGATAAAGAATTTCAGAAAAAAAATTCTTTGCTCTACAATTGGGGGTTTATATTTAAATTGCAAAATATTATGAGCGTCTTCAGGTTGTGTGAATAAGAAATCATTTGCATGACGTTTTTTATCAACTTACTTTTAATTCAATTAGATCTAATTTTGTGTCTTGATATTTTTTTAAAAAATAAATATTTGGGCGTAAAAATAATTAAAGTACTGTTGAGAAATATTTTAAGGTAAAAATGTTTTTTAAAAAAAGTTCTTCATTGTTAATTATAAATTATATGTTTATTTTTTAAAAGTTTTTTTTTTTTTAATTTACGTTTGTAAAAAGTGAAAGTTTTTTTTAATTAGTTTAAATTATTAAATGAAATATAAAGATAGAGAAAAATCTGTCATTTTTCCAGTATTCAACCTTTTAACACGTTGTAAAAAGTTTTACAAAAATTTTAGGTTAAATTAATCTTAATATCGTAAAAGTTACATGAGAAAAGTTTTTATTCCATAATATTTAAATTTGGATTAAATCTAGTGATTAAATATAGTGAGAGTTATAATTTGATTTAGGGTTCAGTCTCATAGCTTATAATTTAGTTGAAGTGAATGAAAATGCAAAAAGCAAAATAAAATTTTTTGCAGCAAATTTAAATTATTAAATGTAAACTATATCCAGATGAATAGCACTCTATTTAAAAGTATTAAAAAAAATCTTAAACGAGAGGAGGGATTTGCATAGTAAAAAATTGTTTTTTTGGAAGAATGGAAAATAGAGGCAAAATATGGATATTATTTGCGGCATTATATGCAAAAGAAATTTAATTTTGAAGATGAATGGATTATTCATAAAGAGGAAAAACATTTAAACTTTGCTGTGAAGGCATTTTTTATTTCTTTATTTAGAGTTGAACATAACTTAAAATTTATCTAAGGTGTAATTTAAAGTGTTTCTAGGAACCTAGGACAGTATCTTTCGATGTTGGATGGGAAAAGTGAGGTTTAGGAGATGAGGTAAAAAGTATGGTGAAATGAAAGGTAAAAGTAGGGTGTATAAAAAGTTATATTTACCGAATACATGCCGGGAGTGGATCCTCCAAGCATCCCAAGACGGGGCAAGGAATCCACTTTTTTGCTGGCTGGCAAATAGCAGTGTTGGGATCCACAGAAACCGCCACCGCCGCCGGACGAGACGGCGGGGCCGCCGCCGCTGCCGGAGGCCGGGGACGCCGTCGTCAGGGCGCCGGACGGTTCCTCCTCTTTGATAGAGTGAGGGGGCGATGAAGAGTGAGGTGAGAACTGTCGGAATGTCACATGGGGTGATCCCCCCTGTGGGTGGTGATGATGATGTTGCTGATGATGATATTCGAGGCAGGACTGCATCCGACGGCCGATGACACGGCCGTCCGGAAAGTCGTTAACAGTTCGGTTGGCAGTCCGTTAACAAACAACAAACAATATAAGTAAATAGAAATAAAAAAAAAATAAAAGCACGTGTCTTGTAAGTGGTCAAGAAAGAATGATATCAGCAAGAGCGAGTCGGCAACGTGGGCCGCAGCGAATGTATTAAAGGAGGCGGCCGGATCGCTGTTGTTGCTGTTATGAGTAACGTGATGTGAAGTGAAAGCGATCGGCACAGCGCTCTCCAAAAGAACGGCCCTCCCGCAAGCATTTCGTACCGAGCGAGTGATTAGAGAGACAGAGTCTGCGCTCTCTCTCCAAAGTCTCCGCCCGCTAGCTTCCGAGCATATTTGAACAGCGCTTCTCAGTTCTGTACCACCAGTCTCCAATTGGACGTTCAAGATACACACATTCGTCCTCCCCTTCACTTCACTGCCGGACACTCAGAAGAAAATCGGAGGTTTTTTTTTTCTTACCAGACTTCGGGAGGGGGAATCATTACTTTTTGAAACTTTCGACGTGGGGAAACACCAATGTTTAGAAAGCAATAATCGAATTTGATTCTGTTACCGATTTAATAAAAATATCTTTTACACAGTTGAAGAGTTGGAAAAGTTGAGATGATTTTTACTAAGTATCGATTAATCATTGAGTTAAAAATGATGAATGGTTTTATAAAATATTCAAGAAATAAATATAATTATGTATAAAGAATAAAATATAGTAAAAAAAAAAAAAAAATTTCTTTTTATTAAAGAAAAGCAATAGTCATAGTAATGGATAAAAAAATCGGGACAACTGCGAAGAGAGAGAAAAAAAAGACAACGAATTTAAAATAAAAATCTAATAGATCTTACTTTTTTTTTGAATTGAATATATAATAATTTTAAACATGGATAAAAATTACAGTTCAAATAAAGTTCAAAGAAATAGATGAAATAATAAAAATTCAAAGTGTTAAAATCATTGGTTTTAAAATTTTCGGTATGATACATCAATCTTTATTGCGTTTTGAAATTAATTTATGTAAAATACGATATGAACTATAAAAAAAAGGCTCATTTTAATAGTCTTAATAACGTTTCTAGGGAAATAATAACAATTCGAGCCACTTGTTTATTACATTTTTAATTTTTTTTTTTACAGCATATTTAGCTTTCAAAAATCTATTTAGTAAATTTATAAATAATTTAAGTTGAAAATTTAAACTCGCTGAGAAGATGAATTTGTTTCAAGAAGTTTCTGCGAACTGAACAACTTTCAACTGTTGAAATTTTTAATATTAATTTAATAGTGGAAGCATCAGTTTGTTATATTTTCCGGCAAAACTGAAAAATCGAAAACTATCAAACCGAAGTCACTACGAATGCGTAAAAAAAAATTTTTCTCATAACCTAAAAGATTTCAATTTTACAATTTAAAATTTTTTAATTTGATTAATAAAATTGAACTATCTAATTCTCTTCGATTTTGACTGACTCTTTTGTATCTATTGAACATTTTAATTCACAAGCTACGAAAACAAGCACTCTTAAAATGGAGATTCCAGAGTTTTTCATTAAATTTAGACTTATACCGATGGCGATAATTACAAACTTAGTGATCTTTTTCTGTTTTAATATTTAAAATAAGTAACTATTCTTATAAATTTCGAAGAAAGAAAATCTTGCAATAGTCAGTGCAAATGGTATAATAAAACTATGAAACAATTACTTTTCCGAGAAATTTTTATGTATCTATCGACCGTTTGATTAATTAATTCTGTTTCAGTTGCATTTTTAAGAGAAACTTATTAAGAATCACTTGTTAAATTATTCACTCTATCATTCATTAACTTCAGCATTCCTATTTTTTTTTTTTTTTTCAGTTTTCCAGAAATACAAAAAGAAAGAAATTCTCACTTAAACAAAATTTTTACTTAGACAAATATACATATTTTATTACATAACTTAGCATACGCAATCGAACTTTGCCATAAACGTTTCCCTTTCAATGTAACCCCTTTTAGAAGTGGTCACGTCCCAACACACTAATGGAATTTTATCGGTAGATTTGTCCAAAATTTCTGATCCAATGTTATTCCAATTGCATTGAATCATTTCACGCAAATGATTTTGACTCATGATATATAAACTATCTTTGATCCATTTGTCTAAATGATTCATCTCACACTATGCGTATTTTGCATATGATTCAGTAGTCGAAATTTAGTTCTAAAATTTTTGTTTTCTTACAACGTGCTAATAAGATATTTTAACCCATTTTTACAACTGGTTACTAATGTTTGTTAAAGAAATGAATCGAAACAGTTTTACATATAGAAGCTACGTAAATTTTGCTTTTGTTTAAAATTTCACAAAAAAGAAAGAAAGAAAAAACAGATGTGTATTGAATTTAATGAATGAATGTAACTGTATTGCGAATACATTACGAAAAAAAGTATTAACTATATATATATATATATATATATATATATATATATATATATATATATATATATATATATATATATATATATATATATATATATATATATATATATATAAATATATAAATATATATATATATATATATAAATATATATATATATATATATAAATATATATATATATATATATGTATATATATATATATATATATATATATATATATATATATATATATATATATATATATATATATGTATATATATATACACTCCTCAAAAGTGAAATTGCAACACCAAGAAATAATGCTCGTAGCGTCATGCAAATTTCAGGAGCGATAGTAGTGAGATGGATATGCAAATGATTAAATTTGCGCACAGCATCTGATCACGTGGTACGCATATTCGGGCAATAAAGGCCAGCAACTTTCCGTTCTCATGAACGGCATCTGAGGTTTTGCGTAGCATTTGAGACTTTCGAAAAAGCGTAGAAAATGCCTCTGAGACGTCGTCGATTTCAATACCATCAGTTAACGACCGGGGAACGTGACCGTATTATCGAACTCCATGAACTTAGTTTGTCGCTGCGCGCAATAGCAACTCGTGTTGGGCACAACGTGAGTACCATCCAACGTTGTGTCACACGATGGATTCAGGAAGGTCTACGTGCACGCCGAAGAGGAAGTGGTGCGCACAGGTGCACGTCAGAGCGCACAGACCGGCGTATTCGCCAGTTGACTGACTATTCGAGACTCTTTCTCCACGGCACGTGGCATCCGAAGCCGGTTGCCTTCAGGAGCAGGTGGATCTGTGTCCACCCAAACCATACGCAACAGATTGTATGAAGTACAGTTACGTGCACGGGTACCAGCAGCAGGGGTACCGTTGACCGCTTTACACAGGGCTAGACGCCTGGCGTGGTGTCATCGTCATCGTACCTGGACCATCCAATGGCATCGGGTATTGTTCACGGATGAATCTCGTTTCTGTCTGTGGAGAAATGACGGCCGTCGGCGGGTATGGCGGCGACCCGGAGAACGCTACGAACCAGCCCATTACGCCGAGCGTCACAACGGTCCTACACCGGGCAGCATGGTTTGGGGTGACATAATGTTTGATCGCAGAACGCCCCTGGTACACATTCACGGCAGTTTGACATCGGACAGCTATGTCACACAAGTTGTGTATCCCGTTGTTCTGCCCTTGTTGCAGGGTGCATCCAACACGGTATTCCAGCAAGACAATGCCAGGCCGCATGTCGCACGGCGAACTCTTAACAGCCTGACTGGATTTGACATCCTTCCCTGGCCGGCAGCTTCTCCAGATCTGAATGCCATAGAACACCTATGGGATCTCATTGGACGTGGCATGAACAGAGGACCAATGGCGCAAACCATCGATGATCTGCGCACAGCAGTGGATGTGGCTTGGCAAAGGTTACCTCAGGCAACCATCAATGGAGTCATTGATAGCATGCCTCACCGGATTGAGGCCTGTATAGCTGCCCGAGGTGGCCACATTAGATATTGAATAAATTGCTTTATAATGATTTTATTAGTCTGTTTTTTTAATCATTTGCATATCCATCTCACTACTATCGCTCCTGAAATTTGCATGACGCTACGTGCATTATTTCTTGGTGTTGCAATTTCACTTTTGAGGAGTGTATATATATATATATATATATATATATATATATATATATATATATATATATGAAGTTTTATATAGTCATGTGTTAACACTGATTTATATGATACTATTTTCTTATTGTTGTCAATAAAGTTTTGCAATATGAATTTCTTTGATGATTTACACTTACTACAAAACTTAATACTTATATGATAATACAGTCGAACCCCGCTATAGTGAACCGTCTGCGGACTCAGTAATGTGTCCACTATAACCGATGGTTCACTACATCCAAATTTTTTGAAGAATATTTTTTGCATGAGACAGTTGAATGATTGAAAATTGGGTTTGCAATTTTAGATAAGTTATTTAAAAAATTATTAACTAATTAACAGATAATAAAGCAAAAATTAATGAAAAAAGTATTTACGTCGCTAAATATTAGTTTTAATTTTACTTTTCATGAAAAAAAAAAAATTTAGTTTTGATTGAACACAATTTGATTTTAAATAGAGTTCATCAATTTTCTTATCCATTTTAACAAAGCTTCTTCTACGTTTTCTCTTTCAGCTCCGCACAGTTTTTTCGATGAAACCATATTTTTGTCGTATGCGGCAAGAACACTTCAATTTTTCCAAATGTTTGAAACTGTAGATTTAGATAAGGAAAATTCCTTACACAGTGCCGATTGATTGGTTCCATCTTCAATACGCTTTACAATTCTAACTTTGTCCTCAATCGAAAACGCTTTTCTCCTTAAAGAATTTGCCATTTTCACTGCTTTTGAAATAAAAATCTTGTCTCAAATAGATAATGTAAGAATATGAAGAGAGCAGCTGCAGAATGAGTTAAATTGTTCCCCTTCTTGATTGTCAAGGGGTGATTTGTAAAGAATATGGTTTGAACAGATAAGAAAATTCCAAAAATTCAGCAGGTGGACAAGTTAACTAGTTGTAGAGCAAGCTAGTTTGACATTTTTACTAGTTTGACATTTATTACTGTATAGTTAAAAGTGATAAGCATAAAGGAGTGAATTATGACACATTTTATAGGAATGCATTCATTTTCAGTCCAAACATCTGCAAGTTTAAAGTCCCAACCCTGCAAGTTTAGTTGGAGGACTGAAAAAGATATTTAAAGAAATGAAATTTGAGTCCACTATAACCGAGTTTCCAAGTTCTAAGCTGTTCACTATAAGCGTTAAAAATAACATTATTTAAATAGGAGTACGGACGGGACCGCTAAAAAAGTTCACTACATCCGAGTGTTCACTATATCCCAGGTTCACTATAGCGGGGTTCGACTGTATTTAAATGATTCACAACTGTAATAAACAACAAAATATATTTTATGGCGAAATAAATGATCAAATTTTTTATAGATACTATTATTGCCAATACTTTCATAAAATAAACCCCCCTAAACGAAGGTAAAAAATTAATAAGTCGAAATTATTTGTATCTGTGTTACATTTGTAAAAAAAATTCATTACTGCAGTTTTTCTGACTGCATAAAGAAAAGTGTTGAAGGTTTAATCGGCAAAGCATCACGAGATGTTATATCACGAAAGCAAATAGATATCTTCATACATTTATTTTCATAGATTTTCAAAACAATATAAACGGATATAATGGCTGCATTTTTGCTTTCCCGCAAGATAACAACTACACTGCGAAAGAGGATTTCGAAAAATTGAAAAAAAAAAAAAAAAATGTGTTAAAATAGCTTTGAAACAAATAATAGTCGAATTTGAAAACCCATGCATTCAAAATTGAAAACACATGTACGCATTTTCGGGCAAAAAGCATATTCTTAAAGGCGATGAGGTGGGAGAAATTTGAGAGATATGTTCTTTTGGTTAACCACAGGATTCGAACCAAGAACCACCGGGATCATAGCAGGATTCTCTGACCGCCATAGTTGTACATACCTATCAAGGGAGAGTTAGAAAGCTTTAGATAGTGTCCACCGCAATGACACATGATGACATACATTCCATTGGATTGCAAGTCAAGTTATGCGAAATAAGCGAAAAATGAAGTAAAAATTACAGATCTCTTGACTAAACTATGGGATCCTTTGTACCATGTAAACCTTTGGGTGCAAACCTTTGTACCATTGATAATGTGACAATGCGACGGCCACTATACAAAGCTACCTAACTTTCTATGGATAGGGATAAATCATACTGTATTAAGAAAAAAAAATTATCAATTAATGTTATTGAGCTCAGGGTTATAAAGCGTTCGCTATCCGTTAAGTGATTCATTAAGTGAATCGTTAAGTGAATTCGGGTTCGAATCCCAGCGATGGCTGATCGATACAAATTCCGCATCCGGCTTGCACCAACCAAAGTGTTGATGCAAAATATTCTCAGTGGTAGGCGAATTATGGGTTATAGTCCCCTTAACGTCAGGCTAACCTTGGGAGGTTTTCGTGGTATTCCTCTCCCTGTAATGCAAATGTTCGTTAGTTTCATCAAAAAGTCCTCCTCGAAGAGAAAAAACCCAATATTTAATTCCAGGAGTTCCCTTGTCTTTTGGATTGGGTTCAAAATTACAAGGCTGTGGAGTTGAACATTACTAGTCGCAAACTCATAAATTGGCTGTTCAATGACGCTTATAAAATAAAGACTAATGTTATTGTTTTACTGGGATTAGAAATAAATGGGAAATTGAAATGAAAACAATCTTTTTTCAAAATTTGCCTATTTATTAATTAAAAATCTGAAAGATTAATCTTCAAAGTCAATAAGTGAGAAGGTTATAAACATGTAACAAGGGTAAAAATAGAATTAATAAAAATTTTTTACGAGTTTTTTGAATTATGATAACTACAAAATTGTTAAATAAATTTTTATATTACTATGAATGCTAGGCATAAATGAAAATATGCTGCTTCACCAAACTCTTATATGATAGACATTTTCTATAAAAATATTTAAAATTATACTTAAAATTTGAACGACTAAAATTTTTTTTGATAACAACACGAGTGTCATGACTTGAAAAACTTTCACAAAATTAAAAAGACATATATGATAAGCCTAGGAAGATCAGTTTTTTTTTTTTTTTTTTTTCAAAGATGTCATTTTGAGGACTTCATCCGTAAAATTCATTTTATCCTAAAATCCAATTATATTGTAAAATATTATACCACATTTTTTACAGAAATATTTATTAAAAAGAGTTATTACGTGATTTTACAGTAATTGTTATTGTGAAAACTACGGTAGATTAGATTTTCGGTTTCGTAACATGTTCCAGTAAAAATGGATTTTATAGTAAAATATACCGGTACCCTGAGTACCGACACTTTTAACCGTAATTTGATCCAGAATTCTTTACTGTGTTTAGGGAATTCGTGTTCCATAAAAGAACGCTTTCCTGAATGGTTTTGTAAATATGGCTTATCATTTTATTGCTCCAAACCACGTACAAGATAAAACAACAGGCAATATGAAGAAGATATACGAATCATATTCTTAATTAGTCCCAAATCAGTAATTTCACGTTTAGAAAATCGGTTCAATATTGAACCATAATATCAGTACCTTCAGCTATAATACAAACCTCCAAACGCAACCTTATAACGCAACCTCAAAAAGATGAAACTTTTTTCGTTCAAATTAAAACAAATATTACTTTGATCCATATTGCAATGCAAATGTACAGCACACCCAAGTTGTAAAATTGAACTTATTTTTCGATCAAGTTATCAGGAACCAAATTATCAAATAATAACGCACGACAAGAAGTTCAATTTAGGAACATATTAAGATTGCCCCAAATATGAATGATATTATAATTGATCCAAAACATCTAACTCTGTATTCCTGATCCAAAAAATCAAACAATGCAAATTTGAAAGATATTTTTGTAGAAAAAATTTCATAATAGTGCTATACATATTACGCTTAAGTCATGTTCAATTTGTTACAATATTGAATGAGAAATCTATTTTACCGATGCCACCTTCACAAATTTAATTGAGCAGACGGAAGAACAAATATGTTGCAGTAAGTTGTATGTTTGCTGCATGGAGCAGAGATTAAAGACAAACAACAATTCTAATAAATTATATTGTCTTTTGCCTCATTGCAAGAAAGAACTTTTTTTGACGCAAAGAAAGAAGTGTGACATAAGATTGGGAGTCAGTTTGTGTGTGCAAAAGGCTCAGGAATTCACCCTATTTTTTCTAAGGGGTATTCCACATATTATCACTTCTTTACATTTTTCCCAATATTTTATACGTCGTATTGTCTAATTTTTTTTTTATATATTTTTAATCCTTCCTCCCGATTTATTAAAATGTTTGTTTGTTATTTTATATTTTAAGAACTTAAAACATTGTTGAGAAATTTTTTTGTTTTAGAAAGGATTTTGCATAGTTAAAATTTCGTATAACTTTATTTCACATTTAAAAAAAAAAAAAAAAAAAACTTTCTGAATATGTATTTTTGCAACAAATGTTGTTAGTAACTTTCAATAAATCTAATAATTTATAAAAAGTAAGTATTAAAGATGCTTTTTTTTAGAAAATTCCAATTATAAAACCAGGGATCGTTCATAATGACACCTAAAATTGCAGCTAGTGCCCAGTATTTAGTAAAATGTAACATAAGAGCAAAGAGCTATTCCTTAACTTGCTAACGTCTAGAAAATTGTCTTTTCATAAATCGATGTACATAATCATATAAAATTATATGTTGAAGTGGCCAAAACATTTTCCAGGAAATGCACAATGCGAAGAATAAATTATTAAACATTCTAAATAACATTTAACATAATTCTAAGATTCAATTTTATCGGTTTGATAAGATAGACCTTGAATAAACTAATTTGTGCAGACGCTTCTTTAAGATGCAAAAGCATACACGAAGTAAGTTTTTTTCTTCAATTAATGTATACCTATTATCGATGTATAGCTATTTTGTCCCTCAAAATATAGGGCTCGTCACAATCGATTAAATATATTTAACGCGTCAAAATATGAATTTGTAGATTTAAAGGCATGCTGATTAAGAAAAATTAAGTTTTCGACTCTCGATATCTTCATTTAAAGAACCGCACTGATTAGCTAGCCTAAGTAAACGACTTGAATCTTCAAGGTTGCACCTTGTAAAAACCAAATCATTAAACTAAAAGTTATTCATTGTACAGACATTTTTATAAAAATCTGCTTAACGTTGAATTATAATATGGAGCAAATTTGATACAATGATAATAAGATTTTAAGTTGCACCATAATCTCATTCAATGTGAAACAGTACAGTGCATTCAGGTTTAAACAGAATAATAATTGGGTTTTATTTTAACCCATAATAAAGTTGCAACAAATATGAAAGGTGACACTGTGAAAAAAAAAATGTGGTCAAAACTACCAGACTAAGGTAAAATGTGCCTTGTTTGTAGCTTAATGTTAACGCTAAAAAGCACCGTAAGATACACCAAAGTTTTTTTTGGTAAAGATTTTGGTAAAATTAAGTGATAAAATATTGCATAATATGTGTTCAAATTTGGAAAATGTGATAAAATTTGGTAATTTTATCATGATACCTTAGAGCATGGCTTAAAATCCACTTATTCGGTTACATTAACTTTTCAGTTATGCATTTTTTTGTGTGGTAATAAGGAACTAAAATTTGGAAAACCAGAATCTCAGGAAAATCGTTACTATATGAACAAAAAAAATTAACAAATTAATTATTTAAATATAGTATATAGTTTGGTTTAATTACTAGAATTATCTATTATATATATATATATATATATATATATATATATATATATATATATATATATATATATATATATATATATATATATATATATATATATACTAGATATATCCTTAGCATATAGTCCTGTAATTATACTACAAATTTTTTCTTTGTGTATGGTTTATATCACTTCAAAAGTTCTAACAGTAACATTTCTTATCAATAAATAGTCGATATAAATTTATTTATTTAATCTGTTAAATAAAATATGAATATTTATTTTTAGCAAATTGCCCTTAATGTAATAAAAATCACTATATATGCCTACCCCTCATTGCGGAGTGTGCTTGGCGTATTGATTTCGAAAGGCCTGATGGACTGCGGCCACAGGATGCTTTCTTGGTTCACACCTGAGCCTTCTCTTTCGCCCCCTTCAACTCAGAAAAAAAAAAAAAAAAAAAAAAAAAAAAAAAAAAACACGAGGGGTACGAATCTGTTTTCTTTACGGGTGCTTTATCCATCCTGCAACGACATTTGATTTCTCTTTCTTGTAACATCCAGCGTGATTATTTTCAACTATCTCCGACTGATGAACCGTTTCTGATTGGAGGTGTTTTAAAATCGAAACAACTTATTTTCTTTAGAAAGATATATTTTTTACTTCCCCTCTACAAACACCGGATTATTCATTAATCTTTTTTTCAACTTTAGAAAACGTAGTTTTCACACCGAAAACAAATTGTGCACAATAAGTCATTTAATAAATTTAAATAAGAAAAATTAAGAAATTATAATAAATTTGGTTTTTATATGTTAGGTAAAATAGAGTAATGAATTGTATGAATCACTTTTTATCAATTCCAAAGTTTCAGCTTTTAGAAGACTTTTTACAATTGCGAATCAATCTTTGCATAGCATATACGCTGAGAAAAAAAAAAAAAGCATAGTCAAAACTACCATAATATGGTAAAATTTACAGTGTTCTTGGCTCTATGAAATCACCAAAAAACACGGTAATTTTTACCGAACCACTTTTGTAATGATTTTGAAAAAAATAACAATAAAATGTGGTTTAATAAAATGTGATAAATTTGGTAAATAATATTACATTTTATAGACAACCACATTAAATGGCAACACTTTACACAAAATTCCAAATCAATTTGTTTTCCCCACAAAAGCAAATTATTTTAAAATTTTTGGAAGTAAGGTTAATTTTGGTGGTTGAAAATAAATTCTAGGTTTAAGGACTTTTTCTACTTTTTCAGTATAAAGCCAAGTAACTTATTTCAAATTTAATGTACTAAGTAAAATCATTTCAATTACACTTCAATCACAATAATGATACACAACAGCTTCAACAATACTTCCAAGTAAATTAAAACTTTTCTCTACAAAATGAAAATACTTTACGCGGAAATCTTAATTATTTGTTTCTCACACAAAAGTAAATTATTTTAGTTTTTTGTGTGTTAACTTTGCTTGAGGATTCAAATTAGAGGTTTAAAATTTTTACCACAAAGAAATAATCTAACTGCCAAATATTATATCAAGTATTGAAGCATTTCAACCACAATAACTTCTACAATACTTCCAAGTAAATTAAACATTTCGTAGACAACAACTTTAAATGGCAACACTTTACTCATAATTCAAAATCAATAGTTATTTCCATAAAAGCAAATTATTTCTAAATTTGTAGAGATGCGGGAAACGTTGTTGGTAATTTATGTTCTAGATTTAAGGAATTTTTCTATAAAACAAATACCAAGTGAAAAACATTTCAACAATAATTTAACCACAACAACATTTTTTCAACTACTTCAACTACAACAATAATACTCAACAATTTCAACAATTCTTCCGAGTAAATTAAACATTTTGTAGAGTATCATTTTAAAAGGCAACATTTTACACAAAATTCCGAATCAATTGTTTCTCCCACATAAGCAAATTATTTTAAAGCTTTTTGATGCGCGTTTAACTTTCGTGGTTGATTCAAATTCTAGATTCAAGAACTTTTTCTATAAAACCCTAAACTTACTTCCGAGTATGTTAAAAGTAAAAAAAAAATAGATTCATTTTTATTCCTAGAAAGCTTGCTTGTAGTATTGATGCAAAACATGAAGCAAAAAAGCGTGTAGCAGACACCTATAATCTAGTTGAATAAATTTTACCACAAGCAAAACAACTTAGAACAGGTAGGAAAAGGGGAAAAAACAAGAACTTTATAAATATATTGCAGGATTGGATGTTTTGCTTGGCTTATTTAAGCTACTTTCAGTATAAAAACTTCAGCTACTTTAGAAGAAGAAGAAGAAAAAAAAAGGAAGAAAAAGTGTTGGATAAGATAATGTCGACGTTTTCGGTAGAAGAGTGAAGTCAGATAACTAGCATAACAAGCATGTATGAAAGCAAGAAGGAAAAAAATACTGTACTCAATGTCGTTAGGCCGACATTTACAAGTAGGTAATTGTACGAGTAGGCCGTGAATTTAAAGTGAGAATATTTGAAAATACCGATTACAGTAAAACATTCCCCCCCCCATAAGATAACAGGGGGAAGTATATCTTTAATACATGGGGGTTCTGTCAACTGATTGATGATTTCGTAAGAAATGTTAGTGTGAAGCGGCACTTGAAAAATGATTAAGTCGACAAAGGAAAAAAAAAAAAAAAAATCCCACGGCGTTTTAAAGTTGTGAAGTTCTAAGCATTGTGGACAAAAAATTTTCTGAAAGTATTTCCTTTCTTTTCATAAAATTATTGGATGCAAGTTTTTTTCTCCTCTTTTTAACACAATTTTCCCGTGAATAGAAGAAATTACCGGGATAATTTTTAAAGCTAAAACGCAGTTTTCTAAATATGAAGAACTTTAAAGTGAGAAAAAAAAAATTGCGTTCCAAACTCAGTAAAATTGGAATTTATTTTTTGAAGAAAACATTTGCGTTAGTGAGTATTTCACTAAACTGTTATGGTTTCTAAGGTATATTGGCAGATATTTGGTAGAAAGGGTATTTGTTAAATTCATTAATAACTCATTAATGTTTATTGAAATATTAATTAATAATGAGTATTTCACTGAGCCATAATACCCATATGTATATTTTCAAGGTACTGTCAGTCTAATAAAAGAACACCATTCACTTTCTGGAAATGTCTAGAAAAAAACTATACGAAAAAAAAAGAAAGAAAAAGAAATCGTGCATTTAAAAGAGGAAAGCCTATGCTACTTTTCTAGTCGAACCAAGTCAAACACTATCCTAAGTTTTACCCCACACTCCTGCGGCCGGTTTTCAACATCCCCTATGTACATGTCATATACGTGCTAGTAAATTCTATGGAATCGATCGAAAGTCCTGTGGTCGGACACTGAGATGTATCAGGGGCACAAAAATTTGAAGAAAATTTCCTTCCTCCTTAAATCTGCCTAAAGTGTATAAATGGCCTCACGAATAAGTGATGTTGCCCTTATTCGTGAGAGTTATACCTTTAGGGCTATGAGCTAAGTCGCACTTTCACTTCAGCGGTGCTCTTTTGTCAATCGAAAGGTACTTCTCTCTGACTTGATTCACAAAGCCAATGGCTGGCGAGCTTGATTTGTCCCAGTGTCATTAGAAAAAAAAATTTGGATGGTAAACCTATGAAATTTTCAAAATGTATTAACCCACTGGCGGTTAAGGAAATGGGCAAAATTGGAAGAATGTTTCACCCCTATACACAGTTTCCCTATCCATTAACATGGAAAAACCAATTTTGCTATGTAGATAAGACAGCAGGTTAAAATTCGACTTTTTACGTGCAGAACCGTCAGTGGGTGAAATAATAAGAAATTATTTATCAAACCAACAAGTTAAGTTTATAAAAAACAATGAAACAAATGTTGAACAATGCTTTCTTGGAGACACAATAATATGCTGTTTAAGTTAGGCGTTAAAAAAATAATAATATTTCTTTTTATAATTTTACAAAAATTATGCAATACGTATTATAAATACAAAAAAAAAAATGTTTCATAAAAATAATTATATGTCATAAGAGATAAGTTAAGATTTAGAAGACAAGCAAAATAAAGAGTATTTTCTTGAAGGAAAAGAAAACCAATACATAAGAGAAAATTAATCTCTTTTCATATGTATATTTTCTAGATTAAATATTTACACAAGAATTGATAAGTTTCCAAAACATTCTACAATTTTCTCACTGTTTAATTTAATTTTTCTATAACTCATCGAAATTTTGTTACGTTTAGTAAAATAAACAACTAAAATTTCAAATATGAATAAATATTTAGAAAATTGAAAATATACAAGTTAAATTATTCCAACTCTTCGAAGAGTTTCAACTGACAGACATAACAATAGATAATTCAATTCATTTTTCGAAATTAAATCTAGCGATCAATATAGTCACTTGATTAAATGGTATTGAAGTGCACATGCTTATGCATGGTTAAATATACAAATCTATTGTTCAAATTTAAGTTATTTGGTTGATTGTTGTATGATTAACTTTGTCTTGAAGAAATTCTTTATGCGAAACACTTCATTGAAGTTATATTTAAAAATAAAGAGCTTTATATAGTTGGTAGAAATGGAATATATATATATATATATATATATATATATATATATATATATATATATATATATATATATATATATATATATATATATATATATATATATATATATATATATATATATATATATATGTATATATATATATATATATATATATATATATATATATATGTATATATATATATATATATATATATATTCAAACTGTTAAGGAGAGGAAAAACGTTTATTGATTGTTTTTACCTAGTAGGGTTTAACAACCAGAATTCTATCCGCGCCAACTAGACTTTCCTTATGAAGCTATTTAGTTTATTGCGGCTAGGTACATACTGTAGCTGAAAAGGCTAATCGGTCACTCTCATGACCTGCTAAACAGGAGTTCGAATCCAAGCGTTGACACCACAATATTTCTTCTCCTCATTTAATATACTTGAAGAGTTTCCAGTGTCCTACACTCCTCATTCCATGACCCAGGGCTAAATTACAAAACTTTCATTCACGCATAAATGACGTACCACTCACAGAGCTCCAATAGCTGTTTAGATTTTAATTTTATGGTTTAGAAACTATACAAATTGTAAATGGTTGCAGAACTACATAGTTTTGTATTCACGGTTTTTTAATCGTACCAGTTGTAAACCGTAAAGGTTTAAAAACTGCTGACAATATATATATATATATATATATATATATATATATATATATATATATATATATATATATATATATATATATATATATATATATATATATATACATATATAAATATATATATATATATATTATATATATATATATATATATATATATATATAAATATATATATATATATATATATATATATATATATATATATATATATATATATATATATATATATATATATATATATATATATATATATATATATATATATATATTAAAAAATTAAACTATAAAATTTTATAATTTTCATACAATTGACCAGGACTCGAAAAACCACCCGTCCTCGGCGGTCAAAATTCCCCGCGGACAACAAATTTCTCGAATCCGACGTCCGCGCGGACGGCCATTTTCCCGTTAAAGTTCGTGATACATTTTCAAATTTTGTTATCTTACAAGAGTCTATCGCCTCACTTCTATAATGACCCTCTAATCTAGAAATACAGCAACATACTGCGCTTGGTGGAATTGATGTTTTCTCTGTCTGGGAGTACTGCAGCGGTTAAAAGGAGCTTTTCAGTAATGAACTTACAAAAGAACACATTACGTACTGGTCTTAATAAGAAGCGTTAAACGCAATTATGAACATTTACCTAAACGGAAAACCCCTTTCGGATTCCTGAGCACAAACATCTGTAAATCATTAGATTGATTGTGGAACTGGCAAACGCCATATTCGATTCATTTAAAAAACGCAGTACCCTCGGATAAATTGACATTCCAGATAACTTGACCTTTGTCATTTAAATTATTTCATATAAGAAATAAATCATTTCATAAAATAAATACTAGGTTACTATTAGTAACCTAGTATTTCTTTTATAACTGTATAATGTTATCCTAGTATTTGTAATCCTAATAACTACTAATTCATTGTGCAATTTATATGATAAATGTTTGTAATAAAAAAGAGAAAATTATATTTTTATTTATTTAGAAGTGACGGGTTAGTTTAAAAGGAGGACGGGTACATTGTTGGACAAGCCGTCCTCGGGGACGGTTAAAATTTCCGAGTTTTTTCGAGCCCTGCAATTGACAGATAAAAAAAGTTGTTAATAAGTGTGTTTAAATAAATGTAAAATTTAAAATAATGTGAAATAGCATAATGCATTTTCAATAGTTCTAATATGATTGTTATAATAATTATTTCCCATAACATTGTATTCCAAAAAACTTGAATTTAATACTTCTGTCCAACTAGACATAGTCGGTTTTATTCAAAACATATTGTCTAAAAGACAATTTTTCCATTTTTTTTAATGTTAAGAATATTCCAAATTATCTAATGGCGCAATTATTTAAAACTATTACGGAAAGAAATACTTTGATAAAATAATTTCAGTAAATGAATTCACTGCCAACAACTATGGCAAAATAAAATAACCATACGCCATTGTATTAAATCAGAATTTAACAAATTAATTTTTATAATTTACAAAATTAATGCAAAAAATTAAAGTATTAGAAATTTTAAATGGACTGATTTGTAACTGATAACCTTTCAAATTATCTTTTTAGTCGTTCAACAAGAAAAAAAAGTTGTTTTTTTTTCTTACTGATGACCGTCAAGTCATCAAGAAGTAAAAAGTTTTTTCAACTACTAGCAAGTGAACTTCCGCCAATCAACTTTTTCCAGACTCCTGGGAGGAACCTACTTCTCCGAGATAGGTCCCATTACTTACCACAATAGAGTTCGAGATTTCTATTAAGAAAACAGAATTCGAAGAACCAAGATAAAAAGAAAGCAACGCACTAAACAAACAACTAGAGCTACCTCATTCACAATAAACTGAAACCAATCGCCAAACTTTGTAACTGAAGAAGTTAGATCGGAAAGAATCGATGATAAAACGTTTATCTACTCAAAATTAAAAACGTTTCTTCCACAAATATATTTATCTCAAAAATCGTGGATTTTTTCATATTCATTTAAAACCGTATTAATAATGATAATTATACATTAGATGAGTCATTTTGAGGAAAAAAGTAATTATAGGTTAGAAAAATCTTTTTTTCTTAAAAAAAAAAAAAAAAAAAAAAAAAGAAAGAAAAAAGCCTTGAAATCTCATATATTTATAGCCGTATGTATTGTTAGAAAAAAACATATATCCTGTAAATTACTCACAATATTTAAGCAAATTAATCAATTTCAAAATTTTAAATGCGAGAGAAACATCTTTCAATTGAATTCTTTGCTTTTATTTAATAATTAAAATTACATTTGTTTCAAACTTTAAAGTGGTAAAATACTAAATATAATTATAATCGATGTTACAAATACACTTAATGATAATTTTTATAGACTTGGGAAATAAAATTTGCCGCCACGGCATTTTTGGAATAAAATGTGACGTTTTTGTTATTTCCAATTATGTTTTACATTTATTATGTTTATAAAACAAAAATATATGTTTTAAACAACGGAAATTCATCTTTTGAATAATAATGCTCTACAATCATTATTTCACTTCAGCAATATTTTTTTATTTTACATATTTGTGAAAATATGATAAATTTATTAAAATAAAAAATGGTTACATTTTATTGATTTCTGTAGGAATCACAGACAAATATATTAATACCAGAGAACAAACTTAATACTGCAGTTTTTAAGTAACAGTCAATTTTTTTAAGACATGTGGAAATAATAAATGTAAAATATATTATCTGGTTTGATGCATTCGAATTTATTTCACAGGCAAATCATTAATAAGTTAAAGATAAAAAAAGCTGTAATGCTGTTCCTTGTTGCTAACTATAAATTACGTTGCTAGTTATAAATTATACTATAAGTTTTTTTTTATTTTTTTTTTTTAGTTTTTTTTTTTTAGTGATTTAGAAGGTTTAGTTCACTGGAGAAAAAAAATTCCGGATTAAATTCCAGTAAAAAGTATCGGTACTCAGGATGCCGATACTTTTGAGCAGAACACGTATCAGAAAAAAATATGATACAACGTAATTTTTGCAACCATAGTTATCGTAAGAACACTAAATAAATCTAATTCAAAGAATATTACTGCAAAATTACTGTATAATATTTAACGGTAAAAATTGATTTTACGGTTGATGCATCCAAAGTGCCAATACTTTACACCGAAATTTGATATAAAATTTTTGATATAAAATTTTTTAGAGTGCACGGTGTCGCGAAGATTTGTGCAATCCATTAGGGGTAAACTTTAAATGGTACAGCGGCAAAACTTTTAACAGGAATTAAATTTCAAATTGAGTTTTTGAATTCTATATTTTATTATTCTAGAATGAAAGATACACATTGGTAAATTTCTATTTTTTATTATATTCTATTCTTTAGAACCATTTTTTTTCTTTTTAATCAGTGGGGACAAGAAATTTGACTTATTCGTACATTGTTTATAACTATATTAGCGTAATAATAAATGTTAGCTTAATAAAATAAGATAAGAAATTAATAAATTTATTTATTAATTATTATTTTTTTTTAGTTAAACAGCATTGTTAAAAACCCTATATAAATAAATATAAGAAAGTTATAAAACAAAAATAAACAATACTGCACAGTAAAAAAAAAAAAAAACGTATAAAAAAAGGGAAATTTAAGGGGGGGGGGGAAACTGTCAGCTGGTGTGCCAGTATAAAACTGTTAATTTCACAGAAAAATACGAAAAATACTGTTATTTAGAAACAGACTCCTGTTTTTAAGCAGATAAATACTGTTATTTTTACAAAGAAACTTCGGTATTTTAACAAATAAACTCTGTTATTTTAACAAAATATTTCTATAAAATAATTATAACAGCATTATAGTGTCAAAGCGAGCCTAGAGCAGCATTCGTATGACATAGGATTCGAACCTTGATCACGCAAACGATTTGTCCTCAGAACTACCGCAGCTTTAGTGTCTCATAGGGAAAATCTCAAACTGTTTCTCATTGAAATAATATTTAAGTGTAAAAATTTTTAAATCTATAGTGGCCCACCCGTATAGAAATGTCTAGCAATTTAACTTAGAAAAAAATTACATCTAAAGAAATATAATAATGAAGTAGAATATCAATTAGACAATAAAATAGAATCGCAGTTTTATTAATACGATATACTAAACCATAAAATAGTTGCTGAAAAAATTAGAGCAAATATAGAAAATAATCTTAAAATGGTTTGAAACCAAGTAGAACTAACGTACAGTAACCAAAACTGAAAGACAAAACCTAGAATTTGAGCTCAAAGTTTTAATCCATTTTTGATTAGGTTCAAAAACCGAGAAAAACCATTTACTCAATAAAACAGTTTTAAGCCGTAAAATATAAAGAGAAAGTCTTTAAAAAAAAAGGTGCGAATTCTTTACTGTGTGTGGACATAAAAAAAAAAAGCTGTTTTCATAGGAAGGAATCACACTTCTTTTTTGAAATCATGACATCGTTACATTTATCTGAAATCTAAACTTATTTTTCGTGCTGACAATAATAGATTCATGCCAATATTAAATGCTTTTAAGCAAAATTTGTAATTTAATGAAAAAAAAATCAAATATTTAGAGAACAGCTTTAAGAACAATTAAAGCTTAGAGCTTCAATTTGCAATAAGTAAAATCAAAATGATTCTCACTTTGAATGTATCATAAAACTACTAGGCAAAACTAATTTGTTTTCATTTAATGTACCAATTCTGACTTAATAACATGCAATTTAAAAAGCAGTGAAAAAATATACCTTTCGGAATAATGCTATAAAGTGAAACAGAAATAGTTAAAAACTTTAGCGATATCAATAATAAAAATCTAAAAATTTAAAAAAAAACTTCAAATCCTTGAAAAATTCACATAAAGGAAAGAAATATGAAATGCGATTAGCTCAAATCAATCTAAATATTATAATTTAAGTTTTTGTTTCGATACTCATTAAATTTTTTTTCAAGCAAATTAAAATTTATAAAATAAATTTGCTGTTTTATGCGTTCGTGTTTGAAAATAAGCAATTTCATAATAAGCCTACATTGCTTTTTATTAATGTGCGTAAAATACATATTGAACATAAGAAAATTTAAAAAAAACTTTCATGCATATATACATATACCTTTGTCAGTATTATTTTATCAAATATAATCAAATCCCATGCGAAACTCATGATACAAACTTACGTTTAAAAACGTCAAAACAATAATTTAAACATCTCTATTAACAATTGACAAAATGTGTAAGCAATTTATCGCAGAAGTGGCAGCTGAAAAAAATAATAAAAATAATAAAAATTATACAATAAATTTTTAAGTATCTCAAGAAAGAAAAAACCGGCATCAAAATAGCTCAAAAAGCCTAATTATCAGTTCATGTTACATTTTTATCTCTCCTTTGTTACTGTAAATTTTTAATTCTGTTCCACAGTTTTAATAAAGACGTTTTTTTTTTTCCATTGCACAACAAAAATAAATGCATGCTATCAAATATTAAAAATTGAAGTAAAATACTTAAAAATAACGCAGCAAAAGAAAAACAAACCTATTTAGCAGACATTGAAGAAAACTACTATTAATTCGATGTTTCAAAAATCCATTCATTATATATTTCGCAACAACGCGTGAACGGAAAATAATAAAGATCTTTATAAACAATACATCAAGCTATAATTTTAATAAGAATCAACAACCAAACAGAATAGCTCTGATTCCTGATTTCGGCGTGGAAAGTTTTATTTCCCTTTTTTATTTTTCCCGTTGTTCCTTTTTCATTATTTCCGGGCCTTTATTTTTTCCGGAGTATAGAATATTTATAAACAATATTGTCGTCTGCATGTGTTAGTAATTAATTTTTTGCGCCCTTGTTTTGTTGCGTAAAGTAAAAGCAGAAAAATCTGGCGGCATTATTGGCTATGCGATTCCGGCAGAAATTGGAGTCTGCAATTAATTCAAAAAGGGTTTGCAATTATCTTTAAGTTAGCCAGGACTAATCCTTTAAACGAAATAGTAAACCCTTTGTGCGTTTACCAAGAAGCACCTGAGATTTCTAGATATTTTTTTTTCTTCTTTATTTTCACATGTCCCTTTTCTGTTTAGTCAAGTCGGGAAAGCTTATAAAATCTTTTCCACTGTTCTGTTTTCAAAGAAGGTTCTAATCCTTCAAACTAAAGCTTTTTGAATGGAGGTTTTATCTATAAGTCTTCAATGCAGTATGTTACAATAGTTTTGTTGGACCAGACGCATTGAAATTTTCCAGACGTCATATATATATATATATATATATATATATATATATATATATATATATATATATATATATATATATATATATATATATATATATATATATATATATAGCTTTTCATACAACACTCTTTCATATTTCTTTTCATAAGAGGATAATATAAATAAGTAAAAGGGATGATTTTCATTATTTTTCATAGAAAGATATTTAATATCTATACTGCTTTCTAAATACTTTTGTGTCACTTTAAAAAATACAACAAAATATAGTTTAAACATGAAATCTAAATCCTTTTGATAAATAATATAATTTATAATCTATTTATGAGCCGATTGAATTTATAAAAGAGTTCTTGAACATAATGGGTATGAAAGATGATTTTATAATTTTAAATTTGTTTAAAAATTTAACAGGATTTCTGAACTAAAAGCAAGATGACATTTGCTTTGCATTCAAGATAAAGCGGCCTTGCATAAAATTATTATGACTCAATTTCAAGAAAAAAAAAAATTACACTCTACAGATAATTAGAAATTCAGTTAACACTTTTTGTTACTAAAAACATAGACATAATTTCCAATTTATTTATAAAATATATATAACCGTAGAAAAATAGTCACATATTTTGGTTCCAATGCAAATCATTTATGTTTTGTTTGGCAGAAAACAAAGAACGTTGTACCGAATGCGAAAAATTATCAGCAGCGAAGGAAAAAAAAAAAAAAAAAGAAAGAAAAAAGAAGCGCGGTTTCTTAAGGGACAGAGCATTCGCCTCCCAGTCAAGTGAACTCGGATTCGAATCCAAGCGGTGGCTGGTTGATACAAATTCTGCTCCCGGTTTGAACCAACCACGGTGCTGACATAAGATATCCTCAGTGGTAAACGGATCAGAGGTTATCATACCTTTTTCGTACGGCTAATCGTGGAAAGGTTGGGGGTTTCCCTCTTTATGTAACGCAAACTCGGGTCAGTTACATCAAAAAAGTTCTCTACGGAGGCTAATTTGTCCCAATGCTTGATTCAGAAATTCCCTTGTCTTCCGAGTTATGGTCAAAATGAGAAGGCCACTTAGTTGTATTATGATAGTCGTAAACTCAGAATTAAGTCGGCTGTTCAGCGCCAGTTATAAAATGAAACGAAAAAAAAAAAAAAAAAGATTTTGATATAATTCAGGTTGTAATTCATAAGAATGCTATTCTAAATCAAATAACGTTTTCCCTCTGACTAACGTAGAAAAAAAAATCCTACCGTACCGTTAAATAATGTTTCTTGAAGACTCGTAATATTTTAACCCATAAATGCAGAAACATACTTTAATAGAGCCCAAAGTTCAGTTTTACATTTTAAAATAATCGCACAAACATTATGAAGAGTTTAAAGATAGTTGCGCATTCTAACTCATATAGTTAAACTATATTTAACTCGCCAAATCATGCTCTTCCTCTACGGAACACCAGGGTGCCACGGCACACAGTTTGGGCAACCTTTGTATAGAACATTTAAATTCGAAACGGATAAAAAAAAAATTATATTTTATTTATTTATTTGTTACATAAAGGAAATAATTTCCTTACTTTTTTCTATTACCTTAAATGATTTTCTTGCATCCTATACACCTATTTTATATGAAATAAGCGAAACGTTTTCGATTGAATAATCCGCTTAAGATTCAATTTATTTTCGCAACCCAAACATAAACAAAATGAGATCCCTCCCTCCCCCCCAAAAAAATATATATATATATATATCAATTCCCGCCAGTTGTCTTCGATAAATACTTTTCCCCAGCAAATTTTTCTGAAAGATGAGAAACAAGAGTCATGTTTTCATTGAATTAGTTGTATCACTACGATAACTTCTTCACCCCACCCAAATTCTTAATGTAGATGGGGAGGGATTTGAAAAACGTGACGAACTTTGAACAACTCAATCTACTAAAATAGAGTCTGGGTGGGCCCCGGGAACAAATGACAGGGCAGGGCTATCACTTCCTCAGATCCAGTTTAATAACCCACGCATCACTGTTTTACCAGTGACCACCATTTGTCATGCATTTAATGCAGCTGCTGCTCTTTTGACTGATCCATTCCACAATCCGATTTAATCGTATATTAAAATAATATAACTCGTGATTGAATGAAATGATTTTGCGAATATCAGGAGCAAAATAAATTGTAATTTAAGCAAATATGATTACAAAATTTAAAATCGTGTATATGCAGCAAATCTTGCCGACATTCCGAAAGATAAGTAGATAAAAGAACGACAAAATTCATCGAAAGTGATGGTATAGGGTGCGATTCTTAAAAAGGAAAACTTTCAATACTTTTTATTGATCCAAGTGTTATTAACTCTGCTGTTGATTAATTCTGCTTCTGATTTTTTTTCGGGGGACAATTATATTGCTTTCAAAGAAGCTTAGTACCCACTCACTTATCAAAAAATGTTTAGACATTAAAATATTTGCCTGATTCGATTAGTACAAAAGAGTGGCCTGCCTCTTCGTCAAATTTATTAATCTTCGTCAAAATTAAATCCATTTGATTATTTCATGTGGAGTATATGCTCTTAAAGATTGACTAAAAGGCTAACTTGACTAACTATCCTGACTAAGATATGGTAAAGTAAAGGACAGTACGAAAGATTTACAAATAAAGTTCTACAGTACGAAAAGAGTAACTATCGAAAAATTCAAAAAAGTTTGATGCAGATTTGGGATCAAGTTTCAAAAAAAGCAGAGCGTGCCAGCTAGTGACGAGTTTTTCAATCGTTTGTGTTAAGGTATGAATAAAAATAGGAACAAATTTGAATTGTCATGTAATAAATGAGTCGATTGTTGCATAAAGATGTAAAAATTAACTTTTTTTCCCTCTTTTATTACTAAATCTTCACTTTAGGGACACTTATTCAGGTACACTCTGCGTGTGAATATATATATATATTCCCACATAAATCTTCTGAGTAAACAAAAAACTATATACTAATTATTTAATTAATTAGCTGTGAAGGATAACCCTACAGTTATTATCGTTAAGCTTATATCCCTTAATTTAGTTGAATCTAACTGCCAATTTATTAATTTCGTAATAATTTCTAACCAATGTTTTTTTTTTTTTTTTTTTTTTTTATTTATACTGAAAAGATAAAACCCAAAATATGTATTGTACAAAAGAATTAAAAAAAAAAAAAAAAAAAAAAAAAAACATTCTTATCAACTTTTTTTTAATAAAAAATACTAATCTTTTATATGGTTATTTTAATTATTAAACAGTAAATGAATAATTTAGTAATTTAAAACCAAATTGTCAAAATCTTTTAAGAAAAAATACACTTCAATTTAAGATCATTCCAAAACCAAACACAAGTTGAAAACTAGTATTTTCTTTTAATAGAATAAAGATAACTGAAAAGCGAGAGAAAACAATAGATTTCGACATTCCAATAATTAAAATATCTAAATAATGATTCTAGTTTATCTTCAATGATAATCTCAATTGATGAAACATGAGGACAAACTCAAAGAATATGTCTCTTTAAAGAGAAACAGAAAAGATTGCTCCATAGGGAGTAAAAATACTCCCTGCTTATGTCTTACTCCGAATCTCTATAGCCCATGTCAAATATGTTGAGCTAATATTGACTTATTCCCATGTCTCTTCAGTACTTCCGACTACCATGGGACTCCGTATTCCTTCCAGGAGCATTTCCGGAAAAAGAGGAAGCTTAAATATCTCTCATCTCTGGGAGAAGCCCGAATGGTTTAGGAGAAGATACTTTAATTTCTGGAACCTCCAAAGCCATTTTCATAAGTGTTAATTAAAGCTGTTTATTTCTTAGCTGATCAGTCATTCCATCGTTTGATGTAACGCGCTTGCAAATTATGGAATTTGGCATTTTATTTTTTCTTTTAAATTTTCAAATACTTATTAATGGAGATGAAAGAGAAAAAGGGATATAATATTTTTTTGCACCGAAATTTAAATTATTCATATTTCAGGGTTGAAGAAGCTTGAATATTCTGAGGGAGACTGTAAAGGCTTATCAAAAAGTGGGTGGATATTTTAATGTTTAGTTCGGAAAAGGATCATAATGATGGAAGGAAACTGGGTTTTTATTTGGTTGTAAAAGCAAAGATTTACAAATAAAACTTGAAAGATTTCGGAAAAATTATTTAGACTCAATTAGAAAGAAAAGTTGGAAACATAAAAGCTTTTTGCTTTCTCCATTAAATCAGATAAACTTAAAGGAACAGAAACTTGATTTTTGACTTAAAGCAATGGATTTTTTTTTTAATTTTCAAATTCGTTAAGTTTAAAAGTTTACTAAAATAAGAATTTGAATGATAGTACATACTATGAACTACAAGAAAATTAGGTAATGTTTCTTAATTATCATTGATATTGAAAGAAAAATTAAATAATTTTTAAATTAAATGAAAAAGATTCATATTCATTTTTCTCCTTGTATTAATGATTATTTCTCATATACTGAGATTATTTGTATTGAAATAAAACTTAAGAAGAATATATTTATTTCGATTTTACTTATATACATATCAGTTTTACCAATAGAAATGGAAAATATGCAAAACACATTATGTCTTAAATTTTTTTATTTATATATTTTATTAAAGTTCTGTTCATTAAAATTAATTTTAAACATTCAAAGAATGTTCAAATTTAAACATTTAGACACTAAAAGATTCATTAATTTCAATAAATCAGAAGTCAATTACAAACACTGACAAATAGAAATCATTTATTAAGTGAAAATATAGTACCAAATCTAAAGAAATGTTCTATTTCACAATGTCATTCAAAAAATTAATTAGACTAAAAAATGAAGAAATTTATTATTTTTCGAAAACCGCGTGGATTGTTTTCTTTTGAGAAACATTCATTATCCATGAGATGTTACAAAAAGCTACTTTTTTTTATTTTTAAAACTATTTTCTTATTACTATTATAAACAATAAAACTATATTTTATTCCAGATATATAATTATTTACTAAATACAATCATTGTTAAAGACAGTCATTTTACGAGATAAAAATTTAAGAAAAGGTTTTCTAGACCAAAAACATGAGCTAAAACAATTAATTATTTTTAATGTTTATTGCAATGTTTTAAAAGACCCAAACAGGAATTTATATTTACTTTTTTGGTAAACTATTATTCAAACATATTTATTTAAGAAAAGCAACAAAAATTATTCCGGATTTACACTTTTCAAAGTGTCAATATCATTTTCTCCAAAGTATATTAAAAATTAATAAGAAAAAAACAACAACAAATTGTCAACTAAGTATATAAAATGATTAAATAAATATCTCTAATTTAAATTTAAAAAATATCCAGACATAGTCTGACGAAACAATTAACAATTGACAAATGCAATATTTGGTATATATTAAAGTAAACAAAACTAATTAAAGTGGTTTTAGTTAGACGAAATTACTTCTCAGTTAAAGCTTAGAGTTTAACATTTTAAATTCAACATTCATAATAACGATAATACTAAAATTCCTCTGAGAATAACCCGCAGATATATATTTACCAAGATGTAGTAATTAAAGTTCTCGCTTGCAAAGTTGACATTTTAAAGGTAAATAGATATTAAGAACAAAAGAACAAAATCTATTTAGACGTACAACCTGATGTTTATGATTCAAACATTTAACTGCCGTTGCAATAATAGAAATAATCATGTTGGAAAATACTTCCAGACGAGTTTTGCTATTCCAGAAGGGTTGCTGTTATAGGATTCGAAGTTTTTTCCCTTAAAAGTCACAAACAGGCATTCGAAGTCGATATTTAACCACGGCATCTGGGTTCCGGATTCATCGAACCAAATAGTTTTCTTTTCGATTGTTTGTGTCAATATTTACACTCTACAAACATAGCTTTCATTGTAAGCCTCCCTCTTCTTAAACATCGCTCATGATCAAGCATTGTGAGAATTTTCGCAGAATCTAATGTTTATGTGATACTATTCAAAATCAGGGAGGGAAGTAAGGGAATCCTATTTTGAGTCCTAAGAATATCCGAACGACATCAAAAAGATATTGCTCTCGCATCACAGCATTCCGATCCCTTAAATCCTCTGCATCCTCGGTTCACTGTTGAAATGCAAGAGGTAAAAACTCGACGCTTAAGCGCTTATTTCCCCGTTTTACATCTCCCTTTTGCATTATGAATATACTTTCTGTGAATTACAAGAATTCATTGTCGCCGCCGTGAATTGCTAGATGTACGTCGACGCTTATCCAGTGGTTTGTTTAAACAAATTAATTGGGTATTCTATGCACACAGCGAAGCGCATCATATTCATGAACAAAATGGATTTTCAGTTGATATTTTAAGGACGCTGAAATGCATTATTTTATTTTTTTCTTACTAATACTACGAGATAATAAATAATAAAAGATGAAATTACGTTTCATAGTAAGTTTACTAAGAAATTTTAAAAATCTAGATATTTTGCGTTCATTTAAATTTTGATGGTATTTAAAAGCAACATAATATTTGGACGATTTTTTAACAGAGTTCGGCATTTCGTATTACATATTTCAGCATTTCGTATTATTTCAAAGATATTCCAGGCTGTGTTTAGAATATTTCTTTAATATAATTGCATCTTCTTTGGTATTTTAGATACTTAACACAACCTCTTAATTAAGAAATATAATATTTATTTTTTAAAAAACATACTTTGGGCTACTTATTGCATTCTTGCTTACTTCGATGATAGTTCAAAAGTGCTTAAAATTACACTATTCTATTACCAACCATTATCTTGATAATTCCTTAAAGTACTCAAACTTTAGTGCAATAAATGTACTTTTTTTGTAATTTCATTATTTAATATAAAAATAATAGAAAAAAATATTTTCTGAGACTCATAATCGTTTTTATAATTTGTAAACATCTTTGGTGGTTAATCTGTGCTAAAAAAGGATTTCAAAGAGTTTTTTTTAACATAAAAAGTGTTTATGTATTAAAAAAAAACTAATTGGCGTGGGAAACTTTTGTGTCGATTTATAATTGAAAAAAATAAAACATTCAATTGAATTTAAATTATTTTTTAAAATTCTCAGTGAATTGGCATCAATTAAAAAAACCATGAATTTCCATTTATAGCACTCAAATTATGAACTTTTCAAGATTCAAAATGTTTTCCCTTCGTTATTATTAAATCAATACAAATGGTTTAGAAAAAAAAGTGATAAATTCTGCCAAAAAACAGCAACTCATTTAAAAACTTTCGCATTTTAACGAAACTTTTGATGCCAGTTAATCTACAGTGAAACAAAATTTTATAATAAATTAAAACACATTAGACAAATTTCATAAATAGAACGTATCAATAAGCAAAAGAGATAAAAAAAAATTGAAACGCGTAAATCAAGAATGTTCATAAACATGAATGAATGAAAAAATAACATATTCAGCATCTGCAACTAAGAAAATTGCGATACTTCCTTTAGTCATAACTTGCATGAGTTAAAATTAACAAAGATGAGACAGACTTAATTTTTTAGCGGTATATTAATTAGTTACGTCTAGATGAAAGCAATTTTACGAAAACCTTTTGAGCTTTATTTTGTAAAAGTAAGACGGCTGTTCACATTCCGCCTCGATTGGTATTGAAGATATGCAAGACTGAACAGAGAATGCAACTATTTGAATTTCAGTTATTCGCTTATTCGCGTTTTAAATGCTTAATCATACACAGAGTGTAATGAATTTATGATTAGAGAAAGTTGTTATAGCGTGTATGGTCTCAAGAGTTTTGAATCATAACTTATTGAAGTAAAAAATGAATTGATTTGTTTGATTTTGGGACTGAAGCCGTATGTTGCGATAAAAGTTTCTTTGAAAACATCGAAGGAATTAATTTTTTTACGAACTCTTGGTATTTGTTTGGTATTTAATTATTTTATAATCAAGATAATTAATCGAGTTCTAAACTTTAATATCTTTTTTTTTCAAAATCGAGTAATTGCGTATTGAGAAATAAGTGTTTAGCGAAAATATAAGTTTTTTTTTCTCCTTTAGAATTGCAATAAAAATAAGGAAATAATTAGTATAACTGTCTGAAATGAGATTATTAGATGGAAATATCAATTCACTTCATTTCTTTACATAGATACAAATTTAATTATTCCGATTTAATTTGGCTACTTTACGTTCCTGATTTAATTCAAAGGAAATTTATTAGATTAGGAGTACATAATTAGTTCTAAAATTATGGTAAAATAACCCACAGCAGTCTGTCTATCCAATTAACTGTAAAGTTTACGGTAAAGAACAATTTTTACCTTAACGGTCTTGTAACCATTTACAACTAGTACTGTTAAAAAACCATGAATGCAAAGCTATACGGTTTTTCAACCATTTACAACTAGCATAGTTTTATATCCGTAAAAAAAGAAATTTAACTGGCCATTGGAAATAGTTAAGCACCTTTATGGTGCTGCCATCTAAGCGTGAATGTGAGTATCATATTCTAATAACCCAGGGTCACAAACTGGGGAGTGCAGGATCCTGGACATTCAGCATGTTTTGTAGAGAATGGAGGAAATATGGTAGTGTCAACGTTGGACTTCGAACCCTAGTTCTATCTGTCATAAGATTGAAAGAATAGCCCTCTCAGCTATAATATATACCCGTTAGAAGGTAGTTTCATTACATCGGCCTAATTGGTGCCATAAAATTCTGGTTGTTTATCCGTATTAGATGAAAGCAGTTAATAAACGGTTTTTCTCACCGATAACAGTTTGAATATCATCTAATTTATGGTTATTTGACTGCTTTGTTCAAATATGCTAAAATAACAATAAAATAAATTTATATTTAACCATTTTTCCGAGAACTTTCTAACAGTGTACAGTGAAACGTAATTAGTCGACCACTTGTGAAGTATTGCTTTAGAGGTCAAATTAGACAGGTCGAACCATAAAAATGCCTTGAACCATGTTTTTGTTCAAGTTCAATCAAATTTAAAATTTAATTTGCGCAATAATATAGCGCAGTTTGGTACAACAGTTGTAATTCACATGGTTTCATATGTCCCCCCCCCCGCCAATAGTAATTCTTTCTCTCAGGAAAAACAGAAAGAAGTAATAACAGATTAAATATGAACACTTATTATCTTCATGTCTTGCTATAATTAACCTTGATTTCCTGTACAAAGCACTCAATTAAAGACAACATTATCTTCTAATTTGATTTTTTTTTTTACGTTTTTGATTAAACTTTTGCTTTAAACTTTTTAATTTTTATCTAGACTTTTTAACATTGCAATAAAAATGTTTAGCTAAATTTTTGTTATAAGTATACCTTTGATTCTAGGAAAAATGACTCCCGCAAAGACATTTTTTATCTGCAATACTCACTAGATTATTTGTTTTAAAATCTTACTGTAAAATTCGCTTCAAATTTTTATTTAATTTTCTTATATTACAAAAAAAAGCATCACTAAAATTTAAAAAAATAATAAAATAAAACTTTAATCTCAAATTTAAACTCTTACAATAATGTTTAATAATCTTTTAAATCTCTTTCATTTATAAATACTTTTGAAAAATAATCTACATTTAATGAAAAATGTTTTTTTAATTTCATTTCATAACTGTAAATGCTGAAAATTCATTTAAAAAAACATTAAAATATTAAATAAAAACAGTTTTTTTTTTAATTTGGGCTCTTAGATAAAAACTATACAAAAAGAAAAGTCCTATAGTACTTTTTTGTTTCTATTCGTAATACTTTTTTCCCAATAAACATAACGTAACCGTAATTTTTAATTTAACTAACAATACTAACTTTTATTCATTTATGATTTCTTTTTAATTCCAGTAAATACTTTTTTCTGTTTAATAGGATATTTCAATAAATATATCATGAACAACGCTACATGAATTTTCAATAAGATCAAAAAGCTCTGCGCATTAAAATCGAAGAAAATAGAAAAATAAATTTACAAGACATCACCTTTAAGAATTTACAAGCTATCATTTTTATTTTTTTAAAATAAAAAACAATAAATTAATAAATATTTGAAGTATTGGGGGTAATACAGTGATAAGCTGTAATTTTTATAAAGGTAAAATTTTTGCCCTGCTTTGCTCTTTAGAATTGTTTTCAGATAAGTACTACAGAATTTTGAAACATTTCCCCAAAATAACAACGTAAATAAAAAAATAATAAAAAAAAAAAACTCCTGTCTAATACCGTTGTATTTTTTACTAAAAAAAAAAAAAAAAAAAAAAAAAAAACCTTAATAACTTGAAAATATAACGTATCATATATTTCTCGATGCACTTCCTTTCATTACTAATAATGTAGTATTTACATATTTGCTTTCATTTTACACAAACAAAAAAAATATAATGTTTTAATAATTCAATAAAATATACATGCAATATTAAATAAGTTTGTCTGATAAAATTCAATTTCTTCACTTAATAAAATCTATATTAAATGGACCCAAAACATACTTCTTTATGATAATCAAAAACAACATTTATTCCCTAGCATCAAAAGACGAATTCTGACACATACAAAATTACTTAAATGCGCTTTTCTCCTTTCAAAAATAATAAGAGCCTCGCAAAGGTGTTGATAGAGCAAGATTATCTAATGGAGTTAACAACTAAGTGAATTTTCCAGCTCCGATGGCATTATTCGTTCTAAGAAAGGAAAATTCCTCCACCCCTTTATCGTCTGCTCCTTTTCACAGCACTGTTATCCCACAACAGGGACAGCATCATATTTTAATCAAAAGGCAAACCGCTTTCATTTAAGGGGTGATAAAAATGGCCACTAATTACCCTCAACCCTTTTAAGGTCCGACTTTTAGAGGTCAGGCCTGTTGGCAGGAACTGACCCGTAGAGAGCGATAAACAGAGATTAGCATGAATAATAAATGACCCGGTGTCGAGAGAAGGGATGGAGAAGCGTGAGCGCAGGTGGGTGAAAACGAATCTTTTCTTTGTGTCGCTTTCTCCGGACTATGTTTACAGGACTTTCTTTCCTTTCCCGAAAAAGATGCTTCTCGGCAACGAATGAGGTAGACTAGGAAACGTAATTGTTCGAAACGGTTGGAATTTTTCTTCCTGTTCAACTTCTCGACCTTTTCTAAATAGTCTTTACATTATAGAATATAAAAAATCACTCTTTTTTTACGATTTGGGTTAGTGAAATATCTACAACAAAATGATAATTAATTTTATCATGGAATAAAAAAAGTCAGTGAACTATTTTTTTTCCCTTCTAATATTAAGAAAACAATTGTAAGTCTGAAAGAGTTCGTATTAAAAAGAAATATTGCAAATTTTCGTTAAAAACAATTGCTGTCATTTCCTTGTAACTGAATCCTACTTTTCTCAATTCCATTACAGCGAAGTTTACCTTTTCCAAAATCTATTACAAAGAATCGTCCTTTTCCAGAAATTATTACGAATTCCTCATTTCTCAAAATCTTTTAAGAATTCTTATGTTCCTTAAAAACTTTTTATTTTACAAACTCCAATGTAACGATTTTTTTTAATTAAACTTTTATTTTTCCAAAACTCAAAATAATAATTCTTTATAACGAACTTTTCATTTTTCAGAATCAATGATTATGAACTTTCCATTTTCCAAACTTCAGACAAATATTGACCGTGTTGTCTAACAATTCTAAAAAGTCACGTTATGTATTTCGAAACTCACCTCGAATATTCTAAAATATGTAAACATTTCTTTGAATTCCTTTCAAACCACAAGTGCAGGAGGGATTGCGGTTGTAAAGCAAGTATGCAAATCTTATAAGAACGTTATTGGCTGGATTTGATATTCTTGATAAGTGCAGCCACAAAGGATCTAGTGTTGTTATTGAAATCCAGTCATACTAAGTATTTGTAACCTAGACTAGTCTCTCTCTGGATATTCAATCAGACCAGAAACACATATAGAGTGTTACTTTAATGAAATTCAGAATGTTCAGTTTTAAAAACTGGGTGAATCACGGAAAAAAATTTCGAAATTATACTGTAGTCACATATTTACAAAGTGAAATTGAAAATGTTTTAGGTCTCTCAAAATTTAGATAAAATCTAAATTTTTGACTCAATCTTCAGGTTGGATTATGTATGTAGTTTCTGGGCTATTTTGAAGATTTCTTGTAGATTAATTAAGAACTAAATGTTACATTTCATTACTGTTACTTTATATTACTATTTTGAACCTGAAATATAAAATTTGAATTTTGAAAATTTTAATATTTTTAGTAAAAAAAAAAAAATAATAAATTAAAATATATGTTTTCGACCAAATAAGAAAAAAAAACTTTAGGCTTATTCTGAAGATCTAAATATGCATTAGACTAAAATTGTTCTTGTTAAATATGTGACAACTATTTTTGAAGTTGATATTTCGAATTTAGAAAAATGAAGCTTTTCGTTGTACAATGCGCAAAAAAAAATAAATAAATAAATAAATAAAATAAAAATAAAATAAATCATAAATACTTTGATAGCTATAATTTTTTGATCAAATAAGTAAATTAGGAAAATAAATTTACCATTCTTTATTTTAAATGTTATCTACAAGGTAAGAAATGTGCTTTAATTAAACTTCATAAAACTCTTTAAGAGTAACATCAATGATAAAATGAAAAAAAAAAAAAAAAAAAAAAAAAGAATTTGAGTAATATTCCAAAACAATTATCTATTACAAAAAGTATCAATATGTCCTGATGTTTTCTTCCTTAAAGATAATAATTAAAATCATAAATAATTCACTTTTTTTCTTATTTTATGGACCCAAACATTACAGTAGTGGAATTACTTTTCAACTATTAAAAAAATAGGTTAAAAGCGTATTTTATTTTCTTTTAAAATTGTTTTTTTTTTTTTTTTCATATCGACATTTTACGCCATTTTTATGTTCAGTATAAATCCTGCTTAGAGATTTACAAAACTCTACCCAAAAGACACGAATAACTGTTACAATTTCCCAACAGTCATACAAATATCATATGACAAAAGAACATTGGGATAACAGCCTGAAACACAGAATCAAGTCAAAAATTGTCAAGTATGAGCAAGTTCTTGGAAGAACATAACATCAAAAAAAGAGGGAAGAATCTTACAGGTACTTATACCGTTTTAAGGCTAGACACTTATATTTAACACAAACGATGAGAAGAAGCAGGGGGTAAAATAAATAAAAATTTTCTAGGCAGGGTAAATGCCTATATAAAGCATGTTATTCTCATTAAGCATTTCCTCAATTTAGTTGATCTCTTCCTCAAGCCCGTCGATTCATCGTAGCATAACTACTAAATAATGGGGTATCATCTAAAGCAAACCAAACCGTCGATGCTCTAAGAAAGCAAAGATATATCTGCGCATTCTACGGGTGGTTAGCGCACTATCTGCGACTTTTTATTTTGTTGATGCAATTTTTTGCTTTTTACTTCTTCATCTTTCAACACAACCTCCCCCCTGTTGTTCTAGGAGCCCGAGGCGCACCCCAATTTTCTGTAATGTAAGCCTGGTGTTGCATAGTATTCAACAGCGTGACGTCACGGTAAGATGGACACACATTGACGTTTGTCTGCCAGTAACGCTTGGCTGACCAGCAGTATCCCCCGTGACATAGTCGATGCCAGCACAGAAGCGTATGGCAAAATGCAATTCAACAACACATCGTCGGAGTTTAGACATGTCAAAGAAATGTCATGTCCTTTTATCTGAATCAAGCACAGTGATCATGTCTGCGTGTTACGTACGCTTGTTTAGTGTAATGGATATCTGACCTAATCATGAAGATAAATGTTTTGACGAATATGAAAGTTCATGACGAGTTTTGAACGCAAAATATTTCGATACTTAAAAAGCGTTAAAACGAGTTTTTAACGTTTAATGCATTTTATGAGTATTTTAGCATTTAATGCGTTTTATAAGTTTTTAACGTTCAATGAGTTTCAAATGCTATTGTTAAAACTAGTTTAATGAAATTGTTTTTGAACACTATTAGTTATTTAAGAAACCCGAATACCTTCGAAGAAAAAATTTTAAAACTTTTAGATTAGAATTTTTCAATTTTTATTTATTTAGGTATTATGTACTAAAACAATACATTGAAACTAATATATATATATATATATATATATATATATATATAAGTATGTAAGATATCGTAAATTGGTAACATTGATTGATGTACACTTCCATGTGCAGTGGCAACATCCGACAAGAAATACTGTAGTAAAAGAAAGTAATTAGTAAAAGAAAGTTTTTAAGGTGCAAAAGTAAGTATTTTTAAAATTTTCTTTTTACTCTTTTGTTAACAGTCATTAGAATTAGCGCACTTAGAAAGAGTTGTCAGAATTTTGTACTAGAGTACATACTAGACATTACATACTAGAGTACAATATTGACATATGTAGGTGATTAAAAAATCAAAGCAGAACGATCATTATATTAATATTATATTACAGTGCCAATTACTATTTTATGACTATGTTATAAAATCCAAAACAATTACTAGAAATTATTGTCTAAAAATAAAAAACTTAAAATTCCTATAACTAATGAAAAATATTTCAATCAGATTCAATTGCAGTAATTTGATTTTTCTTAAAAAGAGTGCATCATTGCTAAATTATTAAGAAGCATGTAAAATATATATAAACCTGACTTTATTTGTTGAAAAGTAAAAAAAAAAAAAAAAAAAGTAGCATGAAACCGTAATTTTATTTTCATTTGACAAGGTAGTAGCAATAAATAGCTACTAGCTTTTGATCTCTATTAAAAAAGATAAAGAGTACTTTTCACACGGCCACGCTCTTATCTCAATCATAAAATGGTTTGATTTCTGGTCCCAGCGAAGCAATGACAAAATATGTCATATGTCATAGAGATGAAATGGTTAGTTTTTGTAGCAGAGAGTATCTCATGGGGAAAAGAACGTAACAAATGATCGTAAGAGAATTTCTCTAGTAGGGGATATGATTTAATTCTTCTATAAATATCATCTGGAAGGGTGAAGAAAAAAAGGCTGTCAAGTGGTAACAAGTTTTTTTTTTTTTTTTTACTTACTTATTTATTTATAAATATATTTTTTAAACACATGAGTGTAAAGATAACTTTTTTCGAATATTAAGCCCAATTAAATACCTTTATTTACTTATTTTTTTTTTTTTTTTTTAAAAGATGAACAATTTTGAATATTATAATACCTATGCAGACTTTTGTCAGATACTACTCACTATAAAAAATTTCAAATTGTTCATGTAATAAATTTAAAACAGTAGAGTCCCGATTATCCGAGCCCCGATTAACCGAGTATCCGCTTTAACAGAGCTGTCAAATATTATAATTATTATTATTTTTTTTTTTTTTGTTCTAGTTTATTTTTTATTTTTAAAACTACCGCCGAAAAAATTAAGAATTTTATCTTCCAAACACTCAGGGAAACAAAATCCAACAACTTGATTCGATGAAATGATCGTTAATATCGTCAATAATGAAAATGAATCGAGCGAAGATGATGAAGACAGTGACGATGAAAATCAATATATACAGCATACAGATGGAATAAAAGGTATCGAAAGTGCTATTGAATATATAGAACAACAGGAAGAGGTGACACCAGCCTTCTTGTTATCCGGAGAAAAAAATATTTGCGAAACATTGTTGCAGAAAAGCGCCCAAGTAATATAAAACAAAAAACAACTAAGGACTTTAATAGGTAAAAACTCTTGTAAAGTATGTTCTTAAAGCGTTTTTAAGTAAACTTTTTAATTATAATAGGAATTGTATGTGGTGTACTCGAATAAATTTTGTGTTTGTTAAATATATTACATTTATACCTACTCTTTTCTTTTTTATACTCTTTTCTTTTTTATACTCTTCGCTTTAACCGAGTTTTTCGATTATCCGAGTTAGTCGTGGTCTATATTAATTCAGATAATTAGAACTCTACAGTACACTCTAAGAAACACCGGTTCATTGTAGGTTCATAATTTTGCAGCATCTTAAAAACTTGGTTAAATTTTACCACATGTCCGTTCAAATTGAACCATAGCACCATGCATTCAACTTTTAGAAGTGCGATAATATACTCCATATTAAAGTTGGAATTAAAGATATTATAGGTGGTGTTATTTTGAACTATGGCTCAAAATGCTCCAAAATTTCGAATATAGTAATAGTCTCGACATTTGACATGTGCAAATTGATTAGCACTGTTAATTAAATTCTTTTAACCCTTTGACGCAAAATTTTTATTGAAAATATTTTTCATACTTATTTTCATTATTTTGTATTCATGCTGCTCAAAATAAGGGCAAAATATTATATTTAGCATTTAAATAATTTATCGTTATGAAATACAGCGTGAAACATCGCAGTATTTTTCAGCGCCTCGACTGAACGTAAAATCTTCCAAACACAACTCTCTTCCAAATAATATATATATTTTTTTAATTGCAGTTATTTGAATTTATTTAGATCCAAGAGAACCAGTTATTCATAATTTAAATTTCTTTAATTAACAAAATCAACTGTTGATAAATTTTTGAATATTAATGAAAAAAAGAACTTTTGAAAGTACTTTTTTTGGATTTTATATTTTAATGGAAATAAAATTCCGATATTGTAACAGTTTTTTTAGTAACCATTAGATTGGTTTTTATATTTCACAAATAAAAAAACACATTTTTGCTTGTAATTCGAGTACTCATCTGAGTCAAAGGGTTAGAAGATGAAATATGCATCCATGAAAATGTGAAATGGGATCAGCTTGTAAAACCGGTTTCAGACTTCAGGTAGCTATCCAGTGATTTTTGATTGTTGTGAAAATAGCAGAAAACAATTAAGAAGTTGTTAATTTTAGAAAAAAAGGGAAGGGATACTCTCAAATAGACATTGTAAAGAATTAGACAAAACTAAAATATGTCATCAAAGACGAAACACAATGCTCATAATATCGTTCAAAAAAGTAATAGAAAATTAAATATTTTTTCAAACCCTAAAATTGTATTAAATATTAATTTAAATTTATGCATTTTAAAATTTAAGCGAATTATGACTATAGATATATTTTTGGTTAATACATAAATTAAATTGGGATACACAATATTTAAACAATTCATTTTTAGTCTTTTTTTCATAGAATTACGCACAAAATAGTGTTGATCAAAGCACAGACAATAAAAGTAATAATAAGAATAATTTTCATAATAACATTCCCCTTTTAGAAAAACGCACAAACAATTTACTACAAATTATCTTTAGCAAAGAAAATCGACAAAAAAATCACGCAATTTGTGCTTCTTCAATTCAAAAACAAAGTTAGAAAAAAAGTTCAGAAACTGATAAAAAGATATAAAGCCTGCAGATAATAAAGGCAATACTATTTTCAATAAGTAGACAACGTTTCATGCATAAAAATAACCATAATTTATCCATTTAGGGAAATAACTTACATATTCGTTTCACCCGAAACTGAATCTATAAGTTAAGCGAGCGTTTATATGTATGAAAACATTTTGGAAACATTAAATCCTTGAATTGAAATCGTTTTACCTTTCTCTCCTCGTAAATGCGAGACACAATTTTAAGAACGGGGGAGGCTGGAGAGCCCAACTCTTTTTACTTTTTTACCTTCCTCATTCCTACTTAGCGTTGAATACGAACTGAAGTAAAAAAAACTTTCTTGCATAGTCTATCGTGCCTGTGTTCCATCAAACAAAAGTTGGGAAAAGTAAATTCAAAATCGTAAAAGTACGGGGAAAACAACCTCCAAAAAAACAAAAAAAAAGAAGGAGGATCTGAACAATATCACAGCATGGGTTGTATACAAATACATGGATTGTATACTCCCTATAGTATTGCAAAAAGAAAAAAAAAAAAAAAAAAACGGGGGCAGATCAGCGTGACTCTCAAAAATTTTAAGGGCATAAAAACAAAGAGATCACATTGGCGAACAGAGAAGGCGTATAAACGTCTCTGAATGAGAACTTAATGTCTTTGACGAAAGAAAAAGTGTAATGCTTATCTGTGGTGATCATAATATTCGAATGTCACGCAAACTTGCTCGGTACCGATCGCGAACTTCCGATATTTCACTTTACTTCTTCAACTTTCACTGCAAAAGGGGAAGTCTTTGATGGACTGAAAATTGGATATTTTGAGCTTGCGGTCATATGAACAATTCTACAAATAAACGCCAATTAGGCGAGGGGGAAATGGGGGGGGGGCACACTATATCTACATGAATTTTCTTCTTTTTTTACACCCTAAAAGGCAAGAATCGTGAACATGAAATTTTTTCTTTGTGACACACTTTAAATGTGACATTCTCTTTCTGACATACTCAGATAAATCTGAGCCATTTATTCAGATAAAACGATTTTTACATAAATATAATAATATTATAATGTCTCTCTAAATTGTATTTATAGAGATTTCACACTATAAGATTGTATTTTAGTATAAAAATTGGCGTTTATATGTGGAATTGCTCATATCAGCAATTTTACAAATAAACGCAAATTAGGCGACCAAACAAAAAATTATTATTATTTTTTTTTGATGGGGGGGGGGGGACGTTATTTCTACATGAATTTTCTTCTTTTTTACACCCTAAAAAAGCAAGAAAAAATATTGAACATGAAATTTTTTCTTTGTGACATACTATAAATGACAAAATACCAATTTTAAATTTTTCTCAATTTTTTCAATTTACGAACTTTGATTAAATTTTTTTATTTTTGTTTTTTATACTAAAATATAATCTTATAGTATGAAATCTCTATAAATACATTTTAGAGAGACATTATAATAATATTATATTTATGTAAAAATCGTTTTATCTGAATAAATGGCTCAGATTTATCTGAGTATGTCAGAAAGAGTATGTCACATTTAAAGTATATCACAAAGAAAAAATTATCTGTTCACGATTTTTTTCTTGCTTTTTTAGGGTGTAAAAAAGAAGAAAATTCATGTAGAAATAGACCCCCCCCCCCCAATTTTTTTTTTTTTTTTTTTTGGCCGCCTACTTGGCGTTTATTTGTAGAATTGCTCGTATATAAGGTGATTATATGTAAGAAACAGTAAAAGTAATGTGATTTCATATTTAATTGTGTGTAATGTGCTTTTACTAAGGTGTTTATAGTCTGATGGTGATATATATATATATATATTTATAGTGATGGTGATATATATACTGGTGATGGTGATATATATATATATATATAACGCTTCAAACCTCTATTTGCTCTTTTGTTTTCATATTTTTTAATCCGGCAATCTTATTACGAAAACATTTCAATTCATTCATGAAAGATTCCGGTACGACATTTGAATTTGTTACTCGCTTTATAGATTTCGGTTTGTGTTTAGCTCTGTATTTTCTTTACATTTTATTTTCTGTTTTTTGCTCGATATGTTTTATTTCATATATATTTTCTACTTAATGTATTCTATTTTCGTTTAAATTGTTTTTGAGTGTTTATCACACTATTGTATTGATATAGTTTGCTTTGGCTATATTGATACAATATTAGAAAGCAATTCTTTTTGCGGATATAATAGTGTGAGCTGATGAAGAGATTTTATCTTTTCATTATTTTGTATTCCGGATTTTTAATTTTTTTTAAATAACTTTTTCTAAAATATTTAAAAAATATTGCATTTTAATAATTTCTCTTCTTCTCTCTTCATTAACCTTTATTATTTCTCATGTTTTCTCTATATTTTAACGATGCGTTTTGGACAGCAATACCTTTAAGAAAATTTCCACAATATAATCAAATGCAATTAATAAGGAATTTAATTGCATAAATATAAACTAAAGAGAATGTGATTTGTCAAACTCATGTACATTCAAACAATGGGGAAAAAATAGACTTGATTCAAAAACCAAGCAGTAAAGATATATTTTATGATTAAAACATGTTTTATTTCATATAAAATAAACATAAAATTATTTTTGATTTTGAAAAACAATTTTTTTTTTTAGGTTTTTATTATAATTGACTCATCATTTTATACAATAATACAAAAAATATTTATTGAAAATAGGTGTATTTTAATTTAATAGAAAATCTATTTATCTGTAAATAGTTTCATAAAAAGTGTCGACATATAAAAGGAAACAAAATATATAATCGCATTCTAATTAAAAAAAAACTAATTAATTTCCAGAACGCAATGTTTTTCCATTTAAAACTCTTTAATTTGAAAGAAAAATTATATTTTAATAGCATTTCTATCAATTAATGAGAAAAAGATCATCTAGAAATAGAAACCACTAACTTTTTGATACATTTTCAATAAAAAAAAATCTTTATTTTAGCAAATATAAAAATTTGGATAGATTTTTATTCATAAAGAAGTCAGTTTGTATTATTTTTTTTTTCAAATATGCGCTTTAAGTAGATTTATATTAATTTATTATATGTTTACTTTTTTAAAAGTAAACTTGCGAATAAATGTATTATCTAAATGATTTCCCTTAAGGAACTACTTTAATAAAAATTATAACTCTGAAAATTAAATTCTATGTAATTAAATTGGATCAACTAATTACAATGAAATCTATTGAAAGCAACAAGCTATAAATTACAAATTACTGTATACATTAAGAATCTTTCAAACGGAATGAATATGTGATGTCAATAATTATTGCTCACAATCTCACAATTAATATCATTCGATTCACCTTGCGAATCTAATCCTAACATTTTATCGAATCGCACCTACTTATTTTTTTCAGTTAAGGATAGTGAAACGAAATCAAAGGTACTATAATCTTTTTCTCTTTTTTTCTTCTTCTTTTTTTAACATTTGTACAAAGACGAAGAGCAAGTTAATAATTACCCTAACGTAAGAAAAAAAGTTGAAAATTAAGTTATGCTTTGCTTATGAGAGCTTTCGTCGCCACGCCGAAGAGCTAATAACATTTAAAATTCGTCGCACGCAGTTTCTAAGATAAATGTCGACTTTTTTTCCCCAGTTTCCATCAGCAGTTATTTTGATCTTTTTTTTTTTTCGTTCTTTTCATTTTGTAGTCTTCCGAAATCGGTGTAGTCTAATGAATGAAAGACTGCAATCCTTTGAAACCATTGTAGTCTTTATATCAAAAAGATCAGAATTGCTCCAACAGTTTGCCTAAAATGGACAAATGGAAAGGCGGAAAGATAAAGTAATGTGACTAGTTAAGCAGTAAGTACTTTTTATGACTGCACGACAAAAGGAATCAGCAGAAGCGTACTTTAAACTTTGAACAAAGTATAAAAGTACTGAAAGTGTGTAATATATTCGAAACATTTGAAAAAGTTGAAGAGCAGTTTGTTCCGTGTCAATCGCAATTAAAGTAAAGATATTTATGATTAAAAATGTGGTGATATAAAAGGAAAAAATAGAAAAATGATTGTTAAAAAAAATTGCTTATAAATTTTAAACTTTACAGTCTACTTTAAATTTTGTTTTAATTCAAAATAGGCTAATAATTATAATGAGAATAAGCTTGGGATAAAATTCGTAGGATTGTGATAGATATAGAAACATGAAAATTTTTTAATTTTACTAGACTATGGAAGTATTGAATGATTTTTCATACGTAATTTAATAGTACTGTTTTAATTAATACAGGCTAATAAATATTGTGAGAATAAGTTTGGAATAAAAAAGGGTAAAAACATGTTAGACATAGAAACCTGACTGTATTTTAATTTTACTAGATTATGGAAGTATTGAATGCTTCTTCAAAAGTAGTGTTTTAATTTAATCTAGACGTATTGTGATAATAAAAAATGATTCGAGACTAATAATTGTCGTGAGAATAAGCTTGGGGTAAATAAGGTGGAAACACGATAGAGTCCTGACTATTTCTTTTTTTTTTTTTTTTTTTTTTTTTTTTTAATTTTATTGGGTGATGCAGGTATTGAAAGATTCTTTAAATGTGTCGGTTCGGAAAAAATGACCCTTTATATAGTAGCAAACAAAATTTATATATTTTATAAATTTAAGCCATTTTATTCCCCTCAGCCAAAGCAATGCAGCTAAAGCAAATTACCCATTTAACTCTTTCAAAAAGATAAGTTGCAGCCTAAAAAAATGGGTTTTAAAGTTTTAATTTAAAGATGCATAGTTTTATGATTCCCTTTACGATTTTTCTTTTGCTTTCTTTTTTTTACACTTCTTTTGATAATGTTCTTTTTATTATTATTTTTTTTTCCTTCCTATAATTCGGACTAATCATTCATTAAACTAACCAGATATTTAATCATAACTTATGTTAGATTAAGTCGAACTTAATCTTTCGTTAACAAATTTATTAACAATTTAACAATCCCATAATTAAATTAAATGGATGACATGATAATAGTATCTAGTTAAGGATAAAAGGCATAACTGAGAGCATTGTAAAGTTATTCAATTCAAATGAAAGTAGATTTAAATAAAAAAAATATCTTATCAATTCAAAAATAAAATACAAAACACCAAAACAACAAATAAGTGTCTGATCTTGATTATGACGAAACTATGAGAAACGAAAAGTTAGCAGGTAAAGAATGAAATCGAATTTTACTAAACTCCAATGAAATCAGATTTATCTGAAATACCTAATAAACTTAAAGTAAGAAAATAACATCATAACTACACAGAAGAACTTCGTCTCGATTATGACAAAACTCTAAGAAACGAAAAGTTAACAGAACAAAATTGAGCTCAATGATCATCGATTCAGCTACAATGAAATCAGAATTAAATTAAAAACATTCTATCGAGTCGGAGGAAGAAAACAAGAACATATTATCTACAAAGAAGCGCATGATCTTAACTATAACGAAATGAAGAGAACAAAATAGAGTTCATCGCCCATCTACACAGCTGCAATGAATTCAGGTTTAAATTAAACACATTCTGTTGAGTCAAAGAAAGAAAACAAGAATATATCTACAAAGAAGCGCATGATCGTAATCAGAGTCGCTTTTAAGGATGGGCCCAGTGGGCCCGAGCCCAGGGCCCCGAGTTTCGATGGGGCCAACGAAAAGTCAAAATTTTCATTACATTGTTTTTTTACCCTTATTAATTCATTATCCTAACTAATTCGTTAAAAAAAAGTTAGCAAGTGAGAGAGAGTGATAGAAAATATTACAAGAAAAATTTGATTCAGCTATACGTATCATCGATCATGGCATGTCACAAATGATGGAATAATACGCTCTTGTAGAACAGGAACAGAAAAGGTAATAAGAACAGAAAGTTAGCAACAAAACAAAACTATAAACACGTGCTATATAGTTTTGGGAAAGGGGAGTTTTGAATGCCAGTCAATAACAGTGGAACAAAGATTTATGCTTGTTATTCCTTGAATTTAGTTACCATGCTTTTACCTATTTTATGTTGCTTAGTTCGTGCTTAGTTATTACGAATCAGAACAGCATTAACACTTAATTTGGTCGTGTGCTCAGGTGAGTATGAGAATCAAAACACATCACCTATATCAGTTTTATTTCGATTTCACCTAACAAGTTCTGATTTTGAGTATAAATTTATTACGCATATTTATTGATTATCATTGAAATGATGAACTCAAATGGTATAAAATATGATCGATTGATTTAAAAGTAAAGCTACTAAAATACGTTTTCCTTTAGAGAGTTGTAATTTTAATTAGAAGTTCTTTTTTTTTTTTTTTTTTTTTCTTAAATTGGTGTCTACTTTTTAATGTTTTATGTTATTTTATTTATTTACTTGTCTTTTAGTTTGGTAAAAACTATTATGTCAGGCAAAACTTAAAAGTGTTTTTAGTATAAAGTTTAATACTTTTGTTACAAATTATATAAAAAATAAAAATTTTTATTCAAGGAATTAGTAATATTTCTGACATTTCTTAAACATTAATAATACTCTTGTTCTGGAAATTGCTTAAACGATAGGTAGCATTCTAATGCGTGCATTTTGGAACATGAAAATGTGTTAGGGCGTAAACAGGCTACAGTGATTTAATTATCACGAAAAAATAATGCTTAATGGTTAGAAATTTAAATAATCAAAGGAACAACCAAATCTGTTATTAAAAATAATTGTCGAAGTAAAAGTCCATGAAGTTCTTTGCATCACGAGGTCTGGGATTCAGTGGAAACGATCAAACAATTGGATCGCATCGTAATGGAAATTATTTGGGAACTAAGGAATTATTGAGTAAACTTGCCCCTTTTTTTTTGCTGGGAATAAGGGCAAAATTATGGGAGTAAGGGCAAAGAATATACATTCCATTTATCTGCTCGGGTATAAAGCAATTGATTAAAAAACTAAAGAAAGCAAAATATTTTTCAGTAAGTGTTTATTCAACTACAGACATTTCTCACGTAGATTAGCTGACATTTGCTGTCCGATATGTGAAGGGCAGAATTCCCGTGAAACTCTTTTTGGGTTTTAGTCCAATTAAAAGTCATAAGTCTGATTACTTGTCTGATACTATGGTATTTTTTCCGAATGACCAAGGCATAAATATAAGTGATTGTCGAGAACAAACATAAAATAATGCACCAAATATGCTAAGAAAGTATTTAAGTTTACAAACAAGGTTAAAAGAGAAATATCCCGCTGCAAATTTTTTTTACCATGCCTAGCTCATAGCTTAAACCTTATTCGTGCACAAGCCGTGGGATGCGTCTTAGAGGATCATTTCCACGTTTTACAGAAACTTAAATCTTGCTTTTCTTCAGATCTACACAACAATGGAATACCTTAACAGAATGCTTAAAATCTGGATTTGTCGCAAAAAGTTCATCGGATACTAGGTGGTCCACCCATTTAGACGCAGTAGCGGCACTGCAAAAAAGTTACGGAAACATTACGGCTGTTCGTCAAAGTTTCGAAAGAACAAAGAAGAGCTTCTAAAAACTAGACTCAATGCTTGTGGCCTTCTAAAGAAATTGAAGAAGTTGGAAACTATTGTTGACAGAATTTTGGGGTGATATTTTGTCATGAATAAATCAGACTTCAATATAAGTATACAGAAGAAAGGTGATGGTCTGATATTGATTGAATCCTTGATTGCTTTTGTGAGTGAACAGAGAGAGAGAAGCTCTCTTCTTATGAAATCATTTTCAAAGAAACTTTACCTAATTTTAAATATGAAGATGAGACGACGCGTACTTCACCAAGGATTCCTCGTTTGACATTTTATTATGGAGATGTAGATGATGTTATATTAATTAATTACAATGTAGCGGAATAGTTAAAGTTTATATTACAAAGTAGCGAAATATTTAAAGTTTGCATTACAAAGTAGCAAACTATTTAAAGTTTATCTCGCAGTAATGAGCACATTAATTAGTCAATTAAAATATCTTTCAATAGCGTATAAACCAGTAATTGATTTGTTCGGATTTTTTTTCAACTTTGTATTCTTTAAATTCTAAGGAATTAATGCTTCCCTGTTATAATTTTGGAGATTTTACTCCAATGATATGAATGAAAAAGAATAAGCTCTATAATTAGAACATTTCAAGCATTATTTGGCTCAGAAGAATAAGTTAGACCAATTGATGCATACATGAGATGTATAAAAAAGTAAAAAAAAAAAACAACAATCTCGAAGACACATTCCCAAACTTTAACATTTCAGTCCGAATTTTTTCGTCACCCATGATAACTAAATGTAGGGGCAAAAATTCATTCTCCAGATTAAAATGAATAAAAAATGAACTTAAAAATAGTATGACTTAAGAAAGAATGAGTCATTTTAAATCATGAGCAATGAATAAGATGTCTTGCCAGAAATTGATTTTAATAGTGTGGTAAAAGGCTTCGCCTCTCAAAAAGCGTAAAAAGTATTGCTACCTTAAACTTTCTATGCAAATAATGTATTAAAGTTTTTATAATAATGTATTATTGTTTTTATATTTTTGTTTAAAATAAAAAAAACCTCAAAATTATTCATAAGTAATTATTTTTTTTTAAACTGCTCATAAAGGACCCCCAAATAAAGACAGGCGGATGGCCCCTAAAAACGAAAAAACGGCTCTGATCGTAATTATAACGAAACTATAAATAAAAGAAAAATTTAGTTAAAAGATAAAAATTAAGTACAAAAATAAATTACAAAAGCTTTTCGACTTAACTAAAATAGCCACTTAACTACAATAAAATCAAATTTAAATGAAAGGTAATCTATCGAATCAAAGATAGAAAAATAGAACATCAAAACTACGAAGAAGCACTTAAACTTACGACAAAACTACGTAGTAACGAAATGTTATGAGTCGAAGTTAAGCACTAAAGTATAGTTCTATATTTACTGCGATAACAATAACTAATATTACCTAACTCTGCTACTTTATGATTATTTTTATTGCGAATAATTATTTTTCAGAAGAAGTTTCCTCAATGTTTTAAGGATTATATTCTAGGCAAAAGGTCTAGACATAAAAATAACTAAGAAATATAGGTTAACATCGTGCGTGTTTCTTGAATTTTAAGTAGTTCGTTATTTAAAACTGTCACTTGTTTTTCTAATCATAATTCACTAATGGTTAAAACTAGCAAAACCAAGAAACCATGAATTATATACCACTGCCGCGCTTCATTAATACCCAAATTTTCGTGAAACGAAAACAATCCTACTCTTGTACGTTAAAAAGCGCAAAATATTTTAAGCCAGAGGAGTGACAGAAGAAGCATAAATTTTATAAATTGCCGCGTTTAAATCATTACTTTTCTTTCAACAGCCATCACATGGGCTGCGACGTTAGGAAAATGAAATAATCATCAGAGAAAAACCACTTTATTATAAATGTGAGACCCCCTTCGGATGTATCCTGGAAAAAGCTCGAGAAATAGGCGATGGAAAAAATTTTTTTTCTAAGAAGTAGTCCAAAGACTCCAACCGTTCTTCGTGTTAATTATATTCTAGAGTCAAAGAAAGCGTTTTAATGTGAAACGACCGTCTTCCAGATCGTCAACAGTATCTTTCAAAGGAACTTCTGTTAGAAAAATGACGGAACAAACATGTCTCAAGAGGTCGCGGTGATTCAATTTATAGCACACAGAGGAATAAATGACGAAAAGGGAGAAAGACGATGATGAGGGGGAAGAAATGATGAGGGGGAGAAATAAAAGGGGGAAAGCAAAGAAAAACATGGCCATATCTGCCATCTCATGTGTTTATGACCCACTCTCACAGTTCTCAGTTACCGTAGTGATGAAAGTGTTATTGGCCAGTACCGGGATCAAGACTTTAAAAGCTTGCGGTCTACTCTAATGAAACAAAGGTTATATCGTTTATTACGAGTGTCTTTTATAGCGGTCATTTTTCGAATCGCTGTGAGTTAAACAAACTGCATTAATGGAATTATTAAAATATTGGGATTTAACGGGTGTATTTATTTAAAGCAATGATAAATTATCAAGTACATATTAGAACTATCAGCGTTAATTAATTGTCAACGAACTGCATTCAAGACTCAAAAAGTTTACGATCTACTCTAATACAACTAATGTTATACGGTTTATTATTACAGCCTTTTATAGCAAACTGGAGAATGAATAGAGTTATATATTAGAATCATTAGAAAACTATCAATAACATATTGTAAAAAAATTACGTTTTTTAATGATCTGTGTGCCCGAATAAAGACTTTAAAAGATTGTTATCTACTCTATGGAAATTATGTTTTATTTTTTGTTTGAACTGGCATTTGTAACAGTCATTTTTCTAATTATTGTGTGTTAAGCAAATTAAACCAGGTTGAAAAAAGGGCAACTTTATTTATTAGAAACATAGGCAACCGTCAAATGTGTTAATGATCAGATATTGGAATCAAGACTTAAAATGCTTGCAGTCTAAATCTAATAAAACTGGGTTTATACCGTTTATTGAGACAGTCTATTATAACTAAATTTTTTCTAAATAATGTAAGTTGAGCAAGCTGCTGAAATAAAACTATAACAAATCTGCCATATAAAGAAATGGGTTTATTTGTTCGAAGCATTGGCAAACCATCAATTGTATATTCGAACCAGCATCGTTCAAAAGGGTTTAACTATGCAATATTTCGTAGAGAACCTTAATTTAGTAAAATGCAACAAAGTTAATATTCTACATAAAGTTTTAAAAAAATTGAAAAACTATTATTTTAATTCTAATTTCTCACTTTCCTAAAATAAAATATTTCAATACAACTATTAAATGATTACGGCACACTTTTAGAAATTTTGGTGAGTATTAAGCCAAAATATTGTTCTCTAACCATAATATGGTGCTAAGTTCAACCGTACTATTATACTTTTTAACTATATTATGCAGTTTAACTTGAGAAAAGAAATATTATTGGGTATAGTAAAAAATAAAGTAGAATGGGCAGGTAACCTAATGAAAAAAATTTTTCATCATGAATTGAGAAGTGGAATCCATTACGAATGGTCCACTGTAAAAAAACTGTGGTGTAACACCTATCTGAACTTGGTGTTGAAAAACTCTAGAGATTGCGTATTATTTCAAGTTAATACCGAATCAAGTGTTCACACACACTTTAGAGAATCTAGTTAAATCTTAAAACCAACAATTGATAAAGCGTACACCAACCTCAGATGCAATCACCCCATTCGTGAGTTATTTTCAACAATTTCGGTGAATGCTTGGAAACCAACAGACGATCGATATGTTTCGTTTACAATCAAGCAGAGAAGATGATGAAAGAAGTGCTTTGCAGGATGTTGAACCATTTCGCAGAAACAAGTAAGTAAAATGTTATATAGAGTATGTTTTTAGTTGTAAAATAAAGATAAATATGTTCTCATAAGATTTACATTAATCAATTAATTGCATTTAATAACTTTGTAATATTTAATTTCTACTCGCTTATGTTTTAGGAAGCCTTGTTCAAATTCATATAAATTTTTCGTTGTGTTGTGCGTAAGCGTATTTAACAAACTAATTTTATTTTAAGAAATATATTATATATGCATCCTAAATTAATAATTTTTGCTTTATATTATACCGAAAAATAGCTTTACTGTGTATCTTATGTTTTAGTGCTTCTGCATAAGAAAAGGTTACGATAGATCAAGTAGTGAAAAAGAACATTTTGGGCGCATAGATCCAAGAGTAGTTGCCACCATTTTGACGAAGAGATACACTAATTTTTTTTCTTTTTTAATGTGAAAACAAAGCTCTAAATATCGAAAATATTTTTTCTGTCATTCTGATTAATAAAATATGAGGAGCCATACTCGTTTCCTGCTGGTCATGCAAATATTTTACCACTCCCAATGTAGATGTTATGTCAAGGATTCTTAAAGTATATATTTAGGACAGTAAATGCAGGACATCATGCGTAGCGCTAAAAATGGAAGATAAAGTTGAAATAAGAATAAAACTATAATTTTTATTACTTACCGGATACATCTTCTTCAACAAGCTGTCTTGGACACTAAGTTCTGGTTTAGCAGCATATTCTCGATCTGAATCGTCGCAGTCTCCAGGAGGACTTCTCCTATCATCTTCCCCCGGTCTAAACAGACCTAGAAAAAAAAAGCACATGAATTTTAATAATTACTTATTTTTTGAGACTATAAAAAGGTAAGTGCTTCATTTACGTCACATTAGAGCTGCACAATAGGCTATGACGACGTTCTGGGGAAACATCCCTGAGGATGATATGCCATCGCAATTTTGATTCTCTGCAGAGGGGATGGCTCCACTGCTTTGGTTGCCCTATGATCTATGCGTGAAGTCGAGTACTTTACGGTAGAACAGTTTACAGAGGACTGATACAACGCACCCTCGGTTCTTACGAAGGCTGATCAAAGTGGTTACCCACCCGCTATCTGACCGCAGTCAGTGATGCTTAACTTGGGTGTTCGACTGGAAATCGTGTCTTTACGATCAGTCCACTGCGGAACAAAATTATAAAAGATATTTATAAAATGCCTTTACATAAAGGGAAATTTAATTACTGAGCGCAATTAGCATTTTAAGACAACTTTTATAAAAGTGTTTAAAAAATAATAAATATATTTGTTTAGATTGCAAGTATCGTTTGCTTGCTTTCGACTTTGGTAAGAATCTCAATGATATCAATATGTAAACTGCGTTGTAGTTATAGTTTTTTTTTTTTTTTCTTTCTCTGTATTTACTGTAATTTAGGGCCTGAATAATGTAAAAAAAATTTCAAGTCGGATCAGGCTTGTCAGTTTACAAGAAACAATTTTTCGAATCTATGTTAAAGGAAACTAATAGATGTTCCATTTATTAATGATTCACTAATTAATTACTTAAATCAAGATTTAATCGATCACCTTTAAAAAAAAAACTATCTAGTTTTATTACCCTTACTGAATCCACCTTTAAAATTATCAACAGTCACATATAGTTTATACTATACAATGTTATTTTCTGAAACTTTATATTTGCAGATTTTGTTTCAAACAAATAAACATTTACCGTGTTTCTGGTACTGTGGAAACACCAAAAAGCTTGGTAATTTTTCCAGAAGCTCCCTTAGTAATGATTTTAGTAAAAATAACAATAAAATATAGTTTTATAATATGTTATATAACTTAGTAAAGGTGGTAAAATTTAGTAATTTTATTATGATACCTTAGAACAAAGTATTAGGTATTTGGTTAAACTTACTTTTCATTTCTGTATTTTTTATTAAATGTGTGGTAATGGGAACTATTTTCGGTAAACCACTACCACATGAACAGAAAAAAAAGGTTTAAATACCGTATATTTTTATTTTATTAGCCAAAAATTTCATTTCCATACAATATGCTAATTTTACAATCGTTTTTCCGTTTATAGTCACAATGACTTTAAATTTAAATAGATAAATGAAAACTAAAATATTTTAAATAGCTAATAATTAATGTTTTAACTATACTCACAAGCAAAGTAAATGCCAAGAAAAATAAGTATAATATATAGTCGAGTATCATCTAAAAATGTAACTTATCGGTGCCTACTGTTATGATACAACGTTTAAGACAATTAATTGGTAAGAAAGTTGGTTTACGGAATGCAGTTTATTGCATTTCATCAACATGAATGATTGTTTACTCTTGATCAACAATTACATTTTTTAGTTCATAAAAAGCTCAAATGAAAAAAAGGAATTATCATAAAAAATGAATCGATATCATTATTTTGTTTATAACAAAAATGCATAGAAATGACTTATTACTAAACACTATCAATTATTCCATCTCAAGTTAACATTTTATTCATTAAACTTGTCACGATATATTTGACTAGACAGAACCCTTGAAATATATATTTGTGTTCGAGAAATATTAGTGGATACAATCGAAATACAGAAAAAAAAAAAAAACCTTTTTTAAAGCAACGACATCAGTAATACTTTGTTATAGAATTACAATAATTATTTCATCTAATTTTATGATTATGACAAAACATATGTTTACAATATTTTACTAATCGTTGTTAGGCAGCATAATATTATGCAGATATTTACATATTCAAATTCAACCTACCGATTAAATCAACTTTATATCATTACTAAATAGTTTTAAAAAAATCTTTAGAGAATATTTGAAAGAGAAAATATTGTTGGTAAGACGAGTTAGATTTAAGCATGTTTTTTTTTCTTCTTTCAAACCATTACTTTATTAAAAACAATTATAATAGTCAAACAAATCGAAAGTTGAATTTACAACCGGTAATCTAATTTAATTCTTGTGAAATATTTTGTCTTCAATTTAAAAAAAGGAGGAGAGAGGGGAAAAAAAAAAAAATAAAAATAAAAAAAAAAAAAAAAAAAACGTCGGCGAGACGAAAAAAAATCTTTATTCCCCTGACTTAGAAATTAAGTATCCTAATAAATATATAATTTTATGATTTCAACTAGTTCCGTATCGACCCAAATCTCAGTATTGCGCGATACGTTAGTATAATTACGATTTTTTCAATATTTATAGATACTGTAAGCTAATATAGAGAAATATTTCTATCAGTACAGGTATAGCAAACTGTAGCTTGAAATGCTACACTAGTCGAGGAGCTTTTTCTCATAGTTTTCAATGGTAACGAATCAACAGTCAGGGGAGCAGAAAATGCCCAATCGAAATATATGAACAAGGTCCAAGGGAAATTCATCAGCAAAAGTAATGTTTAGCTTCATATATATAATTATAAAAAATCAAGCATCCCCGCTATTGCCCGTTAAGGGGGGGTCGTGGCTATTCTGGCTCCACAATTGCGTAATCAAAGGCAATGATTGTGACAATGTGGTTATTATTGAGTGCAGACCGCCTTTACTTCACAGACTATCTGGTACGCCTCGATCCAAAGTTGGGTGGGCTTCAAGCTGTCACTGGGGCTCGAACCCCACATCTTTAATATCACTGTTCAGTGCCTTAAACACTGCACTGAGCCATTGAGGCTCTCTAAATTTAAATTTTTACTATTTCAGTCAGTTTTGATATTTATCATTTTTAACGCATGTTAGCTAATTCAAAAATTGCATAAAATCAAATGCATTTTTTTAAAAAATTATACTCAAAAAGTTTTAATTCTATACAAACTTTACTTTCTAAAAATATGTATATAAAGTAGTTGTAACTTGAAATAAAAAGCATTATGGATTTTGAGAAAAATTTCAAACCAAAAAGAATGTGTTCTGCTTAAATATTCGGCTATGTCAGTTTTTTTTTTGCGTCTCAGATTGTCACTTAATTTCTTTCTCACACAATCTTGCAAATCCCTTTCAAAACCGAAATTACAAAATCCTATACTTTAGAAATTGTCATAAAAAATCGAATTAAATATAATTATTTTTTTTTCTTTTCAGTTCAATATTAAGTAAAAAAAAAGTCAATATTAAGTACAAAAAAAAAAAAAAACTGGTTTATGATGATTTTTAATATAGCTTAGCTAATACTGATTTCGATAGTGATTCGCCAAAGTTTGAATACAGTTTGATTTATTCCCTTTTAATTATTAATTTGCTGATCCTAAAGTGTTGGTTTTTATGTTTTCATTATTGAAAAGATTTCTAAATATGTAAATTAATTGCATTGATTAGGGAAGACGGAAAATAACACAGAACTTGAAAACTTATTTTGTTTAATTACCCGCAGTTGATAAAAATTAAAGAAAAAAACTAAAATTGCCATCAATTAAAGAAAATTCAAATGTCGTTACAAAAACTCAGCTAATTAACGTTTACTAAAAATCTGAAGTCAATTCTACTACTTACTATAAAATCTAAAAATAAAAGAACTTTTCCCATATTTTATTTTATTTATTTCAAACCCAAAACTGGTTTTGAATCTAGTGACATGTCAAAACAAGCCTGTGAAATACAAAACAAGAAGTAGGCTGTTTACTAAAAAACTAATTCGACAGTGAATGTGTGAGTACCGATTTCTCATGAATATTTTTGCAGTCAGACTCTTGACTAACTGGAAAAGTACTCTTTGCGGTACTCTATCGCTAGTTGCTAAGGGTGAACATTTTTTCAATACTCTTCCCTCTCTTCTAATTAGTCTGTCTTGTGCATAATGAAGAAACTCTCACGATATTCGTGTTCTGGCCTATCCTATTCTTCTTAAAGGAGGGGGATTTTTCCAACCCCCGACGCTTCTTCAATTAAGGGACCATCCATAAAAATGTTTTACTTTTGTTTAAACAAGAAGCTTTAATTCCCCTTTCTAAATTACCTTTTCAAAAAAACTGCACGATTGCAAAACTTCTCATGAAAAATAAATCAGCTCTCGTATACAAAATTTTCATCAGATAATACATATTTTTTAAAGTTTTTTTATTCAGATTTTTGGAGAAAAAAAGTTTAACAATAATAATTTTAGAAATATACTAAAAATTATCATTAAATTTAAATCTAAAACTTTTGAACTAATAAAAATCAATCCATAAATTCAAAAATGAAAGGACTTGGATCAATATATTAATATGGGACATTTTTAAAAACATTACTTAAAAAACATTTTTAAGAGAGTTTTTGGTGAATAATATCATGATTTCTACATAGGCAATGAGATGTTTCCGTGTATGGTTCTTATGTCTATCTGAAATTTCGGTACTTATCTGGAAACAATATGGAGGAACAGTTTAAAGTAAAAATGTCACTAACTCTAGCTTATCATTGAAATGCACGATAAATTAAAGAAAAAAAATCAAGCATTTTCAAAGACTTAGCTTTAAAGTACTGCTCTTCTGTTTAGCATTTTGAACAAACTTCATTCTTGTCCTTTTTTTAGTTCATGCAACAAATTTTAAAAGAAATAAAATCTTGCATTATAATTGCGACCAACAACAATCATGAGGAAAATTTCCAGAAAAAGAGAGCGACTTCTTAAACGCAGCTAGTTTGTTAATAAGCTACTGGCACTCTGGATGCCGGTACTTTTTACCGTAAAATAAATTTTTATATGTTATAATTACAACATATTACAGAACAAAAAATCTAATAAACCATCATTTTATAATAATAGTTAGCATAAAATCACTGAATAACTCTAATTAAATAAATATTGCTGAAAAAATTAGGGTATAATATTTTATGGTAAAAATGGATTTAACGGAGGATGCACACAATGTTTTACAGTCTAAGAGGTTCTAATCTTTCAAAATAAACAAATTAAAAAAATTAGCTTTAGCAGTTGAGGATCCCAAGTAAAGAATCTAAAATTTTCTAACCGTTCATATTTAAATTTCGTTTTAAAAAATAACTGTCAATTTTTAAACAATTCTTTAAGGTAAGAACACTGCCGAATAGTGGTTTTAATGTGAATAGACTATTTTACTTTTAAAGTTGTCTAAAATATCCTAAAATATCGCAAATGAAGCTGGAGAGGAAGAAGCTAAAAAACATTAAATTAAAAATAAGTTTGGTTATTATAAATTGATTACTTCTATGAGAGGGACTAACGAGATGAAATTCAAATCACTAGATCACAAGTTAAAGCTATTTTTATATTTTATAACCGTCATTGAACAGCCGACCCAGTTTTTTGAGTTTCCAACACTAATGTTCTACTCCGTAGCCTTGTAATTTTGAACCCAATCAAAAAGACAAGGGAACTCCTGAATCAAGTATTGGGAGAAGTCTGCCTTCATGGAGGACTTTTTTATGGAACTAACCCGAATTTGCGTTACATGGAGAGGAAGATTACGAGAACCTCCTATGGTTAGCCTGATGGCAAAGAGACTCTAACCCATGATCTGTCTACCTCTGAGGATATTTCACGTCATCACTGTGCTCAGGGCAATTCGGATGCGGATTCGCATCTACCAGCCATCACTGGGATTCGAACCCGGTTCACCTCATTGGAAGGCGAACGCTCTATCCCCTTAGCCATCGCGGATCAGTTGAAACTGTTTACTGATAACAAAACTTGCTATTTATAATTTCCAGTAAGAAAAAAAACTTAATTTTGCGATACATTTAAAAATAAAAACGCTATATTAAGTACATAAAAAATGAAAAAGTATAGTTTTGTGTCCATAAATAATATGATTAACAGGAATAAATAAGCCTCAAAATTATTTTTTTAGTGAAAAGTCTTTCAACCATAAACTCCCTCTTTCCAATCAAATTTTTAATCTCAATTAAATACACTTGTAAACAAAGGACCAAATGCAAGACATCTCATTAGCACCCTAAAATAAGTTTCTGCTAGCCATGATCCACTAAATTCTTTTTCTAAGTGTAACTCAAACGAATTATCAGTTTGGAAAGGTTCAAAACTCGGAATCTAACTAAATGTCATGGATGAAGCTAGGAAAAGGGTACAGGAGCAAAATAAAACTAAAAAAAAGTAGTTGAACGCAAAGGTAGCGGGTTCCTCTCTAACTGATGTAAACTAATTAATAACGTAAAAAAGATATTCCTAATTAATCCATGATTTTTTTTTCCAGACACGAAAGACTCTAAGAGCTATGTCTGAAGTACAAATTGGAGAAGTATGCTTGAAGTTGGATAGTAGTCTCTTTTCACAACACTTAAGTATTTTTTTAATCAAGTATTTATTTGAGTTACACATTGTAGTATTTTCGCGAATCTTTAAGATTCTTTATTCCGTTGAATAAGGGATATATTCGTTTAGTCACGATACGAGAAGTGTTTCGTGCAAGAGGAAAAATAAAAAAAGAACTGATTACTTCAGCTGCGATAAATCTTCAGAATTTTAATACTTTCTTATTATTACTGTAAAGGCTATGACATACTAAATTCACGTGAGGTTTTTTTAAACATAAATTATTTTTAATATATTTACTTCCGAAAGAATTATACATTGTATGTATTTATCAAAAAAATATTAAGACAAAAATAAAGATTTATCAATAAAAAACAAGCTAAAACTAAAATAAGTACATAATTAAATTACTTTTAACTATTTAACTAATTAATACAATCATTTCCATAAGAATAGCTAAAATAGATTTTTGTGAAAATCTAGTTATAGAATTTTTTAGTTTCGTATTATGGTATTCTAAATTTAATTTAGTATTACTACGTCAAATAGATTCCTTAATATTTTTGATTGTTTTCTTGGAGCACAGGATTTATGCAATTGAAAGATAGAAAATTACTCATCTAATAAATGTCATTAGTTAGTTATTTCCGTTTACTAATTCCTTTTAAGATAAAAAAAAATATTTTTTTTAAACACATTTTTTTATTTTGTGATTTATGAATACACTAAAGAAGTTTCGTGTTTATAAGGTGGATGGAACCACAAGCACGGCATCCTCTATAGCAGAAGTTCCCAAATGGTTACCGCGGAACTCTAGGGTACAGTGGAAGGGAAAGGAGTTCCAAGAATTTGGAATTTTTTACTAATAATGATTTTTTAAACCTGTTTTTATATTTCTAACTAATTAAAAAAAATAATCAATTATTTATTTAATATTTCGTTAGTCTTTATGAAATTACAAAGTAAAATGCATATGGAAAAGAAATAGCAATATCATGACTTGCATTTATGGAAAATTGCAAATTTTTTCACCACGCTTCTTAAATAAGCTAAATTTGTTATATGTTCCTTCAACATTTGTAACATAATCTCTTTCATTTTAAGGAAAACCATAATTAGGCTTATTTGCTTCATCGTCAGCTTATGTATAATGTATATACACTAAAACAAATTTCAAAACTAAACTAGAAGTCGGAATTCGCCTAATTTCAGAATATTAATGAAAAAATTTCTTTACTCTTATTTCTTATTTATTTATTTTTATAACCGTCGTTGAACAACTAACCCAATTTAGGTTTACAACTAACAATGTTCAACCCCGTAGCCTTGTAAATTTGAACCCAATCCAGAAGACAAGGTAACTCCTGGATCAAGTACTGGGAGAAATTTTGCCTTCGTGGTATATTTTTTTATGCAACTAACCCCCGTTTGTGTCACATGGAGAGAAAAACCACGAAAACCTTCCATGGTTAGCCTGAGGGCAAGGAGACTCTAACCCATGACCCGTCTACCACTTAGGTTATTTTACGTCAGCACTGAGATTAGTGCCAGCCGGGTGCGGAACTATCCTCCCACGGCTCCTATCCCCTTATTTTATTTTTTTTATTTTAAAACCGTCACCTGATAATTTGAAAATAAATCTGTCTTTTATTCTTTAATGCGTTCACAATTGCTTTTATAAACTTTCTTTGTAAGATCGAGGTTTCGCCGGAAGATGGCTGATCATTTAGGGTTTCATAGCAGGAAATTTGGGGGGGGGGGAGAGAAACGCTGATCAATAGAACTAGTGCAACTTCGCTTGGTTCTATTCTTGATTCTATTATCTGGCCTGTTATTGTAATTTGCCGCCTTGTCAACTAATGTTTTATTTATTATTTTTTTTTTTTCACTACAAAGCGTAGCTTTAAGAATATTTTTTTAAAGCTATGCATAATAAATTTAAAAACTTAAAAATATAACTCATTTACACAATTATTTATTTATTTATTTATTTGTTTCTGCAATTCAAATCAAGGCTTTTTTTTAAAACAAAAATAATATGAATACACTAATGAAATTAGACAAGTAAAAATTTTAATTATATGAAAGAATATTAAAAAAAATAATTTCTAATATTTTGCTGCATTGTGTGAACGAAAATATGCAACAATTTAAAAATATGTAAGGATTGCATCAAATATACGCATAAGAATAGCTTTGCATTTAGGTTCAAGAACTAAATTACATTAATGAAAAAAATATTTTAACAATGTAGATATTATTTTTAAGCATCACCTTTTTTTTTCGAACAAAAAGAGCTTTTTCTTATTAATTTTAACGAAATCATTTAATGAAAATATTACTCAAAATTATCATTTAAAAACACATTAACTTAATGGGTATAACAAAAAACTATAAAAGAAAAAATATAAACAGTATTTGAATATCATTTATATACAGTCTTGGCAGAATAAACGTTCTTTCTGGCAGAATAAACATTCATTCCTGAAATACAGTCACGTCAAATTGCAACAATACTTTCTGAATCATGATAAAAAATATATACATTGGTTGTAATACATCATAAATCACTAAGGTAGACAGTATCTGGATCAATAACTTTCAACCAAAACTGAACGAAAATTTGTATTTAAAAATAATATATTTCATAGTGCAGCATGTCAGATTTTTAAGCTTTACTAAAAAGTGTCAGTTTTCTTATTAGATAACAATGCATTAGTAAACTAATAAATCGGTTTATCTGACCACTTAAAATAATGTGATTATTAAATGGATCATTTTTAAATAGATCATTATGCAAAATTATACGTATTATCAACGTTGACTTAAAAGTTGCTTTTCTTATTACATAAAAAATATAATAGTAAACTAATATATTGGTTTATGGGATCTTATTAAGTAGTGTGCTTTTTAAGTGAGTTAGTATCTGTTTGAAAATTTGTTTTTAAATTTAAAAACAGTATATATATATATATATATATATATATATATATATATATATATATATATATATATATATATATATATATATATATATATATATATATATATATATATTAAAGCAGAACGCATATTGTTAAATATCATACATTTTTACTAAGAAGTTGATTTTCTATTAGATGAAAATATATAACCGAACTAATAAATCGGGACATAAAATCAGTTAAAAAAAAGTACGAGTTTTAAGAAAAAATATTACATCACTCTTAAGTTCTTAAAACTGGCATTGAAGGGTCTAGACTTAGTCTGTGTCTTTAGAAGGTTGGTTGGTCAGTGTCAACCTTTCAAGAATACCGTGAAACACTTAAGGCATCTGGGCAACATTTCGGGCGAACTTCAGAGATAAAAATGTCATTATATATTCGCTCTCAAGTAAGTAAAGCTGAACAACAGGCTGAGATTTAGGAGGCACAAAAGAAGCCTAACACCATGTAGAAAAATTCCCTTGTTAAAGGAGTAAAAAGGGTAATCCTGGAAAACAGAAAGAATCTTAGAGTGCTTGGGGAGGGCAGAACTTTGGTTTTAAAATTCAAAGGTTGCAAATTTGAGTAAAAGAATGTGTTGAGATTATTGTAATGCGTCTCATGAGGGGATCGACGCATACAGCAACTGAATTGTGTTCAAAGAAGCATTTCCCTCCCTTTTTTGGGATTGGCTATCTCTTTCTGAGATTTTTTTTCTTTAAAACCAGCACGTGCTATCTAGAAAGTATTCTCCAATGGATCCACCAGTTTTGTTCGTGACGAGCTGTTTTTCCCACTTGTAGGTTATGCTATATCTCTATAGCAGGGAGAGTCTACAAATGGAAAATTGCCCTTTCGATATATCTTTCGACTTGCACAAGCTAAAAAAAAATGTTAATTAATCATGAAATGTAAATAAAATTTGTCACGTTTCAAACTATACCTCTGTGCCGTTAAAAATGGTCTTTGCTAGATTATTTAATCATCAGATATTCAAAAGTATAGTTAAATGATGCGATAAATACTAGATTAAGAAGTTTTGATTCAAGATAAAATGGATATGCTCTGTAATTCATTCCACAAAGTAAATAACTCAGCCCCAAACTATCATAGATTTCATAAACAGTGGGTTATTATCTAGGGAAATTTCAGAACACTCTCAAAGTCAGAGATCAGAATACTCGAGAATCTACATTAAAATTCCATCAAGGCTATGCCGATTTTTATTACAATTTAAAATTTTGCAAAATGTTTGATTCTGTAGTCAGTTTTTTATTTAATTATTTGTTTATCTATTTTCGTAATCATCTTCATAGTCAAACTAAGAATGTTACTTTCAAATATTTATCCGTTAGTAGCAAATAAAACGATAAACTTACTAACAAAAGCCAACTATGCAGGTTTTACTAATTAAAAAAATTCTATGAATTAAACAGGATTCTTTCTGAAACATTGAAAGCAGTTTCAAGTTAATAAACTAGATCATTATAAGAAACTAATTAATCACTTATCACAGTAAAGGAAAAAACTATTTTTAACACTTAGATCTGCAAATCGAATCGGTTGAATACATCTCGAGAATTCACAATTAAAATAAAGTTATTTTTGAATTGCCATATTTTAGAAGCTGTTAAGTAATTTTATTTAACATTTCGGATTTTCAGTTTTCAAATTTAGTTGAACATAAAAAAAAAAAAAACATTTATCAGAGATTCAAAATTGTTTGTGCATCATTAAACTAAATAATAATAAAAATGAAGAATATTAAAAATTATTTTTGCATAAATACATCTTCGGTAAAGGAGTTTTATAATTTTGTAAAAATTATTTTACTGGCGGTATTTATTTATTTTTTTTAAATGGTGACAAAACTTAAGTGTAAATATAACTCAAAAAACGATTCATATTGTAACGGTTCCTGTTCAAAATGGTAACGGTTCACCAGACGTTTTGGTTTTAAAAATCATAAACCTTATTACAACACATTTAGTTAAAATACAAAACTGCAATGATATTTTAATTGAATGAATGGTTTTTATGCTATGCTCTGACGTATCATTATAAAATTATTAAATTTTCCCACATTTATCAAATTTTAACACAGATTATAAAACAATATTCTATAGTTTATTTTTCCAAAATTATTACCAAAGCACTTCGGTAAAAATTACAGAACTTTTCGGTGTCCCCAAAGAGCCAGAAACATAGTTAATTTTGCCACATTCTGGTAGTTTTCACCAGATTTGTTTCTCAGTGCACTATAACTACAAAAGTTCACATTTTCAAGGTGACGTCAAAAATTATATTTTTAAAATAAAAATCTGAATCTGTAAAATAAATATTTAGTCAGAGAAATAACGTATTTGTATTCAATTTCCTAAATGAATGGGTGAATCATTTTCATGGGGGAATTTTTGTGAACTGCAAAATTCATACAATATATAAAAATGATTATGGTTAAGACCCAAGATTCTAAACTAAATACTGAAGGTTTATCATTTAAAAAAACTTATAGCAACTTTTTATTAATAAAATTTTTAAAACTATGAACACACTTCCTACCCAATTGTATTTTATTAAATTTTTATTAATATTTATTACAAATTTTACATACTGTTAAATCCTAATTACGCTCAAACAAAACCAATTTATAAGAGCCAACATGTTATGGAAAGTAACCATAACAGCTTTTTGCTTTTAAGAAATTACTAAAAGACAATTATTTAAAATTTGATATTATCTTAAAAATAATTGAACTGGCTAAAAGCGTGAAGTACGTCTTTTACACACAAACAATTTTGCAAGCTAAAATCTTAATACATGTCAGTATAATATTAAAATATACAGAAAATATAGGGAAAAAAAAGACGAACAGATTTTTCCCGAATATATTCAGTTTTTATTAATTTTTTTAATAAATAATATTTAAAAATTATTAGGCCAAGGTTATGAATTTTCAGGAGCCGTGGCGACAAGGACCTGATAATATATTTTCAGAGGCCTTCAACCCTTTTATTTATTGTTTCATATAGAAATAAGATTAGTATACGAATCTTATCCAAGTAAAACTATTATCCTATTAGGAAATTATAATAAAATAGATAAATACGAAATGTAAAGAAGTGGTAAAACATATACAAAATTTTTCTGTCTCGACAATATGCACAAAATCAGATGAGATGTAAAGGAACTTTCTCACTTAAAGGTAAGGAGATTTGCGCCTAAAAGATGGGATCTGTAAAAAAGCGGGCCTTTTCATGGCCGGGTCCCCGCGAGACGTGCCTACATCAGAAGATGTGAAAACCGTCAGGCTTTTAAGCGGCCAACCGTTGGGCATGTTTAATCCTGCATCGGCCAAAATAACAAGTCTCCCTAGTATCAAACTGTGATAGATGATGGGGAGAGGCAATCAGTAAGAAGGCAGTAGCTATGGTAACAAAAACCTCCCTAGTAAATAGACGTGATGCTGCCACTGCTTGTTAAATTGAAATCTCGGAAAAACGAGCTCTCGTTGCTAAAGAACCTTTTTGAGCTAGTTGTCACTTTTTTTTTTTTCTTATTTGGTCTCCCAAACCTTCTGTTTTTACTCTCGCCTTTAAGGAGGTGTCAAGATTGCAAAGAATCTTTTTTTTCTTCCTCTCTTTGCTTCCCTTTCTTTTTTAATGCGATGTTTTGGCGGAATTATTTGGGGAATTTATTGTCTCTAGGGGTGAAGAGGGGACGACAATGTCACATGGTTTTTTATAGCTTTAACAACCCGAAAGGAAGAGAATCGGAATTTAACAATCGAATTATTTTAAACTCGCTTCGAATAAGTGGGTTTATTTTGTATGTGTGTGTGTGAATTTTTTTTTCCCCCTTTTGTTTTAGAAAAGAACGTGTTTTTCAATTCGAAATTTTTGCGCTTTGGCGACTTTGTGAGAGTGTTATGTTACCACAGAAGCATTTGGGTGACGGGTAACAAGCTACAAATCCTTTCCGAATTATCTACAGAGGATTGGAGTTATTTCACGTTTTTTTTCCACACTTGTAGAAAATTTTTCCCACCATTTGAAAAAAAAAATATATATATGTTTAGATAAAAGTGTAATAATGTATATTCTTCAAAATCAACACAAATATGACAGTGAAAGTATGTTTAGAATACGCATAGCCAGATTCGTGTTAAAAAAGAGCAGTTTCTAGTATTGTATTCTAAATATTTAATAATAAAGAAAGCGTGAGCTGAATAGAATTACATTTTTTGCAGAACAAATAAAATTAAGTATATTTTTTTCTTTCATATTCATTTAATATTTCATACACTTAATTGCGTATTATTATTAAAATGTAATTAGTATTAAAATATTGTATCTGTTAGTATTTTTTTTTTTTATTTATTAGAAGTGCTTATTTAATATTAATAAAGTACGTAAATGATATAATTTATTTAATTGTAGAGCTTTGGGCAATGTAGGGCCGTACTTTGCAGTCACGGAATAAAGTCACACTATTTTCAAAAGTTACATTATTTCTTTACATTATACTTTGATTTTATTCAGTTGCAAAGCTAATTATTGATCCCCAAAAAAGTGCTTGAAATGAATCTACTAAAAACAAGACAGATCTTTTTCTCATGAAAATAGATAAATAAATAAAATGAAGCAAATCTGAAATAAAAAAGAATCGTCTACTTTCCATTCTACTTGAACCAGATAAATTAATTTAAAACATGAATCAAAACTAACCTACCTGCGTTTTGTTCTCGACCCAAACCTAACTTGGATTCCGCCTTTGTAGTATGTCCGAAAGAAAATCATTAGACTTTACAGTCTGGATTGAAATATGCGAAAACGGCTACCAGGGAACTTAATGCAAAGGGTCTCAAAACGAATTACACTTTATGATGACGAGGTTTGGTTCTCGAATAGAATGAAAATGGTCAAAAAACAGTCGTTGATAATCATTTCAAAATGCCCACATTAGACTTACAAGTATTATGTGAAGTTCACTTAATCAACAGTAAGGCCAAAGCAGAGCAATCTAATTAAAAGGGCGGTCTAATTTCATTTTATAACCGTCGTTGAACAGCCGATACAATTTTTGGGTTTACGACTACAGCCGACAGTTCAACTCCGTAGCCTTGTAATTTTTATCCCAATCCAGAAGACAAGGGAGTTCCTGGATCAGGCATTGGGAGACATTTGCTTTTGAAGAAACTGACCCGTTACATGGAGAGGAAACCTCACACGGTTACCCTGATGGCAAGGGGACTCTAACTCATGATCCGTCTACCACTGAGGGTATTTTACGTCAGCATTGTGATCGCTGCAAGCAGAATGCGGAATTCATATCGAGCAGCCTTCACTGGTATTCGAACCAGGTTTACCACATTGGATCCCCTGAGCCATTACGGCTCAGACATTCTTATTACATAAAAACTCGCTAACAAAGTAATATATTATACTAAACAAATTAAACTAAATAATATAAATAAATAATATAAACAAATAATATAAATAAGTAATATAATAATATAATATAAATAATAGATTATGGACACACATACCAGAAACAAACTCGAATTTCGTGGTCCTATGCCCCCCCCCCCCCCGAAAAAAAACAGAGGGGTACTGAGATCTATACAGACGGCAGCAAGAGGCAAGAGCTCTATCTTTCATGTAGGATATAATGATATTTGAATTTTTAGAAACGGAAATCCTATAATTAGAGTAATCTATGTATTTGTATTACAAATGTATGTATTCTTTTTTTTTTCTTCTGTAAAATAGTTTTCTTTTACCAAAATATCATGTTTAATTACTTTTATAGACTAAAAATGTGCTTCTATCGAAACATAAGCGAACTCGAATTTAATATTGAACACTTAATTAGACGCCTAATTCTTTATTTATATATATTGAAAGAATGAAAAACATAGCAAAGATTTAAAAAAAAAAAAAAAGAAAGTCTATATCTTATCGAAAATTGGGGCTGTAAAGTAACTGCAAATGCATGTCAAAGATTGTTTTATCCTAATTAAAATGGCATCACCATAGAAAATATATCCGAGAAAAGAAGTCTGTCTGAGCTGAATCTGTGGTACAGGAATATAATGAGTCTTAAATTTCAAGGAACGGAAATCCCAAACTAGAGAGTGGGTCTCCCCTTTCTGTACGAGTTTTTCTTACGTTAACTCTTTGATTCCACGACCCGTAGTTCCTTCCGTTAGATCTTAAGAGTTGAATGTACCACTGGTAATACCATTTGTCAATTTCATTCCTCTGGGGAATCTCCTTTTACCCCTTTTATGGGCCCCCTCTCACATGCTTTCATACAACAGACTCCTACGCTTTGGAACTTTCAAGGAGAGGTAAAAAAAAACATCTGGAGTCCCAACTCGGGTTCACGGCTATCACTAAGATAACATCTCAAATTCCTTTTTTGTTCAGTATGATCTTCTACAAATGAAGAAAACAGATTTGGATAATCCAACATGGCAAGAAAATTCATCTGTATTTAGTATTACATAGATTTTTTTTATTATTATTATTATTTTTTTTATGATAACACGTTATAAGGTCACAATTAAATTATGAGAACTAAATAAACTTCATCTGTATGTTAATGGTAACAAAATGGTAATGATAATGGTATGTTAATGGTAATGGTAATAAAATTTATCTTAAAATGTAAGAATAAAGTGTTAAATTTGAGATTAATCTCTTGAATTTAGTATCGAGCTATCTCAATCCTGAATTTAAAAAAAAAAAAAAAAATATAAAGCAGATTAATCTGGAAATGGAATAATACAAAACGCATGAATAAAGATAGTAACCAAAATGTACAAAAGCAAGCATAGAACTTGAAAAACATCTTTTTCCAATTATTAAAAATGACTTTAATAGTATAATTATCAAATAATTATAGCTTGCTGATGAGTCCCTTTCTTACTTGTAGGTTAATGGTTAAAAATAATGGTAATTTATTAGCTATTAAATTTCGCTAATTGCTTATTACTTGGAACTGACTTAACTAAGGTAATTATGCATTTTAATTATTGCATGCTTTGTTCTTTAAAATGTTGGCAATTTATTCAGATGCATTCAATTTACACAAAAGTAATAATAATAGTAAATACATAAACTTAAAGCTTATTGCACTCTTCCCATTAAATATCAATAATTTTTATGTTATATTAAAAAATGTATTTTAGTTACATTTTCCAATATTTTTTAAATATTAATTACACTTAGGAGCTTCTTTTTTATTGAAAAAAATATTATTGTACTCTCAGTAACTCCCTATATTTAACTTCCTATATATTATACATAGATCAACCCTTTAAAATTAATAAATGCCTATTTTCGGTTGGTGCTAATTTATGTACTGATAAGGTATATAATAAACATCCAGTTTATGTATGCCTTTTAATGCCACTATGTTTTATTTTACTACCATATGCTAAGCGCACGACGGAAAGTTCAAAAAACAAATTCTTATCTTTAATGAGTAAATGAACGTAAGAAAAAAATAATTTTATTAATCACGTAAATTTATATTAGATAATTCATTATTCAGGAAACACATTGCCTTTTTTTGTATGAATGGCTAGCATTTGTCTTAGATATGAGTTTAAATTATCCAAATAGGGTTTGAAAGTAGACTCAGTACATCATAAATTTAATTTTTGGACAACAATATCGAGGACGAACAATAAAAAGAAAGGATCAGATAAAGAATAAGAACACATGACATGAATAACACGGAACAAGTCATTTCCTGATTATTTAAAGAAACATGTAGGATTAAGAAAAGTTTTAAAATAAAATGAGTATTATAAAATAGGAATTGCTTCTAAATTTTCAGAGGAAAAAAGCTCACGAATCTTACATTAAAAATGCATGTGTTTTACTCATGATAACTTCATATTAAGTTGTCCAAGTCCATCAGTAATTCTTTTTATTCATTCGTTGTGATCGTCCACAGAGCTACGTGAGAAACATGCAATGATTTGAGGACTAAATGATTAACACTATCGATACGTGTTATGAATAATTTATCATTGCACAAATTTATATGATTTCACTACTCTTCTTTTGAATAATGTGTAAGAAACATAAGAATGGAGTCGTTAAATGACTGCAAATTTATATATTACCCAACAGAATAAACTAAGAGTTTTTTCTCATGTAAATTTAAACAGAATAAATAAAGGAAGTTTTTGAAATAAAATTATGGATTATATTGCTGTCTTTTTTATTTTAAAAATATTTTTATCAAAAAATTCCGTTTTAGGTTAAACAGTTAAGTAATATTTTAAATTGATTTTGAGGTCTTCCTTACTTACCTATAATAATATTCTATGATTTGTCTGCAGTTTAGATGGTTTCAAATAATTTTTGTAAGCCTAAAATCTACTCATTTTATTTCCAACTATTTTGGTGTCCAAAAGAAAACAACGATTATATAAATTTTTAAGACGAAAAACTATTTGCATTAACTCTTTACTGCATATGGGACACCGGTGCCCTTTTTACATATATTTTTTTCTGACACTCTGATTATATACAAAAATAATTGTAAAAAACAGTCTAACAGTTTTTTAATTGTAAAAAACAGTCTAATTGCTACTAAAAAATCTGCTAGGTTAGTGGAATTATATTTCTACTAAAATATAAAATCCAAAAAAGGTCATTCATATTCAAAAAATTATCAATAATTGATTTTGTAAATTAAAGTAATTTCAATGACTACTAATTGTTTTTTTTTTTTTTTTTGTTTATTTTTAGATCTAAATAATTGCAAATGAGCGCAAATTTGAAAAATTATTGTTTGGAAGTATGCCATGTTTGTAAGATTTTATGTTTAACGCAGAAAAAGACAACGGTATTCCATGCCGTATTTCATAAATATAAGTTATTAAAATGCTAAATAAAAATCTTTTTGCTAATTTTGATCTAGATTTACAAAAAAAAAAAAAAAAAAAAAAAAAAAAAAAAAAAAAAATTAAAATATGTTTAATGAAAACTCGGCGTCAAAAGGTTAAGAGCGAATTTACATCAGCATATTTAGGAAATAGCCTTATTTCTTAATCCAACGCTTTTAAGACTTAATAAATAAATAACGAAATAAGAATCAGAATAAAATAAAAGAAATCACAATTAAAAAAATTTTTTTTGAAAATTATTTTCTAAAATCATAATAATTTTTATTGAATTGAATTAGAAACAGTAAGTGACTCCGGTTAATATTTGAGTGTACCATTAAAAGTAAAATTTGTATGCTTTTCTTTGATCTCATTTCTTTGATTATTGTAACATAATATTATATTATGTTAAACCTGCAATGTTTAGCGAAAACAGCATATTACTAAAAATAATTTACCAATATCAAGGAAATTAAATTTTAAAAACTGAGATTTATATAACTTAATATTAATAGGTGATTTTCAAATTATTTGATGCTTATTTTCAAATTGTTGTTTTTCTTTAGTTCTACAATTACTTTTATGACAATAATATCAGGTAGTTTACCTACTATTAAATTTTATTTCTTTTTTCCTATACCTTATTTGTTTTAAAATAATTTTTACAGTCATACAAAAACAGATTAATTACAAACTACGTATTTCGTATTTTTTGTTATTTAAATTATTCTATTTATAATTTAACAATACTAGGTGGTTTACAAATTACTTAATGTTTACTTTCTTATTATTTGAGTGAGGTTCCCATTTTATTATAAACTAACAATACCAACTTGTTTTTTAACTATTTAACTCTCGTTCTTATTTTATGTTTTTTTTTTAATTTTCACCATTTTTAAAAATACACCCACAAATAACAGCTTTTTCTTTTATTTTGAAACTCATAATATCTGAGAAGTTGAAAAAATTTAAATGCAAAGTGAAATAATCATTTTTAAAAAACTTAAATTATTTTAAAACATAAATAAAAGATATGAATTTTTGGTTAACTGTAGAAAAAAATTGTGATACATAAAATGATTAAGTGAAAAAAAAACTTTGAATCAAAACAAGCAATTTGAAATGATATATATTGTTATTCAGAGGGGTTTGAAAAAGATGATTTCTAACACTTATGAATCTCATGGGTGTAGTAGTGTTTTTTCGTATTTTTATTAGACGATGACGAGGGGATATATCTAATTAGATAACAAATGAAAAAAATATTAAAAAAACTTTTTTTTTCAAATGCTTTTAATTCAGTGGAAAAATATAGTTAATTAATTAATTAATGTATTTGCAATAGGAAATCACTAACACTTTTGTTTAACAAAGGGATTTATATTGATTTTTTAATTTCAACTAATTATAAAGAATTTCGAAATTCATTCTTAAATATTATTTCATTAAATAATATTTCGTTGATAAAAAGAAGAGAAAGAGAGAAAAAGTACGAATTTTTTATAAGATAGGATAGAAAAAGTTGTTTTGCTTCCTTTCTAAGAACAGATTCTTCACATATTAGAAAATTGTTTTTATAAGCAGTTTAAACTTATTTTTTTCCTGCAAAAATTTTAGTTAATAATAATAGTTTGCGAATAAACATTTTTTAAAATTTTTTTTTACTAATATAAAAAATTATTCAACATCATAAAATATTGTCCGAGAAGTTTTAAACTTTAGACGAAGAATAGATCCTCTTTCAAAGTGGACTGTTTTGTTTCAACCTTTTTTTAAGTAATAGTTAAAAATTTGTTACATAAAGTTTTAAAAATAATCTATGAATTTTGATCTTTCGAATTTTGCAATTGTACAAATATTTTTTAAACTGACTATAGCTATTTTTAAATATTTAAAAAAAGATATTTAAATTAATAAAATTAAATTTTTAAAATTTTAATATTTTAATTAAATTTGAATTTTAAGTTTAATTTAAGCCAGAAACATTGAAAAATAGAAAGACGAAGAAAAGAAAATTATATTGAGATTTTGAAAAAAATTTCATTTAAATAGTACCAACGTTTTATTATTTTATACCCAGAAAAGTTTAATGGTATAATTAAAAAACACTAATTAATTTTAACAATAAAATTAAAAATATTAATTTTTCTTAATAGCACCCACAACAAACAACAAAATTAAATTATTTTTAGCCATAAAGAGACATAAATTTGTATAATTTAGTAAACTTCGTAATTGCAAAAGCAACTGTACAATTTTTAAATAAAATTTTAAATGTCCAATTAAAACACGGATTATTACTAATTATTTAGAGGTGTATTCTGTTAATTCATCAAATAGTTCAAATATGAATATTTACGCTTCTACAAATAATTGTATAACGTTGTTACAGTTGTTAAATAGCGGTGATATAGGGAGACGTAGATGTGTTACTACCATTTTTGATAAAATATAACCATATGACACATAAAGACAAAAATAATATGTTTCAATGTGCCAACATTTTAACATGTAGCAATATACAGGTACACGGGTATAAAGGGTAGTCTGTAATAACCGCAATTAATATGTAGTTTCAGAATCCGTGTCAAGAGTGAAATAAAAAAAGGAGTTAACAAAGTTTTTATGAAGCTAGCATATAAATTTGAGATTCTTACTGTGCATACTCATTTATATTCTTTCTTTCTGAGATTCTAAAAATATATATTAAAGACAGTGATTACGGAACATCTTGCACATCTGAATAAAACAAATAAATAGCGAGACACACAATCCTTCTAGAAGATATTTTCTCTTAATAGATTATTTCAGACGGGAAAAAAAATTACTGGTGAATTATCGAAATTGAATAAGTTATCCCGTTATTTAGATAACATTTAAAAAGCAATAAATCACTAAATCCAGATACAAAAGCGAATTTTAAAAAGAGCAAAGCGTTATATTTCGCGAATTAACATTTCACTAACGTCAAGAAAATTTTATCTTAACTCCGTTTCAGCAAATTTAATTGCGAACACAATTGCAGTTTACCAGCCACTAATAATATAAATATCAGAATGCAAATATTTCGGCTGCAAACAGAAATTAAAATAATATTTGTTATAAAATAATCCCTGTACACAAAAGAATAAATTGAGCAAGAGATGTAAAGTGAAATCTTTAGAAAATATTTAAGCAAAGATTAAAAGGCTCTGTTCATTAAATGATGTTATTCTGTTGAAAGTTCAACCAAATATAAATAAATTCAGCATAATGTATGTAATAACAAGTACAATATTAGATATATTAATAGAGGCTATAATATGTGATTACGCAATATAATTTATTTAGACAGATAAATACTCTCATAATGAAACAGTGAGAATATTATTAAAATAAACAAAGTTGTGAAAATTCATACCTTTTGCGAACTGAAAAAATTTTAAAAAAATAATTACAATGATATTTTATTGAATATAATAAAAAATTTGGCAGTTTTTTTATTTATACGATAACTTATTATTCGTAGTAAACGTGTGTCAAACATAAACAGTATTATTTGTATATGAGACTTAAGAGATTTTTAGTTTTTACGTCAAGCATCACGTTGTCACTAAACTAAAAGCTTCGTCGAATTTTACAAAATTTTAAATAATAATAATAAAAATGCTAGAAGAAAAATCTGAAACAGAAATAAAAATTATTTATATGAAAAAAATTATTCATCTTTCTCTACTTCAAAAACATTATCCAAGTTAAAATCTAAAAAGTAAAAATATGAAGTTTTAAAAAAATATTTGACAATGAATAATATTCCAAAGACTAGATTTTTGTATGATCTAAGCCGAGTGACATAATTTAGGTACAGTATACTAAGACAGATATAGGTTAGTTACAAGTTATTAATGTGATTATTTGATAGTTAGAAATAAACAGAGACAATTACTATTTAGTTAAAAAATATTTTCAAGAAGTAAATTTCATCTACTTAAACTTTACTAAAAGCAGTTATTGAACTAAGTAAAAATTCAAGGGACAGATAGATATTACTCAATTATAAATTTACGAAAAGCAAATGTTATTTAGTTAAAAAAGTTATTAGATTCACATATTACTCAGTTACGAATTTATGAAAAATAAATATTATTTAATAATAAAAATATTAGAGGCAGATAATACTCAGTTAAAAATTTACGCATAGAAAATGCTATTTAGTTTTAAAAAAATATTAAGAGGAAGATGTTAGTCAGCTACAAATTCACAAAAAGCAAATGTTATTTGATTAAGTAAATTAATTATAACTTCTCATAGCTTTTGTCGTGACTTAAGTAGTTATGTAAAATTAAGAATGACCTTTTAATGCTTTAGTGGTCACACAAGAATCTTAAAAATAAAAATTGTCTTAATCATAAAAATTATGTATAACTTCGAGAGTTTTTTGTTAACATATAATTTAAAAAGTCATATAAAATTAGGAAAGACTTCTTATTGCTTTAGTGGTCACTTAAATCAAAAAGAAGAAAGAAAAAAAAAAGGTTTCTTAAAAAGAAAAGTTTCAGAAAGGAAACTGAAAGAATCAATAACTTATATTAATCTCAATTAAACGCAATGCTTTTCACTTAGGTCGAATTCTAAAAACACTTTCAGCAATAAACATAAAGGAATAAGTTATTTCTAGATATAAGACCTCAAACGCGAATAAGTCGAGAACAAAAAGATCTTTGAGATCTCTTCGGAATAAATTATTGTTCAAAAAGAAAACTTATCTTAAAGCATTTTTCTGTTTCAAAATTTTTATGATCATTTAATAAAATGTAAACAAAAATGATGAAAAAACACTTAAAAATTTCTGGCTATTACAACCTTTTTTACAGTCTTCGATAAAATTAAATTTAAAAAATTGCAAGCTATGAGATCATTTGACATAAAAATACTATCACTAATAAAAAGTCTGAAGAAGTAACGTACAAATTAAGTATGACTTCTTATGGTAAACATGTAAAATCAAATAAAAGAAGTTATCTTCTAAAAATAATGTTTCAGATAGAAAACTGATAGCTTCAATAATCTTAGATATTCGCAATTAAATGTAATACCTTTCACTTGCATCAAATTCCAATAAAACTTTCAGTAGTAAACATAGTGGAATAAGTTATTTCTAACTATGAGACCTCAAACGGGAACACAAAAAGATCTTTGCGATTCGCTCGTAGTTAATGATTATTCAAAAAGAAAAGATATCCTTCAAAATGCATATGCTCTTCAAATGTCGAATAAAAAAATAAACTTTGGAGGAGATGTGCTCCAGGGCTTGATTTGTTTGAATTTTCGTTCGTTGTACAGAAAACGTACAGTCCTGTCACTCCTTCTGTTTAAAGTAAGAAGTACATTGTAAAGTGTTTGTTCAGTTTAAGAGAACGTTTTTGCAGACTAAGTTTAATCAAAAATATATATATTTAGATATGTATCCTTTTCAAAAGGTAGTAGTCTTCTTTCTGTCAAACTGTTACGCTGGTAAACATGAGCTCAAATACTCATTTTGATACAGTGGGATAAATTATTTGATAAAAGTCTTTAACTGTCAACCGTTACAATGTGTACTCTTTGAAAGACATATTTGCCTCAGTATCTGCCTTTTTCAAACATTCTCTGCGTTTAAAAATTAAATATTTTTTTTTTAAAAAAATCAAATCAAAAGTTGGGTGCAAAATGAAAAATTTGATATATTTTATCGAATAAATTTTTCATTACTCTTTTGTACAATAAATTTTGTATTTAATAGAATCGTAATGATTCCTTTCGCTTTTGGGTATTTAAATCCCGAATATTATTTTAATAGTTTAATTTAGAAAATAAATTCACCTTTTATTTTCACACTCACTATAAAAAAGAAAAATTTTAAAATTAATTTAAAAAAACCATTTTAAGGATAACAATATCTATAACTTATAACTTCAATTCCAAAATTATGTTAATGGTCTGATAGTATAAATGAAATCTTGTGTTATCTACTAGCATTAAATTATTATTATTATTTTATTTTATTTTTCAAATAAATAATTTTCCTTGTTTAGTGATATTAAAAAGACTATTAAAAATTGATCAGTAATTATATAAGATTTCTGTCCAAATAAATAATATGCATGATTTTTTTTAATTTTTGTGAACATGTATTTATTTATTTATTTTGTTAATGTATGAGATTTTCTTATAAATATTAAATAGAAACATTTGTAAATTATTTGTCAGAAACATTTTTTTTCTTGAACAAAAATAATAATTTTTAGAATTATAACTTCAAAACAAATGCCTTGTTAGAATTTAACACAAAAATATTGATTAAATATCTGATATTTGTAAATATTATAACAAAATAATATTTTAAGTTTTATATTAGAAAAAAAAACTGTATTTTAAGTAAGCAAACAAACTTTTGGCGTTAAGTGCTGTTAATAGTTTATAAAACTAAAGAAAAATACATTTACGTAATTATTAAGAACAGTACTTTTTTTTTTTTTTTTTTTTTTTTTTTTTTTAAATTTTCAAAAGAAAAGGCTAATAACTTAATTTTTTTTATTATCTTTAAATCATTGAATTACTTATTGAAGTTTGATTTTAAATTAGTTAGTATATCAGTTTCTCATAAAAATTATATCTTCACAATTTCGAAATTCATAGTTTTAATTTTAATAATCAAAAATAATAATATCCTGTGATAATTCATACATCAAGAATTGTGCTGATAAAAATAATTTCCATTTTGCTAAAAATTTAAATTACGTTTATTTTTAATTTATCATATCACTTTTCTTAATATTATTTTTCACTAATTATTATAATACACTAATTAATTTCACTAATTAAACTATTTTACGAAATATTGCAAATTTCGAAATCAAAAAGTACATTTGAAATAATAATAAAATAAATAAATAAAATTTTCTTTTATTTTAAAATTATAGTTAGCAAAGTATCAGTTTATCATAAATATTCTTTAATTTATTTGTTCATATTTGAGTACTTTTTGCGTTAGACAAAAACTTTTATTATTTTTGTAAAATACTGTATTTTTTCGGAAAATAACAAAAAAATTTCGGGAAAAAAATTTATACCAATTATCATAGTAAAAAATCTATGAAATTTCAAGGATAAAAAAAAACTAAACTAAAAAAATCCCAAAGCTTTTATTACTTATATAGCTTAATCTCAATTATATAAAAAGCTGTAAAAAATTATATAAAAATAACTCTTAAGCTAGTTTTACTTACATCACGAAAACAAGCTTTAATGATAATATAAATTATTTGCATTGAGTAAAAGTAATTATTTAACAACTGCTCCTAACACTTCGTGCAAGAATTTCTGAAAAATCCAAAATCATATGAAAAAATAAGCAAAACAGAACTCATTTAGGTTATTAAAGTAATTAGAGCATTCTCTTTATCAACGTATCTTAAATGTCATTTTTTGAAAACAATTTTGGAATATATTATACTAGAAATTTCGAATAAATTTGAAAATGTGCACCAAATGATTTGTATTTAGAGTAACAAATGCTCTGACACTGAAATAATGTAACTAATCGAACAACTAACTGTGTTAATTAAAACTTTAAAAAAACTTAAAAATTTTGTTCAGACGTTGACTTGGAACGACAATTCATCTTAATTTTATTTACTATGGATAAAAGATAATTCTATGTCTATCATCTACTTTATTAATGCAGCAACTGTGTCCGTCAGCTAAGTTTGTTAAATATCTAAATTTAAAATATTATTATAAAAAAAATAGGCTTATTTCAATTGATTAGACTTTTAACTGTTTCATAAATACAGCAACTATTAATATATGTAAGCCTCTGGTAACTAACTCTGTTTAATAAATAAATTCAAATTATTTTTCTAAGAAATACGTTTACTGAATCTGTAAGTGTTAAGTATTTTAACAATACAGCAACTGACTCGGAAATTATGTAAGCATTTTCTAGTCCAACAACTATGTTAACCAAGAAATTTAAAACATTGTTGCAAGCAACACACTCATTTGAACCAACAGCTCTAGATTTCTTTCGTAAATGTAGCAACTCCCTATAAAATTATATAAGTAATTGTGAATCCAGTAACTTACTCTGATTAGTAAATTCTTAACTTTATTCTAAGAAATACGTTCATTTAAATCAACAACTCTTGATTTTTTCATAAATGCATCAACTTCCCATTAAATTATGTGAGAAGCTATGGTAATTCAGCAACTAACTCTACTTAATAAATAAATTCAAAGCACTATTCCCAAGCATTAAAGCATTTAACCCAAATTTTAACAAATCATGGAAATTTTAAGAGATATTTATTTCGTTTCCATCTGGAGACCAGTGAAATTTGTGCTTGCGGCGTTGCTGATGAAGATGCTGAACATATTCTTCTTCATTGCAATCTGTATGCGAGTGCCCGAATGAAATTAAAGACTGATTTGAGGCGTCTTTCTATTTGTTGGCCTCCTGTCTTATCAGAACTGGTCAAAAGTATTGAAAGTCTTGCTGCCTTGCGGAATTTTGTTTTTAATTTAAATTTGTAAATTTTTCTTCTTTTGTTTTCTACTAACAACTCTAAGCCTCATGCTATACTTTGTGGTGCATGAGAAGTTTTAAGTCGTTTAATAAAAAATAAAAAAATTTTTAAAAAAGCATTATTCCAAAAATGCATCCCTTAGAATCGGTTAGTCTGGACAATTTCATAAATGCAGCGACATAACTTGGAAATTATGTAAGCAGTTGCTAATCCAGCAACTATGTTTAGCAAATAAATTCAAAACATTATTCCAAGAAATACATTCCTTAGAATCGTTAAGTTTCGACAATTTCCTAAATGCAGCAACATAACAATTATGTAAGCAGTTGCTAATCCAGTAACTATATTTATCAAATAAATTCAAAACATTATTCAAAAAAATTTATTCATTTGAACCATCAACTCTTGATTTTTTTAAACAAATCCAGCAACTCCTTATAAAATACATAAGCAACTGTTAATCCAGGAACTCACTCTGCATAATAAATCTATTCAAAACATTATTCTAAGAAATATGTTCATTCAATTCAATAACTATTGACTATTTCATACATGCAGCGATATAACTTTGAAGTTATGTTAGCAGTTGCTAATCCAGCAACTATTTTTAAGAAATAAATTGAAAACATTATTCTAAGAAATACATTCATTTGAACCAATAACTCTTAGTTTTTTTTTTTTTTTTTTTTCCCTAAATGCATTAACTCCGTGTAAAATTATGTAAGCAACTGCTAATCCAGCTACTAACTCTGCTTAATAAATAAATTCAAAACATTATTCCAAGAAATACATTCATTTGAAACGACAACTCTTTTTTATCGGCTATCAACTACTTCATAAATGCAGCTACTAACTCTGTTTAAAATCCGTAAATATCTTCAAAGCCAATTATGGTTATAAATGAGATTATCAACGGTTAAAACCCCTTCACACGATGCATTAGCTATGGCTCACTGACAAAGATGTCGATGCTTTCATATTCTTTTTTAATAACTTTTTACAGCAAGAAGAGGAATATAAAGATGATTACAGCTGCTATTTAAAAAAGAAGAAGAAAAAAAAAATGAACATCCAGCGAGCGAAGTTAACAAAAAAAGTTTTTAAAGTCTAACACGAAACACAATGTTTATCCTTTATTTAGCGTGATCATAATTTAGTAGTGAGGAAGGAACACGCTACCAACCCTTCAAAAATATTACGACCCATAATTTGGAAAGGAGAATTACTGATTTAGATACGCAAAGTTTTTCGGAGCAAAGCAAGCAAGGGCCTCGGAGCATTGCTATTAAAAACAAAATGCCGTCGCTCTTGGAAAAAGAATGGGGAAAAAATATTAAAGGGAAAAATGTAGGGAGAAAGAAATAAAAATAGGGAAAAGAGTGAAGGGCCGTGCATGAGCAACACAAAACAAATTGTCGCGAGTTTTAATGAGTGAGTAATTTAGGGTCGCTTCGGTATTGGGTAAAAGTGGGACTTCTTGGAGCGCTGGTGCATATCGAACTGAGAATGCTTATTAAGTTTGCATTGCTTTTCCCGTGGTCAGCTATGTTTTGAAAATGCACTCATGCAAACACTTCTTCAATTGGGACACTATACTGATATACTTCAATGCACCAAAAATAAAATAATGGGAAATTGCTCATTTTGACATCAAAGAAATTTCTACTAATTATTCACTAAGCTAAGACTAAATACATATCTTACTATTACCTTTGTTTTGTGATTGTTTTACATTATTACAATATAAACAATTCAAAACTATTATTGAAACACGGTGAATAGTTAGCCATTTTTTTTAATAAAATTTCAAAAGGGTTTCTAGCTTTTTTTTCCTTTTAGAAAACTTTTAACAAAATATAATGAAAATTCTAAACATTTCATGCGAATGACAACCTAATAAAATTTTTTGTCAACTAAAAATATTAAATATTATTAACAAAATTTAATAAATATTTTTCCTTTTTACCAGTAGTAAAAAAAAAATATGAGGACAAAGGCAAGTCTCCTCAAGTTCAAATATCGGTATAGTTTGATAATACTTTATATCTGTACCAACCGCAAGTCAAAATGAATTTAAATAAATGAATCCAAAAGTTCAATTGAAATCAGGTTCAAATTCCTTCTCCATGTAACTATAGCAGGCTAGTTACTCTCAGAAAATTTACACGAAGGTGAATTTGTCAGGATATTTGTCTAAAAAAATGTCCCTTTTTCTTGTGAGTTAGGCTCAATATCAGAGGGTTACATTTTTAAAAATATTTACATGTTGTTCAGTACTTATCGAATTATAGACTCTAATAAAGAATACTCCGACATAATTAAGTTTAATTTTTACTGTCAATGATATTTATATAGTATATATTTAGCACTAATGAATATTAAAACATGATATTCTTTTGTTTAATTTGCATAAAATCTCAACAAAAGAGTTTCTTTTTTCTTTATTCATAACTCAACCCGCGCCAATGTTAAGTCGAAAAAAATCGGAGAGAAAAAAAATAGTTATTGTGTTAAATCCTGGCAAATAAAATAAATTTCTGAAGACTTCCTATAAAAATGAAACAGTAGTAAAAGTACACCCAGTAATTACATTTTAGAAATGAATATGCGATAAAAAAAAGCAAAATGAATGAAAAATAATTATCTCGATTCAGAGAAACTTAAATATTTGATGAATAAGACAACTAAAATATTTTATTTTAGGGTTAATAAATACGCTAGTGTCTACCAAATGTAATTCAAACAAAAGCTTACGGTACCACACTCTGAAACACAATGTTCGTTAATTAATTAAATATAACATAACATTTAAGCAAATGCAGAAAATAGCAAACAAATACCAGCTCGTCATACATTGTTCGCGACATAAAATAGTCTCTATTTAATTTTTCTACAGGAGGAAAAAAATAATATTGCGATATAAGAAAAACAGCGCAATAATACATGCAGAAAAACTTCAAGGTAGAGAAAGAGATAAAAAAAAATAAAAAAACAGAGAAAGTTTGCTTAAGTTCTCCTTTTTAAGTTACAGAATTTAAGAAAATTAAAAACTGAGGTTATCATTAGATTTGAGCGAGTCATAGAGGGTGCAAACAAAACTAGGCCTAGAGCAAATACAACGCTGTCCAAGACCCGAGAAAAAACCAATCAAAAATTAATTAAATCAAGCATAGTGCCCAGCCTTCATTAGGCCTGAGGAGGTTAAATAAGTTGATTAAAATCCTCCAAAACATACGCAAGGAATTCGGAATAGCTCTTAATTATAAGGTTCTATTTCAGCGAAAACTAACCAGGTGCGTACCAAACTCTTTTTTTTTTAAAAAAGTTCTTTTTTTCGATTGTCAAAATAAAGAACGAGAATTTCAAAAGCGAGAACAAAAACATATCGCAGAGAGTGTCGCTTAAATTTAAATGCTTTTTCATTTATTATTATTATTCATCAAGGTTATGGGCAATGGAACAAAACGAATCTAAACAAAACGTTGTGATTAAATGACTGAACTTTTCATTAATTTAAATAAAATTCAATTCTTGAAAAATAGTAACATATCAATCACAAGGTAAAATTAAGAAATATATATATATTAGCAATCATTTCCTTTGTCATTTATTTTTAAAATTTCAAGGGTTTTTTTTTTTTTTTTTTTTTCTTCAAAAAAATTGTTTTAGATGTTAGTATTAAAATTACTCACTAAAAGGAATCACTTAATTAGATAAAATATAAATTAATTTAGAAAAAATCAGCAAAAGCAATTTAAAATGCTTAAACTATTTGATACTAATACCATAAACCAAATATAAACGGAATGTTGCGATTAAATGACGGAACTTTTCAATAATTTAAATGAAATTCAATTCCTGAAAGTTTGTAATATGCCAATCGCAAGGTAATATTAAGAAATATGTATGTGTTAGTTATTTTTATTCATTTCCATTGTTATTTATTGTTAAAATTTCAAGGACTTTTTTAAAAATTGAATTTTTTTTAAATGTAAGTATTAATATTACTCATTAATATGAATCACTTTGTTAGAATAAAAATGAATAAAAAAATTCAACAAATGGAATTTTAAAATGTTAGGTTATTGGATTCCATCACTCATTTTAACGTTAAAAAAATTTATGAAGTTTAAAAGGAATCAAAATATCACACATCTAAATTTTGCCATTGCAGAGAAGTTAATTAAACAAGTTGAAATATAATTATCAACATAAAATATCAAATCAAGTGAATATACGAAGAAGGCACACAAAACTAAAGCTAAAAAATAAATAACTAAATAAAGTAAACTTTCAAAAAGAAGCAAAAAATATTATTTAAACAAATATCTACATTGCAAAGAAAATTTATCAATCAAGGAGGGAAAAATAGTAATTAAACTGAAATTAAGCACCAAAAATCAAAAATGACGTGCATTTATCGAAGTCAAATTGAAAGCTGATCCACGTAATTTTAAAACAGATAAATTGCAAAAAAATAAAAATAATAAAAAAAAGTTAAACGAATCGAGCAAAGGCAAATCATTTTATGATTAATAAAAACTAACTAAGCAAAAAAAAAAAAAAAAATATTTGATTTAAAAACTTATTTTTAAAAGCGAAATTTTCTTCATAGTCTTAAGTATTACTTCAAAAATTAATTTAGCAAAAAGTTTTACATTTTAGGATCTAACAAATTTCAATATAATTTAGAATAGCTATTCAAACAAATAAATTGGTATTTCTCTCCTGTTTTAAGCATAAAATTCCTTGTAAAATAAAGAAAAACAATTCCTTAAGCAAAGAAAATTAAAAATTGGAAAAATCAAGGCTTAGTATTTGAATCCTATAGAACTGGCCTAATCTAATATTCCTAGAAGAAATGTGAATCTAATATTCCTAGAAGAAATGTTATCTTAGCTCTAAATCTTTTAACTGCTACAAAAGCAACAAAATGTGGCTGAATATAAGTTTGATCTTAAGTTGGTGTCTACACTTTTATTTATTTAGTGTCTCTCTGCAATACGAACCTTTCCAAGTATTCACCAGCATATATCAATTCCAAGACAGTGAAGCCAGGTGTAAGACTGGATCTTCCAAACTAAACATACATACAAGACAGATACATACAAGTTGCTATTGAAGAGCGCAGGTAAATTTCGGCTCCGAGGGACTTTTTGAAAAGAATCTGTTCACATACATCTTTTCCCAAACAGCTAAAAGGTCTATCTTTCAGTACATGGATTTTATACGACGGTATTCATTTATTGATACAGAGAGATTCTTCGCTTATAGTGCTCGATAAGGATATACAGTGACTTTTGAAAGCAAAATTTATTTTTTAAAAAGTCTCTTTTTTTCACTTCAATGGCCAAGCATATTTTCTATTCCAAATGGAAAGTTGAATCCAAGAATTCACTAAACAAAGTTCAGAGAAAGTTGTAATTTAGAGAAAATAATACAAATTTTTCAATGAAATTAAAATCAGTATTTCTTTAAAAAAAAAATAATAACGAATTCTTTAAATTGTTTTCAGGCCTCGCTTTTCAAATTAAGAAATTTGTCACTTTAAAAGATTAATAGATTGTTGTAAAATTTGAGTCTACAGTTACAGTTTATGTATACGCCTATGAACGTTTTCTAAAACAGGTATGTTAAAGACAAAATAAAATATGGTAACTTGTATATAAAATTTGTTTTTGTATATTTTTGAAATGAATGAAGTTTTTAATTAAGTAATACCTTACCGCTCTGTTTGCACAAGAAATAACGTTTTTTAGCAAATAATATACTATTTTTATGTCTGTTGAGAGTTAGTAACAGTTATTTTTCACTGTTAGGTTTAATTTTTATTCAATTTTTAGCCCTCACTCCCTATACTAATTATGAAAATAGAGCAAAATTTCAATGTAAAGAGATGCCTTAAATTTGTAGAAATGACAGCGTTTATGATATCATAACTAAACATTTGAAATGTTACTCAAACGTTGCATTGTTTGAGTTCATAAAAATATTCAAAAAATGTGAATTATTCATTTATTTTTATTTAGGTAAAAACCTCACTAAATTGGTGATTTTTCTTAATTTATTATTATTTTAATCTCTCAAGTTATTTGTCCGTTTTCAAGTCCCTGAAATTATTTTCAACAAAATAGTTTAGATAGCTTAAAAATTAAAGCTTTATTGCTTTGAGTTTAAGACATTTCTATGGCATTTTTTACATTCCATGATGAAAGAGCTTTAAAAGCATCTATAAATATAATTTTAAAATTTAAAAATAAAAAATTTTACAGCTCGGAGTGAAAACTGTAGTTAAATTGCACCGCAGCTTTTAAAGTGTAAGCATAAAATTTTTTTTAACCATTATAAAAAATGTCACTAAAGCCATTTTTTTTTTTTAAACATTTGGTATGAAATAAATGAAAGTCTCATCAAAATAAACTTCTAAGCGGAAGTTTAAAAAAGTAGACATTCATTATCCGATTATTTGGATATTCATCATCATCAAAGGATGTTTGAACACTACCTCTCGTTGGTGGAATACAGAATGAGTAGTTGTACGGCAAAGTTGGACGAAGCATATGTTTTGGGAAGACATTTGATTTGATAGCACGTCTAAAGCAAAAGTAAATCTCAAGAAATAGGATTATTATCCCGATCTCTATAATTACGTAGAGGTTAGAGTGGCCATAGGCAAGTGTAATGAGATAAGATTTGAGACAGGCCGCCATCTGCTCAAAGTCCGGAACAGCGAAAAGAAATTCGCGCGTCACAGACATCATTTCATGCATCAGAGACACAACCATCTTTCCATTTCTTAAGCTTCAATTCAATTCGATTGAAAGGGGAAGAGAGTTCAGGTAGTAAATGGGAAGGTACTATTACAAGCTCTACACACACACACTTTCTTATTACTAAAACCTGAATTTAATAGCTGCAATGGTGTTATTTTCAAAAAGTCTTTCGCTTTCTTGTCAACAGTTATTTTAAATCATCTCTATCACTCTTTGAAGTAGTTCTGCTAATTAGGGTCTCTGCTTTAATCATCAAGATTTGTTTTTAACACCAAGGCTTGAGCCTGTATACAGACTAACAGTTAAAGTCCCAACCTCTTATGTTAAAATAGCCTGCAAAACAGCCAGCATTTCATCGGAATAATACACGATTTATCGAAATTTCTTCAATGTTTCTTGCATTTTAAGGCTATTCAATGGCATATATATTTACAAACAGTCAATATCTAATTCAAATCTGATGAAGAAGAAAAAAAAACTGGTAAAATTTGTAGGTCTTGTTATCTCCCCCTTTTTTTTTTTTTTTTTTTTTCTCTCGAGTAGCGAAATAGTTTAAAATGACTTAAGAATAAGTAGATGAATGATTAACGACAACGTTGAGAAAAGGTAATTCAAATGTAAATATATCTTTAGCTTACTAACAGTGACTGTCTAATTCGAATCGGTCAAAAAAATTTGTTTAAAGTGTAGTGATAGTTCACTTGCCTTTCCTAGAGTTCCAAAATGACAAAATGATTGACTAACGACTACGTTGATTAACGACTACATTAATTTATGAGTTCGTTGATAAACGACTACGTTGACTAAAGACTACGTTGGTAACGAATATTAACTATCTAAGCTTAAGACAATTGAAAAGCAAAGACATCGTTAACTTATTAAAAGCGAATATCTCATTCAAATGGAACAAACAGATGGTTAAAAGTGTCAGTCTACCTTTCTTTTCTTAATTTCGGAAAAGATTTGTGTTGACTACGACTATTAACGATTAAAGACAACTCAACTCAATTATATTTAACTTACTAACAGCAAATATATAATTCGAATTGGACAAACAATTGCTTAAAAGTTCAATTTGCTTTCTTTTCTTCGAGTTTCGAAACAATATAAATTGACCAATGACTACGTTGACATAAAATAATTTAATGACAAATATATATTAAACTTACTAACAGTGAATATCTTATTCGATTCCGACAAACTAATGATTATAAGTGTAAATCTTATCAAATAAACTAGCAGATCGATAAGTTCATATTGAAACTATAAAAAATGAAATTAATAAACAAAAAATATTTAAGCGACCTACACTGTTGAAAATTTTGGTTTGCGTCAAACCAGAAAAACATACAAAATTTGCTGATGAAATCTTAATATGGTGCATCTGTAAATTATATTGTGGAACAATTTAAATCCTCTTTAAATTTACTACATGCTATGGTTCAACATGAGCGAAAACATGTTATATTTTGACCCTTTTTTAAAGTTGCAACTAAGTTATACGATATTATGTTTGAAGGGACTAATATTACTCACGGTACTGATATTACGGTTTAAGGTTCATACATTATAGTTCAACATCGAGCCCATTTTCGTAAGAGTGAACTTCTATTATGTTCTGATTCACCCCATAATTAGAATCTTAAAAGCAGAAGCCAACTGTTGTAAAATAATTTATTTTTTTTTAATATTTATACAAAAAAAGGAGGGTGGCAAAAATTTTTGGAGAACACTTGTTACTATGATAGCGAGATATTTAACCTTATCACACAAGGACTTTTTCTCTGGTTCTCGAAAAGCGAAAGCAAAATTACCACATAAAATTTGTAAGAAATGCTAAAGTAAGATTCAATTATACAAGAAAATAATAAAACTTAAAAATAATGAAAGGAAAGATGCGGCAACATTTTCGGGCACTTATCACAAAAATCATCTGCCTTAAATGTTTCATTTCAAAAGCTCATAATCCTAGGTTCTGTTTTGTTTTGGTTTTTGCCCTACATCTGTTTAAACGTTCGAATACAAATAGCTACTCCCGCAAGAGGATTTCACTAGTAACCGTCTTAGTTTAGTCTGCCAAAAAAGCTATCGAAGCTTGGACGGCGCCAGCAACAAAACAAGTAAAGCGTAGAAGCACAGCTTTGTAGTTTAAAGCATCAGTTAAACTACAATTTCAAAAACAACATGCACGATTTACTCCTTACCGCCTTAATGTTTCTTTTTTCTATTTCTTTTTTTTTCAAATACAACATGCACAATTTACTTTAGATGGCTTTTTTAGTCAAACAATTAAGATTGTAAGTTACCGGTGGTACATGATTTTTTTAAAATTTTTTTTTTTTATTTCTTAAATAGGTGGGAAAATGATTAGATAACGAAAATTTTATTAAGATGATTATCCCTTTTCAACAACTTTACCCCATTTAATCTTTTCATCTTAGGAGAAAAAAGTTGTATGTAGTCTAGACTTCGCAATTTAGAAAACTACATCAGTGTTACGAATTTCTTAGACATGTCAGATAGTTAAAAAATAAACCACAGCTACTCTAGGATATTCAAATAACTATTTTTTAATATATAACTATTTTTTAATTATTTAGGATATTTAATAACTATTTTAATCGATAACCGTCTGAAATAACCGTAATTTCACCTGCACTAACACAAAAAGGTTTTTATAATATATTTGTTTTAAAAAATAACTACTTTATTTAGAAAATTCTTATTGATACCTACTCTAAAATTAAAAAAAAAAAAATCTACTGCTATTATTAAAGAATTAAAAAATATTAAATATCAATCTTATTTGAAAATATATTATCGATAACAAAAAAATTATATATTTGATCTTATCTGAATGAATATAGTAAATGACAAAAAATTCCCTTATTGGTTAATTCCCATCCTGATTTCTCGAAATTGTTTAAATAATGAACAAAAATGAAATAATGAGTGAAAATAGAAGATTTATCTGGTATGCAATGCGGTTCCTCTATAAAATACTGTATGTTTTAAAAGTCATATCTGAAAATATATCATTGACAGCAAATAGCTTCATCTAAATCATTAAAGTTCATAATTTGAAATTCCCTGTCATAAAATTATTTAAAAAAGGAATGATATTACGCGATGAATGAAGGGAAATCAATTCAGAATATAGTAGAGGTGCCGATTGACCAAAAAGCACCGTATATTTCTAAAAGTTTTCAAAAAAATATATCATTCATAACAAATAGTTCAAATGTTTGATTTAAAAATGCTAACTACCAAAATCACTGAGACCACAACAATAAAATTTCAAAAAATGTATCAAAGGACTCATAAATTTTCAAATCCTTTAAGTGGTACTTAAATATCTCAAAATTTTTCAATTATTATCATTATTATTAATATTCAATCGGAAATTAATTCCTCTGTACAACAAACAAAAACTTTTGATTTAAAAAAATCAATTAGAAATTAAGTTTTAGTACAATGTAAAAAAAATATGTAAAAAACAGCGAAATATTTTTTATTAAACACTTCTAGTAACTATTTATTAAATAATTAAACTAATATACATAATTATTTTTTCCCTCTAAAACAAATATTTCAGCGAAAATAAAACAAAATTTTAAAATTCATAAAATTAGTTGTTGTATTTGTAGTTTGTTTACGTCGCACTAAAGCAGCACAATGGGCTATATTTTTTTAAAAATTTTATTTCATAATTTTATAACCGTCATTGAACGGCCGACCCAATTTTGTGTTTACGACTACTAATATTCAATTCCTTAGCCCTGTAAATTTGAACCCGAGTCACAGGACAAGGGAACTCCTGGATAACGTATTGGCAGAAATTAGCCTTCGTAGAGTACTTTTTTATGGAACTATCCCGCCTTCGCGTTACATGGAGAGGAAAACCACGAAAACCTCTCACAGTTAGCCTAACGGCAAGGGGACTCTCACCCAGGATCCGGCTAACACTGAGGACATCTAACGTCAGCACTGTGGTCGGTGGGAACCGGGTGTAGAATTCGTATCGAGCAGCCATCGCTGTGATTCGAACCCATTCACCTCATAATAATGCGATTGCACTATCCCCTGAGCCACTACGACTCAGGGGATGGCCTGTGAAACATCCCTGAAAATGATCCGAAGACAAGTCATGACAATTTCGACCCTCTGCAGAGAAGATAGCAACCCCTGCTTAGGTAGCCCGACGACATGTGAGCCACTGTACGGTAGAACAGTTTTATGAGGATCAATATCGCACATCCACGGACCCTTCGCAGACTAATCCAAGTGGCCACCTGCCTGCACACTGACCGCAGTCAGTAATGCTTTCCTTCGGTGATCTGCTGGGAACCGTGTCTTATGATCAGTCCACTGCATGACCGTAAAATAAGTAAAAATAAGAACTGCAATAATAATAATTTCAAAATTAAAATTATTATTGTCGACTATAATTATTTCAAATGCAGAATTTTTCAGAAATCAGCGCGCTTTCATAAGTAAGTTTTATTGTAATTAATATCAAATAAATAGAAGCGTTACTGTAACGAACTATTTACTAAACTAAAAGTTAAATGGTTAAATGGTTAAAGAAATAAATTATTCAAATAAAAAAATAATAAAAATTTCCTCTGATTTCTTTTTCGATACGATGAGGAAAAGTTGTATGATCCTCCAGAAAATTGCGACCACTTTTGTTGATGTTTGACTTCTGTTGAGGTCACGTGGTGGTCATCAAAAACACGTGTGGGTAGTAAACGAAAATTCCATCTGCCGAACCGATAGGTGGCACCACCAGTAGCGAGAGAAAAGCTGTTTTTCACATCACGGATAAAGCGCTTTTCAGAGACGAATATTATTTGATTTGCTTAATTTAAAAAATATATAATAAATAAAATAAGCAAGTACTGAACGAATCATTTTAAAAAAAATCATACGAAACGCGGTATATATTTAGTCTGATAACAATAAACATCATTACATGAGCTAAAGTTTGAAAAGTGAATTGTAATGCTCTTTACTAAACCAGAGTTGCGCAAAAATTTTGTGTACGTAAAAATCTTTTGCGCTGAGAGTTTTGTGTTCCTGCACACTTTAAAGGCGCAAAAGAAAGGGAGTATTTCCTTTTATAATTATATAATAATAATAATAATAATCGTCAAGTGTTTCAATATCAAATAATTTTGGGTAAAAACTCATACCATACCCTATGTTAATATCACTGCAATATGTTATCAACTGCTCGTAAAAGAGATTGTTATAGAATTTCCTTTTTCTTTTAATGAACTTCATCAAAAAAATCCATTGTTTTCATTAGAAAACGCAAAGTCAACGACTCCATACTTGAACAATGACTTAAAATCACACTAAGAAAAATATTAAATATTTAACGGTAATTTTTCAAAAATTTGAATGGAATGTATGAAAAAGTGTTTTAAAATTACTAATTTAATAATTGTTAATGCTATATCTCTTTACAAACCATATCTAAAATAGATCGCTTTAAAAATTATTATTTAGTTATTCTTACAACCAGAAATAGATTTTTTTTTATTCAGTCCTTAAATTTATAAAGTAATTCAGCTCATAAACTCATAAAGTAATTCCTTCCATAAATTCACACAGTTTTTTTTTTAAACATTAAAATTCCTAATGAATTTTCATGTAATTTAAATATTGTAAATTATTGTAACTGCAAACAATAGCAACATTTTCTTTCTTTTCTTTTTTTTTTTTCTTTTTTGCAGAGATAATTTATATCATATTATTATTTTCTTAAATAGAACACATGCTATTATTTTGTAATACTACTTATTTGTTCCTTACGTTATAAAGAATTAATCATCTACTTAATTAATTATGATTTATTTAATTAATAATGTGGCGTAATGAGAGCACTTTTTTAGACTGTCCCTATAATAGCGGCATGGTTTTCATGAATCACCGCATCAAAATCGCATTAATTCAAAAATCTCTCAGCATATTTAGAAGGAGTCATACATCTTAGCGGAAATAATTGTAAGCATTTTTTATTTTTTAAAAACGAGAAGTTCTGCTACAGCTTTTGAAAACCCTACAGAGAAAATATTCATTAAAGAATATCACGTATTTTTCCAATTTACCTTAAAAACACTTTTCTTTAATTATTACTTTTAGCATTATAAATCATTATAAACAACAAAATACTAAAAACTACTGCAATTTCACGACTCGAAATTATATCCCATTTCCAAAACATTATTTATTTATTCCACAATAAAAATCTAAAATAAATAGTCTTCTAATCATACTATAATTTCAAATGAGTGAGGCAACAATTACAATACGTCACAATAACAAACTATGAAGAGGTTGAAAAGACGACTGACTTAAGAAAAACGTTGGCAGTCTTGTAGAATCATAGAATTTTTAATCAGTAGAGTATTTTTTGATGTGGTTCGATAACAACCACCTTCTAAAGGATTTCACTGTTCAATTTTCCATTTAATCGTTTTGAAACTCCATAAAATGAGCTCAGCTTTTAAATAATAAAACTATTTTATGCCTCTTTTTCTTTTTAATGACTGCTTTAAACTTTGATTACAAGCATCGTGTGACAGATATCGGCAAAAATCTTTCTATAAAAAAACCGACTCGAAAGTTTAGTGTGTTTCAAAAGAAGATGAAATGTTAGCCACATAATCTCCGTTTTCATGCGACCCTCGAGCTTTACGAAGAAGCTATTAAGACATGATGAGATTCCTTATTAAATGAGACTTCATTAAGAAGAGCGTGACGTCTGTTTCATATGCTTAAGATAGTGTCCAAAGTACTTGCCTTTAATTGAAGTTAGATTGCTCTCTTTTATTATTTCTACCAGGGACAGTGACAAAATAATTAATGTAAATTTGATGGAAGGTAAAACTACCAGCATTTTGGATATATGGAGTACTTCATTTAGCTAACTAAACGAACTCATACTTGCAATCTTCTAGAATATTGAGAACATCATCTTATTTTTATTTATGACGTCTATTTTTATTTATGACGTCTATTTTCATGTATGACGTCGATTTTTATTCATGGTGTCGATGATGTTTATGACGTTGATGTTTTTTTATGACTTTAATTTTTATACATAACGTCAGTTTTAATTTATAGCATCGCTATTTATTAATTCTACTCTTTTAGTTACAAAATAATATAGCATTGATTAACCGAAGTAAATAAGACAGTTGAAAAAAAAATTTGTTTTGTATTCTAGAATGTCTAATACATAAAAAATCTGATATCTGATACATAAAGCATTAAAACGATATGTTTTTAATATTTTTTTTAAAAATAATAATTCATCATTTTATTGCTGAGATTAATAGTGGGCTTTTTGTCGAAGGTGCTTTGTTTTAATTGAAGTTAGACAGCTTTTTTATTATTTCAACCACAGACAGTGACAAAATAATTAATGTTAATTTGATGAAAGGTAAAACTACTGGTATTTTGGAAATATGGGCATTTTTACCTCATCTAGATAACGGAACAAACTTATAGTTGGAACCTCCTAGAATATTGAGAATATCTTCTTATTTTTATTTATGACGTCTATTTTCATTCATGACGTCGATTTTATTAATGGTGTCGATTTCTATTAATTTCGTCGATGTTTGTTTATGAATTAAATTTTTATTCATAACATAAATTTTTATTTATAAAACTCTTCTCTTCTAGTTACAAAATAATATAGCATTGAGTGACCGAAGTTTGATGAAACAATTGGGAAAAAAATTTTTTTATTCTAGAATATCTGATGCATAAAACATCTGACATCTGATACATATAGGAATTGAACAATATTTTTTTAATAAAATCATCATCATTCTATTGCTAAGATTGATAGTGGGCTTTTTGTCGAAGGTGCTTTGCTTTAATTGCAGTTAGACTGCTCTTTTATTTTTTCTACCAGGAACAGTGAGGACACCATGTTTGTTGGTCCATTCCATTATCTTTTTTTAAGTTCTATTATTAAACCTCGAAAACACAGAAGTAATTTCTAATCAATTTTGTTAAAAAGTTTTGCAACTAATATCATGCGTAAATCACATATGCCAGTATTAGTCAAAACCTCAAAAATAAAAAAAAAGCAAGTAATAAATATTTCTATTCCAGATTTCCAAACATAAAATTTTATTCATAGGTACTTATCTGTCCATTTATAATACGTCTTCAACTTCGATCATAAGTCTAGGAAATTTTCCTAACTCAATTTCACCCTTTTGTAGTTTCAGAATACTTTAGTGAAGCGAAAAACCATTAACAAAAGTGAAGAGCTATCGAATGTTGGTTGTGCAAAAAAATGGTACAAGCTCGTAAAGAAACGTTCGAAGCCTGTAAAATACGGGAACGACAACTATACAAATGAGTTTGAGCTATTTTAAAAATTATTCGAGGGACTAAGTCGTTAAGGGGCAATGGGTGGGTAAGAAGCAACCTAATGAGAGCTTCAATTGAAGACAAACTTCGTGACGATTTAGTATAAGGCAGAGATCGCGTGTTGGGGGTTACAATTTGAGTTTAAAAAGCGCCAATTTGATCGCCAATGTTTTTTTTTAATTGACTAATTTAGTGATATTTTAACTGAATTATGATTACCTTATTCTGCAAAGCAGAACTTAAATTTTATGTTGTAATGTTGTAATATTATAACAATTGATAATGCAAAAGTGCTATTGAGATAGATAGACCATAGATGTGCACATTACAATCAGTGTTTAAAAAGCGCTAATCTGATCACAAGTGAATTTTTTTTTTTTTTTTTTTAACTAATTGACTTGTTCAGTGATATTTTGGCTCAATTAACATAGAGCATTTTGCAACACAAAACGAACCTAAAATTTAAGTTCTGTGTTACGAATTAATTTTCTATATAACACAGAACTTCAATTTTATGTTTTACCATTACAATAATTACTAATGCATAAGTTCTATTGAGATTGAACCACCGTGGAAATTCTACACGGCCATAATTCTCAGAAAAACCTGTTCAACAACGAATCATAATATCAGAACCCTGAACCATTTTATTTTGTGCATTTTCTAAAACATTAATAAGAAGTTAGTATTTCCATTGAGTTGAACCATAATCAATATTAAGAGGAACTAAAGTTCTTGTTAGTATGGTTAAATTTGACACCGTATTAAACTTGCGGCAAATTTCATCAGTATTATGGTTGATCATTCTTCAAAACTTATTAAAGTGAAGGATATAATTTTTTGCCCTATTACTAACGCATGTATGTTAAAGTATGGAAATTGATCAAAACAAAAATACTTTATTTTATAGGTAAATTAAAATAATATTTTGCAGACTTTTTTTAATCAATGAAACTTACTTACAACCCTCTTTTACTTACGTGCAGACTTCAAAACGAGGTTATTCAAAACACTTTGCCCGTTTTTATCGGACCGAAAATTTGCCAAGTCTGATAGTTTTCTTAGAATCGGAAAATAATTGGGGTAATTGTATCAGACTAAAATATATATTACGGTGAGTTATATATATTATTTTCTCGCATTTTTACCTTTTACAAAAACATCGTTTAAACATCTGTAGCTGCATAATTCTTTAAAGGTAATGAAAATAAGAAGAATTAAATTCTCATTTGCGAAATTATTTATTGCCAATTTATTTTATTTATTTTATTATCCTGTACTTAGTCGTTTTTATTTAACTTTTAAATGGTAAAATATTTTATAACCCTTTATTTACGTTAAAAACTTTACGAACTTATTTTATATTATTTCCATGCGGAATTTCATTAAAAAAGAAGGAATAATAATTTTTTACTTATAACAGTAAATTTAGTGCATACATTTTTAGGCGTTAAAACAAATATTTTTGTTAAAGAGTTTAAAATTGTAATAAATTTTTCTAGTTTTGCATAGTATTTAAATAAAAGTAATGAAGAATTTAATAAAAATAATAAACTTATTGCTCCAGATACGATTTATTTTAAATGAAAAGAATAATTTTATTACGCAATGAATAGTTTTTTACTTCATCAGAATTAAAAATAAATTATATATTTTTATATGATATATTTAAAATGATATATTTAAAATGATATATTTTTAATTTTATATTTAAAAACGATTCTGTCCATATTCTATATCCTTATAACCTAAACCCACAAATAAAGGCATCATTAAAAAATACTTTTAAAAAAATCGATATTTTCTACGTAAAGATAGGAACTACATATTTAGTTATTCATTAACGATTATATTATGCAGAAGAATATTGTGAAAAAAATGTTAAACATGTATTCAGACAAGTTGCTAAGGTTGCAAGTTGCGATTCTTAAAATGGGAACATAGAGTAAATAAACTCGATATTCAATCAATAAGTCGCTAAATGTCGCCAAATGTTAACTTTTCTAAAGAAAAGGGAAAAAAAGAAGTAGTACTTCGATTTCGCTAAGAATTAACTGAATGTGAAGTTGAAATAAGAAAATGAGGAAACGATAAGAAAGACCATGGGGCAGTGCTAGACTGGGAGGATTGCAGGCGAAGACATACATCTATCTTGACTGACTTATTGCAAGGGCCACGTTTCGAGACAAGACACTAATTAGTGGTAAACCTTTTAATTTTTCATTAAGAAGACAAATTAACGACTTGGTAATGAACGTTCTTAGAAAGAAGGCCGAAAGAGCTGGATAGTCCAGAAAAAAAAACATGTATGTTCTTTAAGCAAGTTAGTGCCATTAAGTAATTAGCAGGACCGTTTAGCGAACAAGCTAAAGATGAGGTAATTTAGAAGCCCCCCTTGAAAAGCTCCACCTTTCTTAGGTCAGCCCTAGATTTTTTCCCTCATCCAAAAGACGATTTTTATTCTTGATTTTGAGAATGGCTACGGGGAGGGCGGAAAAACTTGGTTTGTCACTGTCAACCGCGCCTGCCTTGTACCTTCCTCTTGAGACACTGATGACAACAGCTCTGACCTCATTAAAAGGATCCGCCAAAATTTCAGGTGCCGTCGAAAGATTAGGGCCATTTGGCGGTAAAAGAAGTCCCCAATTTGTTACATTGGAGGGTGGTACCCTCAGCTTTATTAATATGCGCGATTATCTGCTGTCTGTTTCAGAGAGTGGGACATAACTTCTTATCACATTCGTTTGCGTTGCAAATCGTCCCTGATGCGACATTTTCCACCGTCATTACGAAAATAAAGCTATTTATTTATTATACAACTCTACCATACTTTGTGGGGGGGAAAAATATACATTCTTTTCAAACCGAATCCTTTTGGCAGATGACGCTTTCAAATTTCTATTTTTCTTATGGGAAGTCATTATTGAACGGAAATTTAAGGATACTTCTTCTTTGTCTTGAATAAATAAGTGGCACTAAGTGTCTATTTTGGGAACAGCAAGTAAAAAAAAAAGACATATTTATTTTATTTTTGCCCAGGGAATATCTTAAAAATAAATGATTGATACATATATGATGTATGTCAATGGTCAGTAACGTTTTGTAAAAATTTAGGAATAACGTTAAAAATATCCTTTTTTTGTCACGTATTTTCTAGATAAACAAATAGCTGGTAAATTGTTAAAAAGTAGTTTTGTTCGAATGCCTAAACGAAAATTAAATAGTAACTAATTTATACAAAAAATAAATAAATCTGATTTAAGAACATAACGCAACATAACTTTGCTTAATAAAACCAAAATATACGGTATTAGACCCATTTATTTTGGTAATCTTTCTGTTTCAAGGAAACGGTTTATCGGCAATTCTGGTTTTCAAAATTATAGTTCTTATCACACCACATATTAAAAAATAAAAAATTGAAAAGTAAATTTAACTGATTAAATGGTTTTTATACCATGCTATAAAATATCATGATTAAATAACCGAATTTCATCACATATTATAGTACCATATTTAATGTTAATTTTTCTAAAATCATTCTCAAAGCGCTTCGGTAAAAATTAAATTTCCAAGTTTTTTGGAGTTCCCATAGGGCCAGAAACGTAGTAAATTTTACCATATTCTGGAAGTTTTAGCCATATTTCTTTTCTCAGTATATACATAACAGCAATATATATATATATATATATATATATATATATATATATTCAGAATTTCACGGGCCTCATATTTTAGAGATATCCTATTATGATTTTATTAATGTTAATCGAAATAAAGCAAATCATGTTCTCCAAAGATTTTTGGACCATTTCAAGCAGGAAAAAATAAATAATAAAAAAGAATAAATAAAACAAATTGTTTCTCAAACTTCATTGTTAGCATTTAAAAAAAAATTAAAAATTTTATTGACCCCTGAAATATAAATAAAAAAAAATGCTATGTAACATTGTAACAGTTTGGCTTTAGAAACTTGTGATTTAATAACCGAATCGACCACCTAGTACTTGAAGGTTAGGCGAAGTCAAGAAAAGGAAGACCTTTTCACACTTATTAACATTGCGTAGGGTCCAAGGATATCGTCTTGTTAATAAGAGGTTACAAGCGCTTAATGGAAGAGGATCTACAACCTGACCTGTAGTTTGATTGACAGCCACGGAGGGTGTAAATACAGGGGAGTGTTGACAAGAAAAAGTTATACAGGTGGTCGTTGATTAAGTCTCAGAGTATAAGAAAGATATAGCCCTCCGGCATAGCAGCTAGTGTATAAAATTCAATTTCATTCAAGTCGATCAAGTGAGTTTCTTCTTCACTGAGCAGGTTGCTCAATTGCCGACGAAATTTATTCATTACCTGTCGGTAGGCTATTTGATATCACTTACTATTAAGATGATACAAATTTAATGAAACTGGGTTTAGCGTGACTGTGGATTTGGTTACTTTATTTTTTGAGAAATTGTTAACTGGTTTATATCTTAGAAGAAGAAAGTTTCTCTGTTAAAAAAAAGTTATAAAGTAAGCGCTGAATAATCAATAATTCAGCTAACCTAAAAACTTTAAACGAATGAAATAAAAACTGTTGATAAAAGTTTAACTTACGTAGTAAAATGAAAATGTTGATTAAATTTATTTATTTTATTTATCTACTTACGTACCAATGTGACAAAAATCCCTCATAGGCTAGATTATTTAGGTCTACATAATTCTTATGTTAATTGAATCTTAGAAAGCAGAACTTATTTTAGACAATCAAAGAACTATTTTAAAATTATTAAAATAAAAATAATTCATAATTTTAAATAATGAGAATATTGAAGAACAAAGAATAGATTGCGCACGTAAAATGCGTTAACTAATTAATACTTTATCTTTAATGAGTTAATGTGTTAACGTATTAAAGATATTAGATTGGAATAAAAAGGATAACAAAATCTACATTTTAAATTAAAAAACAGATAAATAATACATAAGGTGAATTAAAAGTCTTCAAATGGTGAAATAACTCTAAATTAATTAAATATTAATAAAAAAAAATATTAAAAATGTCCAACAATTAACAATCGAATTTATTCTATAAAAACAAAAAGAGTATTTATTCTTAAACAATTTTACTTATATTGTACAGTTTTACTTTTTAAAATTCTAATTAATTAAATTTAAGTTCCTTTGTATCTATAATCAAAATTAGCTTTTTAATTATTTTAAATTTTAAAACAATTGTATAGGAAGAAATAACACATAACGTATGGTATACATACATAAAGGCTTATAACATTTTTCATGTTACGTCAGTTTAACACATTTGTTTTGATGTATTCAATTTACTAAAAACTGTTTAAATTTTGAGAAATTCTTTAATTCTTTTAAAATATTTTTCGAATGGTTTCAGTAAAAAAGAGAAATAAACTGCTAGAAATTTCTCGGGAAAAATGGTTAAATAACAATTTATTTAATCGTTATTTTATCATATTCAAACAAAACAATCAAATAACTTTAAATAAGATGGTATTCAAACTGTTAACTGTGGGGGAAAAAATGCGTTTATTGACTGCTTTCACCAAATACGTACGGTTAAACAATCAGAATTTAAATGCACCAACTAAACCTACCTAAAGAGGCCTCTTAGTATCTTACAGCTGGGTACATAATATAACTGCGAGGGCGAATCTGTCTATCTGATGACCGACAGAACGAAGGCTCGAGTCCCAGCGTTACACTACAATACTTTCTTCTTTACCTTCATCTTATGAAGAGTTTTCAGTGTTCTGTCCTCCTCAATTTGTGACCCTGGACTGTCAGAGTACGATACTCTTATTTACGAATAGATAACAGCACCATGTCCAGTTAAATTTCTTTGTTTATAGTTTTATATTCATAGTTTTTTTAACCGTACTAGTTGTAAATAGTTTTGAAACCGTGAAGATAAAAAATGTTCTTTACCGTAAGTTTTACGGTTAATTAGATGGACAGACTACTGCCGGTTATTTTACTGTAATTTTAGAATGAAAATTCTAACAGTGTAAAAAAGTTATTTTAAATAGATCACTTTTTTACTTCACTGAAACCAGTCCAAAAATATCAAAATAATTTTCATTATTTAAAGTGATTTTAGAACAACATAATTATTTTTGAAATGACCTAAAAGCATAATAACTTTCGCTAAACATTTTAAGGTATGACATTTCCTAAAAACTCTTAATTCGCCTAATTTCTTTTACTTAATGTCTTAATAATTTGTAAAGTTTTAATGATATACTATATTTAGTAATACTTAAAAAAATATTATTAAAAAGGGCACCTACTGAAAATTTCACTTCAATGCAATGCAATCTTAAGTTATTGACCAAATTTCAGGAATATATTTCAGGAACAGCAATTTTAGGTTACAAAAAAAGAAAAACAATAATAATAATAATATCGTATTTCACTAAACTAGAATTACACTAAACTAACATTTTAATAATCGTTAATTGAAATTTTTAAAAACCTCATAAAAGAAATAGAATAAACATACAAAATAGAATAATAATGAAAAAAAGGGCGCGAGTTATCTTTCATTTAAATTTACTAATCACATGATTCTTTTGCTTTAAATTTTTGAAACTGATAATGTTTGTTATTGCACTGAAGTATAATTACATAGAATTGATATAAAAACCCTCTTCTAAAATTCCTAAAATAGTTCATTGCACCCCCAAGGGTTTAAAACTTTAACACATATTTAAAAACATGATTTTTTTTTTCTTCCCATAGCTGACTATAGAGAATTTTTTTTATAATAAATAAATAAATAAAAAATCCTTAATAGCGACCTCTAAATGTACTTAAATTCCGGAAAGAACTAAAGGTATTTCGTGAGATGGGAAGAGATTTGTATTTAATTCGAAAATATCCGTCAACCCTTCAGAAAGATTTGAGTGATAAAAGAAGAGAAGGGAAGTACTAGTGAAAAGAGTTGATTCTAGGGCAGCAGCCATTTCTTTCTCCCCACCCCCTTCTCTGAACAGGAGCCGACCACTCATTAACACAAAGGAGACACGCGGCCAGCCTTTTTCTCCTTTTTGCCTCTTTTCAAAATAAATTCCTTTTCTCCTTTCTCCTCTAAATATTGAGTTGGCTGCCAGAAATTCCTTCTCCTGCTCGCTTTCCCTCAATATTTTCCGTGTTATTCGATAACTTTTTAAAAGAACGGAATGAAATTTATTAATCGATTTAAAGTGTCTTCTAAGTTTCAGATTGATTCTAAGATGGGATTTTAAAATTTAGTATTAGGATAAATATTCAAATTTAATAACGATCTGTTGTGGTTGCATTTGGATGTTAGTGTATATGTTTTCACCTACCTTTTGTTGGTAATCTATTTAAAACGGTTAACTAAGAAAAAAAAAAAAAAAAAAAAAAAACAAGAAAAAAGGAAGAAAAAAAAAATGCAATTCGACCAAAAAAATGACTAAGTGAAGACTAAATTGTAAAACAAATATGCTAGTATGACGTAACATTAAATAAGCAATAAAGTCAAAAAAAAAAAAAAATAATAAAAAAATTCTGAATAGTCAAGAAATTCAAATCAACGGGGAGCTAAGAATGCTTTGTAAATTATAGAATTAACTTATTAAAAAAAATTACATTGGAATTCAAAAATGTTAAGTCGTTTCAGAAATTATAAATCGTTTAGAATAAAATTAAGAAACTTTCGATAGACTCAAACAAAAATAAATTCTCTTAATATGGTGAATAAAAATATCTTTTAAAAAAATGAAATAGAATCTCAAATGTTATAAATAATACAAACATTTTTTTTTTTCCTACAGAGAACTAGCTCTGCTATGTTTCACTTGCATCCATTGTTTTTTTATAAAAAAAAAAAAAAAAAAAAAAAAAAAAAAAAAAAAACTAATATATCGATTTGAAATTTATTTAGCCAGGTGGGAGCTGGTTTAGCCTCTTCTAAGATTTCCCGTTTTACGGAATATTCCGTTATGTTTAAAAAAAAAAAAGGAAAACAAACGCGCTTTAGAAAGTACGTTTCTACGAATTAACACACACCAAAAAAAACGTAAACGAATGAAAAAAAATTGTGTTCATAACAGTTGAAAATTATTGGAGTTGCTAATGGAGAGTAAAAAAAAAAATAAATAATGGGGGTTTGGCGAAAGCATCTTGGCGAGAAAAGAGATTTTAGTCAGCCAATTAAAACGTGCAGCCGGATCAGCAACTAGAAGCGCTTCAACATGAAGGATGCTAAAGGGGAAAAAGTGGGCAGAGGTAGAGTGGGAGAGAAGGGGTGCGGCGCGTGCCATCAGTGATGTGTGTGTATGTATGTATGTGTATGTGTGTATGTGTCCTATGAAGAATCCGCCCCTTTTTAAGAGCTCCCCGCCAGTCAGGGCTAGCTGGCCGCTCGATACTGGGAATACGTAATGAAGCTGTTCATAATTAATGCGTAATGGTGAAGGAAGACTAAGAGCATTGTCAGTTAATTCGACGTCGCAGCGTGCTTAAAGAAGAAGGTGTAAACCTAGCTGAAATTAGCAACCCTCTCCATGCACGCTGATCGGGGTAGGGAGGGGGCTTTTTTTCCACCCCTTCTCATTTTCTTTTCCCCCTACCCCCTAACTTGTCGTTAGTAAAGGTATAAAAAAAATTTTTTTTCTAATCGAAAAAAAAAAAAACAATTTGTATAAAAAAAGTTGAAACATTTTATACTCGTGTACATAACGGCGAATAACTTCGAGAGCATTTATATACTGTGATTAAAAAAAAAATTTTTTTTTTTTCTGTACCTTTTTTCTGTTTCGTTAAAGTGAAATTAATTTGTCGGCTATTTGAAAAATATAGGCTACAATAGTACACGCAAGTAGTGCGAAAAAGAATCGTCGAAGAGGAAAAATAGGAAGTATTTAAAAGTGGCTAAGGAAAATCGTAAAAGGGTTTAATAAATCTTTTCTTTCGAGAATTTGTCACATTGCATTCATTTTTTAGTACTCGATTAGGCAAGCATATATTTATTCATTGATAAATTCACTTCTTAACACAAAGAGTAATTTGAAAAGAAGAAAAAACTTAGTTGTTTTTTCTTCTTCTTCTTTTTTCATTTGATTGGGCTTAAAAAAAATAATGCTTAAGATGAAATAATGTGTTTACTTAGTGTGTTCAATTGATTCACACAAAGAAGATTGCAGACGATTAAAATTTATGTATAAAATTTATTTTTCATTCTTTTATTTCTGTAATTTGACGTTTTTTCTTTTTTTTTTTTTTGGTTCAAGATAACTTAAAACTGTAAAGCTGTATAAGTATATAAATAAATGAGAAGATTAAAAAGTTTAAGAAATAAAGCAAATGAGAAATTAAAAACGGTTTTTGAAATTCCTTAAAAAATGTTTATATAAACCCAATAGGAAGCAAAACTAAAATTTTATTAACAATTATTTTTATTATGTACAATATAAAAACAAAAATTTCGTAGTATACTTATTTCAAAATGTATGTAAAATAATAATTATTTTATTATTATTATTATTATTATTATTGCTTGAAACTATTAAAGGTACAAAAAGACTACCAAAAACAAGACGATTATTAAACAATTTAATTGTAATTAAAAAGGTTTTGCACTTTTTTTTTTATTTAAAAAACGGTTTCATGTTACGGTTTCATGTTTCATGTTCACAGAATTGTAACGTAATCATAATTTCGAAGACTTTAAGAAATATTTTAATTAAATTTACGGATACACACTGTAAGAAAAAAGATTTCTCAAATATGAGCAAAAATGTGGTAAAATAGCTCCGAAACAAATACAGTCGAATTTGAAAACCCCATACCATATTGTACTCATTAGTGAGCATAGTGACATGCTAGCTTCTTACAAATATGCTTCTTCACATATATGTTGCTTAAATTTTGAGTATCCCACTATACTCAATATTGAGTACAAGGGGTTTTCAAACTCTTTGTTTTGGAGCAATTTTGACACAATTTTGCTCAATTTTGAGAAATCCTTTTTTACAGTGTGAATAAATATCAGAACTAAAAATTTTATTCAAAACTTTTTGTTAAGGGAAGAAAAAGAACTTACATACAAACAAAATTAAAATTGCAGAAAAATACTGATATTTTAAACCTTAAAAATGTCTGATAAAGAGAAATTATCATTAAGATACAAGCTTTATTATTATTATTATTATTAAATGAGCTTTATAATGGATATAGAGTAACGTGATTTGAAAGATACTACAAATGCTAAAGTCTCGAAAAAGAATTTAATTTTCTAACTAAATTTAGAGCTTGCATAGTACATGAAAGCGTTTAACTTATTTTTATATTATTCTAAATGAATTTTATTATGAGTTAATAAAACAATTATAAACTAGTTAATAAAACAATTTTTTGAAACATTATAAATGAGACTTCTATAATATTTAAATCAATGGTTAAAAAGATTTTACTTCTAATAATTTTTTGAAATTTAAAAATATAAAAAATATTTTTCAAAGGATATGAGAATGATAAACAATATTTTTTCGATTATATTAAGTGCATTAACTATAGCTATGAATCAAAGCATAAACATTTTTCCTCTTAAATTTCTTAAGCTTCTCAGAATGAAATTTAAAAAACTTATATCAAACCTAATAAGGAGATTGAAACAAAGGTAAAAACATCTGTTTGTTAGAAATTTTTTTTTAATTTTTATAAATAAATAAAAAATTAAAGCTATATCTATTTTCAAATAAAATATTATTTTACTTACTTAAATTTTATTTTTTATGCAAATAAAAATAACAGCTACAGAAAAAACTACTTTGAGGAAAAATAAAAATATTTATTATTAGTACAAATATTTAGTTAAAATTTTTCTTGATCTAATTCGAATAATATAATATGTATACATTAATTGATTTAATTTAAACCTAAAAATAACGAGATTAGGTTAAATTTATTGAAAAATATTTATACTACTTATATTTTTTCTTATTTCAAATAAAAAAGATCGCGATGAGAAACAATAATGTAACATACACTTAGTAAAAGGATTAATCTATTTGCATTAAAATATCTAGTTGTCTAATGAATTTATAATAAAATTTATGTATACATAAGTAATAAAAAAAAAGAAAAAAAGATTCAAAGAAAAGAAGACAAAATAAAAATTATTAAAAATTTAAACGAATTTAACTATTTATAAAAAAAAAATTTACAAAAGATTTTTATTTTATTATTTTTTAATTTTTTTTATTTTTAATGTTTTTATTTTTAATTTTTTATAATTTTACTTTTTCTTTTCTTTGCTTTCAAATTTTTTCCCCTATTTTTATTTTTTCCTTGGTTTCTTTGCGTTTTTATCTAATATTATGAGTTCTATATACTTGCAGTTTAGTGCAGTTAATAAAACTTTAAATATATATATATATATATATATATGCGCGTGTCAACTGAACTTCAAATAGACGAAGGTCGGTATAAATTACAATAATCTTAAAAAAAAAAAAAGCACAATAATTGATTAAATGAACAAAGCTTTAAGGCTCACTTGCAAAAACTAAATAAACACAATCATTCATTAATTTTACAGCTGTTAATGTGGAACAGGAAACTCAAAAACATAAATGTTTCTCTCCACACAAAATGATAAAAAAGAGGGAATTATCTCACTCAAAAAATAAAAAAGCCGCCATGAAAGTAAGTATGAAAAAAGGAAAGGGGGAAAACGCGCTATATAGAGTAACGTCACACTTAAAAAAGTATTTTTCACCCCCACTCATTTTCCAGCCTCTAATTTTATCCTTATTATTTGAGGTTTATTCTCTTCTGTTTAACAGAATATCAAAAAGAAATTAATTTACTTATCACTCATTTTAAAAAGGCCAAAAAGTATAGGTGGAAATGTTAGGATTAGGACGAAACAAACTTAGAAATGCAAATCAAGCCATATAACGGGAGGGGGGGTGCAGGAAAAAAGCAGAATTTCCTTCTATTGAAGAAAAATAAGTGAATATATATATATATATATATATATATATATATATACATAAGTGTGTGTGTATGTGTGTATTGGGAGGGGGGAGGACGAACGGTAATTTTTTGCGGCATTATTCGTTTTATGTTAATAAACTGTAATTATTTTTATCTTGTTGTGGGTAGTGAAACATTTTTTAGCTTGTATTGTTGTAGCAGCGGTTTAAATTAAAACATTTTCTTTCAATTCGTTGTTATGTTTCTATTTGTTTGACAGTAATGTCCTTACAATGAAATCGAATAGATTTTTAGAAAGAATTTTATTTTTTAACAAGGAAGTTCTAAAAATATTAAATTTTAAAATATAATTAGATACTCTTTAATTTATTTAGAAATGCAACTATAACAACCAAAAGTACTTTCTCTTAAAAAAATGGTTATTATAATTAAAATTAATTTTAAAATTAAAAAAAAATCGAAGCAATGCAATATTTCAAAAGATAATACAAAAAATGATGAAAATAAATAATGATAAACTCTTAATATATCGATTTTTAACGTCTTCTATTTATAAATTCTTAAAATAAAAAAAAAGTAATTGAAAAATTAAAAAACACGAAATTTTGAAAAGAAAAATTTAAAAATGAAAAAAAAAAAATACCTAATACATTTTTAAAGCCTCTATTTTAATAATAAACTTTAATTATTAATTAATTTTACTTTCTGAATTAAACAATTTTAATTATAAATTTTTAATTATAATTTCGATTAAAAATTTCATTATAATTGTGAGTTTAACACTAATTATAATAACTGATCATAAATGTATAAAATTAAAAACAAAATGAAGGAATGAAAATTAATACAAAATGAAACATTAATTAAAAAAATATTTAAAATTTAACAAAAATAGAAAATAGCAAAAAAATAAATTTTATATATATATATTTTTTTTAAAAGATTCAACTAAATAAAAATATAATTTTATTTCCCAAGCATTAACCTCACTTGAAGGGTAAAATAGAATTGTACTCAATGAACTAAATTTTTTTTCTCTCTATCCTTTTAGCAAAAAACAGAAGGCACTTTTTTTTAACCGCAACTTTTGTTCCGCTTATTTATATCTTCACTCACTTTTTTTAGACCCCTTTTTATGATAGAGGCCCCATTTAAAAAAAAAAAAAAAAAATATTTTTTAGGTTCCAGAGGACGAAAGTGAGACGAGCATTTCGTCCTTACAAAAAATAACCGAGAGCAGCAGTTGTGCAGGCCCAGACCGTTCTCAGAAAAGAAACAAACTGTAGGCTTTAAATAGAACCCCTCTTTACCTAACAGCAGATCCCACAAAGGCAATGACCTATCATCAATGGGTCGATGTGCTTTCTCTAGCTTCTATTCCATCTTTTACGCTTGTTTACAAGCATACATTCTTGGAATCTAAAGGACATTTTTTTAAAGATTCTTTTTATTATAAGTGAAAACCCAAAATTGAAATGGTGATACAATTTCTTTGCCAATTTATCAAGGTTTTGGAATGACAACAACCATAGCGTGACTGTTTTGCTTTTTGCTTTATTCGTATTCCATTGCCGCAATGGTGTTTTGAAATAGTGTGTATTCCAGGATGTAGCAACTAGAATGTGTTTACAAAAAAGTGTCAGAAAAAAAAAAATTAAGAACGTTTGGTTTTAATTCAAAGGATATGATCACATTATTTTGCATGTGACGTTCTGGGATAATAGCAAATACAATTGTTTTTACTTAACAATTTTGCTTTTCGCAGTTTCACGATATTTATTCATCATTTAAATAGAGAAATTTCATACATGAAGTATATAATCTAGTTTTAATTTAAAGGAAAAAGTTTATTTTAAAATTAAAAAAAATTATGCTTATTTCCCCAATTTACCATCATTTTGAAATAACAGAAAAAATTTTTTTCAGCAGATTTATATTTCAATGCTGAAACAAAACTTATAGATGGAGCAATTTCCGATGGTAGCAAATAAATGAATTACTAAAATGGTATTAAAACTCTTTCCAGAATAAAAACTAAAGCTACAGCATTTTTTGTGCAGCAATATTTTTAATAGTTAAAACTAGTATAATCTTTTAATAAACATTTATATGGGGAACCAGCTATAAGATATCTTGCGGTTGTTTCCAACAACATTTTCTCTGATTTTATATCAAAGTTTTAAAATGACAAAAATTACAGTTGTTTTAACGTAATTAGATATAAGTTGAAAAATGAATTTTAAAAAATCAGATTAAAAATATTTTTAAATGCGTTAAATAAAAATAAAATAAAATGCAATAATGTTTAAAATTAATTTTTCTGAAACATGCAGAAATGCCGAACCAACAAATATTTTTATATGGCAAAATATAAAGAAACACAATTGCTTTTAAATTATATTTTTTCTGATACACGCAAAAATATTTAAGGCCAGAAATTTTAAAAATGTATTTGTTTATAAAGGTCATTTTAAGTTGGAAATCAAATGCCTTAATCTCATTAATTTTCTTTAGCTCCCTAATAATCATCGCTTAACGGATCAAGCAGACAAAAGCATTCGTGAGACATCGAATAATCACTTCGGAACACTAGTCACTAAAAGTTAAGTCACGGAATTAAAGCATTTACTACCGCTAGAAAATGAAATTTACACGCTTAAATCTCTACCGACGGGGAGTTCACCCATTTTGTGCAACCACTAGACAATTCCTTTTCTAGAGTTGGAGAAAATTGTGTGTATGAGTGAATGTGTGGATCTTAAGCATTTATTGTGTCATTTAAGAGATAAAAATGAACGGTGGTGAAAAGAGATTTGTTTTCGGGAGGCTGGTTTGTTGCCAAAGGACTTCAAAAGCTTTTATTATTCCGTAGTCTTAAGGACAGAGACAACACTTCATGGCTGAAATTACAAATTCTGAGCTAAATTAGAGAACACTACTTGAGAAATCCTCCTACGGCTTTGCTAATAATCAACTATTACAAAATATGTATTCGGTAGATAAAAAAAAAAATAATTTAATATATTTTCTTTTGAAAAAAAATTAGTGAATTATTTTATGAAAATGTGTACAAGATCTTTTTCAAATAAACTTGCTTTTAATGAATTTGACCGCAAAGATAAATGGTAATAACGAATATCTTAATATATTAAATTTAGAAAAGCTTAGTAGTAAGAAGAACAAATATACGTTGAGTTAAAACAAAACAAAAAATATTTGATATTTATTTTATTTGATTTAATGAAAATTTTATTTGATTACGATCCAAAACACAATGTGCATAGTTGCCTTATCTTCAAATAAATGAACTAAATAAGCCTATAGGACCAAAATAATAAATTAATAATATTTATTAATAAAAAAAACTTTAATTAAAATGTATATAAGGAAAACAAAACTTACCGACAAATCTCTTAATATATTTTATGTAGAAAAGCTTAGTAGTAAGTTGAACAAATATACTTTGAGTTACAAGAAAAAATTTACTTTTGTGTATCAGAAACGCTTATTTGATTTGATTCAATGCAAATTTATTTGATTTCGATCCAAAACACAAAAATGTGCATTGTTGCATCATCTTCAATTAAATAAACTATAGAACCAAAATAATAAATTAAAAATATTTATTAAGAAACAAAAACTTTAATTAAATTGCTTACAAGGCAAACAAAAATTAAAAAATTAGTTTTATTTGTTTATTTATTTTTGTAATTGTGTTTTAATGAAATATCAATACTTGAGAATTCTTCTTCAAAATTGCAACTAATCAACTATTACATAATATGTATTCGGTAAAAAAAATTTTTTTAAAAATATTTAATATATTTTCTTTAGGAAAAAAAAATTACGTATTATTACAAATATACTTTGAGTTACAAGAAAAAATTTACTTTTGTGTATCAGAAACGCTTATTTGATTTGATTCAATGCAAATTTATTTGATTTCGATCCAAAACACAAAAATGTGCATTGTTGCATCATCTTCAATTAAATAAACTATAGAACCAAAATAATAAATTAAAAATATTTATTAAGAAACAAAAACTTTAATTAAATTGCTTACAAGGCAAACAAAAATTAAAAAATTAGTTTTATTTGTTTATTTATTTTTGTAATTGTGTTTTAATGAAATATCAATACTTGAGAATTCTTCTTCAAAATTGCAACTAATCAACTATTACATAATATGTATTCGGTAAAAAAAATTTTTTTAAAAATATTTAATATATTTTCTTTAGGAAAAAAAAATTACGTATTATTTTATGAAAATGTGTACAAGATCTTTTTCAAATATACTTGCTTTTGATGAATTTGACAGCAAAGATGAATGTTAATAACGAATCTCTTAATATATTTAATTTAGAAAAGCTTAGTAAAACAAATATACTTTGAGCTAAAAAAAAGTCCAGTTTCCATATGTGTTATTGCCTTTAAATAAACTAAGCGTGCGACTAATTTTTTATTTAATAACACACTTTTAAGTAGAAAAATCTGACGCCCCATGGCTGAGGGTCAATAAAAATAGTACCGGTTATGCTTGGAGACTAAACACTGGGAATCCTTTAGGACACGGCATAAAAAAATTTATTCAATTAAATTTCCTTTTTAAGTTTTGTATGTTTTACTAAAAAGTGGTAATAAGAACTACAGTTTTGCAAATCATAAATTCGGTAAACTTTTACCATATGAAGGGGACAATTACTAAATGAATCATTTAAATATCGCATATTTTGGTTTTATTAACCAGAATTATAAAATATTAATCAAAAACAGTAAAACTTACCAGGATTTCCGGTTCGAACCATGAGAGTAATTTTCCACGTCTACTCAAGAAATATAATAAATCTTCTTTTGAACTAAGGCAGAAAAAATTCCTGAAAAACAAATGAAGCAAATGAAAACTTAATCAATTATAGTTAATCAGAAAACAATAAAATAAAAGAATTTATAATATATATAAACATATATATATAAATATATATAATATATATATATATTATATATATATATATATATATATATATATATATATATATATATATATATATATATATTCTTAATTTTTTTCTGGTTTTTTTGTATTTATTTATTTTGCTAAATATATAAATATATATATAAATTTTGCAATATTAAAAAGTCAAAAATGATTTAAAAAAACATAATAATAAAAGAAACTAGACCTTTTGTTTGAAAACCAACTCAACCTATTTTAAAATTTTTCCAGCGGAAGAGAGGGAGAAGATTTTGGATCGAAATTTCTGAATTTCGGTAAATGTTTTGCCAAATTTGGAATTTACTTAATGCCATATTTGGTTAACGTTATTAAAAAATATATTTTTACGTCAGTTAAAAAATATTATTTCTACTGAGATTATATTCATACAAATCTAGACACTTTTACTAACTTTTGGATCAACGGTAGATCCCTATTTTTGAAGTTAAACTACATTGCTTGAAATTAACAGTAAACTAATAGTAATTATACTTAATAAATGTTATAAAATTTAAAAAATAATTTTTAATTTTTTTCAACACTTATATTTATTTTACTTTTAAATTATAGAAAAAAAAATCATAATTAGTAAAAATTGGATAACTGTGTTATTTAAAGAGCAGATTTGAAATTTTATTTAACTATGGTTTAATTTTAAAAAGAAATAAACAACTTTGTTCAACGCACAAGATCAATAAAATAAATATTTAGAACATGAAATCCTCTTACGATACAAATACAGGGTTAAATTTAGTTAAACTTAATCATTGGTGTTATTATTTTAATACTGACAAATAGCCAATTTGATGCTTCATATATTGGCTACTTGTAAATTTGCCATAGCATTAAACAGTTTATTTCAGTGCATAAAAACATCAATACAATTGGAGATTTTTCTTGCAAGAAAAAGTGCTGCAACAATTGCAAAGGACCAGAGAGCGGAAAAATCAATCGATTTTTTATCGGAGATTTTACAAGAACAATGTACATGACCATTTTATAGGTAATCGATTCATTGAATAGCAGATCAAATTATGAAGCATCGATTAACGCAGAGGCACAATTTAGTTATGCGGAAAGATTAGAAAGAGCATATTTATATAGATAAGAGAAACAACCTTCTCTTCACTTTCTTATTCGATTTTATAGAAGAAAGACGCGCTGAGGTGTCAATATTCAGATTCACTGACTATAATGTCGCTGATTAATGTGGTTTCGATGATATAATAAAATTTGTATCGATCTATGAATAAATTATCTGATTTTCATATATTTCAAATGTTATCAGACCGATAGAGTAAAAAAAAGTTTGCTATCATAATAAACTACTTTTTTCCCCATTTTTTTACAAGAGCATTATTAGTAAAAAAAACGATCTGATAAACCTTATGGACGTCATGTATTTTCATATTGTCAAAATTTTATTTTTATGATTTCTTAATTGAATGTTGTTTAAAAATTGATTTCAATTAAATTTAATTTTTTTCATTGTAAAGGTTTTTTAATATATTTTATAATTAAAAAAATGTTTTTTAAGAAAATAATTGAAGTGGGTTATATTTATAGCAAAAGTTTCGACGTAAGTTTCATTCGATGAAACTAATAATCACATTTGGCTACAAATGATTAAAGGAGCTCAGCAATACTAAAAATGATATGTTTATTACACTTAAGATAAAAATTTAACATTTTTCTATGGCTGTTTTGTCATGTATAAAAAAATATTAAACATAATTTTAAGAATTTATTTATAGATGTCTATATCATTATTTGCGTTTTTTTTATCGCGTTGTAATTACGCTATTTTTAAAACGATTAATTATTAAAATGAATGAAACATATTGTACTACTTCAATGCGATAAACTAAACATATGTATACATTTGTTGAAAAAAGCTGCTAGTTTAAAAACATATTAGATATCAAAAATTTTTCTGGCAATATGCAATAAAAGAAACAACTTATTCGCTATTTTCACTACTTTTTAACTAAAAAAAATCATTCCTATCAAAAAAATTATTTTTTGTTTAAAAAATATAAATAGAAAATATTCCAGAAACATGAAATGCGTTCTAGTTATAGCTTAAGCTTTAAACTTCATAAAATGCACTTAAACTTACTACTAGGTTTAGAAAAACCTAGTGAATTTAAATAAAAATAATAAATTACCCCATCCCTCTATTTTTTTAATCGGACTTATTGCAAAGGTATACAAAACATAAATGCAAATATTTTTGTGAACATTATTTAAAAGATGGGCTTTTAAATGCATGTAAAACCAAACCAGACATTAAAATAAATAAAAATATTTAGTTTTAAAGCAGCATATAATTTTAATAGTATTAAAAAAATTATATGTGTATAAAAACAGGTATACATTTCTAAAGTTTAACAACAACAGAATATTAGTATCAGCGACAAGAACATTACTTTTTATGCTTACAAAACAGAAGGATAAAATTTGATATGTTTTTTTTTCCATACTTTTTACATGACAACACAAGATAGAAGAAAGATTTAAAAGAGAAAGAGAAAAAAAAAAAAAAAAATATAGTAACACTTCGGTAACAGCTAATTCCAGAAAGCGATGCATCAACGTCACCTGTTACAGTGCGATTCACACATTCACTCTTTTTTCAGGTCTATCAATATTAAAAATAGCAAAAAATAAATAATTAGTGGTTTATTTTTACAATGCTCATCCTATTTTTTAAAAAATTCATCCAAAGTAAGAAAAAATTAATTTATTCATACAGGGTACTAAAAAGTATTTCTCATGTGTTGTGGAAAAATGAGGTGTGATTAAAAAAATTTAATTTTGATAACTTCTTTTAGTAAGAAATTTTTTCGATGCATATCATTTGATGTAATAAAAATTTTTCTTGACTAATTGTTTAGATATAAAAAATCAAATCAAAAATTGTTAACAGAAAAAGAAGTAAGATCAGCATTTAAATAAAAAGATGAGTGTTTTATTATTTTTTTTTTTAATGAAATTCAAAATTGCTATACAATATTTTAATAATGATGGCTTAAAATAACAATAAATTTGTAATAAGAACCGATTTCGTTTCCCATACTATCTCTGAATTTCAATGTTCTATATATTTATTTTAAACTTGTACACTTTTGAGACAAAGCCTTTCAAAAACTATTTTTTCTATTTTTTCACTTTTTTCCTTGTAATAACTTCTATAAAAAAATGATATTTTAATAACATTTTCGGATAATAAATTTTTTTAAATGCATTTCATTTCATTTATAATTACATATATAAAAAAAAAAATTCTTGGGTATTGGATTAGATAAAAAACGAGGTCAATTTTCTTAAGAAGAAAAAATTCATTTTTCAAATAGTCATTCATCAGTATATTCATTGTATTATTTATATATTATGTTTAATTTTTCATATTAATATAGTCATTTAACTAGATGACAGAAATCTACTATTTCTATTTTTCGTATGTCAGGTTTGGGTAAAACCGTACCGGTAAAAACCATGGTGAAAATGGGACAAATCTGGTAATTAGAAGAATTAACCCATGTTTACTTATTTACAGATATAATGTTTTATTATTTATAACTGATTGTGTGGAATATATATTATCTCCATATTATAGAAAATATTAATAATTATAATATACATGTAGATATGTACGTATATCAGCAAGTAACAAGCCATATGATGTAAGCCATCACCTAAATTGTAACTGTAAAACTAATTATTCACAAAACCAGATGAGGCAAATCTTCTCACTATTAAAAAATTATAAAACTGCCATATCTCATAGATTTTAAATATGAGCAAATAATCATTAATTAAAAATTAAAATCATATTTACAAATTACCTTGTTGTATTCTATCATTTTATACCATAACTTTATTACAGCTGTATTTATATACAAAAAATAACTAAATAACCGGAAAGCTCAAATAAGTATGGAGTTTTATGAAAAAGTAATTAAATAATTTTAACATTAATATTTTTTTTTTCAAAAAAGAATAACTGGATTATTGAAAAATAAACAGTAGTGACAAGGGTACAGTAAAATAAGGATCATCTTACCAATCTTAAGTCATTTATTTTTATAAAATTAGGTTAGGAAAAATTATTTTACTTATTTCCCTTCGTGTGCCGTACTTGTTATACTGAGTATTACAGAAGTTCAAATAATGCTCTATAACAGAAAAAAAAAATCAAGAATAGAAAGGCAAATCAGGATAAAATATTTTTATTAAAAATATCAAGAAATTTTCGACCCTAGAAGAATTTTTAGAACATTAGTTCTTAAAATGATCATATACAATTGTTAGGCAATGTTTAGTACGACACTATTTAATAATATTCCAAATTCTTGTTTCAATACTGCCTTAATGAATGCTTTTGAGATGTTTTCAGAAATAGCCAAAACAACAAGAAATTTTTCTGAAGATGGGAATTTTTTTTTAATGCATGGTAAAAACCACGGGAAAAACAAGTTTTTCCCAAGAAGGTAACAACCATAGTAAATACCTGTAAAAACCTCACACGGTAAATACCGTACCAACCCTGCTTACGTTACTGTTATAACTCTTTATTTGTTTCTTTTTTTTAACCAGACGCCAATGACTAAGTCAAAATAATATTCAATACAGAATATATTTATTTTTTTAAGGGGGGGGGGGAAATTTAAAATGGCTAGTAAAAAAGAAATAAAAATAATAAATTAAAGCAATTTTCTCCTTTTTTTCTAATTTAACATATTAGTCCACCCTTCGAAATTGATCATGTTAAAATCTTTTCTAAAAAAATAAATAGAAAAATTAATTGGTAGAAATTTTTTAGAAGTAAACAAGTTTTAGCTATTGATTTAAAAGTTTTGAACTTAAAAGAAATTTATGTTATCACAGATAAACAATGTTGAATGTTAATTATGTAGAAAGAGATGTATTTCTTAAAAAAAAAAAATAATTTCTTTATATAAAACAAAAAATAAATAAATAAAGAAAGAAAAATTTAAACGTTTAAAGTAAAATAGATGAACACAAAATCACGTAATTCTTTAGATGACTAATTCTTTCATTTTTTTAAAATAAGAATAGTTAATTAATTTTTTATTATTTAAAATAAGCACACACAATCTGTAACAGTCATTAAAGTAAAAGAGATTGACGTAAAAAACCCTAATACTTTCCGCTGAATTCCTTCACTAATTTCAAATTATTTTTTTTATTTTATTCAAAATATAATTAACAAAATCTGTAACAGTTAAGAAATTAAAATGGATTTACACAAAATCAAACAACACTCATTCTTTCCTTTATTTATTTAAAATAGTTAGTTTTATTTATGGCTAATTTCATTTATTTAAAATAAACAAAAACAAAGTCTGCAGTAGTTATTAAAGTAATTATGTATGCTATATTATTATGGAAATTATAGGTAGCAGCTATTAAAAAGATTGTCACAAATTCTACAAATACTTTATCTGCTTAATTCCTTCTCAACATTTAAAGCACTCACAGTTTACGAAAAGTTTCTCATTAAAATCCAACCTATTAAGCCATTGAATTGCCATTGAAGTAAAGTGACAGCGAGGGGAGGTTTAGTTTTTCTCCAACAAGTTCTCATGAATAGTAAACATAGTTGAGAGTTTCTAACGCAGATGAACTTTGTAAAATTCGCCTTCGAAAAGCAACGAGAAACCTCTTGGATGCAATTAATTGACTACTGAGACGGAATACAATAAACACGAAGCGTCTAGAACCTCTCAATTGATTTGGCAAACTTCTTGGCGGGGGAAAAAACAGAACTTTCCAATACAGAAAAAAAGGAATAAAAAAATAGATTTCTGACAAGGGTTTCCCCAAAATTAGGTGAATTTTTTAATCGAATTTTATTTATTTTGGCCGATTTGTTTTTTGGGTGATCTCATTTAAAAATGAATGCTTATACTTTAACTTGAAGACGGTCAATAGAAATTCTTTCTCCTTTGATTCTTTATTTCTCTTTTCGAGTTTGGAACGTTTTCTTCCAAAGGAATTGAAATACTTAAAAATGCAAGGGGTGGGACAAAAAAAAGTGATTAAGAATCTTAAAATTAAAACACTGCAATAGACATAGGAAATTTTTTTTTCCCACCTTGGATTTGTATTAGAAGAGTCTAAGAAGAAGAGAAAGTGATTTTCATTAAACTAGTTTTAATTAGAAACTTTTCGTTAGAGTCTCCCGGGGACGGTCATTAAGATCACACACGATAGGTCATTCAAGTCCTCGCTTTGGGCAACTTCTTTGATTAAAAGATGAAAATAAGATTCGAACAAGTTTCGTGTCGTGTTGTTCAAGAAAAAAAAAATCGAACACATAAACAAGAAAAAAATGGAAAGTTCGAGAAAGGGAGAATAAGGAACCAAAAATCATTACAGCTTCACATTCAATAGTTTGAGAAAATTTTTCGTTTAGTTTTTAATATCATCATTAAGGGTATGTACATTTTAATTAATTCATTTAAAAATATTTGTAATAAAATAAAGAGCAAATCTGGATCTTAAAAGTAAAATGAGGATTTCACCGCATTAGTTCGAAAAATACAGGATATAAAATTAAATACTGATTTGTTGCTAAACTAGTTAAGTAACACACACACAAAAAAAAAAAAATAAATAAATAATGAATTGAACATCCCAAGAAGGGTCAATAAAATCACAGGTATTCATGATATTGTTTAGAGCAAATTCTACGATAAAATTATTCATGTCGTATTGCTAAATTAAAAGGTGATCAGGGTCGAATAATATATTCTTGTATGGCTGAATACAATTCTCAGTTAGTTTTTGACTAACTAGTTTCATTGAAATAAAAAAATTAAATAAAGTAAATCAAATATAATAATTATCGTAATATATCAGAATTTCAAACATGTTTCTGTGCTAGCAACTTGGGGATTTTGTTTTTATCGTTATGTCTCAAAAATTAAAGGTTTAAAAAGAAATTCACTGTTGTTCCAGATTTTTTTGTATAACAGTAAGTTTTTATGAAATTTAGAAATATCTACTCATTATTTTGTGAATTTAAGACAATTAGGATTAATTATTTTGTATTGTAAAAAATCACTACTTTTAATAAAGGTCCTATTTTCTTGAAATTTTCAACAATATTCACACTAAAATTATGAAATTGTGATTGGCACAGAGGCCATCGAGTTGTTACTGCCCGGTTTAGATCCAGTGCTGTTATTTATACGGTTACTTGCTAACATTATATTCCAGAAATATGAAAAAACTGTTGTTTTTTTTTTTTTTAAGTTGTTGTTTTTTAAGAAGTCGTTATTTTGAAATTATGAGATAAATTAGTTCTTTTTTCAAAAAAAGAATTTTAGGAAAAATCCATTTTGAATGAAGAATATTACAAATTATTTAAAATGAAAAAAAAAATTGCTAAAAATAAGTTTTTAAGAAAAAAATACTTTAAGAGAGAGTAGTTCCTAATCTAAAAATCTGTAACAGATTTCTCTAAAACAAGGGGTTCCAAACCTTTTTTGAGTCTAAAACAAAAACGAACGGCAACCTCTCCATCACCCAATGAATCTATTTTAAAATTAAGACTGTCTATTAAATAATTATCCGAAAATGCAACCATGGTTTTGGTTTTCGTAATGAGAAAAATCAGTGAATAAACTATTAGTTAAGAAATTGGTTATCTAAAATATGTAAACACGTGAACAATAACATGAATGGAGGGCCAAAACGAATATTTCTTGCTAAGCCAAATTGCAACCATGATCTTTAATATAAATGCATTTTTCGCTTAAAGAACTCATGTTCTGACAATCCGCTTTATTGTTCTTCAATATATATCTTTTTTTCCCCAAAAGAATATTCCAGGAGTATATTTCCATTTGAAAAATAAGTAGCAAAAAATATTAATCTTAATTTTTCAAAATTCCACATAAGTTTTGAACTTTAGTTTCATAACCTTCAATGTGCATAGACTGTTGTTGTAATAATCTTTGAAAATTTAAAAGTTATTTTCTATTTAGTTGCAAACGGTGACCCATCCCAGCAATTAGTTCTCTAACTTTAATTTTCCATTTCGCATTCCTGGTTTGTCACTAAGACTAAAAACTTGTCCAAAAGATGTAAGATATAATGAATAATCCTAAAGATATAATGATACGTAATCTTCAGTTTATTAACAACGCATTAAGTTTAAATAACTAGAAACTATAATTTGATTAAGTATTAATTTAAAAGCATACGTTTTCGATCAATTTTACTAAAATCTGTAGGTCGAGTTATGCATTTGAGTGCAAAGTGTTTCAAAACATTATTATTATTTTATTTATTATTTATTAATTTTTTTGGTATAGTTTTTAATGCTTAATAATGGCAATTTAACCTAAATGGAATATTAAAAATCGAAAACAATATTTTGTTGCAATATAAAAAAAATAGCAAGGAAAATAATTTCACCTTAGCTGAATCAACATTTTTCCTATTTTTGTAACAAAAATTCCATATTTAAAATTAATTCCTGCAATGTGGTTTATTTTACAAAATGTTCTGCATTTGTTTTTTTTTTTTTTTTAACTCAACAACGGTGAAATTTAGCAGTTGCTACACTCTTAGAAAAATTTGCTCCATTGTGGAACTACGATGCAGTTTATTTGAACTGCACTAAAGTGAAACCTTAACCTTACTACAACCTTAATAAGGTGTTAAACTGAACAATATTTCCATAGGGCTTACCGGGTAACCAAGTTCTAGGATTTAGTAGCATGCTACTCTAGTTCAACCTTAAAGGAAACATGGCTCAATTTAAGATATATTATTGCGTAATCAAGTTTAAGAATGATTAATTAGCAAATGTGGTTCAAGTTAGTCTCGTAAAAACGTTGCAGCAAATTTTAACAGCATTCTGGTTCAACATGGTCCAACAAGGTGTATAAAAGGTATATATGGTTCATTATGGTAGCTAGTGATGATTAGAGAAGCATTTAAGCTACTGCTATACATTAGAAATAAAATTTTACAGCATTAAATAAGCTTCCTGGTTTATTTGCTGGTTGCTTAGGTATTGTAGATTATAGTTTTTTTTAATTTAAAATCTACATTACATTTGGAAATTCATAAGATTTCCAAATGGCAAACTTTATTTTTTAAAAATACATAAAATCAAAAGAAAAAGATTTATTGGGAAAAATGGTTGATTCAACACTTTCATTGAATAGTATAGAAATAAATCACATCCTCAAACAGTATCCCAATGCATGTTCAAAGGTGCAACAAGATGGGAGGTTTGATTGCAGTTGGGGGAGATTGTCGAAGTGGGGGTGCAGGTTTTTCCCCAGAAGGGACGCAGGATGATGAAAGTCCAAGGGAAAAACACTGTGGTAGAGAAGAGGTTAGGGATTCTGGATATTTGTGTCGGGGGTTGTGCAAAAGAGAAAAGAAAATGGAAGAGAAGAAAAAGAACACGGAGAGGGCACGGGTGGTAGTGTAACGTGGATAGATGTGTTGGAGAGGAGGGATCTTAGGTACCTCAATACGAGTATCGATTAAGTAATCAAGAGGAGTATTTGGGAGACCCAGGGTACTGCCCCAGTTGAAAAGTGAGCAGAAATCAATGGTAGGAAATGACACTGGGGTTTCGTCTATATTACCCAAATTCCCCCTGCCCCAAAATTGGAAGGGTGCAAAAACGACTTAGATGATTGTTAAGATTCAAGGATTGGGTTAAAAAGAGTACATTAATTCAAGAGCAACATACAGGTTGACACATACCTTCCACCAACACAGGAAGGGTTGGCAAAGATATTTTTTTTATTCCAAATTCTCTTCTTTCGCTTATGGAGCGAGGGGGGGGGGCTAAAAAAGAGGAATCTTTCAATTTCGTTTTTATTTCCAAGGTTTCTTTACTTAAGGGGGTTTTTGGAAGGGAGAAGATATTTTTTGTATTTGTATTTTTTTTTTTTTTTTATCTCCATGGAAAATAGCTCCTTTTCTACCTTTGAGAAAAGGAAAAGATCTTAAGCTCGATCATGTTTTGAACTTCCGACACCTGGCATCGCCAGTAGGGGGTGAGAGACAAACAGGGGGATGAAAGTCTCCTCGCGAGATTCACCCATGCTTTTCATCGAACTTTCTGATCCGTAAAATAACGGGAAATGCAGGAAAAGCCTCAATGCCTCTTTCCAAAAATTGGAGAATAATAATAGCAAAGGAATTACGATCTTTAAACTGTTTGAAAAGGAAAGAATATAAAGGATTTCTACTGATTTTTCGAAGTCTAACGTGCCAGTGAATGACAAGTATTTTTGTTGTTCCTAAATTAAACTCCCGATATTTGTAATAGTTCGTAAACTCACTAACACTATTCACTATTTACAAAGCTGACTGAAATCACTATAATAGTTTACTTTATTTTTATTATTTGAAAATTGAATCTTTCTCTATTTAGAGAAAAATCTTGTTTAATAGAATTCTCCGAGACTTATGTAACCTCTAAATGTAAATGATAAATCTTGAAAAAATCTTACTTCACTATTTCTGTATTTATTTGTAGTAACTACTTCAATTTGTAACTAGGGAGCGCTGGGACACAGAACAAGAGTTGTATTTAATTTCTACCATATAAAAAATATCTTGAATTTTTGAAGACAAGTAGTTACTTTTTTAATTAAAATTTTTTTTTTTATAACTTTCGTTAAACAACCGACACAACTTTTGGGTTTACGACTCTTATTGCTCAGCTCCGTAGCCTTGTGATTTAAAACCCAATCCAGAAGTCAAAGGAACTTCTGGATCAAGTATTGGGAGAAATTTACCTTCGTGGAGGACTTTTTGGTGGAACTATCCCGCATTTGCGTTACATGGAGAAGAAAACCACGAAAACATCCCACGGTAAACCTGACGGCAAGGGGACTAGGTAAAAAAGAAAAGGGTAAAAAAGAAATTTTCAAGGGTAAAAAAGAAAACAGTTAACAGAAGTACCCATCCCACAACTGGGCATCACTATCTTGACTTTGTTACTTCCTTATTTATTTTATAAGTAAAATCGAATTTTCACTTTTCCCGGGAATGTAGAAACGCAAATGTTGAAACTAGTGACACATTACCAATCCAAAAAAAAAAAAGTTATCATTATGGCGGTCAGTTACGTTGTAAAGGTTTCTGTTTAATTTTGAAAAAAATCTGTGCTAGCGAAATGGAATTGTAAAAAAAGGAATCCAACGTTTGTTTAAAAAGAATCGTTTCCTAAATATGGTAGTTGCTTTTGTCTATCACTGTTAGCACTATAATAAGATAAAAATATTGTTTTTATTTTTATTACATGACAAAAGAAAAACGCACAAACATATAAACTAAATTTATTTCAGTGAATATGACAAAGCGAGATACTTTTTTACAAATATTGCTCTACGTAATAAACGCGTTCATAAAATCATTCCATGTTAATGCTAAGAATCAAGAGAATAAACTATATAGAATAACAATAATGAATGTTAAAAATTATTTTATGTTTAATCGGGCAAAACCAATCGAAAACTCGAAACATACAGAGCTATGAAAATAACAAGAATAAATCTGCAGGTATTATCATGAGGGTAAATGAAACATTACTTAAAATTTCAGTGCATTTCTTCTTCAATAAATTTCTAAGGAAAAATGATACCATTGTATTGCGTACAATGCTAGAAATTTTGAAACGTATTGAACTATGATATCGCACAAATTTGTTGTTTCCTGAATATCGTGCATAAGTTGAACCATATTTTCGCACTTTTTTAACTTGATTACTGGATAGTAGGGTTCAATTTAAACCAAAATCCCTTATGAACTTTGTATTATAGTTCAAAATTGAACGGACTTTTTTGAGAGGGTAGTGATTTAACTACACTTTCCAAGTTAGAAATAAATCTAATTCTCAACTAATGTTACGTTTCAAAACATGCACCAAACACTGCTACACACACGAGAAAAAAAAAAAAAAAATCATGATTATGAATTAAAATATTCACAGTAACGGGGGCTATAATTTAATAAATAATCAGTTAGCAAACGACTTATTTAATCTCTAAGATCGAGATGAAAAAATTCTACCCGGCTAAGTCTGAAAAGTAATTTCATAGTACGTAAGATTAATCTCATAATTTAGTTAACTTCATCCTAAGGGATTTACTGACGAAGAAAACTAGAATAATAATTTTAATCAGGAGATGTTCCAAAAGTTAGCTGCAAGAAAATGAAAACAAAACATGTTTGAAATATATGATGCGATATATTTACAATTTATAGGGCAACGATTAATGTTTCCATCATCTAATTAGTCATACAGACAACACTAATAGTAAATACGCATCAAAAACAAGTTTTATAATCTGTATTTTATTTAAAAATAAGTATAAATCCGATACTAATGAATATGCAATACAGTATTAATCTGTTTTAAAGAGTAATTGATGAGGACTGAAATTTAGTTTCTCAAAGCTTTTAAATATTTATTATTATTTTTTTTTATAAATTTTTTTTGAAAGTATAATAGTTATTCTTTATTATTCTTAAAAAAAAATTTTTTTTAGACGCATTATTTAAAAAACTTCCAATTACTCTGCACTTTTTAAGAGCTGGAATTGATTTCTTTAGCCATTGCTTTATTTTAGAAATAGTTTATATTTTCATGAATTCTTTCAAATCAATTAATTTTCTTTTATTATAATTTTCAGGGAACTTTCCATATTAGAAATTCGCTCCTTGAAATAAAGTATAGCATAAATAGGACTTCTAAAGTGTATTAATGATTTAAATTGAATTGTATTTACAGACACAAATTAAAAAAAGAAAGGTAAAACAGCGATGTTAAATAACTTGGCTCATAAAATTAAAAAATAGACATTTAATAAACTGTGAAATTATGGCAATTTTTTAATAGCTAGTACGCATGTATACACACATCGCCCAACCACGGTCAAGCACCTGGCAAAAATTTTTTGGCCTTAATCTTTTAACTGTCATGGTATGGAATGCCACACAATTTTTTATTTTGACATTGATCAGACGACGTGGACTTCGCCTGAGCTGGTACCCGTCTCTCCAAACTTCCATGTCACAACCAACAAAAGGACTTACAACCACGACAGATTCAACATGCACCTTGCTGCGTATACATGCCCATTGTTTTGTCAGCTGACTGGATCGGACTCACTACCCTCTACTCTCCAACCAGCGTTCTGAGCGAACTTATGTATACACTTCATGAAAATAATAAATTAAATAAGTTTTAAGATTCTAGTTTATTGTAGTTTAGATTCAAGATTAGTATCAAGAAAAAAAATAGGCTTTTTCAAAATTGTTTTTACTCTACTTCATTCACTGGATTGTTCAGTCATAACATTTACTTTTGATTTAAAAATAGTTTCGAAAAAATAATTAAAATTTTTACAAGTTGTTTGTTTTATAGCTCGTAAATTTTTCTTTAACCATTTGAAGCGGATGGGACACCGACGTCACTTTTATATATTTCTTTTCTGACGCTCTAATCACAGGTAAAAATATTTTTTGATATTTTTTAATAATAAAAAACAGTCTTAAAGTAAGTAAATAATGCTACATTATAGGAATATTATTTGTATAAACATATAAAATCTAAAAAAAAAATCAGTGAGAAAAATTTTTTTTTTTTTCATTCATATTTATCAGTTAATTATCAGTTAATTTTATCAGTCATATTTATCAGTTAATAAAATTTATCAGTTAATGGATTTTGGAAATAAAAGAAATTGCAATGATGAGTAACTGTTTCTCTTAGATCGAAATTTCTGCAAATAAATGCAAATTTGAGAAATTATTGCTTGGAAGATTTTACCTTTAACGCAGAAAAAAAAAAAAAAAAAAAAAAAACAAGGGTGTCTTATACGGTATTTCTTTACCATAAATTATTAAAATGCTAAATATATGTTTCCCATATTTTGACCAAAATGAATACAACCTAAAGAAAAAAGTATGGAAAATATGTTGAATGAAAATTCCGCATCGAAAGGGTTAAAACTCACCTTCCATCCAGGTAACAAACATTTTAGAATTAATGCCAATATTTAAGTTGATGTTTTTTATTAAGAATAATCTTTTACAACTCAATATACATGTCCGACGCGAATTTGTATTCCTCATGAAAATAATTATCAAGATAAAACGATTCCACAGCTAAATTATCTAAATAAAGCATTTCTGAAATATGTAACAAATTATGGAATTAATTTCATTAAAAAAAAATCTCACGCATATCATACTAATAAATAAGTATGTCAATAAAATCGAATTAAAAAATTACTAATTGAATATAAAAAAAAAAGGCTAAACTTTAAATTTGCACACGAAAACGCTCTATTTACTCTAATTTTCAACGTTTGTAGATACTTTCTAAAATACGTAAATGAGCTTGCAGAGCATTTTAAATTGAAGCAATTCATTTTGCTTAGACACACCGATAACAAAGACTGCGGTTTTCTATCGTTTACGACAAAAGCAAAATGAAATAACAAACATTCTTAGCAAGCTACCTGGATAATTTCTTCAACCAAATTCATAGATCACATATGAAGGGATGTAAATTTAAAAATCCCAATTCTCTTAATCTATCCTGTCACCTATAACTTAATAAATAGCAGGAAAAACTGAAATATTTTCAGGCGAAGAAGGTGTCAGCATCAGAAATCTGTCACAAAAATTCCAGTCTTCTCCGATTTATTTAGAAAAAAATTAATTTTTCTTGAGAAAAGGATAGCTGCTCACCTTAGAAGATATCGGTGGATTCTTACGCTCTATCAGAACTCCGCTCTTTTGTTTTCCATATTAATCAAAAGTTGAGGTGCGCGTTTTTCCAAAGCGGGACCTAGATCCTCCCTAGTATGGGAAAAGAAAAGCGCGGGGAATGAGGCGGGGGAGGGGGAGCTGGGAATATAGAAGAGATTTTCAGGTAAAAAGTGCTGAAAATTGTGTCACCTCAGAAATGCGGAGAGCGCCGAAGAAATGGATGTGTCGCGCAATATTCAAGATTTGCATATTTAGTTCTGGGATTCTTCTAAATTAAAGGAAAACAACGTGCAGGCGGAGGAGGGGGATTTCTGGTATTCGGGCACGATTTCTCAAAATGTCAGGTCCGTGTCCCGGATTAGGCATTTACCGGAGGAAAAGAGGGGAAACTTTTTGTCCGGCAGCCTCGCTCGAAGATGGATTTACTCATCATCAGAGAGTATGGTAGATTCCTTCGTCTGTCTGCATAACTGAAATTTTAATCTTGGCTGCGTTAATCATTTTTTGTGTCTCGGTAACAGAGATTTGCCGCAAGTACACTTATTTGGAAAAGAATTTGCCTTAACTATTCCCGCACTTGCCTTAGTTTTCATAAATGAAAGCGGGCTTCCTTAAAAGATGATGGGTTTAGGTAGGGAAAAAAAAAAAAGACTCCTCTCTAGCATATAATTACATAAACAAAATAGTATTTAGCAACAGAAATTCGGCTTTCCGAAAATTTCAAAAATGTTTAATTTTGACGAAATGTCCTAGTGATCTGATTTGAAGGAGGATGCGTGATCTTTTTTAGACAACCAAAATTAATTATCTGTGCATGGTTGGATTTGGTATTAAATTCAGCATACTTTTGTATCAACCAAACATCTACGGTCTGTCGTCTTCGATCTTAATATTTATTATACGATTCTTTTCTGAAAATTTCTTGCAAAGCAAGTTATGTACTTATTTATTTTGAGTAAAAATAATCTACACAATTACATGATATTATATCAGTATTTGTAAAATAAAAATGTTATGTCACATAACATAAAGTGTGTCATCATAGATTTTCCTCACTGCAGAAAATCATCAATAGTTAAATTAATAAAGTAGACTTGATAACATTGAACACTCACGGTAAAAGAAAAAACTTTTTTTATTAATATTTTTTAAAATTTTTTATAGCGTTTTATATAATAAGAAACGAACATTTTTCTTAGAAAAATAATGAAATATTAATAAGAAATCCAAAAAAAGTCACTTTTTTATTGCTTTCAACATTGAATTAATCATAATTTGCACCATTTAAAGAGCTATCATAGTAAAGCCCGCATATTCAACAGACATGAATCTTTAATATTTATATATATATTTTTTAATTATTTCTTGATTTTAAAAAATACATAAATGAAATATCATCACTGATAATATTTATGATAAATCGAAATAAATTGTGAATTTTAGAAGATTTGATCTGAAATTGTATTATACTTCAACGGCAAAAATAATTTTAATACAAAACATTTAATTTTCCCAATGCGAAATAATACTTATTACTTCTTAAACGAGAATGAAATTTCGAACTAAAACAACAATATACTAAAACCACAACCATCTCGTACACAAAATATTATTGCAAACATCGTTTATATTTGTACACCTTCTAAACAATATACAGACGAATAAACCGATACAACATAGTAATAAGAGTTCAGTTAGTATATTTATTAATATAAGTCTTTAATCAAAAATAATCAAATGCTGAAGAATATCCAAATTATTCACAAAATAAGGCTCGAAATTCCGAAACTCAACATTGTTTAGGAAAACATTAAGTGTTGACACGAAATTGATTAAGTAATTCTCTTGCGTCATCTTTTAAGCACAATCAAGATTGCTAATTAAAATTGATGCGCTCTTAGATACAACGATGGTAATAAAAGCATCCAAGTGCTAATTTTATTCAATGCATTAAAAGATATGCAGACCAATAAAAAACTGCCATTAGTAATAGGGAAATAATGCATATTCCCAAAAGAAGAAATATGTGACAATTTTCAGATGAATATTCAAGTTAGATTTAAAAGCATAGAAATACTTATTAAGATGGATGTAAAGAAGCTTTTTTACTGGTATTTTAGTATTATTTTTGCGGTAAAGCATATTGAAGCGTGCGATAATTCTAACATGCGATAATTAATCTACATTGAAAGAAAATTAAATAAAGAACATGCACAATTTAGGTTACATTAGCTACTTACTTTTTAACCTTTTTATATAACTTTTTTGTATTCATTTACGTCTTAATTTAACGTTTAATAGTAAATAAATCATGATATAAGTTTTTTACTAAACAAAATGCACAACCGAAATAGTTTCCAATATTGGAAGGTAAAGCTTTCTGATATTGAAGCATACAATAACTTTAAGAGGCGATGATTAATCTATATTGAGATAAAATTAAATAAAGGAAACACACAACATTAACTGCTTACTTTTTAACCTTTAAATATAATTGTTTTTAAGATACTGTCTTACGTTTAATAGTTAATTATTTGTAATGCAAATTATTTTTATTGATATTGATAACGAAAAAACTAAACGGTTAATCCTTTTCACATAAAAAATATTTAAACATAATATAAATCCAACATAAGCCTTCAATTAGTTGCGCTTTTGAGAAAATCGATTGACGTTGAAGTAGCACTTAAACAAGTATAGTGAAACAAGTAATTTAAAGTAAGCAATATGAAAGCTAAAAAAGGGAACAAAAATTGTCTATTGTTTACTTACTGAAGACAAGTTTTTTTTCTCTTAGACTAGTAAAAAAAAACTGTTTTTGGCACAACTATGCCAAAACAGTTGTGCGCTCATTCAACCTTTTATTTTTTAATGAAAAATAAGCATAAGTCTAAAAGAAATGTATTAAATATTTAAAATTTAAATATAAACAGCATGAAGTAGATACAAGCCAAGCATAATGGGATGTTTGGCTCGAGGTGGATATATGTGTATATATTGGATGATTAATAGGGGGGTATTCTGTAGTCGTTTCTAAATTCTCGTGAATTAGACCAAATTATTTAATGCAAAAGAGAATACCAGTCTAAGCCGAAATAAATTAATCCTGCCCATCAAATGGCATAATTCTGTAACAAACTTATGCTCGTTATATGTACCAAGGGCGCATTGATTGTTTGCTTCACTTCTTAAAATAAATAAATAATCTGGTGAGTGCTAGTGCTTAGTGTATGAGGAAAACAAACATTTAGATACTAGAGAAGAAATTTAATGTCACAATTATTAAAAATATAATTAATCTGTCCTAAATCGATCATTTAACAGCGAAAAACAATAGATCATTCGGCATTTTACAGTATTTGTACATTTTTAACAGCGTAATACATTACTCGAATAATAAAGGTATTAAGAGAAAAGTAGAATAGGAAAGTAAGTATACAATATAAAAAATGAGGGTAGTTGGCAAGGGGGACGGTGGGTATTTGTTCCTCTCGATATTTCTGACAAAGTGAGAAGTTTTTTGTCAGTTATTATCGATTTAAATTCATTAAAGATAAAAACAAGAGATTAATATCTTTGCAAATGTTTAGCATATTCGAGAAATTTATTTTGTTCACAGGAAAATTTAAAGAACAAGTGTAGCTGTAATTTCGTCTCTCTCAAAAATTGGACATCAGCTGATGCCCATGCAATAAAATCAACGAAATTTCGTTCGATGGTTTATGATATCTTCTAAAATTTTTCCTTTTAGCAATAAATTCCAATATATATACTAAAAACAAATAGAGTACATCACTAAAATATACATGAAATGTAGATATAATATTATTTTAACTTTATGTTTATTGGCATGTTATATATGTTTAATTTTAACTAACAAAGCCACTTTTGTAAGAAAAAGCAGAATATATCGATTGTTCACAAATTGAAAATCCTTTACAATTGAAAATAACCATTTCAGACTAAGCATTTTTCTGAAAAGTGGGGCATAGCAATGGCGGTGGGTCATTCTCAGAAGATTGGGAAGTTCCTGTGTAAAAAGGAGTCTTGAGAGGAAAGATCGCTGGTATTTGGGAGCGATATCTCAAGTGTCAAGATACCTCCAAGTATCGGGATTAAGGAAACGTTTCTAGTAGACAGAAATCGAACCAGATAGCATCTCAATCTCAGATGCTGAAGAATCTCCTTGCATTTCTGGGAAAAAGAGGAATTAGGGGAAGGCATTCTGAGCCTCAATCACCGTCACTTACCAGTCTCAAATAGATCTTCATCGATGCGATTCTAAGAGAAATACTAACAATGCAGACGCATAATGGTATATTTATTAAGGCAGCGATTTTTATTTTGTCTTACTACTTTCTTTTTTAATTATGTTGAATATGAAACTGTGCTAATTATAAATGGATTCATAATTACACAGGACTTTACAAGACGCATGCGAACTATAATCATAAAAGGTATTACTTTAGTATCATAAGCTCATGTATTATTATACAGATAACAGTCCAAACAGCATAGAGCGTGACAATTACATTTCAACCGTCTTATTTTTAGGACTATCTCTTAATGGCCATGATATCGAATATTTATGTATTTATTTATGACCGTCTTTGAACAGCCGAACCAATTTTGGGTTTACGACTACTGATGTGCAACTCCGTAACCTTGCAATTTTAAACCTTATAATCCAGAAGACAAGGGATATTGAATATTGCAAAATGTAACAGCGATTAAATGACGTGGACAGCGCCTAATCAGCCCAGAAATTTTCTATATCTATATAAGCTACAACAAAACGGCACCGAGAAAAGGAGTTCTAGACACGATAGATTCTTAGTGCAACATTCTATGCCCTTTTTATGCAACTGTCTATGCACTTCCTATACTTTCTTAGCCACCAGGATCAAACTCCCCACTTTAGCTCTACACCAGGGATTCTGACCTGCAAACATATTAGATACAGCTCAAAAATGATTAATTATAGATTACAGGAAAGAGGAAGGATTTCTACGTTGTAAGGACATGGACTAAATAAAAACGCTTCGATAACTTATCGAATCTAACTTTTTTAATGATCTGTACTTGTGTTATGATGTTTGGTGTAGTATGACAACTAATAAATGCAACTAAATGTGTAAATACTTTTGGCGAACAACAATCGTTTGATTAAAAGTTTTGTTGATATAAGTTATAGACATAGTTGATATAGTTTCTGACATGGAAGAAGTATTTGCTACTTTTTATTTAAAAGAAAAGAATTCGACGTAATTATTTAAAAAAAAGCTTAAGATATCAGTGAAAAAACACAGCTTTACAAGAACAGTTGTTTTGATTTTCCAAAAATAGAAGTTAATCAATTTTATTTTTTACAAGATTATTTATAGTAAAACTTAATCATAAATATTATTGATAATGATTGACTCATATTGATAAGTTGAAAAAGCTTCATTTGATAAGACAACACTTCTTAAACCTGGAGATTAAAAAAAATGAGATCAAAGTGATGTGTTGAAAAATTCTGTTTAAAAAAGTAGTATACACATAGCTTGATTGAAATAATCTAAAAATAAACATCAAAATTTTTTTTTTAGCTAAATGTTAGTAACTGAATCAAAAAAATAATTTTTCCATCAAATCCTGCAATTTAAAATCGTGGCACCAAATAAAATCGATTTGTACATAAGAATATTTCTAATTCAGCATTGATTTTGGAAACACAAAATGATTTTTAGAAAAAATTGCACCATAATCTACATGTTACGCAAACACTAAAATCAAAGATATCTTAAATCATAAATCATAACTCCTAAAACATTCTTATTCCAACAAATGAATTCTACAAGCTAATAATAATCTTCGAACTTCCCAGTTTTCAGAGAAGCGAAATTAAAACAACTTTTTCAATCACATCTGTCAGAGACTTTTTTTGCAAATTCAACAATTTAAAATCTTTACAAAAAGGGAAATAGATTTGTACTCGAAGAAAAAAGTTTTGGCAAAATTACCTTACCGTATAATAATGACGTTTTGGTTAAAAAAAAATTGTGGTTAATAAGACTAAAATATACAGTATTTAAACCTTTCATTTGGTATCATATGTAAACGATTTACTAGAAATTCTGGTTTTCAAAACAATAGTTCTTATTGCCACACATTTAGTAAAAAATACAAATTTTAAAAGCAAATTTATTCGATTTAATGGTTTTTATGCCATGCTCTGAGGCATGATGAAAAAAAAATACCAAATTTTACCACATTTATCAAATTTTATCACATATTATAAAACCATATTTTACTGTTAATTTTCCAAAATAATTACCAAAACGCTTCGGTAAAAAATTTCCGTGCTTTTTAGTGTTCCCATAGAGCCAGAATTAGGGTAACTTTTACCTTATTCTGGTAGCAAAGACCGTACTTTTTTTCGCAGCATACATTTAAAAAGTACATTAAAAACCTAAAAACATTTTGCTTTTTTTCATAGAAACAAAATAAACACATTCTACTGAGTAAATGTTAAGAAAAACAATGAAATTAAAGATATGTTAAATCATAGCGAATTCCTCATCCCAAAGATTTTAACGAACGAATCCGTCATGCTAGAAATAATCTTTAAACAATAAACTTCCCAGTTTTTAGTAAAGTAAAATTGAAACTAATTTTTATTTATTTTTCTGCCAAACCTATATCAAATACGTTTTCTTCAAATCCCACAATTTAATAACAAATATAATCGATTTTAACATTGGAAAATTTCATGCTTAAGATATTTAGTTTCAAAGCTTAAAATGTGTTCAAAAAATTACAACAGATTCAACAATAAATGTAAAGGCAAACAATAAAATGAAAGTTATGTTAAATCCTAATAAACGCAACACCCAAAACATTCCTTCTCTTCTAACTGAATCCCTCATGCTAAGAATAATCTTCGAAACTTTTTCAACGAAGCGAAATTGAAAATCCATTTGCATTTCAGAAAGCTAATGAAGGCATAAGAGAGACACTAAGAGGGCAGAAAAAATAGTCTCATCATCTAATATCTAATGATGCGCGAGTAAGGCATGCACTTGGAAAACGAAGCACTTGAAAACTGTTCGAATCACATGGGATAGCGGTTTTAATTTAGTTCATCTTTAGAAGCCATGGAGAATCATTTAAAAAGTAATAAACAGAAAGAAGAAAGCAAAAAAAAAAAAAAAAAGAGTGCGCAACTATAACATTCCACTTCACAAAGGGTTCTCCAAGAAGTAGATAATTGCGTTATTGAACGCTCTCTTCTTCAAATGGGCGATGAAGTAGAAAAAGTTGAGGAAAACTATGAATCCCAGAAATTGATATTCAACTGGGAAATTCACAGGGTTCTTGGTTGGAGTCTGCTATCCCCCAAGACTCATTAGATGGTTTACAGTGAGGGATCATTAATAATGAGCCTGGGCCCGACCACCAGAAATCTGACACTTTGAGGTTTGGTAATTTTTCACAGCCGGCAAAGAACGTTGCGTCCCAGCCCATCAAAAAGAGATCGCAATTAATACGTATTAAAATCTTGAGAGGAAAGCCTAAAAGCCGCCCGTGCTTTCAGAACTTGTTTCAAGGAGCGGTTAAGTTATTAGCCAGTTCCACCAGCAAATTCGTGGTATGGTGTAGGCGGGAGCCCTTAAAACTCCCAAGGAAAAAAAATTAAGTTAATGAGAATTAAATAAATTATAACCATTTAACATGAGCAATAATAACTTATATGTTACATTAACAACAGTAGGCTTGCAAGAAAAAAAGTACCGTGTATAATTACATCAAGGAAAATGAGACTCAAGTTAGAACACCTACATGTAAATAACGGCATTCATTTTTAAAATCAAACATCAAGTAAAAATGAAATGTTGTGATAACGAATTTCAGAACTGATGCAATTAGAAACACTTCATTGAATCTTTTTCTTTCCAATAGTAGGAAACTCAAGATACAAATACAAAAGTGTATCTTGAACTTTGTGGTGAAGTATTTTAGTGTTTTTACAATTAGAAGCTTTCCAATAAAACTTTTTGTTCCGAATAGGAAAAAGTTCAAGATAGAGTTATAATTTTATTATACCACCTTGTTGGTGGTTTTTTTCATAGTCGTTCGGTCCAAGATGTTACATGTCAGATAACTGTTCTTTTTTGAGCAATCAGACTCTTTTAGTACTGTTTTCAGCCTTTGTATGGCACTGATAGTCTCATGCAAACCAGGATCATTTGTTCCAACATTTTAACAGATCAAATTTTTAATAAATTTTACTTTTTCTAAAATAAACCATTAAGTCTTTTTGCTGCGTAAATCATATTTGTGTCGGTGATAATAAAAACAATAAACAAAAAATAAAACGGAAAAAAAATTAATCCTTTCTTTAATGGAATAAAACGAAGTAAAAATAATTTTCTAACCGTTGACCTTTTTTCATTTTTTAAGAAGAAATTGTCCAACAACATAGTAATGGTATTTACATATGAACTATGTTTGTAACCTCTGTTGAAATTCAAAGATTTTGCAATTGTTCATTTCGAAACGAACCAATATATATTTTTTATAATTGCATTAGTATATTTTCATTATTGTATTAGTATATTTTTTTATTATTGTGTCATTGTTTTATTATAGTATATTTTTTTATTTTGTATAAGTCTTTTTTTATTCAACTGCTTATAGTTGTTTGATGTAAAAATCATTTTTGCTGTATTTGTCATAATTGTAAGCGTTTAAAAACATTGGAATTAATATTAATCCTTTTTTTATTTTACATTAATTTTACTTAATTAATTTTTACTTTTTTTATTTTCTATTAATTTTATAAAAAGTTAGTTTCTATAACTCAAAAAAAAAAAAAAAAAAAAAAAAAAAAAAAATTAAAAAAAACAACAATTGTTAAGATAATAAGAAGTTTCGTGAACATTTTTAGAATTGTAAGTTTAAAAGAAATTATCTTATTTCAAATACTAAAAGGTATTTCGTAAATCTTATAGTAATGATATTTTCTTAACATTAAGCACTATTGTTTCAATTACGTATGATATTTTCATTTAAATATTTAATGAATCCAAGTCCCCACAAACGAAACAAGGGTGAAATTAAATATTTTCATTAATAAGAAGAAAGCAAATAGACGATTTTTAAGTCATAATAAGAACGTAACGATAAAACAACTTGAATGAAATTTTACTAACATAGCAGTTACCAGATCCCAAGCTTTCCATTACTTTTAACGAACAGCATTTCATAAGTCAACATTTAATCACACAAACATCGTTTCTAAGGTTATGCAACCTTTTTTTTAAAGTTTTCTCCGGCAAATATCATTATATATATATTGATATTTTTTTTCTCAAGTTTTTAAACCGGATTTGATGGGTAAACGAAAATGTGACGTTTCTTCCTTTAACAAATACTGTTTATTTATTGGCTGATAAATATCTGAGGAAAAGGGGGAAGGAAATGGTCCTTAAAAGCGAAAATTTTTCCTATTTGAGAGGAAAACTTGATAGAAAATCCCAAAATCAAATTCGAAATCTATCTTCCCTTAATGAACGTCATTCCTTTTAACACGCCAGAAACTGAACATTAATTACACGTTGAAAGTCCTAATGACGATGAAAAAAATTCGTTAACAGCAATTAACTCACTTATTAATTACGTTATGATGAGAAATAAGCTTTCGTTAATCTGCCCCGAAAGCCTCCCAAAAGTAATAAAATTAGCCTAAGTATAACCAAAAGTTAATAGGATTTTTTTCGCACTCTTTTCTGCTGTCATATGCTGGTTGTGGAATCCGGTCCGGTGCTTAGGCCCAGCTGATTATAAGAAGTGGCTCAGAGACTGGAATAAGTGAGGCAACAAGAAAAAAAATCACAGAAATGACTTTTTATTTGATTCTTTAGCATCAAACAGCACGAACAACAAGGAGAATGCTTGTTCTAAGAGTTGCATAATGCTTTTAAACTAAATTTCTTTAGAAGAAATGCATTTACAAGTACTTTAGGCAATAATAGAATTATCATCATTTTTATGAGATTGTAGTAAACCCATGAGCATGAAAAGAATAGAATAACGAAATAAAAGAACTAAAATATTATATTTATAGCTATAGTATTGTAACATAATTTACGCTTATAAATTTACTCATCTAATACTTCAGCTCATCTTGTTGAAAAATGACAAAATAAGCAAGCCCATTTGAAGCATTGTATTTCCGAATCTGTATTTCTGAGCCTAACTCAGAAGACGAGAGAGTTTTAATCAACATAACTTCCTACAATTAACCCAATAGAAATAGGAATTTTTAGTAGGTAACGTCTACGTTAAATTTTTTTTTTTTTTTAAATTTATGACTCATTTAATATTAAGGTAAATATTTGAAATCTTAGGTTTCGATTGGTGAAAAAATTATTCATCGACGATAATTACATAAGGAGTCAAGAATATTATTTATACAGATCTTTACTTAATTGCATTTTCTGACGTTTTGATTTTTAATCCTTTTTAGGTTGTAATTATTAAAACATAACGACAAAGCAACAAAGCCTTTTTTCATACATTGTCATACCCAGAAATGTTGCTTTTGAATTTATTATACATTAAAAGAAAAATATCTTATTTAGATAAAAAAAATGAATTATCTTTATTAAAAAAATTAAGATTCTAATTTCAATGAATAAGTAATAGAAAAAAAAAAAAATTAAAGAGTACGAGAGTAGTTAATATACAATTTTCTTCCAATTACATATTAAGTATAGTTAAAATTAATTACACTTTCAATTAAGAACAATTTTCTGATTTAAAAGAAGTAACTAAAAGAACGCGTTTAGCAGCGTAAAGAAATTAAAAGATTTTTCCTTATTTTAAATAATGGTAACAAATTTTGTCATATTTACAAAATACAAAAAATAAAAAAGAAAAAAAAAAAAAGATTATTAAATTCGTTTAAACTAATATATTTTTAATAGCCCTGATTTAACTGTTTTATAAATCATCTATCTTACTTATACCCAGAAAAGTTAATAATGAAAAAAACGCTGCACATTTTTTAAAATTAAATCATAGACACAAATGCGCACCTGTTGGTAGTTAAGTTTGAGTAAAATAATTCGCTCTTTTAGAACATTATGTATTTTATTACAAGATTTTTTTCTCCTTTCTAAGGGTCATGCTACTTATGGGTTGGAAAAACGAAAGTCAATACTTTCATTTTTTTTTTCTTTCGTTTCTACGCCATTGCTCAATTGTGGTGTAAAAACAGAAGGTAAAAAGTAGGAGGATAGTAGAAGAGGTTCATCAATTACGGCGCGCGACCTGTCCAGAGGGGCCACAAATCAAGCAGGGCCCTCAATCACATTGTCTGGCCCTGATACTACCCCCTCTCTCGGGCGTGCCCTAGGTTAGTTGAGGGGTGGTTGTTAATTAATGATCATGCTCGCAAAGTTTAGGGAAACATAGCTTTATCTAACTGGCCGCTTAGGTCTAATGTGCCAAGAATAATAATTCCCAGCAATGGAGATAACGTCAACGGCGTGCCAAGAATCAAGAGGTAGGAGTTGCTTACTTGCCGATTTTGAACCAGATTTTATTTCATTATTTTTTTCCCTTAACCTCTTTAATCATTTTCTCACTCACCTTTGGTCTTACGCACACTTTCTATTAGGATTTATTGCCCACCTACTAACACCATACCCGCCATTGGTGTCATTTAAGTCATAAAATATTTACGTTAAACGCTATGCAATAAGGCAGATATTAAAGAAAAGACATATGAACACAGAAAAGTATCAGTGACACTAAAAAGTGTTACATTTATTTGAAATATTTTTGTATAAGAGAGAGAAAATGTTATACCTATGGGTACAAATAAATTTAGGGTCGCAACTGGCCACAAGGCGACTAAAACTAACAAATGGCGATTAGAAAATAGTCTGCCTGACAATACCGGATCGCCTCTTTTTTTCGTCGAAGAAGCACCCTGCCCCTATAACTTTTTTCATTTATTATTATTATTAAATGTGGATTAATTTATGAATATTTATGAACATAATCTAGAATAACGTTTTTCAAGTCTGTTTCTTAAATTTAGTTCGTAATTTAGAAATGATTAAAAATTCGCATTTTAGAAATGGACCTTGAAATGTTAACTATGTTTTGAGAAATGCTTTAAAAGAAGTGATTTACATTTATTATTTTCAAAAATTTTTGTAATCGTTTAAATTTTTTTAATTTTTGAAAACGTGGCAACAAAGTTTTAAAAAGATATACCTGTTAAAAATGCTGCAACTGGCCACTGGTTGCCAGCAAAAAAAATTTCACAATTTCGCCCAATACCTATGGGAAAATTTGGTTTGTATACAGAGAGGAGGAAGATGCAGAATCTTTAAAAATTGACATGGGTTTAATTAAAATCAACCCTGATCAAGGTTCATAGTGGAAAAATAAATAGGTAAATGCTTATTTAATTAGAGTGATTCAGATATTTAAATGTATATATTGAATTTTTCGTTTTGTAATATGTTCTGGTAAAAAGTACCGATACCCTGAGTACCAGTACTTTTTATCATAATTTGATCCGGAATATTTTGCATGTTTCCGCACAGGTAGAACCACAATATCGTGTAATAAAATTTAAGAAGAGCTAATTAACATGATAATATGGTTCAACTTGGCATACTTAAAATATCGATGCTCAACGGGATCTAAATTTTTTTAATTAACACGGGTCAACAACAAAAGCAAAACAGGTAAGCAATTAAACAGAAATAAATTAAATTACGTGAACAGATTAAGAAAAGAAATCAAAAAATTTATGAAAAAAAAAATCAGAAACACAACACATCCTGTTATTTGTAAATACTCATCTTAGTAAATAATCATCGTTAGTAAATAATTAAAGAGAAGCATGCACTTAGAAATTAATTTCATGAAAAATGATAATCAAAACTCATTAATGAAGAAAACCTTCACTATGACAGTTAAAACAGCTCCCCAGGTCAAAGTTTGAGCTAAACATATTGTAAATCATTTTAATTTATCACTCATAGCAATCAAACGAAAATCTTTAAGTATCTCATAATCGCGTCCTTCCAAAGAAGAACTTGTTTACCTGATTCAAAAATGAAACACTTATATAACGTTAGAAAAGTTCAACCACGAGGATACGAAGTAGGACACGGAGAACCCACTCATACTAATTTTATATTACTTAACCAACGGCAAAATATTTCGATTAATCGAAATATTGGTTATTTCGTATGCGAGACCATTAACGATGAAGGACGTCAAATTTAGATTTCGTTAAACTTATTTCATTATTATGATAATATTTTTATGAGTTTCACAATAACAAATCTCAGCAATTCAGATTCAACATAATTAAACTTGATAGGCTATTTTGGCAACTATATATATATATATCTGGGGAGGATTTGCCGATATAAATATATTTGCACAGATGAACCCCTATTGCAGCAACTCGTAATAAATTTTAAAAAAGCAAACATCTTGAATAACTTTTAATCTAATGATCAGATTTTTATTGGCTAGACCTCAATCTTAATCAAGCTCCATCTTAATTAATCAATGGTCTAATATTAAATATAGTAATTAATTTGTGTAGGCGATGTTTAAGTTATGAAATTCGACATAAAAACATACTTAATCTCAGAATAAGCATCCTTTTTTCGGATTATACCATGGTCATGAAATAATTCTGAACCAGAGTCGGAAGAACAGCTTCAAAGTATAATTTAAAGTAGATTAAGTGACTATAATATAGTTTTTTAGGCATTTTTGTCTTAGAAATTTTGAAATGTGAACCACAATGGCGATCAAATTTTCTGCGACATTAATGCTGTGCAAAAGTGAATCAAACCATCGTACTTATTGAACTGGATGATACGTTAGAATAGTTCAACATAACATAGTTCAGTTTCCCACCTAATCAAGTTTATTAAGGCCCTAACATTTGAACTCTTCAGTAATTCCAACGATGAACGATCTGATCACCAAATGATGGAACTAATTTCAAGGGCATAGTCACACAGGCATTAAAAGGGTGATCAGAGCATACATACTCCCAATATACCGTACAAACTGAATTAAAAAATATTGGCTATAAGAGAAACCTAAGCTCTTATTGATTGGATCTTGACTTCAGAACTGCAAAAAAATAAATAAATAAATAAATAAATAAATAAATAAATAAAAAATAATAAAAAAAACCACCAGATATACAATTTTCCTTATCCAATACCATTCATAAAAGTTTTTCATTTATTAACCTTGATTTCGGGGAAAAATTTCACATCATAAAAATTCAAAAACTCCATAATGATCTTACAGCAATATCATATTTTTTGAAATATTTGGAAATCTTTAATTATTTAATTTTTTTACTCTTACTGTCAATTTAATGTTGTTACCTATTAACTGTATTTTTTCCCCTTTAATGTGACGTAACCTCTGTTCAATTATATTATCTCTGCTTTATTGTCCCGGTCATTTGTCCTATTGATGAAGGTGTACCAATGTGACACCGAAACGCGTATAGAATAGTAAAAATCTAATAAAAATTTTGTATTTATGATTTTCAAGCATTTTTTTTTATCAAATTCAAATTCTTGACAAAAAGGTTATTTTATGCAATAAAGGTTTAACACACATAGAAAATAATTCTTACACGTTTATTTAAAAAAAAGAATGATAACCGCTTAAAACAGGATAATCATTTTCAGAACCTGTTGTCATATGTCAAAATTGAATTCTTAAAACATATATAAGCTCTTCTTCCGATAATAATTCATGTGTCATGTTTTTGAAATCACATCATTCTTCATCGGTTCATTCTTAAGTTGAACTGAAGGCTTACAACTGGACATCAATGTTATTTTTTGAAAAATCATTTCGAATTCTAAACAAGTTTTATTTCTTAACATAAGAAAGATAAGAGTCAGTGTCTTCGGAATATTTTTTATCAGTTGAAGCATCAAGGTGCAGACATTAAAATATTCTAGAACGTATTTCCTTCCAATTCCGTATTTTGAACAATTGTAGCCGTACATCAACATTGACTTAGCAATGAAGACGGATTATCCCGTATAAATATTTTAGGCCTAAAAATTATATGTTGAACGCCAGAAGAAATACTTTCCTATTTATATTTCTCAAAAATGGCCTATAAGTGTTTATAATTCAATATCGCGATTAGATTTTTGTTTTAAATAAAATTATTAAAGCCTTTTCCGTAATAACTCTTCTTGCACTTCACACTTATTCTACGTTCGCATTTCTTTTGTGCATGGCTTTTGTACACAAATTTGATTATGTCATCCTATAATAGCTTCCTCAATCAAACAGTTATTCTACATTAGTCATTATTTTATTCTTTTGCACTAATTTGAGTAAATGATACCATTATTGTACCACAAAAACTATTTATGTTAACTTAGCTCAATATGTCAGCACTTCAAAATGCTAAGTTTCACAATGCTGTTTATGTGAAGAGAGTGATTCGATGAAAATAAATCAAAAGTTATTCAGGCTGTTTCATACGTTTCCCCGATTATAAATAGTTAAAAAATTTGAAATTTGTAGAACCCGTTAACATTTGCTTCAATCCGAATATGGTGCAATGTTAAACCACATTATTGCGCTTCTTAAACGTAACTGCATGATATTATGGTTCAACTTAAACAGAGACATGGGCTAATTTAAGACCTTATTGAGATTATAGCAAATTGGCATCATATTATGGTTCAAGACAGATCTTATTTTTTTTAAAAAGAACAGTATCTAATGAGCAGTAACTACACAAAATAAAAGCTATTAAAATTTATGCCAGGTAAAAAAAAAAAATCTCTTTTAAAAATCATGAAAGTATTAAGAAATATCTACAAACATTTTTTCATGATGTAAAATTCTGAAGTGAGGACAGTATCATACCGATAGAATGCTTATCCTAAAAGAAAAATCTATACTTCAAATAAAGCAGTTACTTTCCGATAAAGTTAAAGCTTCAAAAAATTAACTGGAGTACATAATTATTTACCACACCTACGGGTATATATCTCAGTGTTTTTTAGACATCATCGCATCACATTATATTTTTTTTCCTTTTCAATAACAAACAAAATAATACTAAAAAAAGCGCTTAAAAAACGATTCTACACATCAGTAGGCGCTTAGGGGACGGAGATGAGTTTTTATTGATTTCTTTACTTTATTTTTTTCTTTACCACCGTAAGCAGCTTATCTTCTCATAGTTACGACAAAGAAGCAACTAAATTCTATTATGCACATATCAAGCTAAAGAGTTGCACTCTTAGATACATTTATCTTTGCTATGAACATTCCACTGCTTTTAATAGAGGATAAAAGGTGTGTGAAAAAAGTGGATTAAAAAGGGTAGGGGATGAAAAAAAATCGAGAGGAAGTTAAAAAGGGTGGCGGGTCAGGAAAAAAAAAATCAGGATGTGACTATACAATAACAAAAAATGTTTCTACAGTGACGCAACAATTTTAAAATATTTTTAAATAAATTAATAATACATTCAAAAGAAGACAATGCTTAAAAGAATAAAAATATTTATCTGGAATTTTGTTGCTAACTTTGAAAAATAATTAGGAAATGCCATTGTTTTATGTAATAATGTTATAGTAAATACATCGATATTGTTATATTGATAAGTGAATTTAGAAGATTACTTACTTTACGCAATCAACAATTTTTAATTTAGATAACAAAAAAAAAATGATAGCACTTAAAATGCAGACGGATAGTTCAACTAATTTGAAATATTTAGATGATTAATTATAATTTGGATAAAAATTTGAATGAAATTGAAGAGTTGCAGTTATTTGCAATTTCTGCTGAAATCCTATGATAAATTTTGACAATACCACTTTTTAAAAGAATTTAGATATTTGGTTTCATTGAATTCAAAATTTGATTTGATGAAGAAAAAAAACGATAAAACAAATTTTTTAATTTAATTCTTTTACTTCCCACATAGTTTTCTTTTTTATTTTTTTATTTTTATTTTTAAGAAAATTAAATTTGAAAGAAAAATGTACACTAGGTTTTGTATGTACACTGTATGTGCTCTAGGAAATGTACACTGTTTTGACTCATTATTTTGTTAAAATTATAGAAAGTGAAGCTACCCTAGATTATTTTATAAGTAAAAAAAAAACACATTTCGAAGTTTCGTTATAAAATTTTTGGAAATAACCTATTTGTATGCAATATTTGTACACAAATAGTACTATTCCGAACAATAATAGAGCCTTCTCTGCCCCCCCCCCCAAAAAAAAAACAAAGAGACATTTAGTCTTTTTTTTTTAATACTTTGATGGTTTAAATACATAACTTCATAACATAATGAAACTTGCAATTAGAATGATAATTGAAAACTATTCAGATTTACTTTTTCTCGATTCGAATGCTCTAGGTAATTTTTGTAACAGAAATTATAACCAATGAACCACAATTTAAATAAAAAATTAATGCACTAACTTTATTTGTTATTTTAAAATTGAAAAATAACTTAAACATGCTCTTAAACAGAAAAAAATTTTCTATTGAGGAAAAAAAAAAAAAAAACACAAACTAAGGGATATAATAAACCTCATAAAAATGACGAAAATCACATAATCATAACAATTCAGATCATCATCAATTTCAATGTGTTGGTAATTTTTTAATGAACCAATATGACACTGAACTACAATTTACATTGGAAATTAATATACTCATTCGATTTATTATTTTTTGAATTAGCTGATTACACAAATATGCTTTAAGACAGAAACTTTTTCTTGGCGAAAAACGTTACCAAATCACATTTATCTCCTCTCATAAAAAATTATAAAAATCACATGCTCATTAACTTTCAGATCGTCATCGATTTTTAAGGTCATTAATTTTTTAAAGAACCAACTAGACGCCAAACTACAATTTAAATTTAGAATTGGTGCACTTATTCAATTTGATAATTTTAAATTAACTGATTATACAAATAAAAATGCCTTAAAACAGGAAAATATTTTACAGGAAGAAAAACGATGCAAACTCAAGGATATTTTCAATAACAAAAAAGACCAAAAAGTGCCCATTCACTTTTAGATCATCAATTTCAATGTTTAAACTAATTTATTACACAAATAAATATGCTTTGAAACAGCACACAAAATTTTACAGGGGGGAGGGACAATACAAAATCAGGGATGTCTCCTTTTATAAAAATGATGAAAATCACGTTTTTACAAAATTTTAGATCACCATCGATTTCAATGATTAAATTAAATTGTTAAACCAATATATATGCTTTAAAACAGAAAGAAAATTTACAGTGGGAAAAAAAATGATACAAAATCGGAGATATCTTCCCTCACAAAAACGACGAAAATCACGTGCTCACAAACTTTAAGATTATCATCGCTTTTCAGAAGATGATGACCCGATTTCAGTGATGACGTCTGTTGTGGTACCCTTATTCTCATTTGCTTTAGCACTTTTACAAAAGAAAATACCCTTTACTCCTCTCCCCCTATACTTCCTCCCACAGCAGGTCCCTGAAAATATCCTCGTCCCTGAAGTTTCCAAACTCTCTTCAGTACTTTCGGATCACGTAAAATTGATTTTTCTTATTTATTATATAGCACTATATCTATATTTCACTATTCTTTAGGCAGTTTCTTTTAAATAAAAATTGAAGAGTTTGAGTGAAGTTTGGGAGATTTTTTTCTCTTTGTTGTTCTTTTGGTGTTGATGTTTTGTTCAACTAAAAGAAAAAGTCAAGTACGTGCGAAGATGTAACCTTGTAGCAATAATTCAACTGATTCATTTTTTAGAAGAAAAGTTTTTGAAAGAAATACATAAGTATATAATGCATTCCTTTGGTAATTCCATAAGAGCACTCGTAGGACTTCGGCAAGAACAACGAGTAAAAAGGGAATAAAACTGATGAAAAGTAAGTTTTTTTCATCAAAACATTTACTACAAGATTATTCTTTTTATTATAAATTTACAACTGAAAAATTACGAATTAAATTTTTTTGTTTTCAACAAAATAATTATTACTGGTATCTTGTGATCGTAGTTTAATTAGTACTAACATCATACTATTTTATACAATATTGCAAATGTGTTGGAAATGAAAAATTGAATTTTATACACTGTTGAATCATTCAAATTAGCTGCAACTTTAATATGGTGCTTAATTAAAACATTTTATTGTTACTTGGTGACACGGTATTGCGTTCAACATATACGAAAACATGGTTAAATTTAACACCGTATTAAAGTATTAAATTGGTGATTTTTTTTAAAAAAAAGAAATCAATCTAAAACTTTAAAGAGGTGTTAAATAACAAAAATAATTATTACTGATATCTTCTGATCATAATCAAATAAGTATTTAGGCCATACTATTTTATAAACTGTTTTGAAGCTCATTAAACCATTATATATTTCAAATTAGCTACTACTTAATACGGGGCTAAATTAAACCACATTATACTCAATGAAACGATACTAAGATCAATTTGAATCACAACATGTTTCAAATTGACGCCTAATTAAAATGGCAAGTTTGCACAATATTATGATACTTCTAAGGTAAATGCAAATACTGCCACAAAAATATTAAAATTAAACACTTAAATGTTTTTACGGACCCAATTCTCTCTGTTTTAATTTCAAGTATTGTAATTTAAATAATTATTATATTTTTTTTTTATAGTATTTAATAGTCCGCAGATTTAAAACTTTACATTTTAGTCTGAGATTTATACGAATTTTTTATTTCTTGGCAAAAAAACAGATTTTCTGCCGTTAACATTCTCAATGAAATTGATACGTTGAACTATATGCAGGTAACTTGAGCCATAGAAAGTGCTGTAGCTTTAATAACATAGTAAGATTGCAGCAAACCTTAATAACATTAGAGTTCAACTAGCTCCAAAATTTTTAAGCAAATTTTGCAAGAACCAATTACCAAATTACCTATTTGACACAAGATTCCGACTAGTCTTAAAATGCTTAAAAAAATGATGACGAATGAAACGAACGTCAATATTTAAATTCATTTGTGACAACTAATAGATATTATTTTTTAAAGGAAACACATCTGTGTGAGAATACAAAACTGTCAGTTCCCTGAAACAAGAAAATTCCTGTTGAAAATTAGTAAAACCAACACGGAGAGAAAATTCTGGTAAAACTCTGTTTGGTAATATAACATTTCTGGTTTTTTTTAAAAAAAAAAAAAAAAAAAAAAAAAAAAAATAATAATAATAATAATAAAAAAAAAACATAATTCTGGTTAATAAAATAAAATAAAAAAACAGTATTTAAGCCAGCTATTCATTTGGTAATTTTTCAATTCATATGGCAATTCTGGTTTTCAAAATTACAGTCCTTCTTTCCACACATTTAAGTAAAAAATACAAAACTGAAAAGTAAATCATACTGAATAAACTTTATTTAGGCTATGTTCTAAGGTATCATGATAAAATTACCAAATTTGAACACATTTACCAAATTTTATAACATATTAAAAAAAAAGCATATTTTAATTTTAACTTTATCAAATTATTACCAAACAACTTCGATAAAAAAATTTACCAAGCTCTTTGGTGTTCTCATAGAGCCAGAAACACGTTAAATTTTTACATACTCAGGTAGTTCTGATCATATTTTTTTTACTCAGTAAGGGAAAACTTCGTTGGAAAAGTCTTTCATTTTTTAATGGTACGTTTCTTGATAAAATATTAAAAAACATTGAAATGCCAAAATATAATAAAGGAAATTCTAATGACTACAACAAATTCTCATTTTTCGCAGAGATTTTCTTCCAATTGTTCGATTTAAATTTCTAAACAAAAGAGAATTCAATAAAAAAAAAAAAAAATGACAGCTGTACGCCAATGCGAGAATTATATCAAACAAAAACGACACCCTTTTGAAACTGTTTATTAATATTATTGGTGTTTGTGTATAGCGACTATTAACCTTGAGATTCTCGGTTGATGGCCTTGCTTCACATTTCCTGCACAATACTAATGTTGCCCTTGGCAAATAAATTTCAGGAAATTCTGGTCGATAATCTACTTAAAAAGAAAAATTAAGTAATTTATTAAATATTAAACACGATTTTAGAGTAAAAATCTATTGAACAATAGTTATTATCGATGTTTATTATCGATATCGATACCAAATTATATATATATATATATAATTTGGTCTTGGTTATTATCGATACCAAAACTCACTCGTAGTAAAGTTGTAATAAACAATAAGTTAATTAAACCATTCGCATCATTAGGGAAATCTTTTTTTTTTTTTTTTGTGGTGAAAAACGCGTCAAAACGTTACCAAAAATAAAATTTAGTTCATTTTTCTTGAGGTACAAAAAATATATGTATGCATTTCCTGGTTTATAATCACTAGAAACTATTGCTTAGTCTTTGAAATTTAGGGAAAAAATCGAAACTATTCTACAAAGAATCAATAAAATTATTGTAATGTGAACAATTAAGAATGACAAAAAATAAATAATAAATAATATCAGACCAATAACCCGGAAATTCCTCGCATAATTTACAAGAAAAATAAATTTACCCAAGAATTTTCTAGTGTTCTTAGCAATGTTCAATGATGTGAACATATCTTAATAGTTATCAAAAAAAAAAAATATGTGGCTTATTTAATAAGACTTCTACGTCAATTTGCCTATTTAATTAATTCCATGTATTTCTAGCTGAAATTCCTCGGAGATATACAAGCATAATAACAGTTAAATTGAAAGCGATTTTATTTTCGATATCAACCTTCATAACTCAAAATGCGAAAAAATGAAACCTAGGAATTGCAGTTATCTTATTGTAATGTTTTTAAGTATTTTGAATAGCAATTAAAAACCTAAGAAACTATCAATTTAATTAGAGTTTAAATCATAATTTGCCAAGATTTTTATTTACACCAATAAGTTAAGCATACTTCTTTTGAAAACGATAATTCTGCCAAAAGAGTCTGCATGGATATTAATTTACTGTGAATTCTTGCTATTATTACTGTATAATTAAAAAAAAATCATTAACAAAAAACACTCTGCATAAAGTTTGAGACAAAATTTCATTTTTCAAATCATTTTCTTCGATCCCATAGCAACAATTCCGAAAGCAAACATAACTTGACTTCCTTAAAACATCATCCCTTTTTTTTTATAATGAGGTTTTCCCGCCTAATTTGCCAGTTGAATCCATCTATTTCTTTCTAACTTGAAGAATCAACCCCAAAAGAAACACATACACTTTTATTGTAATATTTCAAATAATGAAATATTTCAAAACTTAAAAGTTTAATAACCAAGTTCTGTTCTTGTCCCAAACTTCTTAATTCCAAATGCGATAGAACGAATTCTCGGAATTCTCTTCAGCTAAATGCAGAATTTTTAATTACTAGCGTCGTTACGGCAAAGCGCTAATATAGGCAGCCTAAGGGGGTGACGGAGAAAAAGGAGTAAAAAGGGAATGGGGGAGTACATGGCTGGTGATTGCATGCATTAAAGTTGGAACCTAAAATAAGAGAGTCTTAGAATAAGAAGAAAAATTGGGGGAAAGGAAAAATACAGGATTAGACGGGGAATGTGCAAGAAAAGCCTCTGCCACTCAAGCCAACGTTTTCTTCCATCATCAAGTGATCGAGTTTTCCGGCTTCAATGACTTTAGAAGCTTCAAATCATTGATGAGCATATATGATCCATAATATTTGTTGCTTTCTGCAGATTGAAGAGTAAAAAGGAAAAGAAAAAAAAATTCCAGCAGGGGGCTGTTAATCAGGAAAAGAGGGGAATCAAATTTTCCCGATTTTCATTCTCGCCTTCAAAACCCCTGATTTCATTGAAGTGGGAGTTTATTCATTAAGAGTGAGTGCGGTGAAAGCGCACACTTGTCGACGCGAAGAGATGGCGTGTTTGAAAATATATTTGCTGAAAAGTTATTAAACAAACATTTCTTTTGACGTTTGTCATTTTTAATTTCTCTAAGTTGAGCTTCTTTACTAGGGATTCTGGTAAAATACAATAGTATCAAAAGTAATACTGTTTTTTTTTTTCCTGTAACACAAAACTTTTCTATGAAATATTAACCAGTAGTATACCTTGAATGCTATTAATTTCGTTAACTAGTTTTCTCACATTAACTGCTAAATTAATTTCATTTTACTGATTAATCAATATTTCATTTGCCAAACTTTCTTTAAAAATCAATTATAATTATAAATTAAAATGAATTCAAAAGCCTAAATATTATTTTTTACTGACCAGTTAAAACACTTTTTTATAAACTTTCCCATCAACGAAACTCTCTCAAAAGATATTGACAAGTAATATGAATTAGAAGTTATTAGTTGTTTTCAGCTTATTTAATTCCAATTAACTAATTCATTACCATTTCATTTTCAATTTTAGTCATAAGTCTTTTAGAGATCAATTGCATACCTGCCAGCTTTTACTCATTTGACGTAAAATTTTATTTTTATATTTAAAGTGGTAGTAAATATATACTATATTTTCGTTTATAAACCTAATTTTTAAATGATTTTATCACCACTATTCCTAAAAAAATTAAGCATATATATTAATATGCGTTACTATCATGATTGCCAGCTGATGTTTTTTCAAATAAAGCGCAATTTTTGCTTACAATTGAAATTTTAATTCCATTTTACTACCACTAGGAAAAATCATAATGGAAGGGATTAAGAGTTGGCAGGTCTGCAATTGCAAACGTGAATTAAAAGTAAATTCATATGTTTAAATATTGCATTATATTTAGCGGTTAAGGTACTTTTCTGAACTGTCTTAAAATATATTGACAAGTACTATGAATTGGAAGTTATTAGTTTCGTAAATGAGTTATCCCCCCCCCCCCTTCACAGCTAACATTTTTTGTTTTGTATCTGATCCATCAACAATTCATCTACCATATCTTTTAACATTAATTACAATTTTAACCAGAAGTCTTTCAGAGGTCCAGAAAAAAGTGAGTAACAATAGATTTAATGCCCTGGTTATTTTTTTCTTCTTTTTCTACCATGGCGGATTTATTTAATTCGAAAGAAACAAAATTAGATACACTAGCGTTCAAAAGTCTTCAAAGAGTATATTATTATTTTAATTTGTTTACAAAAAAAAAAAAAAAAAAAAAAAAAAAAAACTTAATGAAAATTATTCTTATTTCAAAACAATATTACGCTTTCAATATAGCGCAGTTGTTATAAGTATTTTTTTTAAAATTATTATATCCTTTTAAAGTTATATGTATAAAAAAGCCGTAGGCTGTAAGAAGTTATAAAAAAATATACTAGTTAGAGATTTTTGCACGCCTCTACTCATCGAAGTTCTGTTATATGTCCAAATTCTTACATAACAATAAAAAATTATTAAAAAGTTTAAAATAATAATACGAAAGGCCAAAAAATAATTTTTAATATTTAGTTGTTTTAATAAGAATATGTTCATTTAATGAGAGTTAAGTTCATTAGTTGTTTTAATAAGAATATGATAGAGTTACAAATAAGGTCTTCAAACCCAATTGAAGTTATCAAGCCTTCAAAATGACGGCTTTATCAAAAGATGCTTTAAAAGCATCCTATGAGATGAGTTCTATCTATAATAGAGTTTATCGAGAATTTAAGGCGGTTGAACTGATACATGGCCGATGACCTTTGACTTCGTTAAAGCTTTTTATCTTCCCAGTTGACATCCCTTATTCACTTCTTATAAAGATGAAATTTCAGAAAGCAAATAATACCGTCTCTTCAATGTGTCATAAATTTACGATCAAGTCTTAGAATTCATAGTTTTGTAAGAAAAGCTAAATCCGGATATTAGTAGTATAATTAATTTAATTGTATTGTCGCATATTTTTCAGATTTAAAATGCGCTGAAAAAAATCAGTTTAGCCATTGAACCACAATTCGGTGCAACTTTGCTAATAAGATGAACTTAATTCTGTTATCGTACAACAGAATTAAGATATTTTGTAATCAATTTTGAGAATTACTATAATATGGTTTCACTAAGTACCAGACTAAGGTTGCGGTAAATTTGAACGATTTCATGGTTCAACACGCTCTAACAATGTCACTATATTTTAGAGAGAACGAACACAAATGGATTAAAGAAAAGAAAACCATTTACAAATTGCATTGGATTTGATGAAAAGTTTATAATTTATAATTTATAACCGTCGTTGAACAGCCGACCCAACTTAATGGGTTTACGGCTACTAATGTTCAACTCCGTAGCCTTGTAATTTTGAACCCAATCCAGAAGACAAGGGAACTCCTGGATCGAGTATTGGGGGAAATTTGCCTTCGTGGAGGACTTTTTGATGGAGCTAACCCGCATTTGCGTTACATGGAGAGGAAGACCACGAGAACCTCCCACGGTTAGCCTGACGGCAAGGGGACTCTAACCCATGATCCGTCTACCACTGAGGATATTTCACGTCAGCACTGTGGTCAGTGCAAGCCGGATGCGGAATTCGTATCGACTGGGATTCGAACCCGGTTCGCCTCATTGGAAGGCGAACGCTCTATCCCCTGAGCCATCGCGGCTCTGATGAAAAGTTTGATAAAAGTGGCTATATTGCGATTAACTTAATTAATAGTAAGTTCTCGAAGTAACTTAATAAATTAGTGTTGCAAACTATGTCTGGCATAGTTAATGGAAAAAAGGAAACATCATTTGAGTACTTCGGGGTAGAGGATTCCGAATTTACTTATTGCGTTATAGACCAATTGAGTGGTTTTCAGTTTTACTAAAAAAATTAATTTAGTTACATACATTGTACGGTAATGTACACCATTGTACTTTTTAGGAATACATACATTACTAATTCTAAGATTTTCAGTTTCATTCATTTATTTGTTTGTTATTGGCAGAAAAATCTGTAAAGAAAACCATTACATCAATCTGTCCATCTAGTTAAACATTACCATTTCTGTTTCGATTTGAACAATTTAGTACTGTCTAAAATAATTAGATGTAGTTGAGAAGAAAAAAAAATTCATTTAAAAATATTAGAAAAAGTTATATCAATCATAAAAAAACTATTTATATTTCACATATGTTTTAAGGAAGTTTCTCGAAATGTTTTTACTGAATTCCTCAAGAAAGTACCAACAATAATCAAATAAATATTCAATAATTTCAGAATAATAGAAATATTGACTTAAGTTGATGATACCTGTTAAGACACATATCGAGAAAAAACAAAAAAATTAAGAGACATATCTAGAAATGCAAAGCGCATGAAATGAATAAAGCAATTTGTCATAATCTTAATATTTTGCAGAAAAAAGTAAGAAAACAATAACAAAACAATAACAATATAAAGCATACAGTGAATTCATAAATTAATTTATGATACGTAAAATACAAAATAATAAAAAAATTCTTTTTATTGGATTATTTGGGTGATGTATGATTCAAAATTTAGGGATATGCGATGCAGTTACAAGGTCAAACTTGTTTACAAAAGCATTCCACTATCATAACTACTAAATGCATGGAAGCAGCTAGTTTAGTTGTGATCTTTAAATTCAGAAGATGAACGAAATGAAGAGGGTGTCAAGCTTGGCAAGTGTTGCCACGGTCCACTGATAGAATTTTTGTGTACCCAATAATGGTGTTTACTGTCATGGTATCCTTACCTTGATCAGTCATGCATACCTGATATAAGGGTCTCCATTTCACCATGGTCCAACTGATTGTTTCAAATTGCTACCTAGTCTGCTACGCACTCAAGCATGGCTTCACTTCAGTTCACATCTCCTCCTTTCCATCAAGCTCTAGCTTGAACACCAGACTTTGGACGTCGGGGGTTTTTCTATGAGGTGGAGATTTTTTTCCCCCTTCTTTTCGTATCTCCCCTTCTTTCTACCATTTCCCCTAGAATTTTCGCTTCTCTCGAGAAAGCAATCAAGGAAACTGACCTTAAGATCAATATGGATCAGAGTTTTCCAGCAAAAACAATCCTTCTTCAAAGGGAAAATCTTCCCACCAAGATCTCTCAACAGCAGCAAAGCTCACCTTTAAGCTTAGACTTAGTTTGTAGGAAAAGTTTCTAAGGCTTTGTAGGGAAAAAAAAGTGTATATGAGCTTGAAGGGTCTATAAGGCTTTTCAAACATACAAGCACATTTAAATTTGGGTTAATATAATTTATTAATTCGAAACAAATAATTTTAAATATGCAGGTTGACGAATTTTTTTAAAATTATAAAAGCTTAACTTTTAGAGTTAAAAATATTTTTTGCTGCAAAATTATGTGACAAGCTATACATTTTCCTCTTAGAATTCCTGGTATTGGTTAAAAAAAGTTATCTACATATGGTGCCGTCGAAACCGTCTAAATCAAAAAGGATTGATGATCACAAATTTGTAAATATCGAAATCTTTAAATTAATGAAAATCTTATTTGAAAATTTTATAACCTTAAACCAAACAACATTGCGTTAGCCAAGTAATCGAGCAAAATAAATAAATAAATAAATAAAGGGCAGTTCTTACTGCCAGTGGTTTCTTCACATACGGATGAAAACTTGGTTGCCGAGTTCATCGTTGGTAAAAATATTTTACCAATCCAACTTGAAATCGCACCCGAAAAAATCGCATTCAGAGAGAACAGTCCCTGACAATGAAATACTCGAACGCCCGCTATCATAAACTCTTATGATACCTAAAAACAATCCATTGCATCAGAACAGCACAATGTCGAAATTTTTATTTTTATTTTTTTATCTAAATCCCAAAATTGTGAGAGAGAAAAAATTATGGTCTGTCGCAAGTTTTATTTGGCAACGTTCTAAATTAAACAGCTTAAATTGCCAAAGTCTGAAATCACTAAATAATGTAACAGTAAACAGTGAGTATAATATCTAATGGCAATATGCAAGATTTAGGTAACATTTAGTCAAACTGAAATAATGATAATCAATTATATTTTTCAGTTCATAATCAACACCTGTTTTTTTAATAATATCTAGAAGAAACGTTTTGTTCATTTTCGCTAAACAGAAAATAGCTTATCATCCAACTCTAAGCATCTTCTGTAACGAAATAAAAAATTACTAATCAATTACCAAACATAAAGTTTTTTTTTTCTATTAGCATATCTCTCAATTCAGTAAATTGTATTTAGCAATGGTATGACGATAGAGATACCATCTTCTTTCTGTCTTTTCTTTACAAATGAGACATAATTAGGGAACTAAATTTTTATCTCTGAGGTATTGAAGCGATTAGAAGAATTTCGGCAAATCTCACCAGATGCATTAGTGGCGATCATAATTTAGAATTAGTCTACAAATCGAAGCAGCTTATCGTGCTGAACCCTAAGTTGGTCCCAAAAATTTCATTAAATGAAGAAAAGAGCACAACCAGATGTTTCTAATTAAGTTCTTAAACTTCATGGTCGCAGCGATACTTCTCATTTTCTTAGAAGAGGAAATAAAGTTTCAACATTGAAAGAGAGACGATAAAAAAGAGAAGATAAAATACGGAAGAAATGAGAGAAGAAAAAAAACACTGGGTGCTTCATCGATTTGTCACTTACATTAGTATTATGATAGTTCCGGCCTTTTGAAAAGGCTTGATGAAGCTAAGATTATGAGGATGGGGCTTCTTTTTGGAATCTTCTTTCTCTAAGGAGGCATTCGAAAAGAACGCTATAGAAGAGAGATTTAGCTTTTAAGCCCTTTCGGAAATTAATTCTGAATGCTTCGCAGCTAGGATTTAGGAACATATTCCAAATTGCATAACTCAGTTAGTCCACTTTAAATACGCAGTAGCGATCGATTCACCATCTAATTCGTCCTTTTCCTTGAATGGAAAACCTTTTCAAAATTAATACCCCAAGCTTCCCCCCCCCCTCCACCGACCTATTTAGTGGCGGAATCGTATTTAATCAAATGTTGAAAAGTAATGATGACTTTGGGGAAAGAAATTGCTTTCGAAGGTGACGACCCTATACGAGTAAATACTCGAGGAAGACAAGATTTTTATTCCAGTTGAAAACTTCCACTTTTTCGATACTTCAGAACTTTGGAACCTTTTAATAACTTTTTACCATCGATAATGTTTAGATTCATTCTACTTTTTTCTTTAATTCTTTATTTTTGGATTTAAAGTTTCAAACCCAGGGCAATTACTAGTAATTACTTTTCTTCGCATCAATAATGTCAGCGGAAAGGCGAATTTAAAACTTTTGGCAAAGAAGTAATAAGTTTGCTGAAACATACAGATTGGGTGATGACTCGGTGAAAATAGATACTCATTTAATTTCTCCAAAAAAAGAAACGTTTTTATTTCTCTTTTAATATCAATTTATAAACAGAAAAGTTATTTAATACATTCGTTTTAATTTAAATTAAAATAAAATTTATAAATGGAAGACAAGTTTGTAAGAAAATATTTACATTACGTTTTATATTTACTGAAAGCAGAGTTTTTATAATGCATTGAATTAATTTAAAAGAGTAAGAAAGGTTATTTAAATCTTCAAACTGCATGAAAAATTAAAAATTCATGTTTAAATTATTTACCATACATATGTTTGTATATTATTATGTAAAATTTAATAAACTTGAAATAAACAGAAAAATTTCGAGTATTGTAATATTTCGAGTAAAAGAATTGCTCACTTTTAGCCAGTTTTTATCATAAAAATCATTGCTAAGATTCAGATGTTTATTATTAAAAAAAAACCAAATGTTCAGTTTGGTCTAAATTTGCAATTTCTTTAGCCACTTTTTCTTTCTTTTTTATAATAATAGCCATTAATGGACAATATAACTTCTTTAATATATGTTTAATGAAACATTCTCGAGTTTTAAATATCAATTTTCAAAATTAAGTTTGTTTGAATCAAGAAAGTTCCGTGTCTAAGTATTTTAGAAGAGTAGAAGTTTTAAATAAAGAAATAAAATAAAGACTTGAAAATCGGTGCATTGGTTTCTTAGAAAAACGTCCTCCAATTGCTCTTTTTAACATAATTTGACCGACTTATCTTAATAATGGGACTGAATGTTGTAAGAATTAGCCCTAAGAATCAAGTGAACTAGGTGCAGAAAACGAAGAATACCTTAAGATTTATCTATATTATTTTTTTTAAACTAAAAGAATAATACCTTAAGACGTATCTTTAATATTTTTTTTTTTTTTAAAGAAGCTGAAAATTGATTCTGTAGTCAATTAGAAAAGCAAGCTCAAATGTAACATTTTAACTTAATTTGAATAGGTGAAGCATACTAAAAAAGAAAAATAAAGAAATCAGATAAAAACCATGATTTAGTAAATAAAAGTTATGATTCAATAATTTCGCAGAAAAATTGGTCAATTCCATACCATTGGTCAATTCCATTCCATCTCCAATTGGCCATACCATACAAATAATTATGTATGAAGGGTCTGGGGCAATATAGTAACTAGCCACTTTCTGTTCCAAACTCTTCTGGGTATTGTTGTAAGATATATATTTTAGAAGTTTCTACAATTTTCCCTAGGTAACAGCACAAACTCTCTTTTCTCCATTAAAATATGAACACGTGGCTTATTATTACAATTCCTAAAACATTACAGTTTAGTAGATTGTACTCGTTCAGCTGACAAAGTCCTAAGCTTTCTACAAATAAATCGATTTTTTTTTTATAATTAGAAAAAAAATATTAGTCATAAAAACATATCATTTCAAAAAAAAAACAATAAAAAAATTCAAAGATGATAGTAAGAATAAAAGTTTAAAGAATAAAATTTCAAATCTAAACTACTATACATTTAATTAAATCCCTCTTTCTTTATTTGTCCAAATAAATATCAACTCAAATTCTCTAACATTAAAAGCGAAAAGCAATTTCACTAAAAGCCCACTCATCTTTAAATATAACCAAGGAACGCTAAGAGTTGAAAAATTAGATATTTCGATTGGTATGAATTACCAATCGCTTAGAAGCGATTAATAAATAACTTTTGATGACGGCCCCGATGACAAAATCATTAGTGTCATTGCGGGAAGACAGCTAAATATTTCCGCCAGCGAGAGCAATCGGTTCATGTGATAAGGGACTTTCGATTTACCATTATGAAACAGACCCAGAGTGCTAAATGTATTAGAAACGAATTATTACAAGAATTAAATCCTTAGAACCAAAGGACTAATTGAGCGACTACACACAGTAAGGGAAAACGATTTCCCATTAAAAAACGCACTAATCCCCCTACCTACAAATAAAATTACAAGAAAAAAAAAAAAAAAAAATGCCCGATTGCTATTGATTTAGGGGGAAAATTATCTTGGAAAAAAATTCATTTGCAATAATTTTGCGACTGGTCAATCAACCGGGTGACACTTTAATTATTTTCTGAAACTTTGTTCTAAATAATTTCCCATCTTATCGATCGGGATTATGAAAAACTAAGGGCGAAAATTATTTATTTACCTTTTTTTTATTCTAGTGAAGAAACAAGTCGGTAAATTTTTTTTTTACTTCTTTTTTTTTTTTTATTCTTCAGAGCAAAGTAAAATGTTTCAATCATAAGATAATTAAATACACATTGATGATAACGCAAATTTTTCAACACATTAAGAGTGTAAATATTGAACATTTTCTGCTATAACTTATGGAATTCGTTGAGATTTTTTTAATGGTAATTTATCATATGAAGAATAAATTTCAGCAGATTTAATTCAAAAAATGTTTCATAGAATTTTGAAAACCGTTCATCCTTAGATAGCAAAAAACTTTCTAAGTCCATTAGCCCACAGAATTTCATTGATCTCTTTTTTCAAAATCTACTAGCATTTAAAATCAACAGATTTTAACCTACACACGCACGCATATATATTAAAAATATGGAGAAACATATAAAATATTAAAAACTAATGAAAAGAGAAGAAAAAAAAGTATTAAAATAATATATATATATATATATATATATATATATATATATATATATATATATATACATATATATACATATATATATATATATATATATATACATATATTATATATATATATATATGTATATATACATATATTATTATATATATATATATATATATACATATATTATTATATATATATATATATATATATATATATATATATATATATATATATATATATATATATATATACGTCACGGTGTAACACCGAAATCTGGAGAATGTCGACATTCACGTAGTCGCTTGGTGTATGTCCGAAATATTTGCTAATTACCCTTATTTCCGACTTTCACCGGTGAATGTTGACAATCACATAGTCGCTTTGGTGAATGTCCGAAATATTTATTACATTCGATTTGATATGAATTTATTCGTGGATATAATTACATTTATTCGATATTTTAATACTTACTTACGATAGATCAGAAGAAACATCAGTGTTTGGAGTATCGGGCCATACATTTACATTTGCCCGGTATACATTTGCTCGGTATACCCTACACTGATGTTTTTTTAAGGTTAAGTGCCACTGCCCGGTATGCCCTAAACTGATGTTTTTTAAGGTGAAGTGCCACTGCCCGGTATACCCTACACTGATGTTTTTTTAAGGTTAAGTGCCACTGCCCGGTATACCCTACACTGATGTTTTTTAGGGTTAAGTGCCACTGCCCGGTATACATTTGCCCGATACTCCAAACATTGATGTTTCTTCTAATCTATCGTCAGTAAGTATTAAAATATAGAATAAATATAAATATATGAAATAAATATAATAATATCAACGAATAAATTAATATGGAATTGGATATAACAAATATTTCGGACATTCACCAAAGCGACTATGTGATTGTCGACATACACCGGTGAGGGTCCGAATGTACAAGAATGTAATGAAATATTCGGTCTTTCACCGACGTATTTGGTGTTTGTCGACATTCACCGGTGAAAGTCAACAACCACCGATTTCGGTCATTCGCCGTAACATATATATTAAAATGCCGGGAAAAAAAGATATAATCTCTTCATCAGTTCACGTGATTACATCCGCAAAAAGAAGTGCTTTCTAATATTGTATCAATATGGCCAAAGCAAAATATACCAATACAATAGTGTGAGGAGTACTAAAAAAATTTAAACTAAACAGAACACATTAAGTAAAAAATATATCAAGCAAAAAACAGAAAATAAAATGTAAAGAAAAACAGAACAAAACGCGAAACAAAATCTATAAAGCTAGAAACGAATTTAAATGAACTTCTAGGTATCGGAATCTTTCGAAAATGAATTTAAAATATTTTTGTAAAAAGATTGTCAGATTACAAAATATGAAAACATAAGCGCAAATGGATCTAAAAGCGTCGAGAGATTTTGTTGCCGCGTTCTTACAGCAGTACTGATGCGCGTTTGATTTGTTACTTACCAAGGTTTGGCCCGAAAATTGATGTGTGAAAGGCAATCATATTATACTGGATAATTAAAGTTATAATAAGGTTGATATTTAATTATACAATTTTAATGATTTTAGAAAATTAACATATATTTTTTGAGAGAAAAAGAGTGAGAGATACATGATTTGCCCGTTTTGCACACATTTTTAGCCACGGATTTCCCCGAATTGGATTTGCACATGATAAAAATACTAATTGAAAAAGAAGTTTTTAGTATATTTATTAATAGTAACATACAATTAACTCAATGATTTTATATAGAATAATTTAACTACTTTAGTTGGGTATCCATTGATTTTTTTTTATCAAATTTTGAAAGAGTAAGTCGATTTGTTTTTTAGATAAATAGACATTACTACATATTCTTTTAATTCTATTCATTTGATTAAAAATGGTATTTAAATAGATGTTTTTAGAAAAACATTAGAATTACAAGTAATAAGCTTATTTATATTAAAATCATTTCTTGTGACAAAACAGATTTACCTTACACCAGTCACCATTTACTACACGTGCAATCTTCGGCCAGCTCGATTCGAATTCCCGTTCCCACGAACGGGAGTCCAGAACCATGCCAACCAGGTTATCCTGGTTTCTTCAAGATGGTAAATAATAATAATTGATCAAAGTAAATATGTGTTTCTTTGTAAGCAAAAAAAATAAATAAATCTTATCTATTATATCTTGCCGAAATGTTTTTAAGCTTGTTTATTCCATTCGTATTTTTGAGTTGATAGATAAAGAAATTACATGCAAATATGCATAAAACCTGCTTTATTGATTACTTGATAGGAATAGGTAAAAATAAATCTAACTTTCTGAATAAAAGAATCAAAGAATATGTGTGAACGAAGAAAAATTTTTATATTGAATCTATAGCTTCTATTAAACATACATTCGAAAGGATCTTCGTTAAAATCAAAGATCGTCGAAGATTTAAATATAGTAAATCACGATTTTATTTCAAACATTTCTTTGTGTCTTTTCTTATGCAAGATTAAGAATAGTTTTTGAAATTTTGTTTCGGAATTCATTACCATCTTTCGACCGTTCCATCAAGTTATAGTTTGAGGAGAGTTGTATTTCAACCCTTAATACATTTTCCGGAAAACTGGGAAAAACAGAGAAAAGGGGAAATGGCATAAATAGTTGAAACTCCCAGCGAAAGGTTTTTAATCTTAGTGCTTCAATTAGTCTGCGGTATGTATTCAATTGCAAGAGCGCCTAACTTTCTTTTCACGCAAAAATCTTCTAAATACAAGTGGAAGGGGGGAGGGGTAAGAGAGGAAGAGAGAAAATTCTTGACTAAGAGGGAGTGGGTGGATGTAGGGGATGAAGAATGCCCTCTGCCGACATAATTAGAAAATAGTCTAAGACAAAAAATAAAATTTTTAGTGGAGAAGTGGGGGTAGAAAACTTCAAAAGCTTGACTCGAGCTCCATCTGGAATCGAAAACGAAAACATTGAGAGTTACCTAAGATCAAAGGAAATGAAATAGGTGCGTCAAAAGAGAGCGGGGGTGTGCTGTCCCTGTTTCTAAGCTAAGCTAAGAGAACACAAATTTTAGTAGAGCGAAAACAAACAAGCAAGTTGAGCGAAAAGCTCAAGTGCTTTTCGTACCGAAAGTGACCTGGAGTGATTATGAAGAGAGCTTTATTGCTTAACAATTTACTGACATCGGCACTCAATTGCGAGGAATAATAATGACAATAAAGAAGATATTTTGAGAAGGAAAGAAAAAACGTAAAAGAAAGGAAAGGTAAGAGAGAGAAAATGCCTTGAGGAGGAGGGTTCATAAAAACCCTTTTGACTTCTTCCCATTTCGCAAATTATGAGACAGTATAATTTGCGGAATATGAATGAGAACTGAAAAAACTAAATGTTCATAAAAGAATTTTTCTTTTATGTGTTCTGGAGAGGAATTAAGGCAGAGAAAGTGGTGGTTTGAAAAGAACTGATAGCATGTTGCTTTTTAACGGAGAGACTTATTCTTTAATGTCTTAATTTAAAATATAAGTGTAAAATAACAGGAAAATTAATATATTTTCATGAAAAATTTTATTTATTTATTAAATATTTTTATTTAATTTTTTTTTGTTATACACCAGCTTAGACAATGTAACTGCACAAAGAAATAAGTATTTAAATAATATTTACAAATATAATTGGTTTTTGTTTCTTTATATAGGATCACTAAATTATACTCTTCTAATAGACGCTTAATCTCACTATTATTCTAACTTAGACTCTAACTCGATTTAAAATAACCACATGGGATTGTTAATTATCCTAATATCGTTCATGATTCGCAACACTATTACTGTATATTTTAAGAATGCAACTAGTATATTTATTTTAGTTTATAACAGTCGTTGAACAGCCGACCCCACTTTTGGGTTTACGACTATTAATGTTAAACTCCATAGCCTTGTAATTTTGAACCTAAATCAGAAAGCAAGGGATCAAGTATTGGGAGAAATTTGCCTTCGTGGAGGACTTTTTGAACGAACTAATCCGCATTTGCGTTACATTTAGTGAAAAGCTTCCCACGGTTAGCCTGACAGCAAGGGGACTTTAACCATTATCCGTCTACCACTGAGGATATATTTTTACGTCAGCACTGTGGTTGGTGCAAGCCGGATGCGGAATTCGTATTGACCAGCCATCGTTGGGATTCGAACCCGGTTCACCTCATTGGAAGTTGAACGCCCTATTCCTTGGGCCACCACGGCTCTATGCAACTAGTATGTAATTCTAAGAATTTATTCTGTCAATTGGAAACATGATGACTATGTCTGTCAGTTGGCACAGGCACTATGATGCCCGCTGCTGAGTAAGAGTAACCAAGATAAAAAAAACATTTCAGTTTTCAATAAAATGGTCGAGGAAAGTGTGAATTTCAATCGAAAAAATAATTATTGTCTGGTTATAAAATTATGATGTTCGCTTGAATATTCTTTAAAGGACTGTGGACGCCATTTTGCATCTTTTTTGACCCTGAGTTTTCCCTCAGATCATCAAGTAGTTGAAAATATCACTTGCAATATCGCAAAACTATGTAACAAATAAATAGTAAACGCATTTATTTATAACTTTACAAGTTGTAAATACGTCTTCTAATTGAATAATTTCTTAAATATGCAAGCAATTATAACTTTATTGAGCAAGTTATCATGCCGAAATAAAATCAGCATTTTTTACTAATAATTTTACACAGAATATTAAATTTAAACTATCAGAGAAAAACTTAGTAATTTGAAATAGTTTAAAAATAAATAAATTTAAATCATAGTTCTAAAAATAAAAATTGTAATACAAAACTGGAAAGCTCCCATTTACTTCACATGTTTACACATATTTCCATACCTTACATGTTTACAGACCCATATGCATAAGTAAAAAACTTCGAAATATTTGAAGAGATAGTTGTATAAAAGCGGATATTTACAGAATGAAATTAAGATCCAGCTATAACATAGTTTATTTTCTCTCTTCCTTTAGTAAATCCCAAGTTTTCTGAACTTAACAGTACAACACAAAACTGGAAAGCGTCGGATTTTCTAAATATTTAAATTTCCCTCTTTACGCAGAATGCTTTGTTTTCACATGGCGTAATGGTTTCCTTTCGAGGCACGTTGACATTGTTAGAAGCCGAATAGCATTAATATTCATGGTGTAAAAGAAAGAATCCCGCATTTCTTTTGAAAGAAAGGGGGGCATCAAGACTTGAGACTCAACTAGAAACAACCATCTTAATTTCACGGAGTGGTATGCAGAAGTTCAAATTCAAAAGACAAAAAAAAAAAAAAAAAAAAAAAAAAGAGGAAAATTATTTATTTTTTTTCTACGATTTTGTTTGGTTTTAATTTAAAATCTTGACAGTTATACTTTTCTACTTTATGTGGGTAGTACCTGCATATTTTAATTCTGAAAACAGAAAGAAAGAAACTTTTGTAGTTCTTGTATATATGCGATACTCAATCATTAAACGAAACATTTTTTTCGTTTCATGTTTAAGAGAAGCTGTGCTTTAATGATTCAGAAATGCAAAAATGTCTTGAGTTTCTTATCTTTGAAGTACCATATTTCAAAGTCATTAAAAGTCCCATTTATGATCAAAGTTTCTAAGACTTCACTAAGTATATTCGCATTCTTAAGTAAAGATTACATAACTCTTATAGAAGGTTTACTTAAGCGCTAGACACTGACATTATCTTTATTTTTATTATTTTATATATAATATGAAAATAGAATTAAATTAGAGAATTCAAAAATTTTCAAAATTTTTGTGTGTTTTTAGAGAATACACACCAAATTTAAAGTGCCAAACTGTATTTAATGTTGACAACGCAGTAATGACGAATGCTTACTTTAAACGAAATTTTTTAACCAAAACAATGATGTATATGACTTTTAAGGTCATTAAGATCTACGTCTTTAAGTAAAGAATACATAATTCTCCAATTAAGTATTGCCGTTTTCTTTTCTTTCTTTTTTTAAGAAAAAAAAAATTATACATCACATATGAACTGGCCAAAGTCACTACTGTAGACAACGTAATATTAACGAAAACTATCGTTATGTAAAATTTTCTAACCAAACAAATGATGTTAAGGACGTTAATGGTCATTAAATATCCACATCTTTAAGAATGCATAACTCTCCGATAAAATTTTGCCGTTTCTTTCTTTTTTTTTTTTTTCTTTTTAGATAAAGCATTGCATATGAACTGACGAACTCACTACTCTAAACAACGTGATATTAACGAAAACTCACAATTGATTAAATTGATCTATAAAATGGTATTTGGTCATTTAATGTCCACATTCTTGGAGAAATAATAAACCACTTTTATTCTCTTATATAGAATACAAAGATTAAATTAAACATAGGAATATCTAAAAAATTTCAATATTCATTTCTTTATTTCGTGAATATACATTAGCATTTTATTATTGCTGATAACCTTATAATGGTAAAAAAAGAAAGAAAAAAAAAAGCATGACAAATTTGTAAACCAAAAAATTAATACGTAGGAATAATATATTTAAGGTGATTAAATTTCCGCATTTTTAAGTAAAGAATAATTTTTATTCTCTTATATAAAGATAGAATTAAACTTGAAATTTCCTAAGATTTCGCATTTTTTTAAAATAAACAAATACAAAATATTTGTGTTTTTTGATCTCGAAATTCCTTTCATAAAGTAACAAAAAAACATTTTTTCGCAAATTAAAACGAAAATACCGTCTTTCATAATAATTCAAGTTCGTATTAAAAATCAACATAAAGTACACTACATTTTAAATATACATAGAAAAAAGGTTAGAAAAAAAGTAGAAGTCGTAAATGCACATTGCGAAATGAACTATAGTATCGACTAAACAAGTTTAGAAAATACGACAATAGCGTCCAACTTAGCACCGTATTAAGACTGCAACAATTTTGAAAGAAATTTAAGTTCAGCACGCCTCAAACTTTCTAAAAGTTCATAAACAATGCAACTCTAACACACCTTGAAGACAAATTTAAATATATCCTCTTACAAGGTACCAATTATATAAAGTATTCTTTTATATTTATTATTATTATAGCTACGAAAACAAATCTTCAGTTAGTATGAGAACATAAATCGTTAGAACAAACAACTTAAATTTCGGAGAAAAATTTAAAAATAAAATAAAAATATCAACATTGAAAAAGTTACCGCAAAAAATAATAATAACAATTGTAAGACATTTATGTTTCTTGATCTTGACATTTCTTTTATAAAGTAACCAAAGAACATAATTTCCCAAACTTAAACGAAAACACCGTCTCTCATCGTTTTTCAACTTCACGTGTCCAACGAGTATTGCTAAGGATTAAGAATGAAGACAAAAAGGACGTAATACACGAAGTTCTTAGTATAACATAGATAAGAAGAAAAGGTTAGAAAAAAGGGGGGTTGTAAATGCATACTGCGAAAATTACAAAGATGATTTAATAAATTACAGTGTTTGCGTGTGCCGATTTGACACTTTAATAAGTTACCAAACTCTCAAGGTAAATTTATTGGGTTGCTTTAAAAGCTGCTTGTTCTTTAAGAATGAAAGTAACCAGTTTTTTTTTCCACAATTATTTTTGCTTTTGCCTGTAGTTAAAAATTAATGCTTACAAAACCTTATCTTTCTCTTGCTAATGCCGAAAAATTATCACGTGTTAGCGAAATAAAATGTTGGTATGTAACATGAGGATAGTCATTTTACAAAAATGTGGTATCATCATTTTCATGCATATCTTAGCTATAAGCTTAGATAAAGGATTTTATATTTTTCATGTATACTTAAAAAATAAGAAAATGTGTATTGAATTCTCAAAATACAGGAAATATTTAAGATGAGAAAACTTCTTTTAGAAGAAAAACCTGTCTTTAGGAAACAAAGTATTTGTGGTCTAGAATGGTCAATTAAGAACTTCCATTATTGAATCATAATTTGATGAGCTTAGTAGAAGCATTTTAAAAATTATTGAGTTTTTTTTTTATAAATATTTTATTTTTGTCTTATTTAATTATTCAGCATTGATTTTTTCCTCAGATCAATATTCAGTAATCTCAATTGAGGAAAGTACGGTGGAATCTGTTAAATCGACCACCTCTGTATATTGATCACATAAGTTGATTTTGATGATCGCGTAAGAAACATGCATACGCAATTAAATTACCCCTTAGTAGTTGATTGCTAGTCTTAGAGGATTCTAAAATAATTGTCCTACAAGTAGTCAACTTAGGTAGATTTTATGTATTTAAGTTTGCCTGTTGCACAGGACTATAAACTTAGAAGAGTGATTTTACAATTTTCCTGCATAGGAAAATTATTAGTTTATTATTTTATTTTATAACTGTCGTTGAACAACAGACTCAATTTTTGGGTTTACGACTGCTAATGTTCCACTACGTAGCCTTATAATTAATAGCCATGGCCTTAAAATTATTTGCCATTTTGAACCCAATCAGAAGACAAGGGAACTCCTGGATCAGGTATTGGGAGAAATTTGCCTTCGTGGAGGACGTTTTGATGGAAATAACCCGCATTTGCGTTACATGGAGAGGAAATCCACGAGAGCCTCACACGGTTAGCCTGACGGCAAGGGGACTCTAAAACATGATCCGTCTACCACTGAGGATACTTTACGTCAGCACAGTGGTCGGTGCAAGCCGGATTCAGAATTCGTATTGACCAGCCATCGCTGGGATTCGAACTCGGTTCACCTCATTGGAAGGCGAACGCTTTATAAGCTTATTATGTAATTATTAGATTATAATGTATTATTTAGCTTATTACGTAAACTTAAAAATCAAAATATAGAGAATCAAGAAATCTTTAAGAAAGCACTAATTTTTATTCCTCTTTCTTAAACAGTTAACCTTAAGTTCAATGCTTCAATCAAATTTGAAAACAGAAAGACAACTTGTGAATTATTGTTTAGTCCATTTGTCCAACTACAGCAAATTACAAATCTCCATTATCCACCTGCACCAATTTAATTTATAAATGATCCCTAATTAGCCACTTTCAAACATTCCACAGTATGTATTTAAAAATTTGTGAACAAAGCTAATTTTTATTTTCTTTATTCCAGAAATAATAAGAATAGTACAAAAAGACAACAATATTCAAAAAAATCTTATAGGTGATAAAAGAAAAAAAAAAAAAAAAAAAATTAAGCAAACATCTCCTCACATTAGCTTTAAAAATAAAATAGCACGTTTAGCTTTATTTGTAAACTTATAAGTGAAAAAGATTTTCGTGTTTTTCTTTAAAAGAAAACCCCTCTCCACGAAATAATACTTAGGAAAAAAAAAAGTAGAAAGTAAAGAAATATAGAAAGAAGCGTTTTTTCAAAAGTAAATCTTATGCTCAATGAAGCCAGGCAAGACAATCACAGAAGGCGAATTAGCATTTAGTCAATTTGTAACCATTGAGCGAAACAAGTTCGTGTGTCTTGCGCTCAGCTGGACAATAAAAGATTAATAAGCTTCGGAATTTGCGCGATTTGATTATCTTAGCTTGAAAAACTTTGGCGAGCCGAAACAAAAATTATTTTCGCCGCTAGTGAAATGACTTAACAAATTTAATTAAAAAGGATCAAATGGAATAATAACTAAGGGGAAAAAATTGCAAACGCTGAATTGTTAAGCGATACCGAGAGATAAAATATAAAGAAATGGGAAATAGAATTTCGTGATTTCCTATCAGCTTGAAAAAGAATGCATAGGAAATGATAAACACTAAACTTAAGTATCTTGATATTCAGGAAAAGTCTGGTTCGAGAGTATTTAGTTAGATATAATAAAATTTTTTCAGTAAGCACTACGCGCTTCAGAAATAAAAGTGATTTTCTTGTTAGAAGTTGTATTTTTTGTAACGAAAAAAGCTAATCTGTTTTGAAATATTTGTTCTTTTAAATAAAGATTTCTGCAGCGTTATGATTTTTCCGTGTACAAAACAAAATAAGAAGAATAACGCAAAACAAAAATAAAGGAGAAAATAAAATAAATATTTAAATACCTTAAATGTAATTCATTTTGGACATCAATAAAATCTTTAATAAGCATTAAGTTCATTAAGAAAAAGCAATTATATCAATTACTGCAACTGAAGTACTACATGTAGCATGCTTCATTTAGTTTACCTACTATTTAGAATTAAAAAAAAAAAAAAAAAAAAAAAAAAAACAGATAATAAGATTTGTAGCACTTTTGTTAAAAAAAATTCCTTAAAAATAACTAACAAAAAAGAAAGTAATATATATCTTTCAATAATGTATTATTGGGTTTAATGAAGTGGTTTATTAAAATCATTATAAATAAGAGATAAAATAAATACAAAAAAATGACTTGTTTAAAATGTATTAAGTTAAAAAATAGTTTTAAATTGCGTTTAGCAGGAAATGACTAGTAAAAACCGTTTAAACATTTAACCATACATCGTTTTCTTAAAGATTGAAAAACTTTATGATTTATGATTTAACCTTTATGATTTTATTGCTAGGAACGTTTATGTGGATACAGTTGTAGAAACGTTAACGTCACCTAACACAAAATTGAGAAAGTTCTTTTCTACTCACAATTATTTATCTTAAACAATTATTTATCAAAACAAAATAATTAGTTATATAGATTTAAGTCCTTCAAATTGAAATATACAGCAGAAAAAGAATCAAAAAGGAAAGAAAAAAAATGCTTATCATCATAAAAATAAGCATTTAACATATTTTTGAAACTGAAGTTCAGAGGAAAGTTGTTGATAAGGTTGAAAAACACACACAATACAATTTTAATTTATTTAAATAAAAAATGTTATTTTTTCGCAAGAGCAATCAAACATAAATTATAAAATCACAAATCTTTAACGGAATTAACAATGTCCATTAATTGAAAAGCATATCGTCACACTAAAAGGAAAAAAAAACGTAAAGGATAAAAAAAAAAGTAAGTTTAATTGAAACACCTAAGAAAAGCTTAAAAAAAATTTCGTTTAATTGATAGACTCATTCTTGTTAGTGGACAAGTGTCCCACATATTGATTCTACTGTGAAGAATTGCTTCACCGAATTACTCAGAGAAAGTTTTGTTTAATCAAAACATTTTCCGGGATTATTTTTTCTGTGGTTTAACAATAATAAATCAATAATAGAGTTTCATTAAATAGAATGCTGATATTACTGAAAAAATAAACTTTACTATTTATTGACAACTATAAAAACATTACGAAGTGGTAAAAAAAAGTTAATGGTGCGAAGAAAAAACACGTTTGTGTGAAGAGGATAACCAAGGAAAAATCAATTTCAGATTTTAAAATAGTTTATTTTATGGGATGGACTTCCTTGATAACTTTTAAAATGGTCAATGACTTTTAAAATCAAAATATTAGACTCTATTAAAAAAAAAGACACTTAATATTAATAAGAAAAATTTATTCAACACATAACCATAATATCGGTAACCTTGAACTATAATTTGCTGCAGTGTTAATAAGGTTTTAATATTAATCACAATATCGTGTAGTTTTTAAGTATTTTTAAATGTGTTCATCTTAGTTTGCAGGGAAATAAATATAAACATAAAAGTTAAAAACACAAAGAAAATGAAAAAAGAACAGATAAAACAAAAAAGTTAAACGAAAAATTAGTTTAGCTTAATTGCTTTGATGAAAAGATTCTTAATAAAAGAACGAAAATTATTAGAATAATTGCAAAAAATTAAAAAAAAAATCGTTTTTAAAAAATGAATTTTTCGAATTTTTAATTAACTTATCTTTTTTTATAGTTTTAAAAAAAAGTTTCATGCTTTTTTAAAAAAATTCTCCTTTTATTTTTTTGTGTTTTTTTTTTTTTTTTTTTTTTTTTTTTTTTTTTTTTTTTTTACATCATATATTAAGAGTTCTAAATACTTGCAGCTCATGCGCAGTTAATAAAACTTGATTAGCTCCCTCTCTCTCTCTTTTTATATATATTAGAGAGTAGAGAACCATTATGAAGACTAAATTCGCTAGCAAATTTTTATGAGGTTATCGGTTCATGTTGACCATAGTATCACATTAGTAAGTCTTTATTGTTCTATTAATGATAGTATGGTTCTATTCATCACTGTATTAAGGTTGCTGCAAATTTGAACAATAATTCTCTAAAAATTCTAATGACGTCATAGTACATCAAAAAATAACAGCTAAGTAAGGCAATAATATAATCAGTAAAATTACAAAACTATTAACTGAAAATTATTTTCGTATAAAATATATTAGAATTATAACATTTCAATTTATTAAAATTAAAATTGACTATGACAATAAAACATAGCAAACGTTAATGTATTCCGATACCATGTTTCTGATTTTATTTAAACGCTTTCATGTTTGGATTAGTAACATGGCTATCAGCCTATAACGAATCTAGAAAGAAAAATAGAATACTTCTTTTATCTGTAGTTTTTTTTTTTTTTTTTTTTTAATAAATAAAAATGCGCGAGGTTAGGCTTTGTAGACAAACAAGAATCAAGAAAAATGAAAGCAGGAACATAAACTGAGGTTGAATAACTTCTTTCATTTTTCTATCGAGGGAAATGTAAAAGAATTTTTCTATAAAAATTTTCCTTTACCTTGAATATGTTTTATATTCTCATTATTTATTATAGCCCCCAAAAAACGTTTTAATGCTGATTTTGTTGCAGATTTTTTTTCTTTAGTTCAGCCCATTTAATTGTTTATTAGTCGTGGATTATAAAAGAAAAGTAATGATTTTTAATGATAAAAAATAATTTATAAAAGAGTTTATTAATTTCAAATATATAATTCTGTGTTTTATATTTTTAGTGCATAAATCATAGTACTTGAAAAAAGGAATCATTTGAAGAAGTAAAAATAATTTAAGTTATAGGCTAAATTTTTATGACATTAAAATTTTATTAATTATGAATTCATTCGATTTGGAAATTTTTTAAATATTACAGCACACGTAGTGAATTTTGGTGAGGATTCGATTTTCTGAGAACACTTAAAGGATTGTTTCATTCTGTCAAGTCCTTCAAAAGTAACCTTATCACCTGTTTTCAAAATAACAAGAGAGCGGATGTATGCTTTCTACATCAAATTTTATAAAACTGAGCAACACTGTTAAAACTTTTGGTACGCGTTGAATCACAACGTTACCACACTGTAATTTTACAAGAATGTTTTTCTCCGTATAAGCTTGAATGCCAGGTAATATAGTTCAACTTAAACAGAGAGTTGATTCAATACGAAACTGTGAGACTTAGGGCTTAAACTAAAAGGAAATTTTTCTAAGCCACATTATTTCACACATTTGGTAATCACACGATTTCAGAATTCTGAAGAAGTCTATCTTATAATAAAACTAATTCCTTACAATAAGTCCTCGTGAAATTAAATTAAACACGTATAAACAGCATAATCATATTACGTAGAATATTTTAAGTTAATAACTCTCCAAAACTCATTCCATTGCCAGTCACTTTTGATCAATTTAATGTATAAACAACTGATTTTGTCCCGTTCCTTCTTTCTTTCTATATTTAGAATTTGATAAGTATTTAATAGTCAAGATTGCAGAAGTGTGAACGCATATAAACATCACTTTAACTTAAATTTCCAATAGCAGAGGTGGACGTGTGATTGGTTGTCTTAAGTAAACTCATTTACAATAAATTCCACATGGAAACAAAGGAGAATCCATAAAACACAAAAAAACTGATTTTGTCATGTTTCCTCTGTCTTTTTTTTTTTTTTTTTTCTTTTTCTTTCTAAGACAGTTATTTAATTGACAGGATTGCAGAAGTGTGAAACCATTTAAATATCAATTTAACTTAAACATCAAACTGCAGAAGTGACAACGGGATTCGCTGTCTTAAATAAAATCATTTGCCATAAATTCCACACGGGAAAACAAAGAAGAATCCAAAACAAATTTTAGCACGGGCAAGCAAAGTAATCTTGCTTTAGTAATTTTTTTTTTTTTTTTTTTTTTTAGACTTTAACAAATATTTAATAGTTAAGATTTCGGAAGAGTGAAAACTTTTAAACATTAATTTAACTTAAACACCCAATGGCAACGTGAATGTCTGTCTTATAAAGCCATTTGTCACAAATGAAACGTGAAAAGAAAGGAGAATCCAAAATGACCTTGCACGGGTGCAAAAAAATTTTCGCTTTATTTCTTTTTTATTTTAATTTTTTTTTATCTTATTTCTTTTAAAATTTTAACAATTATTTAATAGTCAGGATTGCAGAACTGTGAAACCATTTAAGCAATAATTTGACTTAAACACCCAATTGCAGAAGTGGCAAAGCGATTGGCCGTCTTAAATAAAGCCATTTGCCATAAATTCCAGGTGAAAACAAAAGCAAATCCAAAACGACCTTTAACACAGGCCATCTCATTCAACAGCAATCTAAGTCACGTTTAACATGATACACATCAAACAATAAGCTGGTGAAACTGCCTCAGCTATTGTCCATCATCTCTGGCCAACAACGATTAAAGGGGGATGAAAGATGAAACAGACGAGATTAGATCAGTAGAACAAGTCAAAGTGGGGGTGATTATTGACGCATGGTGGGAGATTAAATATTCACTTAAGCGACCGCTGTTATTCAAGTAATGACCACACGCTCCTCTGCTCCTTCATTTGCTGTGCTTTAAGGAGAGGTCATTTATCGCCATGTTAGTTCTGTGCTTGAAGGGGTTTCCCTCACCCCTCACATGTTGCCTTTTCACCTATTTATTGGAAGGTGCTTTCCGGCGAACTGTGAAAAGTAAAGAGTAGATTGTCGGCGTATTAGATGGAGAGAATTTATTTGGATTTAATGGTGTAGTAGGCATAAATAAATTATAAAATTTACGTTACCAATTTATGAAAGATTATTTATTTTTCTCCTCATTTTATTTATTAAAATTGTATTCATTATTCTAAAAAATATCATAAAATAATATTTAGATAAGAATAAAATTAGTTAATTCATATACAAATGTTAATAACATTTAAATATAAATGAAATTATTTAGATCATTCTAATAATCTTGATTTCCAATTAATTTTACTTTGCGGACTCATCTAATCAATGAGATTAAATAAAAATATTTATTTATTCATTTATTTTTCTAATAATTTTAAGCTTTCTTCATTTGCCTTTTCACCTATTCATTGAAAGACGCTTTCCGGTGAAGTGCAAAGGGTAAAGTGGGGATTATTCCATTAATAGATGGTGAGGATTTATTAGGGTTTAACGATGTGGTAGAAGTAAATAAATAAAATTTACACTCGACAGAATTTCATTCACTAATTAATTAACGAACTACAGAATTACATATATCATGATTTGTCCCTTTATTTCATTTATTTATCTTTAATTATATTCATTATTTTACCAATAAAATAATAAAATCTTAAGATTAAGTTAAGTTTTATTGAAATTTCTTATAATTTTATTTTCTAGATAATTTTACTTATTCTTAAATTGTATCAAAATGTTTCATGTTATTTCTACTTACAGGACATATTTAATTTAAAAAATGAATAAAATTGTTTATTTCTTTTTAATAGTTCTACTTTCTAAATAATATTACTTGCACTTAAGGACAAGTCTTTAATTATTATCAATTATTATATATTAAGATATTTTAAACTTACTTTTTCTTAAGGGTAAGTCTTTCTAAACCATGAATAAAGAATAAATAAAAAAATTTCAATAATTTCACTTATTCTTAAGGATAGGTCTTTCTAATACTTTGAAGAATAGTTATTTTTCAATCATTGGAATAAGAATAATTTATTTGATCTTTCGTATCATTTCACTTTTTAAATAATTTTGGTTATTTTTAAGGATATGCCTTTCCGAATCATTAAATATAAGTAAAATCTTAGGGTCTTTCTAAGAAATTTACTTTTGAAATAAATTTACTTATTCTTAAAAATAGGTCTTTCGAAATAATTTCACTTATTTTTAAATTCCTTACAAAAATGCGGAAAGGACATTTTTGTTTATTTTATAATTTTACTTTCAAAATAATTATACTTATTTTTAAATTTTAAAATTTAATTGAAGGACAAGTAAATTGTTTAGAAAAATATATCTAAAATAAAAATAGAAAAAAAAAATTAAAAAATTAAAACTTGCAAGAACTTTTAGCAGCAAAAGATTCATATTACTAAAATAAGAACGAGCTTAGTTTATTTACCAATAAATAAGAGTGTTAACAAGTAAAATTATTAAAAAACAGATCTAAGATTAGAAAAAAAAAAAAAAAAAAAAACTTAGCAAGGATTCTTAGCAGCAAAAAATTCTGATTAACAAGATAAGAAGAAGTATAATTTATTTACAACTAAACTAGTGTGTTAACAGGTACTGATAGTTTTAAAAAAATTTTAAAACAAAACAAACACTCAGCAAATAAAGATATTGCAATTCTAAAGGAACGAAAATTCTTGAGATAGAAATGTAAAGTTGGATTTAGTCCTGTGATTTTCAAGCAAAAGAATTCAGGAACAAAGCCAAAAATTTAACACTCATCAATTTCAAAGCTGTCAGAAGAATGGCCAATAGTTTAAAGTTTGACGAGAGTTGGTAGCAATTCCACTAAAATACAATAAAAATATTCTTGTTCTCAAAAAAAAATTACGCACCCTCTCCGCAGTGAAGGTAAAAATAAACGCTCTTTTTGATTATGTTTTGTTACAAGTTAAACGCTGAGCGAAAATGCATACAATATTAATGAAGCTTAATCTTTTAGAGTTTTTTATGGTGTAATTTATTTGTTAGCACAGGAGAAGTTGAAAGAATTATGTGTTTAATTTGTTTTCATTTAGTTCAGCTGCAAGAAAACGAGTAGCTACAGTATAATGATATCAAGTAAAATGTAAATAAAGTTTTTAGTAAATAAACGAGGCTACATGACTAGCTACCCAAAAAATGCAAAGTAACAGTTAAAACCAACTCAAGTTCTTTTAAGTGTCATAATTAAATGTTTTAATTTTATTCTTGGTATTTTAATTTGTTAATCTTGAGTGTTTCTGTAAATAATGCGAGTTTTCTTAAGATAATGAATCTTTCTGTTGTATTTTTTTTGGACAATCTTAAAATAAAATTAATTATAGTGTTGATTAACTTGGATGAAAGTAACAATTAGTATAATATTAGATCTTTTCGCGTAAAACATTTCATTATTTAATTTTCCAAATTGGGAATTTAAATGCAAATTAAAAGAAAAACAAAACTGCAAAATTAATCTCGTATAACGCCAATATTAATTTACTTAGAATCAAAGCTAAATTGATCCAGAACAGAAATAAAGAACAGCTAATATTTTATTTCTGATATACAATGGGACAAACTGTATAGGAACAAAAAATTATTTTTAAAGAGAAAACTGACTTTTGGCAGTCTCAAAAGAATTATGTTTTTTTCTAACGTAAATTTATTGATAATATTTTAAATGAAATCACATGATAAGAACAGTGTTCTTAATTCATAACCCTTAGTGTATATTTTTAGAATTTTTGTCAAAAACTAATTCAAGAAAATATACAAATTAGTAATAGCAAATAATATTAGTACTCGAAAAAAAATCGAATATCGAAATTTGATGGAGGAAGACCGGATTAAAAACATTAAGAACTATTTGATTACGCATGGAATAAGAAAGAAGTAGAAAAGCGATAATTAAAAACACATTGAAACCCAATGGGCAGGTATTAATACTTTTTTCATCCATATTTTTCAATAGTGAATTGTTTGAATTAGAAGGATTTATTGGTTTCTTTCTCGCTTGAATGCTAATTAATGAGCCTCAGTGTCGTTTTTTTTTTTTTTAATTTATTACTTTTATAAGAAATTTTAAATATATATATATTAAGGGTGGTCAATTTGGAATACCCTGTACGTATTAATTTTTATCTTATTCGTATATGTGAATAATTCAAAATTATTATATTCAAATAATTAATATATGAAATTATGTAAAATTGTTCGATTATAGTAAACTGTGGTTTAAAAACATTTGTTGAAGTTTTTACATGTTAACTAATTCAAATTTCACCCGATTTATTAAAAATTTAAAAATGTTCTTTAGTGCTGTAATTTTCGATACAAGTAGGATATTCTTTTTAAAACCATTAATTTGAGTGAAATGATGGGAGACAGCATACTAAACATAAAATCGCTTTAATCAAATATAAACTCTATTTGTACGTAAACTCTATTTGTGCTACATGTTGATTTTTATTTCGAATTAATTCAGCTTATACACACTTTTTTCTTTAATTTTTGTATTTAAGTATTAAACCTGGAAAGTTTCATCATATTTGTAATTAATGTTAAATTTCGATAGCGAAAAAGTTGGATTTTTTTTTTTTTTTTTTTTTTTTTTACAGGTCTTAGAGCACAAGACTTTCTAATAATGAAAGAAATATACAGAAGGAAAACACAAAGAATGATCAAAAAATAAATATTTTGTTTAAAATTTTATAAAATAAATTTAAACATAATTTTATTACTATGCCAAGTTACATTATTTTCTTTTTAATTTATTTTTAAAATTAGATTACTACATTTAAGTGTAAGTATACGGAAAACAAACAAACAAAAAAAAAAAAAAAAAAAAAAAAACAGGGGGAGGGTATTTTACTAACACTTTTTTTTTTCTTCTTTTTCATATGATCATTGGGTTTAGGTAATTTAATGAATATTACGAAAAATAGCTTAGAAACGATAATAAAACATTACGTGAAACTTTGAATATAAATAGTGTTAAAAACTTAGCAAGCTGCTAGTGTTTAAAATAGTAACAGCACCAAGTAGTATAACAATATTTCCCCCATAAATTATGAGAAAAAGTTCAATTTGAATGTGGTAAAAATTTCAAATTCACAATTAAAATTTTCGAAAGAAAAAACTTGTTTTTTTTTTTTTTTTTTTTTTTTTGAATTTAAAAAAATTATGTTATGTTAAATGAAGGAAAAGTAAGAAGAAAGAAAAACAATAATTATTAAAAACATGTATTAAGGAATAAAAGCTTACAAAATTAAATTTTGATAATCTAGAATATTTTCAACAACAAGGGTGATACAAGAATATAATATTTCTTGGGACAAAAATGCTACGACTGTTATAAATATTCTGCTTAGTTGGCTAAGATAAATGCAAATTAAAAATATAGTACAACCAATATATATCTTTTTCACGAAATTATTATACTCAGCGCTAAGGACTAACCCCAACAATCAATTTTAATTTAGTGTCTTAATCAACCCCACCCCTTATAAGTAACAATAAACAAATCACAAAACCCTTCCACTTTAAGTGCTCACGTAACTTTTGAACTCCCACAAATTAAATAAATATATAGTTAGTTTTTTTGGTGAAAACGCAAGAATTTTGTCTTTGTAAATAGATGCATTGCATCGTAACAACGAAAATGAAATGGTGCTCGCGACGAATCATTATTTCGACGAGTTGTGCCTGTGACAAAATCCTGCATACGACGAATTGTGCATACGATGAATTGTCGCTTCAACGAATTTTCGCCGTGACTAATTGTGCCCACCGCTAATTGTCGCATGAATCGTATAAGAACGCATTAATGCAACACAAATTTTAAATGCATCAGGCTATATCTATCTCTCATAAAAATTCGCATCATATTCTCCCATTATAGCCATTTTCTCTCTAAGAGGATCTGCATTAAGTTTTTTAAACAGTAAAGCATAACGATTTATTCTCAATTCGTCAAGTTCGTTTAAAGTTGTCTTTAGTTTATTAAGGAATATTCAATAGTGATCATTCGTCAATCACCCCGCCGAATATTCCCTACGACATACTTGTATAAGGTGACAAGAAGATAATACAAAACTTGGTTCGTTTTAAGGAATATTTCTTTGTTGCAAAATGCGGTAATTCGGGCAAACTTTTTGCTTAAGAAATTTTGCTGCGACTTTCATGAACTTCAGATTTTGATAGGTCATAGCTAAATAAAATCAAGAAGATGGTCACGTCATCTCTTTTCATGTTTCAATAAATATCTTGTACATTTTATATTGTTTTCTTTTACATAATTATTATTCATTTAGTCATTTTATATGACGTATGAAACATTTAAGTAAATTGAATGTGAAGTACATTGTATTTGAATCACGAAAAGAAAAGCACTGGGAAAAAAGTTAAGAAAAAATCAAGGAAAAAAAAATGCACTAGAAAAAAAACATAGGAAAAGAGCACTGAAAAAAAACTCAGGAAAAAAGCACTAGGAAAAAGTACCTCATTAGCTGTTTAAAAATAATGTCTGATTTGATTCGGGCCGTTGAACCTAAATTTAATGTAATTAAATACCTATTTGAACATAATTAGATTTTTTTAAAAAATAATTAAGATACACAATTTAGTTTAAATTTGACCGAGTGAAAATTTTTTAATACTTTAAATATACAATTATAAAATGTATAATAATATTGTGAAATAATGTATGAATTTACAGTAGTCTCTCAGGGGGAGAATATTTTGATATGTTAAAAAAAGTTTTACACAAATGATTTCAAAATTAATAAATTTAAAAAAAATAAGTAATTGAAAAAGTATTACTTGCGCATTATTATACTATAAAAAAAATGTAATTATTGAAATTCAAAATAATTTTAGAACTCCTTAGTCCAAATCATTTAATTTAACAGTATAAAGTGGGGAGAGTTACTTTTCGTAAATTTTAAATTAATTAGCTTTTAAAAAATGTCTAACTGCATTCGAATCATTTTTTTATTGAATTGAGTTTCAGCTCAACGACCGAATTGATTCAGTTGTTAAATTCATATAATGACTAGCGAGGTGCTTTTTTACGGGCTTTTATCAGTGCCTTTTTTTCCTACCCAGGGTTGCATTTATTTGGGCATAAAATTTTTATAGGTGCGCCGAAGCAAATTTTAACTAAGTAAATTATTAAAACTTATTAAATGCAAGTTCAAGTTGCTAATTTTTGTACATTTTAATTTCAAAAATTAATTTTGTACTTTTCAATCCAAATTGGAATACAGAAGAAGAGATTGGTAAGGCAAACAAGGATGTTTATATGTTTAACAGTGTATCAAAACGTGCATTAAATTATATTAGAACTAGGCAAAACGAACTATTAATACTTATGAAAATCTTATTGAAAGATAACAAATACGTAACAAATTGAAAGCAAAATATTTCTATATCAGACTGGCCTAGCTTGGGGTAAGAAAGCGTAAACTTTACAGCTAAAATTTAAATAATTCCATATTTACAAGAATTCGTAAATGCTTTTGATTTTTCTATGTATGGATGGTGCAAGTTTAAATTTAAATATTTCCATCTTTATAATATTACGTAAATATTTTAAATTTTTTATGAATGGCTGGTGCAAGTTTAAATTTAAATATTTCCATATTTATAATATTACGTACGTAAATAAGTTGAATTTTTTATGAATGGGGGGGGGGTGCAAATTTAAATACTTCTTTATTAACAAGAAGTCTTAAATACGTTGAATTTTGTACGAATAGGTAGAGCAAATTAAATAATTCTGTAATTACAAGACTTCGTAAATACTTTGATTTTTATGCTGTTTAACAGAATATTTCCTTAGTAGTTATCCATCAAATTAACAAACATTTTTTTAAGTTTAAAGTGAATTTTGAACACACGAAGAATATTTTCCTCGAACAAACAATTTTAATAAATTCTATTACTATGCATTTTCGAATAAACAACTCTTGGAATTTTAAAATTCAAACAAAAATTATTTTATTCCAAGTTTTGAAAGCTAAAGACAATTGCATACTGAATAATTGAACGATCCAAAATAATCAAGTGACAGACAAAAATTTCCAATCTTTACAAACATTTTGAGCTGCGGGCCGTTTTCCTCATTATCCAAATCAAATCCAAACAAAGCAAAATGCTTCGACTCAAAAAAAAAAAAAAAAAAAAAAACTAACCCGGCAATTAAATTTTCATTCACTAATCTATGGGAAACGTTCTTCACAGGCAGTAACCAAGCAAACGCTAGACCAAAAATATTAAAAATCGCGCAAATTTTAAAAATGAAAAATGTATTTAAAAAAAAAAAAAAGCTAAGATTGAGCAAAAAGTACAAACACAAATTAAAAAAAAATGGCAATGAGTACATAGAGAGAAGGCAAAACTAAAGCAGCTAGGGTTGTCGTTTTGTTTAAAAGGGAATATTGTTTGTAAAAGTGGAAATTAATTAACCAGGAGGAAAAGAGGGTTTGAATGGTGAAAAGAAAAGGGGTTAGGGGGGGTTTTGGGAATCTGGAGAAAAGAGATGTTTTTAAAACGCGTCAGACTTGGAAAAACATTCCTCTGAAAAGATGAGAAGTTTTAAAAGATTCTTTAAAAGAATTACGTTCACAGAGTGCATGAAAAGATTACTACCATTTAGAACAGGGGGGGGGGCGATGAAGAAAGAGAAGGACAACAAACAATGCAACTGTCTTCTTCTTCTTGGACCACTACAGTGCTGCGGGTTAAAAGCAAGTTAGGCTATTTTCTTTTTCCACACAACGTAAAACACAGCATAGATTTACTTATTCACAAAAGATGAAAGAATTTCTGAGCAAAAACAAAGATAATTATGAATTATAATACGCTCTTCGGTGTCTTCAAATAATAAGTCAAACAAAGGAATATTGCAGTTTAAATGTTAACTTTTGGAGAAGCTGTGAAAGGGTATGGAAAAAGTAAACAATAAAACAAAAAATGATGCCTTCTTTTCATTTTCATAGGCTGTTCATGAAACTTAAGATATCCAGAATAGGAACAAAGAGAAGTATGTGAAAATTTGATGTTCATAAACTACATACTAATATTATACATAGCTAAATACATAAAGGGATTAAAATAATATTTTATGAATTATGAGTAAAAGTCAAAACTCTCTTTTCATAATTTTTTTTTTAATCAAATAAACGACAGACTGTTTATTGTTCATTGGTAGACAGTTATTAACATTATGATGCTATACCGTTTGAAAAAAAAAATGCATGTTGTTAAATATTATAAATAATTATTATTTGGGTACTATAAGATTAATTTAAATGACTAATTTAAATGCTTGGAGAAATACAGTATTGAGCCAAGCTTTCTCAAAAGTTTAAAATTGTACACCAGATGATTCAAAGTATTCATAATGATTCATAGTATTGAATTCTCGAGATTTCCATTAAATATCAGCATATTCTTATTGCCTACATAAAAATTCTAACGTTTTATTAACCAAAAAACGCTCCAAGGGACAATTTGAAAACGTGGCTTATCATTATAGTGTCCCCAGTTTTTAAATTAATATTTTTTCAAAAATTATCACCAAAAAGAATGTTACGCAAAGAATTATTATTAATAGTATTCATGCCAAATTTGTTCATAGTCTTAGTATTCATAAAAAGATATCGCAAATAAATTAACTATCGATAGCACATAGAGTAAATTTCCCAAAATTTTTATTGAACAACTGTACATTACTAACTTAAATAAGCAAATCACAATACTCAAGTAGAACACAGCTTAACAATTTTAGAAAGGAACACAAGCAGTATTAACCATACTTTAACATGGGAATAAAATATCTGGTTATAATTATCGTACAATAAAAATATCTAAACTTATAAATTGACTAAGAACGAAGCAAAATTATCTAACTATTTAAATTATTTAATCATTTCAACATCTAACCAAAATGATTTCAAATTGCAAGGGTAAACTCATCTTAGGTAGCCGAATTTAAGGAAATTGTTTGGAGTAAAAGGCAGAGTAAAATTGTAAGAAGAAAAATAATCAATGTTACTTAAAATTTTTCTAAATAGCAAAAGGTAAAGATTTTTGAAGCAATTCGGAAACAGTAATCTTTCACACTTTCCATATATTCCTTGTACATTCTTTCGTCTTTCTTTATCTTCATTAGTCATATCTTGACAGATCCAAAAACGGATAATTACTCATTTTAAGGTTACTCAACCGTTAATGCTAAAACCATCTGCTAACTCTTAAACTCTGATTTGGGTTTATTTTTTTTTCTTCTCTTAATTTTTTCATTATTGAAGCTGAGTTTTAGTTGGCAGAAAAAGTTATAACTTTAAGTGGAGGGAGTAGAAATTTTAGTGTATATTATTTTAACCTTAATGATTACCAAACAATGTTGTACCAACCAACTACAGCAGTTTACGGGCATCCCACGTAAATTGAAGAATACAGCGTCGAACTTTGGATTTTTTTCCCCTCCTCATAGCCGTAGAGGGCAGGTAATAAGTGATTGTACATTGTTTCACATTTCTAATTTAAGAGTAACAAAATGCATTATGTTAGCTGACGTTGTTGGGGAGAAAACTATAACTTTTTCGACTAAATCAAATGATGATATTTTACGATTACCACATCTATTTGAAAATAAACAATATTAAATTAGCCAATATTACCTCAATCAAATTATCGCTAGAAAAAAAAAGCCTAAATGATCTTAAAATGACAGATAAAGAATAAGTCACAATTTAAAGAATACGTTTTAAAAATGCAACTTCAAGCATAAATATTAGATAAATCTCCATACACAATTTTAAGATATCTTTATTTTTCCACTATTCGAAGCTGGGAAAATTAGTGCAACACAAGGAAAAACTCAAAAAATCTTACCAGGTTGGCCCGACAGCAATTAACTTTATTTCATGTTATTCTATTTTAATGCCATTTTATTATTATGTCATGTCAATTACTCAGTAAAATTTCCTAGCCGAAAATTTAAAAATTCAAGCCAATATTATATGTTTATTATCACAAAACGGAAATAGAAATGAGGGTATGAAAAAGCCATTTTTTATTTACAAAAGAAAAAAAAACATAATTGGACATATTTTCGTGCGCTATCATTACTTTCCCGGTTGAATTCATTTATATTTTTTAATCTGACCAAAAGAAAAGTTTATTTTTAAAATCGAATATCTTTTTTCACTAAAAAACCACAATAGAAAGAAATTCTAAAATTGAAACCAGTTATTAAATGTCCATTTCCCAAAAGGGGAATAGGGGAAAAGGAAGGTACAAAAATGCCAAATCAAAATCCTTTTTACATTTATCAATAATCTTTTTGCTGGTCAGCCGTGGATATCAATCTTAGAAGTGTTGATGATTTGTCATATGCAATGTGTGTGCCGGGGTGGGGGCACCCTTTCGGCACCCTGGCCAGCAGGGCGACCCCATTGGCATCTTAGTGCAAAGCTGAAAAGGAAGAATCCTTGATGAAGGTTTTTGTTCAGTGTGTGTGTATGAGCCCACGCATAGGGAGTCGAGGCAAGGGATCGACCAATCAGGGTGCTGGGAGCCTTGCTGTGACAACATGATTGATGAAGTGGGCGCCCAAATTTTTATCGAAAGTTCTTGTTCCCTTTTGTGCTTGGTGGAGGCGTAACTGTGCAGGGAAGACGTGGCCAAGACGATGTGCCATTACAAAACTGGGCTTTCAAACTTTCCTAGTGTTTGGGGAGAAGGAAAAAGGGGGTGCTAGAAGAAAGAATAGAGAAGAAGAAAAGCAGGATGCGGGGGTGGTAGTAGAAAATGTGTGTGTGGGGGAAGAAGTAAGAAACCCCCGTCCTGCCGTGCTTTGCTATAAGGACATGGTCGATTGTAGTTTCTTCTTGATCAAATAAGTTTACGGGCAAAACTTTGTTCTTCTTCTTCAAATACGACTAAGTTTTTCGTGTTTTTGTAAGAAAGCTTTTGTGCTGCACTTTTTTAATGTAGCTTTCTGTTTTCTAGATGCGATTTCTGTTTTTGTTTTCCCCTCAACTAAACCAGCATACTTCCTGTTGTCCACTTTCTGATTTCACGCTAAGGGGAATCAAGATCAAACAATGCCAGTAAAAAACAAATAACTTTTGGGAGGGGTGTACTAAAGTTTTTACTCAAAAACAATATTTCATTTTTTTTTTAGCGATAAAGCGTCTTTTTTCTGGAGTGTTTAAAAGGGGATTCAACGATAAAATCATGTCAACTTCCCGCTTGAAACGTAACTTCAGAATTTAATTCGTAAAAGACATTAGGGTGTCCAACACACCCTGTTAACACAGCAATATCCAACAAAGAGCAACTTGCTAGACCAATTTTTCTCTAAAAAAGTACAATAAATCTCAAAAATGGGTTTCTTAAAGTGGGTAGAGAGTTAAACGTAGAAACTGAAGAAAATTTTGTATTGCTTTTTACGCCAACTGGTTGGAAGAAAAAAAAAACTGCTCTTAGTGTGAAGTGCCTTACCCACTTTTAAGCTTCACCGCAAATGTCGTGGAAATAAAAAAGAGTAGATGAAAGGGCACTCTTTTACAAAAGAATGATTCACTGAAATTTGATGACGGCAAGTATATTTTGTCGCCATCAGTGAGAACCAAATTTTGCAATTTCAAAATTGTATTGCCAATATAATATTAGATTTAGAGGATTGTGCAAACTGAAAAGTAAATCTTACATAAGGCTATTAAATTTAACAATATTTTCAAATTTTATCAACGATGCTTTTTAAAAATAAAAAAATTCAACTATACTGTTAAAGTATTTTGCAAGGAGTTGAACCACACTTCAAAAAAATTTATTTTGTCGGGTTCTTTATACTATTTTATTTTATTTATTTATTGCAATTCAAAGAATAAAACAAATATTTGTACATTAAAAATGCTTGTAAGAGATTCATGAATATTTTATTGAACAATGTGTAAAGATAGTGATCATATATATGATAATCGAACGGAGAAACGGCGGGGAAAAACATTTTAAATAAAACATTTTGAAAATAAATAATAGTGTATATTGCTAAAATGTTAATAAAAAATTATTAATGTAGTAGTTTCAGGTTTTATAGTACCAGTTTCAATAGTGCTTTAAAATGACGTAAAAAATTTTATACCTTACAACTCTAAATTTTTTCGATTATTATTAAATAAAATAACGGAAAATAATAAATATTTACAAAAATCTATTTTTTCATGGAATTATTTTTGGATAAGTGAATTTTATAATTGTATTGAAAAAGTTTTCAATTCGCTCAATAAGTTCTCGAGATATGGCGAAATACGCAAAAAGTAAAATTAACTGTAAAATTTTGGATCGTTCTCCTGCCCTAACTACGGGGACCATATTTTCCAGAATAGTCCCTATATTTTGGTGGTCAGAAATCCGAATTCGTTGGAAAAAAAACGATATGCTTATTCAGAGAAAGTGCGTTTTTGTGTCAACTTCGTAACTTAAAATATCGCCAACACTAATTAATTAGCATATTTGTTTGAGGTAACCCCCTCGAACCATTAAAATGAGTCCTAGAACGTGAAGATTCGATCATTAAATCAAAAGTTTTTTAGGGTGGTAAATTTTTTTTATTTATTTATTTGACACTGTTCGTTGCAAGTCGATTACTAACGTTTGTAACGAACACTGTTTGAAATTCCTCCGGTGATTTTTTTTTTTTTTTTGGGGGGGGGGCGATTACTATGGTTTAACTTGAACAGAAACATTGTTTAATTTGATTTTTTTTATTAAGGTTGCAGCAACGTTATTCCGTATTATGGATCAAAGCACCGGTACAGTGGATACAATTTGAACCAATTTTGTTGGCAATGTAAGAGAGATATCACAACAACCTAACACTAGTTAATTGCATTTAGACTTACTTTTTTTAAACGATTTTTAAAACAAATGGCTATATAAAAGACGAATACTTATTTAACTTGAATAAGAAAAAAGTGCACATCTATTTACACTTTAGTTTAAATTTATTCGAAAACTGCGACCCTACAAATAGCTAAGCTCTTTTAAACAATTTAATAAAGTTGACGGCTTTCTAAAAGTTAGCTACATAGTCAAAATTTAAATACACTTTTACTTCATGGAAGAGGATAATTATATGAGATGGCGACCAGGGAAGCATCAATCTTGAAAAGATAAAGCCAGTGATGAGATTTTGTAAACCCCTTAAAAACTTTCTTCTCCCTTTGACCTACGTACCAGATGGTCATATAAATCAAGCGGGAGTGATTTCCGCCAGTTACGGGCATTTTATGGGTGCATTGCGGTTCCCTCAAATGATTAATCTTTCACCTCTCCCCCCCCCCTTCCCTCCAAGAATCGGCGTGGGAACTTACAAAGAAGAGAAGGAGCAAAACTCCTCATCTTTTCCTCTTTGCGCTCTGCAACTGTTATTCTACACCTGGATTCAAACATTTTCATAATGATGCGATATCAGATCAATTTGGCCTTTCACGCTCTTTCATGTAATTGCTCCTATTTAAGAATTGTTATTTAGAGTATTACATTTTGATGGATATCAATATTTGTATTGAGTGGATTTGTTTGCAAAGATATCCTTCGGCAGTGTGATCTTGTACATGATAATAAATATGTCTTTTTAAATATTATTTTCATTGGAAACTTTTTCACTTTTTATTATTTTTTTTAATGGTCCTATTAAATGCTTTTGAATCAAATTTTGATGGATATCAGTTTTCGGTTCTTCGCGCACTCTTTTATGTGATTGGTCCTATTTAAGACTGGTTATTTATCATTACTTTTTGATGGATATAAATATTCGTATTTTGTTGATCTGATAGTGAAAATATCCTTTTGCAATGCGATATTTTGAATGATAATAAATTTGTCTTTTTAAAAATTATTTCATTTTGCACTTTTTTACGTAATTGGTCCGATTTAGACTTGTTATTTAGCGCACCTAGTGTAAGAGCTTTCGTATCAAATTTTAATGGATATGAAAATTGGTATTGTGTTGAACAGGTTGCGAATTAAATCGTTTGATATTTTAAAACGGGTTATTGCGCATAATAATAAATAGGTATTTCTTAATTTTTTTTTTTTCGAAAATTATATATTCTTAAAAATTATTTGTATGGAAACTTTTGCCCTGTTAGTGTTCTCACTCTAGTCTTTTTCGCATCAAATTTTGAGCAGTAGCCAGATTCATATTTCATAGATTTGACTGAGGTTTGGAATCAAGGAATAAAAGCACCGGCAAAAAAAAAAAAAAAAAAAAAAAAAAAAAAAAAAAAAAACACAAGGAAGAAATCTATGTAATACCACAAAAAGAAAATAATAATAATAAAAAAACACTTATTAATATAATAATAGTAATTATAATAATAGTAATTAATATAATAGTAGTATTATAATAATAGTAAAACAATTAATTTTTAAAAAATAACCGACTGTTTAATGACTTATGAATTTAATGGCCAATTAATGATCATGACCTTGCGATCAAAATACGTGCATTATTTGTTATTTTTTGATCTAATGGATGTAAAGAGGTGAGAGTGAACAAGTAATAAAATTGATTAATTCAACTATAGTTGCTTTTAAAAAGAGCAAACATAATCAAAATAAAAATAATTTTAACCTAACAAGTCTGAAGTAAATAATCTTAACATTCTAATTTTAATTAATGTTAAGGTCTAATAAACATTGATTTATAATTAACAAGTAAGCTTAATCCTTACAAAGCAAAAAAAAAAATATTAAAAAAAAATGACTAATGTATTTTCAATATATTTTTCAGAATAAAATATTTTTTTATTATATAATTTGATTTTTATTTTATAAAGTATACTTTACAAATTAACATTAAATGTCAGCTGAGAAAAATAATAGCATTTCGGAAATACCCATTTTAAATAAATACAATAAAAGAAATAAAATCCCGCAGGTAAGTATTATTTTGAATTCTTATCATTAAAATGTATTAAAATAATAATTTCTTATAAATTTCAAATTGTACAAACATTAATTGAAATTATTTTTAAAAAGACTACAAAGAAATTATATATTTGAAGAAAATTAATCTAATTTAGTAATGATTTATCCTAATCAGACATTTTCTGGTACTTCTTTTGCTCGGTCCTTTTTTTTGGGTGCTTTTTTTCCCGTTACTCTTTCTTTTCCGCCTAGCGAGGTTTGAATCTTTTTATGTGTACTTAGTGCTCAAATTTTGATGGTCAGTTTAACATACTTGTTTGATACACTTATTTATAAAATTGTAGTTGAGAACTTATTTATTTAAAAAAATGAATACCAAAACATAAAATGAAAACGGAAGAAAATACCCAATCGACTTTTTATATTTAAAACATGAAACAAAACTTTAGTTTAAAAAAAAATGGTAGCAAATAGTTTTATTCTAATAAGTAAAGAAAAAAATGAACTAGAACGATATGGTGCTTGCACATTACATTATTTTAACACAATATGGCTTACTTTAAGTCAAAAATTATTGTATATCTACTTTAAAATCTAAAACGATGTTTTAACACTAGGGTCGCAAAAAGAGATGCCCGATTTTTAATATCTCATCCAAAAGAACAAAATTTGCTCTAAAAACTCATTAAAATAAACACTTCAATTTTTAATGCGATATTTATTATTTAAGAAAAAAATACACCATAAGTAAGAGACATTTTTTTAGATAAAATTACTCGAAATCCACTTCTTTTTTAAAAAAAAAATAAATCTGTGGCTGTCATAAGAGTATAACCACGTGTTTCTTTGGTAAAGAAATATTTTCTCCAACAAACTTAGAAGGAAATACATTTCTTTTCTTTTTGATCGTTTCGTGAGGAGGAATCTGAATGAATAGTGGAACCAGTTAAAAAATACTGTGTTTTTTATCTACCAACCTGATACTTTTAATGAAAGGCAGAATCTCGATAATTTTAGAAGACTATGACTACTTCAATTTTTTTAAATTATGTATTCTAAGAGAAAAAAATGTATTTTATAGCTTTTAGGTTATAAAACTTTAAGACATATCTAATCACTATGATAATATAGTCAAAAAAAATTTTAAACATGAATATTCAAATGGTCATCATAGTTAAATTTTGACACTTTATCTTAGTATGACGCAACACGCATTTTTTCCACTATTGATAGTAGAAAAATAAATTGAAAGTTTAAAAATTCCTTATCAGGTAATCAATGAAAACCCCATGTATCAATTGATCAATTGTGTTGGATACGGAAATTAAAAAGTCGTACAAACTCAGCAAAAAATGAAATATATAGTATATATATAATAATTAAAAGATAAAGGTCGTAAATGTAACTCTAGCTAAGTTGAACAAACAGAGTTATAAACTATGTCTGACGAAAAAAAACTTTAAAAAAAAGGAAAGATTACGAGCTTCAAGATCGTAGACTCCGTGTTTACTTTAAGGAAACCAGGGACTAATATAGGGGGGGGGTGGAAGGGATCAGAGGTGAGTTCCAACTCGCTTCGGAGTTCCGAGTTCCGTGGTATACGTTGGATAAAGGGCAAATTTTGTGGTCTTGCCACTCGGCCTTTAATGCCTAAACAAGGAAATTAGTAATTAAAATCTCTCTTTTTTTTCACTAACTAGTGAAACAAAAAACGAAGAGAAAAACTGAGCAGATTGAAACTCTAAGATAGCTTAAAATTAAAAATCAAAATCTTAAACTAAATAAAAATTATTAGACAATTAGTGTTAACGTCACAAAGCAAAAGCACCGAACAGAAGTGGCAGATCGCTGCAATATTTGAATATTACATGAATTTTAAAATAAATCCTTCTATATCTTAATAACTGAACCAAACGTTTGTTTAAACGTAGTTAAAAAGTTTTTTTTTTTTTTTTTTTTTTTCAATCAATGGGAGTCTCATTTCTAAAAGGAATCCGTAAATGGGAAACCAGATATTAACAGGCTAAATCTATTATGTTGCTTCCTAATAATGTTTTCTCTTCTCCTTTAACAATTAAAAGTAAGTTTCCAAGGTAAATAAATAAATAAAATAAAGAGAGAGAAATACGCAAGTTTACCTCGATAGTATTGAATTTCTTAACATACTAATAAAAAAAGGTACAACATTACTATAATATTGTGCACTAAAATTTGAAAACAAAGTAAACAATATTTAAGAAGTGCAACGCCCAACTGGCATTTCAAGATAAGCCTAGAGAAAAGAGAGCGAATAAATTAGCAAATATTTCAGTCTTGGCAAGAAAAAATTAAGAAAAAGACGAATGACAACTCTCTCCCCCTACTAAGAAAATCTTCGCATAGATTTCGAACATTCGCATATCTTCTTATTCGAAGAGCATTGGTTTCACTCCTTCAGACTGTTAGCCAAATTACAGACCAAAAAGTCCTTTTACGTTATAAGCTCGTCCATCACTACAAGACCCAAACCGCTTCTGCAGCTCGTGATGAATGATACCCCTGCAATGGCGGACAAATACACCAAGTTGAAGGGGCTTTTTAGGGGGTGGGATAGAATCTGAATTCGGGGGAGTAGAGAAAACATTTTTTTTTTTCTTTCTTTTTCCATCTTTAAAATGGGAAAAGTAGCGCATGATAAAATTCGGTAGTAAGAGCCAACAACAAACGAAAAGGAAAGCTTTGGCAATTAAAGTTCCATTGTTACGATAGAGGAGGCTTTTTTCCTTCCTTTTGTTGCTTCTTTTTATCAAAGACGTTGCTTTAGCCTAATTAAGAAATCATATTAAAGCAATCCTTATTAATTTATCTATAGCAAGATGACAGATTTGCGCTTTCCAAATGTAGCTTAACTCGATTGCTCAGATGGTTGGAAAAACTTGAAGTTTTGATGTCATTAATATCTTTGATTTAATTTGATTATAGATGTTCTGCGTATTTTCATTAACTTGGCATTTACGTGTTTACAATAGATGCTAATTTTCTGATCAATTTTTAATACAACGCAACTCCGGGTTAAATTAGTAGCAGTTTAAATTAAGTAGTTGGAGTACTGTTGAGCAATTAGTCGTATATTTTTAAACGCGACAAAATCATTCATGAAATATCTTTAAAATCTAAAAGAGACATTCTATAATTAATATAAAAGCACAAGTAAAAAAAAAAATTTTTTTTATTACCTGATCAAAAATATAATTTAATTCAGAAAGGATTAAATTAAAACAAAATGCATCAAAAACGGTTTTTCAACTTTTAATTAAATGTTTATTAATCAGCAATAACTTATTTCAATGATTCGTCTTAAAAATCGTCTTAGTATTTTAAGATGATTTAGGATAAAGAACTGAAAATGAACAAATACAACAAATATCCCGAGAGTTCTTATAGCTTAGAGATTCAAAAATGTTGCAAAATTAAAACACATAACAGAAAACATCGTCTAAAGAATTTTTATCCTTTCTCAAAATAATTTCTCTCTCAGTTTTAAATGTTGTTTTACTAAGATGTGTTTCTCAACGTTTAAAAAGCATTATTTTTATACAGGTAATAAGACTTTTCATATCATGTTTTTTACACACCTTTTCAATTCCCAAATGGAACTTCAGGATGTCGTGTAAATCAGAGAAAAAGGCAAATATCATTTCTCTTAGCTTTTGGAAGATGCACAAAGCGCCTAATCCAAATTATAATGTTTTTTGAAGTTCGTCTTCAAATCCTATCTAATTAAAACAAGTCTACCCCAGCAAAATAAAAATCTTCCCCCCCCCCCCCTCCCCATCCAGTAAAAGAGAAGGCGTTCACTTTTCAAGTCCTTAAAGACTACCTTAAAGTAGAGTCCAAAAGGGAATAAAAGCGTTTTCTTCGGCAAGAAATTCGTTTTAATTATCAGCGTTATTTTACAACAGTACCAACTCAAAAACCGGGAGCAAAAACCATTAGGCAATTTCTTCTCCTGAAGAAAACGCGTGGATAAAGACGCCAGCCCATTTAAAAGGAAAATAAACAGCAAACTTTAAAAGGTACCGCTGAGCTCTAACATAAAAATTACTCTGCAAGAACTAGCTTTGCTACGTTCAAGCTGGCTTAATAGCGTTAATCTTGGGGTCACGTCGAGAAATGCTAGCATCATTAAGACTTCACCAGTTTTCTCATACTAGTCCCAAGACAGAGACATGCAATACTGTCGTAATGACTCGCTACATTCAAAATGAAAGAACGCAAATTAGTAGAAGCACATTTGGGAGCGTCATATTATTTTCTTCGCTTTTGAACAGTTTGTTTCAATACTTTCTTATTATTATTCCCTATTTCGTGGGTACTTTTTTTTTCTTTAATTTCTTCTTTTATTATTTTCTCTTTTCCCTTCAACTTGACTTATAAGGAAAAGGAGAATTGGTGCTTACCTATGGGAGGTAGCATTTTCGACGAAACCAATCGAATAATGTGGCGTTCTGCCGGAGGGGATATGATACTCTTAATGAACGGAGAATACTTAGAGAAAAATTAGCGCCTGCTAACTTTTACTTTGTTTTGTGACGTGTTCAAACTATACTAAAGATGATAAGCCTTCAATAGGGAACTAATTCCATCAACAATTCTTGTTTCAAAACACAACTTCAAAAAGCCCCGAGCTTCGACATCAACTGAAGAAGTCTTCACGCTGGGGGGGGGTGTAAGAATTGAAGGGGGTCTTGAAACAAAAGGCGAGATGTATACAAAATCTTAAAACGACACAAACTTTTTAATGCCTTTTTTTTTCGAACTAATTTTCAGACTTAATTTAAACTTTTCCGATTTTATTTGTTGTTGTCTTACAAAGCATTAAGAGGAAAAAATTCATATTGCTGTTTGCGACGAATTACTTACACAAAAAATGGCGAAAAATTTTAATTTGCCGTTTAAAATAAAATGATTTGGTTAGAAGGCACGCATTTAAAGGGCAGAAATAAAAGCCAAAAGAATTCCAATATAAAATTTCAATCCCATTAAGAAGAAAGCGAGTAATTCTCAAAATCACTAAATATGTTTGTTTTTTTGTTTCTTTCTTTTTCAATTTGTTTTAATGTGTCAAGTTTGTTAAAGTTTAAGTCAATAGCTTTGTCCTTTAGAGAAAATAACTGCTTTGAATTTATTAAGTGACAACGAATTCTTGATTACAATATTTCGTTCTAGAAATGGTATTTTGGTCAGATTATAAATACCACGATTTCTACTTGACCCAAAATTCCTTGAATTAATTTTCATTTTCATTATAAGTATTAAATTATTAAATCCTAAATTTTTTAGAGACTATAAATTTTTTTGTAAAATGTTTTGTACAGTTAATTTAAAATTTGTTTAAACAATGTTTATCAAATTTTGAAATCGCGAACTTAGACAATCTTAGGACTTAACACCCTGTTACAAATATTGTTGCACATTACACCACAATAAATTTAAATTTTGTAACAACCTTAAATTTTGAATTATATACTCATATGGCACGTAATAAACGAAAAAAGTGTTAATTTTTATACAATGAAGGTTAAATGAATTTGAAAGATAGCAAAACTATTAACATTTTCTGAAAAAAGAATTTTTAAATTTTTACAAATACCTTTTCTTCATACAGTCCCTTGCCAATTTATTAAACGCACTATACGATTCTATGTAAAATTGTAATTATCAGGTGATATTATACAGGTTTATTGTTTTTACGCAACTGAAACCGGTTTCTACTTGTTTACGTTCGTGCATCAATTGGTTAAATTCGACAATATATAATATAAATTCGACGTTTGGATAAAAACGATATATTGTATAAATTAGAATATTTGTTACATCAGGTATTATATTAGTATATTATAATAATTAGACCAAATTATTAGACGCACTGTTGTTTTTAAATAATTACATGTGTTGCAAGATTTTATGTGCAATACTTTTATATTTAACCATACTTGTAATGGATTTTTATTCAGGAGATTTTTCATATACTTCCTATTAGTATTCATTTTTAACGTATTGCATTACAATGTTAAACAATCGATATATGAAAGTAAACAAGTGCAAACCGGTTACAGCCGAGTAAATACAATAAAGCTGTATAGTATCACCTGATAATTAAGATTTCACATTGAATCTTATAGTGCGTCTAATAATTTGACCAGGGACTGTAGTTAGCTTCTGATGAAAATAATTTTTCTGCCAACGATTTATCAAGAAATGAGTAATCTTTAGAATTTTTTTTTATATTGCGAAAATTCCTTTCAAAACACACTTTATATATCGATTAACAAAACATATGATTAATTTGCTTTCCCTTATTATCCTTTCTTACCTAGAAACAAAAAAAATAATTATATTTTCAATAGATGAACGCAGAGCATCTTTACACAAATGACGTGCTATATTGGTTTTAAAAGTAAGAAAGATTTGAATACTTAAAACAACCATCTTAATTGGAGTTTCTTTCCAACAAGCATTAAAACACATTATCTTCTTTCGGGGTATTTTTTAAAATCTTTAAAATTCTAATGAATTCCGTTTTATTATTACTTATTTATTTTTTTATTGTATTTCTTATTCCTAAAATTATTATTTTTTTATATCTAAAATCCTGTCAAAAATATACAAACTGCTATTGACAAAAATATTTAAAAATACAACTTGGGCATCTGTACGGTGAGTAACAAAAATAAAAATATGGAGTTGTATAAAAAAATCAATTTCACAATATAGACTTGTTAATTTTTTGCCTCTATTTTGGTAACACTTTATTAGATCAACAAAATAGAAAAGATTAATGAATTTTAACATACATTCTTTTTTATTCTGTTCCTTACAATAAGAGAATAACAATTGATTTTTAATAAAGTTCATCAAATTTAAGTATTAAAAAAATCGATCAAAATGGAAAGAAGAATTTAGAATATAAAAATAAAACAATTTTGAAAAATGCTTTAAAAAAAATCATAAAATCGTAATAACATGTTGAAAAACATTTATGTCGGTAGCGCTTTGTTAGGTTAACTGAACAGTAAAAGAAAAAAAAAATTCAAAACATATTTTTTCATCCTTTGTTTGTAATATTATATATATATATGTAAATTGTATATTATAAATTATAAATATATTGTATAAATTTTAATCTTAATACGAAAAGAATAATTAAATTTAAAAATCCAGGAAACGTAAGTCCTACAAAAATTTTTATTTGAATGGTGAAGAGAAATGTGACTAAAAAAAAAAAAGGTAAGTTTTAGAATTAAATTTTAAGAATAATATTTTTAATAATCCGTCAAATTTATTACATTTTTAAACGAAAAAGTCGATAAAAATAGGAAAGAGAAAGTCTATAAAAACAAAAAATTTTAAGAAATTTTTTTTTTTAAAATATCATATTTACATTTTGAAAAATTAATATTTCGGTAACACTTTATTAGGTCAACAGAATGGGAAAGAATTATAAATTTCAAAAATCCATCAAATTTAAGTTTAAAAAATCCAATGAAATGGAAAGTAGAAAAGAGATTAGAAAAAAAAAATAAAAATAAAGAATAACAAATTTCAAAATATATTTTTATAGTTAGTTTTATTATTTAGTTAATTTTATTATATAATTAATTTTATATAAAAATATATTTAAATAATTAATTTTAAAAACCCGTCAAATAAAAGTCATTCAAAAATTTTTCATTAAAATGGTAAGGAGAAATGGGACAAAAAAATATAAAATTAAGTTCTAGAATTAAATTTTAAGAATAGAAATTTTAAAAATCTGTCAAATTCATTATTATTTTTAATAAGAAAAAATTAAGTCTGTTAAAATAGAAAGGAGAAATGAGTCTATAAAATAAAAATAATTTTTGCGAAAATATTTTTTAAAAAAATAATTGTTCACACGTTAAAAAATGAATATTTCGGTAGCACTTTATTAGGTCAACAGCATCTTGCTTATCCTAATCTCCATTTAAAAGATCAAGCCCCTTTAGTAAGACAAGCAAATCAACAGTTACTTCATAAAAAATTGGCTGTGTGAGAGGTGGAAAAAAAGTTGAATAAAAAAATTCGAAGGTGGGTGAGATGCAATAAAAAAAAAAAAGAGAGCGAAAAGAATGGAGTTAAAAAGGAAGAAAAATGCATTTGAAAGAAGCGCACCACTTAAGAGGCTATCATCGCGAACATTACCCCTATATAAGAGGCAAAAAACGAACTATCACTGTCAAGCATCGAGTAGCACCTGTGCTGCTCAACTCCGCTCGCTATCGATTGCAGCGCCACAGCCGGCAAGACGGCAGAAGTCGCCACCATCCATATACGTCACACTTCTTGCGCTATTATCACTTTTAAAACGGTCATGGGTAGGAAAAAAAATATTAGGGAGGGGGAAGTCAGAGACAAAGCTAAAAAAAATATTTATAGAGGGCATTTTTAAAGACAGGTACCCAAATGCTTTCTTTCGCTCTCTCTCTCTCTCCCGACAATGTACAAATACATACATATACTTAATGCCTGGAAGAAAAAAAATTTGTATAAAAAATTATCGGTTATCATTTTTTTTTTTTTTTTTTTTTTTTTTTTTTTTACACCGGACTTTTTTTTCGCCTTGCAACAATTTTTCCCGGAAACGGTGCAGTAAAAGTTTCTAATAAATCAAGAGCTAATAAAAACATTATTACACTTTTTATATATTTTGGGGATTTTTTTTATCCAGCTTCATTTCTTTTCCTATTAAGTTGTTCGGTAGTAAATGTTTCACTTGTTGCTTATTATGGTTACATTTTCATTAATGTTACTTGACATCGGGCTTTTGTGAATAATATAACAATTGCACTTACGGTTATATGGAATTTAAGATTTCGATAAAAGGGATTTAATTTTCTGCCAAAGGATTTCTTTATTAGTTGTGTATAGTTATTATATCATACAAGACAAGTTTAACGAAAAAATAAATAGAAAAAGTTGAGGGAAAATAAAAAGTCAAGTGAAAATATTTAATTGAGTCAAATAAAAATTGCGACGAAATTAAAATTTAATATGGTATCAAAACAATTTGAATAGCTATTAAGTGATGTATATGAATGTTGATAAAAATATGAATAATGATGAAAAGTCTTTTTAAGTCTTTTAATGACAAGATAAATGATAAGAAATACAGGTGATTGGTATTAGTGACATTTCCTACACTGTTCGAAGCATGCAGAACCATAATATCGTAAGTGCTAAGTGCAAAATTAAGCAAGAATCTATATTTCTGAGAGTGGTATATATCTGCTATTTGCTGTCAGAATACATTTGTGTAAACAAGTGTTTTTTTTTTGTTTTTTTTCTTTTCCTACGAAATATGAAATATTAAAATGTTACACTTTAAAAATTAGAAATGCTATTAATTTTATGATATATTTTTTTGTATAATAATACGAAGTTCTGCCGAGGCGGTTCAGTGGTTAAAGGACTGAACTACCTTTGTGAAAGATAGGGGCTCGAACCTCAGTTGTGGCTTTGAAGGCCAGTCAGATTCAGATCGTAAAGCACCAGCTTGTTTGGGTAGTATAAGCGGTATTGTGCGCTATGTCGACCAGGTTTATGCTGACGGTCATGAAATTTTGGGGTCATAACTTTGATGAACCATATGGCTTACAACGGGCATTATTGGGAACGCTTCATATAACTAATTAATATATTATAATTTACTGAACGTTTTATGCATTTTTAACTAAACTAATGTAAACGTGGCATAACAAAGAATCAATTTTGTCTTTCGGCTACTGTTTTAGTTATCAGTTACATAATTATATGAACTTGAGCTTAAATATTTATAAATAAAGCTTTCTTGCATAATATAATTAAAGATTTTTAAACTTTAAAACAATTCAATACTTTATATCTATTCGCTAATTCAATTTTAAAAAAAAGTGAAAATTCTCGATTTAGATTTTAAAAAAGACAAACAAAAATAAAATTAAAGTAACAAAAAGCAAAAAAGTAATAAAAGTAACAAAAAAGTCAAATTTTTTACCCCAAGTATTGAATAGACATGATAATGATTTGAACAATTACCAAATTGACACGAAGGAAAATAAAAATTATTGATGTGAGAAATTATTCATTGATTTATTTTTTTATTTTCATTATCAATTATTTATTTATTTAATTTCATTATCAAATCAACAAAATACATAGTATATCTTTCGTACGAATACTTCATAGAAATATACTACTAGTTTTTCAATTTCTAATACCAATTTTTAAAAAAATTCAACTTTTTTTAAATAAGTCAAGAATTTATTTAAATGAACACGTAGAAATAACGATTTAAATATTTAATAAAATTTAAAGAAGATTATAGAATTTAAAAACCAATAACAATAAAGAATGTTATCCTATTATTGCAAGAGGAAGAAATTCCAAGCAGTAGTAAGAACAAGTCTTTTAAATAGTCTTTAAAAATACTAAGCTGTTACAAAATTTTGTGAAAACGCCGATTTCTAAAAAAAATTTAGATAGTTTATTTTAAACTCACTGTGACAAGTTAACCAAAGCCTGAAACCAACTGTTCCAGGCCAAGCCAAAAATTTTTTTTTTCTTCACGGAAAACAAGACAAACGAAATAATAAAGAATACTATGGTATATTATTGTATGAATGAAGCTGTATTAAGGACAATAACTTCTTTAAATGGTCTTTGTACTAAAAAAATAACACAAAATTTTTGTATTGTGAAAACATCGATTTCTAAACAGATTTGAGACAATGTTATTGAAACCCGCGGTGACAAGTTAACCAAAACCTAAAACTGATTGTTCCTGGCCAGGCTAGCAAAATTTCTTTAAGGGAGTCAAGACTTATGAATGATGCATGACGTCATTAACGGATGACGTTAAGGAGCGATATTTGCATACTAATTACGCCTTTTCTTGACATAGCTTAATGACAGAATTCCGCTTATGCCTAGCCTTTTGAATTAATTCTTTCTGACAATTTCCGGGACCAGGCTAAGATTTTTTTCTCCTTTACCCGGACAGGCTCTTCAACTTTGGGGAATATTGCCCCTCACTTTATATTCAAAAAGTAAAAGCACTCACAAAGGCTAGTTGAATAGCCAGGCGGATCAAAACGGGAGCGTCTAACGGTAAGCACTTGAATTAAGACGGCCAACGTCTTAAGTCCCTGTCAATTTCTTGCTTCAGCTAAATTGCTGAATTTTCTTTTTGGGGGTTGACGGCACACAGCAACGAGTGTTGACGAGCTAGACACTTCTTAACGCAAACTTATTATTTCTCCATCCAATAACTTGTAGGAAAGGAAAATAAAATTTCTCTCTTGCTCTAAAATAGCAATAAACCGAGTATCTAAAGTTGAGATAATAAGTTTATCCTATTCAATAGAAGGCCCACTTTTTAAATACGTCAACACTGAACATACTTTAGATCGATGTACAAAGAAATATTTCTTTGGAATATTTTCTTAAAATCAGTTGAAGATAATATTGTATAATGAGAACCCTTCAATTATTCAGTTCTTATAAACAAATTTAACATTTTCTTTTCTTTTTGAGTACAATTTGTTAAAGAGGCTTTTGCTTTTATATTACTTTTAGTTCTGTAGGAAATATATATAATATGTTCTTCTTTAATTGCACTACAGCCGGCTGCTGGCCAAGACCGTTTCAATGAGCTTCCTCCAGCGAATCCTATCAGACGATTTAATTTGAATGCATTGAGATTTGTTTCAACGCGGTCTATCTCTCGCAGTGATGATAAAAACAGAGAATTGATCAAATCCCTAAAGTGGATGATCAGTTCACGAAAGATATTAAAATAACAATTCTATGGGTAATTTCCCTAAAAAAAAGTTAGTGTTTTGATTAAATCATTTTACAGTATTAGTAAAAAGATGAAATAATATTGTGTAGATTTTATGTTTAATGTAATTAATCGGTAAATATTAATAATCGCCGGTTAAAGTGAATAATCTAGCAAAATTTAACACATTTACCGGTTATTATTAATAATTTCCAATAAGTAAGTTTGATCAATGTAATAATTTTCAGATCATTTGGCCAGAGATGTCCAATGGCATGCGAAATGGTAATTTCCCGCGCTAAAAGCTAGATATCAGTTATCTGTTTACTTTGAATGTAGACGCCCGCAATAAGTATGCATTGTTCATTTGTAGCGCGAATACTTTATGACAGAATGTTTTGATTCTTTTTACGTCTTTGTTCTTAAAGGCACTTAAACCTTAAAAAAAGAAAAACATTTAAATTGGCTTTACGGTCAAATATATACCGAGCAGTGGCATTTAACCTTAAAAAAACATCAGCGTAGGGTATACCGGGCAAATATATACTAGGGGTGACACTTAACCTTATAAAAATAACTTCGTTTCCTTTTTGGTTTCGATTTTTTACTTTTTAACTCATTCTCCCTTTTCGGTTTCTCGTGATAACGAATAAACCTTCCTTTTCGTTTCCTCTAGTTAACTAATTAACTCTCTTTCTTCGGTTTCTCTCGTTAACTAATAAATTCTCTCTCCTCTGTTTCTCTTGTTAACTAATAAATTTTCACTATTAATAAATTAACTATAATTGAAAAAAATACCCTTTTTTATGGATTTTATTATTGACTTAGATATAAAAAAAAATAATAATATACAAAAAAAAAATTTGTTATATCATTATATTTTTAAAAATAAATAATTTAATGGTAGTATCACTGCATATTTATTTATATGTTAATCTATTTATAAATTCAAATTACAGTTATATAAGATTATGGCCGCGAAAAGCACGTTTCATTGCGCAAGTAAAATTAATGAATAACGCAACAACGTGTAACACGTACTAATTCAAACGTTGCATCACTTGATGTTCATCTAAGAGGATCACGAATAAACATTCTTTCTTTCTTTATTTTTTTAAGAATTTGTAAGCAGATCTTCTTTTGGAACAAAAGAACTGTCGAAACAGCCCTTTGGTTCCACGTGCCCCTGCTCTACAACCAATTCTGATTTGCGCTATCGAAGGCGAACTGAAGTGTAAAGTACCGGAAACTTCCCTGTCTTCAAAAAGGAACGTGCCTTTGACCTGATAAGACTTCACATGAAGTCTTATCAGTATATTCACGCCCACTTTCACTGAGATAAAAAATACCCAACAAAAGTTCGAAAGTTTTAGAATTAAGTTATATGTATTTTTCTATTAACTTTTACACTTCTTTAACTATATGCTTTTACAGAGCAATAATCATTTATTTTTATTTACTTTTTACTAGAATTAAAAAAAGAAAAAATTATGTTTCAAGCATAATTTATGGGTATTTTCAGCAGAAATTTTTTTCTGTTAACTGATTTTACTAATTATTTTATCATAAAAAACCATTGTTTTTAATGATAAAAAACGTGAGAGGAGGGAGTGAAGGATGCGACGACCCCAGGTAGTCATCCAAACGGGTCAGCCATTCCATGATTAAGAATGCTAAATATTACAATCTATTACGATTAGTTTTATTATGAAATTCATTTTTAAAGGGATAAATATTTAGCTAAAAAAAAAGTTCTTTATGAATAATAAAACATGATTTTCAAGCAATTTTTAGGTATTTAAAATTTAAATATTTTTTACATTTATGAAAATTTAAAGTACATTTTGTTGGAAATAATAATTTTTTCATCATATAGTAATTTCCACTAACTTAATATCAAAATGACTTTAAAAAAATAGATTTTTGTTTTTATAAATTAGTGTATTTCTAGGGTCTTTTTTTTATATATATTTTTTTTTAAGGATGTGGGTTTTTTCTGGCCCCTTTCAGTTATTACATTATTTTCAGGGTCATCTAAACGAGAATTTTCCCTTCGTCATACACATACCTCTGCACGCCTGAAAACGGGACAATTACAAAATATTTTATCGTTAAAACGAACCCTTCACGAAATTTTAAAAACGTGTTCTCAATATTTCATACATTAGAAATGGTCCGTTCTCGTAATTCTTACTTTTAAAAAAGGTTATTAAATGGCCCTCTGTATGTAACAGGAGAGGAATATAAATTACAGATAATAGTAATTTAAATTACTTATTATTTAATTTTTTTAAAAAAAAAGCTTTTTTTAATTAATTTATTTATTTGTATTTTAAAGCCTCACTTTTATTTTCGTTTAGTGCGATCGCAATATTTCAAAAAATGATAAAAACTGGATTATATTTTCACACAATTACGAAACCAGGATCCTGATGAAAGAAACCTGATTTAACATCATTTTTAGATTCACAAGTGAAAGTGTTTGGATAGATCTCTGATAATACTTTACGAGTTAAGAGTTGTTAAGTACAAGAGAGGGTATAAAATTTCCGCGATTAAAATTTATATATATATATATGTGTGTGTGTGTGTGTGTGTGGAGGTTGGCTTCTATTTGATACAGATTAATACGATGCATCATATCGATATAGTAAAAAAAAAAAGTTAATTAAATTTTAAAAAAATTTGCTTATTAACTTTTAAGTCATATATTTTAAAATTCCACCCACTTTCAAAAGTCTCAGAAGGACTCTCCCTTATACCGAAAGGCTTGTCTTTTTTTTTTTTTTTTTTTCTTTATCTCTTTTATAATCTAATATTTTGAAACCCTTTGTTTTTGGAATATTTCTTCCGAAGTAATTTTAATGTAATCTAGTGTGATTTGAATTCCAGTATATTCTTTTTCTAAAAATTAAAATATTCTTATTAGCAAAGGTTCTAAAATGTATCCATTGGTTAAATTTGTATATACAGTTAAATTATGCAAATTTTTCAAGGATAGTAGAATAAGAGTCTTCTATATTTAAGTTTAAATACACACTCGAAATAATCAGCTCAAAGTTGAACCATGATATGGTGCAATTTTTCTGTATCATTACTTAAGTGTTAAATTAGAACTCTGTTTCTGTTTAAATAGAAGCCCAGTATCGCGTAATGAAGTTTATAAAATATGATAATGCGGCTCAATTTAGCACCATATGAAAAGACTGTAAATTTGAACGATAGTATGATTACATGCTCTCCAAGATTTCTAATAGTAAATGCAGACACATGCACCAAAAATATAGAAAAGGCTTTATAACAGAAATCAGAATCCCACGAGTTTTATATAACAACGGCAATGACGGAAAAACTAAAGAAATTGAATACCTATAATAAAATAAGTAAAAGCCGTGGTGGCTCCGGGTATAGGCCACTCGCCTCCATTGAAGTGACCCAAGTTTTGAACACCAGCAATAAATAGTCGATATGAATTCTACTCCCGGCTCGCCTGTGCCAAAATATTCTCAGTGGTAGATGGATCCTATCATGGGTTAAAATACCTTTGCCATCAGGAAAACCATGGGATATTTTCGAGGTTTGCCCTCGATAGAGTCTAGTTTTTCCCAAATGTATCCCCCAAGATTTACCTTGTCTTTTTCGTTGGGTTCAAATTCAAAATTATAAAGCTACAGAGTTGAGCATTGATAATCATATTGTGTAATAAGTGAATAATTATATCTAACTTACAATGAATTGACAAATCAAAACAACAAGAAAGAAATGAATTCTTATAAAGATTGCACTAAATAAATAAAAATGCCAAAATAAACCTCATAAATCCTAACAGTAAGATAAATAAATTAATAAGCTTGCCATTCAAATTCCTTGACATTTAATATGTTTTTCATACCCTTCAATATTTAAGAACACCCGAAAAAAGGCGATGGGTAAAATATTTACTTGACATAAAATAAAATATCAAAACATATTAAGTAGAGGAAATGAAATAGATCCCCCTTCACTAGGTGTTTTTCCAAAGTTCTGTGTAAGGGTGCGAGGGAAAAAAATGATGTTAAATGATTCGTTTCAAAAGCCATACCTTTGCTGCGGATGCTTTAGCTTACATAGATTCATTTCACAAAATAATGGACTGAACTACACGTCTTAGAAAATTTGGAGTAATAGAAGAATCATTATTTGGTCGAGGCTCGTTTAACATGCTTTCAAATCATTATTTATCTTTTTTTTTTTTTTTTTTTTTTTTTTTTTTTTCAAATCATGTTTGACTTCCAATAAATAAAAAGTCAATGATTTTGAATGATATGTTAAACATTTCGATGCGATCATGCTTATATGTAAATGTTTATAAGAAGACTATTAATCACTGATGGTTTTTAAAAAGGGAATAGCATATAGAAAAAATTTCAAACCTTGTTTAAAAGGACGCTATACTGTGGAAGAAACTTTTCATGGCAAATTCTGCTTCACCTCCAATGATATTCTGAAATATAAAGTTTCAAAAAAAGTGAGTTCAAACCTATAGTAAACCATGAAGTTTCAAATGCTGAAAAATGTTTTCAAAATATCGAAATGCAAGCATATTATTACATGATTATCAACCAACTGAGTCTATCAATTGGAGTCGAGCCGTTGGATGCGAATTTAATCTAATTATATATTTATTTGAATGCAATTAAAATATTCTTAAAAACTAATTAATATACAGAGATAAATTTGAAGTTTACGGAAAAAAATTTTTTTTTTGATAATTCACTTTTTTTTAAGTAATTTATCACAGTATTATTACACATAATGAATCAATTAATAAATAATCTCTAAGGAGGTTAAACTTGCAATAAGTTTAAAATATTAATAAAAGTAAAGGAGTGTTTCATATTAATACAATTATTAATAAATTAGACTATTATTTCAGAAGATTATTCAACACAATACCTTAATTATAATTATCGAAATTTAGATATATACTTTTAGAGCTCCTCATTTAGTTAAAATATATGAAGCGTAAAAAGTGCCTCACTGAAAATTAACCCCTGTATTATAGTTATTATTATTTTTTTAAATTTACAATTTCATTCTAATAAACATTTAATTATAATAATTCGAACAAATACAAATAGTATCAGCCCTGAAATTCATATAATTGTAGAATGGATATTACTTTTCCATTTCTCTCTTTCTGTCTAAAATGCAATTTTAAATCTTCTTTGAACCAATCTTAAAGGTGTACAAAATATTATTAATTCGATTACTCAATGTATTACACACTGTATTATCTTTTAAATGATTTGAAAGAAATATTTAAAATATTTATAGTTATTGTTAAACGCAATAAAATTTATATGCAATGCAATCGATTGCAATAAACTAGTTTTCTAAAGTTTTTAAAAAAAAAAAAAAAAAAAAAAATCGGCAATTGAAACGATGTTAAAAGACTTTTTATGATAAAATTTAAAAGGTAAAAAAAATAAATAAATAAAAATAAAAAAAACTAATGCTCTTATGGTACAATACTGTGCAGTACAGTTAATTTTAATTTCGTCATTACTACTAAGCTAAGCAAAAATAAATATCAACTTAAAAAAAGGAAAATATAAATTTTGAAACACATGAGAGAAATAAAAGTAAATTTATAAATTACGTGAAATTAGTTCAGACAAAGTAAACGATATGCCTAATTTATTATTTCACTCACAATAAACACTATTTCAAGTATTAAAAAAAATGGTTTCATAACAGTTTCAACAGTATGCAATTCGGGAGAAATTCCACATACACATAATGATAGGAAAAAAAGGAGAGTTATTTTAATCAGGTAAAGAATTCTCAGAATTTTCGCTTTTTCTAAAGTAACTCTTCAAAATTACGGATACTCAAATAACAAGATTAGAAGTACGTATCGGTAATTATATGAAGAGTTAGTTTTAATTTCAATTAATTAATAAATAGTTTATTTCGATTTCAAGAAGATAAGTTCAATGTTCAAATAGTCAATAAAAATAATTTTCTGTTTGAAATAGATAATAAATTTCTATTTCAAATAATTATTGAATTGTTCAAATTTAAATTTATTAATTTTTTACTAAAACTTAACTAATTTCAAACTTAACACCATAGTTAACACTTTCAGTTCTTTAAGTTTAACAAAGTTGACAGAACAATTTAAGAAACAAAATATACATGAAACACGGTGATAAAAATGCTATTTAAAGATAAAATACCAAAATACTAACAAAATAATAAGAAAATTTAAAATAGTTAACTACGGAGGGAATTACGAGATTCCACAAATATTAGAATTTTGCGTTAGTCATAACTGTTTAACAGCTTATTCAACAAATTTAATTTAATTGCTTAAACTGATTTGAATTGGCTATACAACGCAAGATCTTTTGGTTGAAATTTGATAAACAAAATCAGTAAAAAAGCTTAAAACATGACAGTAAAAATTTTAGTTAAAAAAGATTAACATAACAGTAATAATAGTTTAATAATATAAATAGTAGAAAAACTTTAACTTGGTACGAACGGAATATTAAGCTAATATTTGCAATTAGTAGTGATAATTGTGAAATAATAAAAATAACACACGGAGTGGAAATTCTGCAAATAATAGATTTTTGCGTTAATAACAACTACTTAAGATACAAAATAAGCTTATTCGACATGTTTAATTTAATAACTACGGATAATCGAAATCTTCTATAAAAGTAGTTTATATAGCCAAAAATGAATAACTCATAAAAATGCAAACACGAAATAGATTCATTTCTCATATCCATAAATAATTGATGCCTTTAAAATTCCATTAACGGATTTGTTAATGATTTAGCTGAAAATGTCTCTTATTAATGAAATTGTTACATCTAAATGATTGCATATTCCTAAAGTCAAAGAATAATCCTTTTAAACATCATTCCGAGAAATTTAAAATACATTTTCTCCAACATTTCACATTAAATTTCTCTAAATAATGCATTTTCTTAAAAGTATTTAAGGGAACAATAAATTTTTACTTCGAACGTTAAAAGCAACAGAAGGAATTAAATTTAAAAAAAAAAAATAATAATAAAAGCCCGATTAAGAAAGTAAAGAGCACATTCAAATGTTTTATTTTTAAAGTACTAGGATGAACGCGTTTCGTTCGATGCACAACGAGCACGATTAAAAAGTCTTTCACCACTCAATCCAGAACAATCATTGACTTAATTAGTCGTTTATTCCAGAAAACTTTAAAACGAGAAACTTATTTCATTAAGGATTTTTATTATTTCAAACTGTGTGCCTTTGCTAACCATTAAAACAATTCGCCTGCAACGCTCAAGACGCTTGAAAATAGAAAAAGAACACAGATTCAATATTTCTCTGACTTAGAAAAAAAAAAGTAAGTTGAGTACATAATCATTTGGAAGTAAATAAGCGAATTAAGAAATCTTAAGTACTTCATTTTTTTATGAGCATTACAATTTTACACAAATTTAAATTGTCTCAGAGAAACATTAAAAAGCATGTCTAAAGTTCCACGAAATACACTCTTCTTGGAAGAAATTGAGTTATCGATAAAATGCATCAAAGTTTTTGCATTTAAAAAAGAAGTTGCTTTTAATAAGTCACGCGAATTTAACAAACCACACGCAACAAATGCCTGTAAGCTCGTGTTCGTTTGAATTCTCAGGAATCGGGAGAAAGGATAATACATTTTCTAAATGCTGCAAGAAATAATAATGTTTTTAATTAAAAACTAAGCGTAATTGTCTTTCAATGAAGGGATTTAAGTAAATTAAAATACATTTTAGAAATGAGTTCTTCTTAAAATTTTTTTACATATTTTATCGCATACAGTTAGCACAAAATAATAAAACCATCGTGATTAACATTATTGAAAACAAATAAAAAGTTGATATATTTGTTATTATTATTTTCAATGGATTGGCAATGGACAGGAACAAGAAATTTTTTAACAGGAATAATAATTTTAAAAGTTCAAGGGATAAGAGAAGATTATCGCCAGGTAAAATTTAAAATATAAGATAGATGAAATACAGATTTATTTTAAATCCATATGCTACAATTGAAATCACACAAACGGACTTTGAAATAATAATTAAGTTTAAATTGTAAATCTTTAGTGGCTGTTAAATTTAACAGAATTTTACAAGAAATGCCTGAAAATAATGCAAAATTTAAATGTTTCTTAAAATATCACAACTAAACTTTAATATAAACATATAAAAATAAAGATAAAAACATTACTGTGACACATTCACAATTTTTCAATCTTTAGCTTTAATACAGTGTCGTAAACATGTCAATTGTTTTTCGATATGAACTAAACTGCAAATATTTTCCACCATTCCTAGAACAAAGATTTTTTAGGGACAATCTTACGAGAAGCACAAACCCTTGTTTTTCAGAAAGAACAAAATATAAAAATTCATTTTAAAAACTTAACTTTGGTGAATAAAGTAACCATTCCTGAGTTATAAGAACGTCAGGAAACAATTTTTTAGTGCTTTGAACTATTTTAAGTGACTATCGTTAGAAATGTTGTAAGCCTCTAGCACAGCAACGGGCACTGCAGATTATTGCTCATCTAAATGTTCTTTTTATTTTAAAAAAGCAGGCAAATATGGAAAAATTGCTGAGATTCCTTTTTAAAACATCTTTAAACTTATCCTAATAAAAATTAAAAAGCTGAATCGATAGAATACAGCGAAGAATAAAAAGTATGTATAGTTTTTCTAAGTTAAGTTATAAAAGCTCTATGTATAATTTTTAAGGATCTTATATTTTCAAACATTACTAACAAGCATGTTAAATTAGGCAAAATTTTTACAGTAGTAAACTAATGTCTGACTGCATTAAGGTCGCAGATAAATTTGGATTTTTGAAGATAGCGCTGCAGATTCAATAGTGCTGCACTTCATAAATTCTGATACAGAGTTATGAGTAGTAACATTTTTGAAATTAACTAATTTTTTTTTTTTTTTCAATGTTCACCTGGGGAATGATCTTTCGTCAATACAGACATCTCAAGGGCAAATTTGTTGGCCACTCCTTCAGGGGCACCATATTAAGCGGGTCAACGCTGCTCCCACAGTAAGGACAGATAGTAGAGAGAATGAAAGAGCATCCATACCTTTCCCGGGATTCGAACACAGCACCTTTCAATGAATTAAATGTTAAATACAATTTCTTAAATATTGTGTTTTGAAAGAACGAATTAGCCTCAATCATTCAATTTATTCTTTTATGATGCTTAAACTTGCATTTTTAAATTTCCGCGCCTATCACAAATAAAAAAAAGAAGAAAAATTTTTTTAGAAAAAAAAAGAAAGATTTTAAAAAAAAAAAAAGGATTTGTCAGTGGAATTTTTAAACTATTGGAATGATACATGCATTAAATCTTGAAATATATATCTGAAAGAAAGAGTTTGAGACGCTCCTTCTGGTGCGATTATCTCAAGAACTAATCATGTTTTAAACTATATACATATTGTCTATCAATAAACATAAATGCTTTATTACCGTTAACTGAATTTAATTCCACTAAAGGTCTCTAAAGATGAGAGAAAGAGAACCTAAATAAATATTCGGGCATTTGAAGAGGCGCCCCTGTAAACAAAGGCCAATCTACCAAAGGCGCCTCAAGAGATTCATCAGCATGTCACAGGTTTCACGCGGTCACCATTAAATACCGTTAATCGCCTCCCAAGGTGCTCGTTTAAAAAGGCTTCCTGATTGCGCCAATCTTTTTCCAAAGTAAAAATATTATTAATAGGAAGAAAATTTCTTCTGTGCCAAGAGTTACACGATAACAGCCCGTTTTCTTCTCGTATGCACTCTATCAGACAATATCCACTGATTATTGGTGTACAAAGTAGGGAGCGAGACAATGTATTAAGAGCCGATTGTATATCAAGTCAAGAGCATAAAAATAAAATCGTTAGAGAACACGTTAGAGGATATATTACACGAGAAAAAAAAATTCACTTGGATATACAAGGGATTTTTAAAACTGAAAAATAATATTTTGTACAGATTATGATTAAACTCAATTTATATTGGAACTAAATGTTCCCTAGATAGAATATGAAGAAACAGACAGCAGTTAAGGTTTTTTGAACAAAAAATTACATGAAACCATTGAAAAAAAGATTTATGCTGGAATGAATATCATTGTATTACTTGTGTAGTTTTTGTTTTATATACAGTTTCTCTATTATTTAGTAGTAGTTTTATAAAGTATCATACAGTTAATTACAGGGGTAGAAGTTAGGTAAATTATCAATTATATAGATATCAACGGTAAAATTACTTTGTAATATAAAATATATTACATGGGTAAAAATTAAGAAAATTTAGTGTTTGGTCTACAGGATTAGTTACTTAGATACAACTATAATCCGCACAAATGCTCACTGGTTCGTTTACGTGTATCTATATAGACTTTTATTTTCTTGAAAAAAAGTTCATAAGGTGAATTAAAATGAAAAATTACACTAAAAAGAATGTGAAATCTTCACACTTATGATTAAACATGATATCTTGTGACATCCGAGACTGATTTACGGAAGGGCATTAGGGGCACGTGCCCAGGACCCCAATTGGTGATTGAAACAATATTTTTGATCTATTTTATGTTTCTGTTATTACTGAATGAACAATCTACGGAATAAAATTATATTTGTTTATTTAAAAAAAAATAATAATACACTCCCAAAAAACGTCGAACAGTAACATCAATATATTGAACAATAGTAACGTTTAAATTTGTCACAATCTGAATAATACATTAAATTAAACAATGTTCCAGGTTCAAGTTAAAACATATTATTGTGTTAAAAATTATGCATTAAAGACGTCATCAAATGCGTCTTTTAAAATAAAAAGTATGAAAAAGATCTAGGAACTTCTAAAATAATTTCTCGTTCATGGACTCCTGAATTTTAAAATTGAATTTCGATCAACATTATTTACATATTTAAAGGCACATTTTTAGCACAATTACAATCTAAAAATTCTCCTGAATAATATAATATATCTGTTTAAAAATTTTAATTAAACTAAATCGTAAAACTGTGAATTGATTGAATGCACTCGTTACATTATCTTCTTCATTACATAAAAAAAAAATTGTAATGGAAGAACAAATGAATGACATAATCTGATGCATGAAAGTGCAAATTAATTACACAGTTCATATACTAATTAATACATTACATAGAATAATTTGTAATGGAATGAATAAAATAATTTGTGGAGCGTCCGGATCCAAATTTCTTTTAAATGGACCCCAGCATTTTAAAACAGAAACAAGTTCGACACAATTTACACATCTGGATGCATATTTTGAGCATAACTTCAATTTAGGAAGAAAATCACCTGACTTAGATAAATAATCCACCTGTATTCAAATTCTCAAAGACCATAAAACTGCGAATTGACTGAGTGCACTCCTTACATGATCTCCTTCCATTACATATCTCAGCAGCAGGTGCATTTTACAGCACCAGCCAACCTAAAACCTAAATTTTACGATCGGTGATTACAGAAGACTTCATAACTGGATATCTTGTATCTCTTCAAATTTTTAATTACAGTGGATACGGATCTCCAATTAACAAAGAACAAATTATACTTCTGAAAGGATTACGCAAGATTGACTATAACTCTTTTTCATGGCCCACAATCGGGCCAATAGTTTTTGCCCCAAAGGATAAATACGCCAGGTGCAGAAGAATAAAACTAGGAAATCGTGACAGTTGTTCTTCCCCTGTATTACTTGGTAACCCACCACAATTCGTGAACCCATTTGTGTCTAAAGCCCCTCATCGCTTTTTAAACAATAGACCAGCAACTCAGAAAATCTCAATAAAAGATTTTCCCTTCATCAATTGATGAATGTCCCACGTATTGTTCTCAAATAAAATTGGTGGAAGGTTAATTACAATGAATATTTTCAATCGTAGCATGGGTTTTCGAACTGATACTAGATAAAGGATTTTATATCAGATTTCAAATAAAGAGGCAGTCTAGAATTGCGAGAGGCAGATTGAAACAAATTCATTCGCAGATCAAAATAATAGAATATTAAAAGATGGGTCGGTTAAAATATTTTTTTTTTTAATATACCAAGAAAAATGACACAATTTTTCGAAGTAAATAGCATCATCATTATTGACTATAGCTGCTTGGAAAAAAAAAAAAAAAAAATGCTCTCAGAAAATTACAACGTTGAACAATAATATCGGTACCTTAAACCATTCCATGGAGGAAATTTTTTGCAACCTGAAAAAAAGAGTTAAAATGAGCCTTATTTTCATTCAAAGTTGAGCGATACAATCATGCAATCAAGTTTAAAATGTTTTATTTTAGATGACTTTATTATGAACACTGGTTATAACTTGTAAAAGACTATTTTTAAAACATTTAATTAAAGACAGGAAGATTTTCAAAATTGAATCATCAATAATCTTAAATTAGGTTTTTGTCCGACTTGCAGTCCTTGTGATGTATCTAGTCTAGTTATGAATTTGTTTTTTTGGTATATACATAAGCTGAAAATGACTAAAATAAACCGAATTATGGTTTACTTCTAATTGAAAACTTAAAAAAAAACTGCTATAACCGCTGAAATAGGTTATTAAGGTAGCGTACTTATTTATAAAATAATTTAGTTATTTTATTTTAATATGAAAAACGCGATAGGTATACTAATGCAATATTTTATAAATGCCTTGTTCTTTTCCTCATCCGTTCAATATATTGTTAGAAATATGATATTTTCTTTCAAAAAATACCATTTCTATTTCCTTGGCATTATTTTAGAAATAATTTCGTTAAAGCAATCGAACGGTTAAATTAATGATGAATTATAGATTGAATTTAAATATAATCAGAGATTTCAAAACTCATCACTAGTTATAAAGGTATTAACTCGCGGAACCCTAGTTTCCGCGGAACACCATTTGGGAATAGCTTTATTAGCAGGATTAGCATATTAAACTATAAAAGAAGGAATTTTTACATTGAACATAATTCATATTTGCAAAAGAGTGATGCATATTTTTATCAAGCTACTGGCAGTTATGCTGCTGTGTAAAAATTAAGCAATACGATACGAAACAAAGGAAAGCCGAAATTTAAAATTTATTGAAAAATTTCCATGCTATGATAATAATTCTATAATTCTCGGTTCCCAGTTCATTCTTCGAAATAATGTTTTGGAAGAATACATGAAAAATGAATCGTTTGTTTAAAAATAATACTTTTTATTAAGTATTTATTGTAAATTAGGTTAGGATAAAATTGAACAATTTAAGTGTAGCTCTAAAAAATATAATAAACGTATTAATAAAATAATAACAACGGAAAACAGCCATTCCTGCTTCAAATAAAAATGCAATACTTTTTTATTTGTTAAATGCGTATAATGGTACTGTATAAACATATTTTTAAAGAGCAGTTTAATATTCAGATAGATTTGCAATATAAAAGCTAAGAAAACTAGTCCAGATGCGATATAATACAATACTTTTAACGTGTACTCAGCATGAATGCATCTTTTGCAAATTCGCGAATTTATAATTGCAATTACATTGAATTAAATATGTGTCTCGAGATATTGTAATGGGAAAATTACTTTTTCTCTTTAACACTATACATATTTTATGAAATTATCAAAATATATTCTGAGAAAAAATATAAAAAATATAGAAAAAATATAGTCTGCAAAAAAAAAGAAAAACTATGCAGTTTCTATGAAAAATGAAGAATTCTGATTATTGAAATCATTGAATTCTGAAGATCATTGAAATAAAAAAAAAAAATACATAACAAAGTTCTAAATCTCTAGGTATTAAATGAATAACATTAAAAATATTACACAAAAAGAGTTCAGAATTATTTTCAATAAAGCATAATTTTGGACAGATCGTTAAAAGATTGTTTTTTAAATTATTTAGAAACACCAACATTGATTACGAGAGGTTTAATCTTTTAAGTATGAAAGTAACAAAAGCATTCATATATATATATATATATATATATATATATATATTTTTTTTTTTTGTCAAATTTTTATGCAGTAGTTAAAAAACTTCCTTTATTATGTAATTTAATGAGTAGAAAAGATGAAAGAGTTAAAGTTTAAATTATAAGCGCGTGTTATTATTTTATTTTCATTTAGAATCTTAGCTAAATTGATCGCCCTTGGAATTCTAAAGCGCAACTCTTTAATCCCGTTAGTGGAAAACATTTGTTTGGAAACTTAATTCTACTTACGTAACCTTGGTAATACCTTTAATTATACATAAAATAAAACTTGCGATTTTTCTAACAATGCAACATAAAATGTAAAATTGAAAAGGTTTAACAGTAGAAATGTAAACAAATGAGAAACATTGATAAAAAATTGGAAATGTTTATTGGTAAGTGCAATTAATTTTGGTAGCATGAGTAGTTAGAACCGTCATTTTATAAATACTACTAAACTCGCATTTACTAAATATAATGAATAAACATTTTAAAATGTAATATATATATATATATATATATATATATATATATATATATATATATATATATATATATATATATATATATACTTTTAAATAAATTAACAGAAAACGTATGACAGGAGAAACGCATTTAAATTATATATTTGTGTGGAACATACTATTGCCCAACATAAAAATAAATATGAATTTGAGTTACAAATAAAGGAAAATAATAGATATTCAAAAAAGTAAAAAAAAAAAATAATTTGAAGTTAATTAATAGAATATATACGCATAAGAAAAAATGCTTAAATTATATATTTGTGCCATATATATATATATATATATATATATATATTATTTGGCACAAATATATAATTTAAGCACTATATATATATATATATATATATATATATATATATATAGCACAATAAAGACAAAAATAATAAAAAGAAAGAGAAAAACGATTTTATTTAAAAAAAATTATTAGTATTTTATTAGTCTTTATTATTTTCCATGTTTTCACCATATTTTTAACTATATATGTCTATGTGTATGTGTAAGACAAATACAGGGGAATTATGGAAATAGTGATACTGGTTATGAAGTATTAAAGACAAAAACTTAATCTTAAAAGGGGGTCATTTCCTTAACTTAATAATTTCCCCTTAATTCAAGAATTTGACTTTTTTAGAAAAAACTTTGAATCCTAATATTTTGTCCAGATTAAAAAGATTAATGTAAAATGTTTCAACTTGTAACTGCATTAAGGTTGCCGCAAACACAATTATAGTTCAGCGCGTTCCAAAATTTCAAACATTGTTCCAGTTATACCTAAAATCTATTTACGCAAAATTGCATAACTAAAGATTTTTAAAAACTTCTTCACAGTAAAAACCAATCTTTTTGATTATTACAGTAAAATATCCCTTTGTCATATTGCAAAAACTGCTCAAGTAATCCGCTATTAAAAAGAGAACATTCCAAATTCTGTGTTTCCTTCCTAAAAAAAAAAAGAAAAAAGAATACTGACGACAGGTAAATTCCTTAACCCTAAGCAAAGGTATAGTATAAATCCCGACACTGAAACTAAATATGCGAAGTGCCATTCAGAGCTATACTAAAGGAAGGTGCAGAGAGAGGAAGGGCATATAATTTTCTACATTTGACCTTGGAATCTTGCCCGCATGACACACGGGGAATGGATAAGGCGGAGAAAGGGGGGTGACAGAGCTAGATAAAGGCACAACCTTGAAGCTTGTTCGAGTGTGGGAAAGTTTGGGCGACAGGAGGGTATACAATGGCAGGGCCAACAGGTTACAAAGCTTCTGGAGCGAGCTTCTACTAATGTGCCCATTTCCCGCCAAGTTCGGGCAGATGTTAGGATGTAACGGTAGTTGGCATGGATAGAACATTTGCAGAAGCTTCATCTTGTATATCTCTAGTGGAAGCAGGATCTTTTGTTCCTAGGATTTTGAGTATACTCTTGGGAGATCCCTCAACATCTTCCAGGCGCTAAGATCATCCTAGAGAAGTTCGTTTCATTGAATGGAACGCACATCTGCTACCTAGATCTACTTTACTTGATGGAACGTGATCAGAATATATTTACGCTTCATAAGTCCGTCTGTCTTGTTAATAAATGACGGAGGAGTATAAATGGAATAAAATGAAAAAGAATTTTTTTATTGTCGAATGGTTATGAAATATATTAACTTCTTTTTTAAAAAGGAAATAAACGCATATTTTTATAATAAATTCCACGAAGAATGAATTTTCTTATACAGAAGAAAAATTTAGATGTAAAATCGTAATAGATATAATTGTAATTGAGACTTAAAATTTTTAAATAAATACAAAAACAGGAGGTTGCTTTAGATATTTTTATCTAAACATTAGAGTCGAAAAGGAAGTATTAGATATTTTGGTATAGACATGAAGTCGTGAAGGAGTTTTAAATATTTTAGTATAGCCATGAAGTCCACATCTAGTTAGATATTTTTTTTTTTAAAGATAAAGAACAATTAGATAAAGATCGCACAATTATTCCACTCATTTTAATGATAATTATCCCACAAATATTTTTGTTATTATTAAATAATTAAAAGCCATGCTTTATGTTTTAAAGGTTTTTAAAAATATTAAGCAGTGTAAATGTCAGAATTAGTACCAATTAATTGTGTCATAAAGCAAAATATGGTAAAGAAATACATTATATTGTTAAATTCCCTATTTCAAATTTTTATATAGCAAGCTAAATTAATTTAATATTTAAAGTTTTGACATAATTTACATGCAAATTACTTATGCCCCATTTAGTTTTTGTAACTATTGGAACATCGATATGTTACTATCCATTAATTAATTAAACCGTTACATAATATTACTAACATAAGTAACTATACCAGTTCATTTTTTAAAACTTTTGGAATGAAAGAATGTTACAATAGTGAAAAACATTAATTAATTTAACTGTTTCTTAATTTAAGATCCCATTTCTTAAATTTTAACCCAATTAGTTCTTAAAACTATTGGAATGAATAAAAATTTAAACATATGCTACATAATAGGAATACTGTTAACTAATTTTACTATTTTTAACATGCCTATGATTAAAATAATTACATCCCATATAGTTTTTAAAACTATTGAATTGAAAAAAGATGTAACGATTCGCTTTAAAACAGCACAATTAATTAATTGAAACTTTGTTAGGTTAACAATTCCAAACATGATAATTATAACCCAATTAATTTTTAAAACTATTAAAATTAAATTGCACTTCACCGTTTCACTTTTATTATAAATATAAAAAAGTGTTACGGTATACAACATAATAGAAGTATTTTAACCATTTTTTTAACTTAACTAATAAAAATATAATAACCATACCCTATTTAGTTTTCAGAAGCATTGAAATGAATTAAGGTGTAATGATATGCTACATAATAGGAGAACCATTAATTAATTTTACTATTTCAAAACCTTCACAGAAATTAGTTGAGTAAACATCAATTTGATTCATTTGAAAAATTTTGCCGCTTTGTTTTATTCAATAAGAAAGCAAATATATATATATATATATATATATATATATATATATATATATATATATATATATATATATATATATATATATATATATATATATATATATATAATATATATATATATATATAATATATATATATATATATATATATATATATATATATATATATATATATATAATCGATATAATTGATGGACGCAAAGAATTAAAAGAATTGCATAAGAGTTCCTCGGAACATGAAAAAAAAAGCGGTCATTATTGCATATTTCACAGGGACACTTATTAATTTAGTGCTTTACAAAATAGTGAGTTTGCAAAGAGATCTTTTGTACAACCCCTTTTTGAATGAAATTAAAGCATTTCCTTACATTTATAGATAGTCTAAGTGACGTCCACTAAATTCGATCTTGCAGAATAAAAGGTGTTGGTTATGTAAGACCGGCATCAAAAAAGAGAAAAAAAGAAGGGAGGGCTTAAAAGAAATTCAAGCAGAGTGCCCAAGACTCTTATAATATAAAATAGGTGGGAAGAAGAAGGGGGTCTGCCCCTGTCAATGTAAAGAAGGAGAAAGTCAGATTGAGCATGCGCCGTAAGTGAAGTGGACTGTGCTTCTATCCCACGGTTCCTGCTAAGGTAAGGAGACGAGATCTTTGTTACGTCAACCATTCGGGTTCTGGGTGCCTCAACTATTGTGGAAGTCGAGCGCTGGGATTACTTCTATGATAAAATGGAGCATTGAAGGGAAAACAGATAAAGGAAGGTAAAGAAAGAAAGAAAAAAAAAAGATTTCGCTTGGCACGGTCAGCGAAGATTGGGGATTTTTCCGCTTTCCATCCCCCTGCCTCAAAAGTTCCCCCCAGCTGAAGAAATTTGAAGGGAAAAGAGCTCGGGCAAAATGGATTTCCAACATAGAGAGGTGAATTCCATCCCCCACATTCAGTAACGCCCCCGCACACCACCTAGAATTATCTGAACTGTTAGCGAAGATTCGAAGCCCTCCGGACAATCTGGACATTCTGTGGAATTGGATGGAAGCATATTTTCCTCCCACTTAGAAATGGAGTAGCAGTTTTGAACGGCCTCGTTTTCGGCCGCATTTGCTAAAAAGTAGCTAAAATGAGAACGAATCCCTCTCCTCCTACCCCTATAGTCCACATTAAGATGGGTGGACTGAGAAAAAAAATGTTACTAAAAGTTTTTATCAAAGAAAAGCTTGCTGAACTAGATTTCTGTGAATGCATTTATAAGCTTTTTCGCCTCGGGTAAAGAAATATATTAAGTGATAATGCTAATAAGAAGACAAAAGAAGAATCAGTATGGATATCAAAAAGTTAAAACGAACTCGGGCATTATTACCTGCGATTTGAGTACAACGATAAAAATTATAAATGACTATCTACGTGACTTAGTTTCAAATGACCTATTTTAGTATTAAAAATAGATTATACAGTTATATTTTTTAACCTAAAAGTTTTATTTACTTATTTATTTATTTTTTTTTTTTTGGTTGAAAAATTTGTATTAATATTATAAAGCAATTTAAATTACAATCATTAGAAAAAACTGATTTATGAGTCCTCATTATCCGCAAATTTAGATTTAAACTTTTGTTTTTACTTTCCATGACATTTTTTGCTTTACACAAAATAATAATGAAGATAATAAATTTATAATATCTCAAACTTTTTTTTAAAAGGAGAGAAATAATAAAAGTCCCTGCTTCAGAAGGGGGGGGGGGGAATGCAATGATAGTTTAAAATTGTTTGAAATTGAAACAATAACATTTAGCAAAAGACGTTTTTAGATTCATTACACCTTTTATTAGGTCTAAATATTAAGATTATTCGATACTCGATTACGATCGATTATTCGATTACGTATTGATTTATTTTTTATTTTATTTATTATCGAATAACATGCATGAAAAAAAATCTGAAACTTCATTGGTTAATTTAAACAAAAATGCTAACACATTAAAAATTATTAAAGGGAAGAAATTTTTTTTACAAAACGGGTCTATGTACAATATACCTCTATATTGTTTTCGTTAATTTTTACAGCCTTTTTTTTTTTTTTTTTTTTCGTTTGGATTTGATGTTTTCTTTTTTGCTTCAGAAATCACAATACAATACAAAAGATTTTGTTTCTTAGCCTTTAATAGACGTCAATCCTTTAATGTTCTTCACATTTTATATATAAAAAAAATTACCAATATGGTTATGTTACCAAGTGAACCACAAAATTTTCATATCAAACGAAACTTTTCTAATAGACTTTTTGATGCTGATGGTGCATCATTTTGATGTCACTAAAAAGGCTTAATTTTCCATCTCTACAAAAAAAAAAAAAAAAAAAAAACTCTAATTTTATATCCGTTTCAAAAAAAAATTATAAACACTATATCAAAAAATTTTTTTCAACTTTTGCATTACTGAGAAAAAATTCATCAGTTAAAAATTTTAATCATCATAAACTAAAAATCATTTGAAATAAATATAACTTAACTTCAACAAAAATTTTATACAAAAATAAAGAAATGGAGAAAGGAAAAGGAAGAAGAAATGGTGGAATATTATCACCATACACAAACTCTGTATGGCTTAGGTTCCGTACTCCAGATCTAGATCACCTTGTTTCGTCTCTATGTCATTGATATCATTGCATTCGCCTTCACATCTACATCTCATTTGGGGCAATATATTTTATCTTTTGGTTGAAGGATAAAAAATTCTCAGGAATCAGTCTTAAAATTTCAATTTTTTTTTTTTTTTTTTTTTTGTTGCTTTGTCTAAAATGTGTAGTATTTAAATTATTTGGAATTTAGCGCATTAGTTTATAATAAAGATACTTTGAACCCACTTTATTTAATTATGAACACCCTCCTTCCAACAATGCCACTCTTCTAAAAAAAGTGCGAATAAAATATTATAACAAAATGAATTCAAATTATACTACTGCAGAAATTATCATTTCTATAAACATAAATAAGACTCAAAAAACAACTTTTGATTTAAAAGAGTAATATGATAATTTTTCTTTTAATAAACTCATTAAGTTTAAAAGTTACATGCTATTAATGAAAACTCAGTACAGTGATGTTCAACTCATCAGCTTCCAACTCAAATAGAAAAACTTATTCCTATTAATTTTACGGAAATTAACATCGATGATGAAGAAAGAAGTAAACCTTTTAAAATTAAAATAGTGTAAGAGTTCGATTTTTGAAACGATGTCTTGTTAGCAAAAGGAAATGTGCAACTGAAAAATTAATCTCTTCACACCGAAAAATACTAATTAAAAAACTAATACAGGCAGAGTTACATGTTGCGTTTTGCGTAATTAAAAACGTCACTCAAAACTCGTTCGAAGCTAAACACGAAATAGATGAAAAGAATTCGGGCAACTTGTCAGGCATTTATTCTAGAAAAAAAAAAAAAACCGTTAATCACATCGATTCTGTGCAGACTAATTAGCACGAGTATTCTCAAAAAAAAATTTCCACAAAAAGATTCCTAGTCCATAACAATTTAATTTTCTAAAACTTTAGCTAGACTATAAACAAAAAGTGCAATCAGCCCCTGTTAATTGGAACTTGAAATAATTAAAATAGTTGGTATCTTCTTGAAATTTGTATTTAAATAAAACTAATTATTCAATATTTTGAAAGTTAAAATAATTAACTATCATCATTCCCTTTGCATGTTAGCCGTACATATGTTATAATTATTAAGCTTGCGCATTCAAAAGCAAAAACATTTACGAAAAAGCAAAAAATATTTTGTAACAAGACGTAAATTAAAAAAAAAAAAAAAAAAAATGGTTATAACCTAGATATAATTAAAATTTACTTTAAGTAAATAATTTAAATAGAACGTTATATATTAAAAATTAGCACGAAGAAATAAGTGCAAACGTCAAAAAATATTAATTAGATAGTATTTCATGGTAAAGCAAAGAGTAATAAAATATTATTTACTTGAAATTAAGTTCAGTGATACTTGATTAATTAAGCATGTGAGGAATTTTTTAGTTAGAAGCGGAAAATAAAAATGTATTTTAAGTTAGAAATTTCAAAGCATATTGTACCATAATGTTGAACAAATTTGCTGCAATTTCAATATGATGTCAAATTGAATCCTAATATAAAGTAATAATTTGATTTCACTATACTGCTTGAATAGGAACATGATTTAATATAACTTCTTACTAAGATTGCAACAAATTTACCCTAAATTATGGTTTAACGTTGAAGCAAATTTTTCTCAAGTCTAATAAAGTGTATAACAAATACTAATAAAATATTATTGACTTGAATATTAGCGCTGAAGCACGAGTAGAAATTTCATTTAAGAGCGATAAATAAAAATTTATACTTCGTTAGAAATTTCTAAACATATTGAACCATAATATTACACAAATTTGATGCAAATTCAATATGGTGTCAAATTGAATCGTATTATACTGTAAATATTCGATTTCACTATAATACTTGAACAGGACCATAGCTTAATATAACATCTTATTAAGGTTGCAGAAAATGTACATGTCATTATAGTTTAACATTAAAGCATATTTTTTTTAAGTCAGTAAACTCAAAACATTTATAAGAACATGTATACCAAGAAGATATCAACATTTCAAGAAGCCATACAATACCAACTATTGATACTATACCAACTATTTTAATTATTTCAAGTTCCAATGACAGTGGCTGACTGTTCTTTTTGTGTATACATAAGACACTAAATGGCATGTAGTTTGTGAAAAAGTTTGATATAAAATAGACTTTCCTTAACTATAATACTGATTACGTTAAAAATAATTTTAATAAATTTGTGCAAAGCAAAGCACTTTTTCGAGAAAGTCTGAATTTAATCATTTTCCAATAACTAACTGGAAGTTTTTGTAGCACGTAGGCTCTTTTTCAAAGGCTCTGCCGCATTAAAAAAAAAAAAAAAAAAAAAAAAAAAAAAAAAAAAAAAAAAAAAAATTTGGTTTAAATTTTCATTTTGTTATTACATTTCTTATCACTTAAACGTGCATAATCAATGAATTGCATGATATAAATTATATTCTTTTTAAATATCACTAACTAAGTATTCTCTAAAATAATTATTTTGATAATAAGGAAGGAAGAGAAAAAGCATAATAGCTATTTTGCACAGCTTTCCTCGCCAATCTAACGCTGGACGAAAAAAAGAGCAATGAAAAAAAGCACCAGAAAAAAAATCACTTCGTTAGTAATTATATGAATTTAACAACCTATTCAATTCGGGCCGTTGAGTCAGAATTTAATGTTCACGTTAATGTTAAATATTCATTTCAATGAAATTGAAATAATAAAATAAAATGCCAATGTAATTAAAATAATACAAAATGATTAGCACTTTAAAACAGTTCTAAATTTCAATAGTTATACTTATATAATAATAAGCAAATAATAATTTTTCAACTGATTATTATTTAAAAATTGTATTAATATTAATTAATCATTTACGTTAATATTTTTAACTTATTAATATATTAATCTCCTGTGAGACTGTAAATTAATACATTATTAGTTAAAATAATATTACATATTATATAATTGTTATTTGCAATTAAAATTATATTAAGTAATAGAAGTTCCTTTCAGTTACATTCAAATTTTAACTTCAGATTTTAATTAATTTTTAAAAAAATATTTAATAACATTTAAATTAGTATTTAAGTACATTAGATTCGGATTCAGTGGCCAGAATCGAATCGAATGATGTATTTTTTTTCTAGTACTTTTTCTCCGGTGCTTTTTATTTTTCCAGTTTTTTTCTTACGGTGCTTTTATTTTCCGTGATTTAATCTAGCTTGTCTGCTAGATTTAATTTTTTGTTGCTATCCATTTTTCCTCTCCCATTTCAGTGTTATTTTTTGCACCATGCCATGTATTTGCACCAAAATAACTTTAATCCTAAGCACCAAATTTGAAGTAGTTTTCGATATTTGATAAACTAATTTTCATACGATTTGCGTTAAGAGTTAATTTTTTTATACCACTTTCAACACCCTAAGAATTCTCCAAAATATTTTTTTTCTCTAATAAAGAAAGAAACAAAGCAGTTGTATTGCAGAGCTTACCTAATAATAACTTGCCTGCAATGTTACGTTGCTTCTGGGCAGCAACTCGAGTTTTCTTTCCCACTTCCTTATTTTTTATACACCATGCCATTCTTTGGGCAAAATGGAAATTTTAATGCCAACAGAATAAGAAATCTTGTAAATTCCTAAGCAACAAATACAAAAATTATGTGAAGACGGCTAAGATTTATTCTACCATCCTTAAATATGTCTAAAGTGATTGTATATATTTAAAATGTGTGTTTGTTCTGTTTTGGTTGAGTATGCTTTGGGCATGTCACTTCATTAGTGACATAAAAGGTTTCCACTCCCTAACTAACAAACTTCCAAGGACGCAAAATAGAGATGCAATCTGATTCACCAAATGCCAGATACGTGACTGACATATCTAAGTGACTAAATGAGACTATGATTTAAAAGGAACTTCATATTTATCGAGGTCTAAGGCCGATTTCTTCTAATTGAAAAAGAAAAAAAAAAGACTCGTGGAGATGTTAACCTGAATGTAAACGAACGTTTAATATTAAATACTCGGCGGACTGTATCAGTTTATTATGTTCCGAGCACGCACACTTGGAATAGTACTTGATGAATGTTTTAAGAAACGAGACTGCATTGAAATTTTGAATTTAAAATTGGCTTCTTTAATTACATTTGCTAAAGGAAAATGTAAAGCAGGAAAGAAAAGCTTTAAAATATCGAATTAATACTTAAATAGTACACAATTGTGCAATATTGTGGCAATATCATAAAGTACGAAATGTTACATATGTACGATGTACAAATGTTGCATTACGTAACATGTAAAATATAACTTAAGTGTTCCTTGAAATGATATATTGAGAAGAAAGATTAAAGGTATTCAAAATAGCATTTGAAATTACAGAAAGAAGCATTCATAATTATAAAAACCTAAGCAAAGAATTTGCGATTAAAGAATTCGGGAATAACATTTTTAACAAGTTTTTTAACATTTTTAACAAGTTTCATTATTATTAATCAATTAAAAATATTTTTAAATTTTAGGAAAAATTTAAAACTTATAGCTGTTTTTATATATTTAAAAAAACTCGTCTTTTCGTCTTAGAAGCGTTTTTCTCTTTACAATTTTTTTTAAAATTGCAATTTAAATTATTTAATGTTTTGAGCTGATTTAAGAACCTACATTTTTGGAGTTTCAGCTTATGGCATTAATTTTGAACATAACTTTAAGAAAGCTTCAATTACAATTTTCAGGAAAAAAATATATAAATTTACAGTAATTTTATAAAAAGATATTTGTTTTGTTTCAGAAAAATTTCTATGTATAGTACACCAAAAAAACGGACCCCACTCAATAACTTTTAATCTAATAATCGGATCTTCACGTTCTAAGACTCATTTGACATCAGTGCAGACGATATTTTAAGTTACGAAATCACACACAAAAACGTACTTTCTCTGGATAAACATACCTTTTATTCAACGAATTCAGATTTCTGACCCCCAAAATATAGAGGGCAGCAGTAATCTTGGAAATATGGTCCCAATAGTTGGTCAAGAGAGCAATCCAAAGTTTGGACAACGTAATGTTAATTTTACTTTTTGCATATTTCGTTATATCACGAGAAATTTTTATGCGAATTGAAAAATTTTCACACACAACAATAACATTTCTTTATCGTAAGATAATTTCATGCAAAAGATAACTGTTAGTAAGCATTTATTATTCATCATTATTTGATTTAAGAATGATCGAAAAAATTATAACAATCGGAAAAATTTTGAGTTATAAGGTATACAGTTTTTTGCAACATTTTAAAGAATGACAAAATAGAAAATTTGAGCAAAATCGGTAGAATAGTTCCTGAGAAATCGAATTTTAAGTATCTGACTTTTTTGAAATTCAATATTTCAGAAACTATTCGATAGATTTCTATCAAATTTTGTATTTTGCCATGTAAAATTACTTACTTTAATATGATGTAAAAATTGTATACTTTACAATTCAAAATTTTTCCAATTGTTATTAAACGAAATATTAAAAAATAATTAATGTTTATTAAAAAATAATAAATATTTACTAAAAGTTAATTATTTTATAGGATTGTCTTTGAATAAACTAATTTTATAATTGTGTGCAAAAAATCTTAGATTCGCTTAAAAAGTTCTCGAGACATTGTGAAATAGGCAAAAAGTAAAATCAACATTAAGGGGTTCAAACGTTGTAGCGCTCACCTGACCAAACTACTGGAACCATATTTTAAATATTGCGGCGGCCCCTTATATTTTGGGGATCAGAAATCCGAATTCGTCGAAAGAAAGGTATGTTTTTTCAGAGAAAGAACGTTTTTATGTACGTTTTGTGTTCGTAGCTTAAAATATCGTCTGCACTTATTAAATTGTATATTTGAGATCATCCCATCGCGCTATTAAGATTGATCTCTAGAACGTAAAAATACGATCATTCGATCAAAAGTTATTCAAAGTAGCCCTTTTTTCCTGGCGCACTGTGCATATTTATCAAAATTACAGTCTAAATTCCTCAACGTATTCTTAAGATCAATATTTTAAAAAAAATTTAAAGAGACTAAATTCCCGGAGTTTCCTCTTATGGCCTTAATTTTGAAGGAAACTTTAAGAAAGCCTCAAGGAATAAATAAATTGTGGCATGAAACATGGTATACTTAAAGCGTGAGTCACGCTAAATTGATGAAAAAGTTCGCTCATTCAGCATAATCTGGAACTAACAGGGGGCCCTTCCAATCCTATAGGGTCGATGACCTTTTTTTCAAAGAAGGGAACCAACAACCACCAGTGGGTGAGGGGATCTTGAGGGAGGGTGGCATGTACCAAAAACGTTCTAGCTTACTAGTGTTGTCTATCTGTCACAGATTACACAACATTCCAGTCTTCCCAACGACTAGCACTTTTGTGTTGCTGTTGAGAGGAGATTCCTCTTGCTTTTTAGGAACACTAACTACAATGGTTTGAACAAAATTCCACTGTTGGAAGATGCTCGGTCACCGAGGGAACATCTTGGTATCCTATCGTGGTTGGTAAATAACTTTGAGATTATAAGGCTCACATACTTCTTTCAGTTGGACATTCTCTTTCCTTAGTTTCTTATGACTCATAAGCATTTAGATGGAAAAAATAATACCAACGCTATTTTTAACCATTGCTATTCGAAGCCAGGATTACTTTGTAAAAAATTTGAATAAGATAACTTTCATAACAAATAATCATTTTATCGCAAATAAATAAAAAGTAATAAACATTTAAAAGCAAATTTGTTTTAAAAACACAGTTGGTTAGAAATAAAGTTTTAATCAAAAGTTTTATTTTTTATTTTATTAATAAACGCTGTATTAAACCATTGCATAGGTTTTTCAGTAACAACTGTGCAAATATTTGGTTTTAAGTTTCTTGCTTAATTCAATAATTCATCAAAAATCATCTAAACTATTTCACACTGACGAAAAAAGTATGGTCAAAACTACCAGAACATGGTCAAGTGTTAGCCGTGTTTCTGGCTCTACGGAACACCGAAATTCTCAGTCATTATTCCTGTAGCGCTTTAATAATAACTTTGATAAAATTAACAATAAAATATGGTTTTAAAATTTGGTAATTTTATCATGATATCTTAGAGCATGGTATAAAAACCATTTATACAATTAAATTTACTTTTCAGTTTAGTATATTTTACGAAATGTTGCTAAATGTTGTTGAAAATTTTATTACCCCAATAAGTAATATACTTTTGAATACCAGAATTTCCGGTAAACCGTCGCCATATTAAGGAAAAAATTAACAAATAAATGGTTTAAATACAGTATATTTTAGTTTTATTAAAAAGGATTACGGTTTTTTTATAAATTATAATTTTAATTTAATCTCATTCAAAGTCTGGTGCTTCTTTTGCATAAAATATTAAGCCCAGAATAAATTTTAACTAACATGAAAAATTAATCTTACAACCTGTAAAAAAAAAGTTTTTTTTTTATCAAAATTGATCAATTTTCTGTAATCAATTAGATAAAAAAAAAATTTAAAAAATATTAAAAAACTGTTTTAAACAACATTTATTAATTAAAAATACCTGTGCTAAAATAGCAACATTTAACAAATAACATATCATCATAATTGAAATATCATCATTAATTGAAAATGTAATTTTGGAGTCGACTAGTATTTTTATTAATTATACCCAATGCATTAATATGTATTAAATGCAATTCACGAAAAATAAAGATCTTTCTAAAAGTCAAATGTTATTAAAGTTATTTAGTGATATCGAACCTGACTAGAAATTAATAAACAATGAAACAAATGAAGTTGGATAAGAAAGAAATGATCGAACCTCCAACTGACAAGGTTACCTAATCAGAGTCTAAAAGGTGAAGGTTTCGCTCAACCCACTTTTTTTTTTTTCTTACACGTGTTATTACTGCACCTACAAGTCTTACATGATTTTTGACTCTGAAGAAAATATATTTTTTGACATTGATTAGAAGGTAGTTACAATATTTCACACGAATTTCTTTACGAATTATTCATTTCATTTAACATATCAGTTTGATTATTGCTTTATATTATACAATAATCTTTTGATATAATATTTCATCAAGACTATTGAAATTTATGTACCTTTAAAATAACGAAAAAAAATTCTAAATAGTGAAACACCAAAAAACAATTTGATTTTTATCGAAAATGTATAAAATTAAATTTGTTAGAAGTGTAACAAAAAGTAGTAATTTAATCAAACTGTTAGTTAATTAATGACATTAGAAAATGTTGCATAAGATTTCGACCAGCTATTTAAAAAATTTTAAATAGTAAATATAGAAAGTTGGATTAATTTTTAACACGATTATCGAAACAAAACTAACAAAAGTTAAATTTTAAACTAAAATGCAATTCTTTGAATTCGTTTGGATTCTTTTTTAAGAAAATGAAAATGAAACGTTTTGAAAACCTTTATAAAGATAAAAACCTTTTAGTTTGCTTATAGCACATATATTTATTGTAAAACTATCACTAATTAACATAGAATAGTTATAATGTTTACTGAAAACAATAGTTAAAATTATAAGTAATAAACAAAAGTTTACGAAATAAAATTTTATAATATAAGATATTATAATATAAAATTTTATAATACAAAATATTAAAATAATTTAATAGTTTAAAGAAACTGCGAATGTCAATTTATTATAAAATCTTTATCACTGAATAAAGAATAATAAGTTTAAAAAAAACTATATGCTATAAGCAATAAAAATAAAAACTATGGAAACTAAACTATATATATATGTATTAACTATTTAAATAACTTGTTTTTTATAAAATGTACTTAATACAATAACCTGTGTATGATTTACAGAGAAATAAACAGGACTACAGGAATTTTTCAAATCAAAATCTTAATAATAAATTATTTATTGAAAAATAAATAATTGCTATAAGCAAGCTTCTACCGATCAAAATACAATTTCCAGATGTACAGTTTGTTTAGAGTTTTGAAGAAACAATTGTTACATCCTCTTTTGCATGATCTACCATACCTCCACCCTAAATAATATGGTCATGTATCAGAAATCTGTATCTTTACACATCTACCACTGATTATAACAAATAATAAATTATTAAACATGCGTTAACAGATGTAAGACTTTCATATTTTTAGAAACCACATAAAAAACATAGTGTCACATCTAATAAAAAAGAATTATTCCCTACGGTAAATAGCTTTACCCTATAAGAGTTAAGTTCAGTAATAGCTATACTACAAAACTTTAGCAATAAGTTTTCCAATTTAAAATACTAATTCCAAAAAATTTTAAGTAGACATAAGAAATCTCTAATCTAAAATTGTGGCTTATCACTTCTTACCTCCGAGATCTATAATTAATATAAATTTAATTTATTAAAGAAAGAAATAAAGTATCTAAAGATAAAATGGGATTATGTAGAGAGGATCCCTTTGAGATTTAGTGTGGGTGGACTACTTTCCACTGCCAAAAATAAAAAGAAATAAAACAGGAGCAAGGTTGAATCTTAGAACAAGGAATGGAAAAAGTAAAATGTCATTTGTTCCGCTAGAAGAAACCACGGAAGAAGATAGGGAAAAAAAATGATTAATACTTGTAAACAAGCCGTGATAGCATCTCGAGTAGCAAAAACTGGACAAAAACATTTGCTGGTCTTTTATTATCTTCCGTTATGAGCCATTATGGAAGTTGTACCTCTATTTCATGCACTCTTGGATGTGAGAGTAAAGCTGTCTCGCGTTTAAGTAGACCTTGTTGATACATATATTAAAGGAAAATAAATCACACGGAGAAAATTGCCTCAACCAATTTCGTGCTTTTGTTTTTGTTAACAGCCACGCGCTCCGTTACACACGCTGCTTTAAAATTCGGTAGCCATCGATTGATTTGACATTTATTCACATTTGAGATTACGCTACAAGGGAAAATATGGCTATTATTTTAATGGATTTGAATATTGATTAGAAAATTGAACTTACTGAATATGATCCATTAACTGAAACGTTTTGCAATAAATCGTAAGATGAGTTAATCAAGTAAATCCACCTAACGTATAAATATTGTAGGATATAAAATTAATCACTTCTCAGGAGAACAAAATAACTAGTTCAGAAAAAGAGATCGCTTGAATCACAATACACACGTTGTATTTGCGAAAAACAATAGCCATGAATGTTATCTGTGGATAGTTATGATCTTCTTTTTATAAACCCATAATATTGTTTAGGCATATATGATCTTATGTAGTGCAGAAAACTGTTAACTGCCGTGGAATAATATTTAGTGTTATAATTATTTGAAATTTTGCTTTTAGTTATAACATTTACTAATGTATAAACAATAATAATTATAATTATTTGCATCATTTACCATTTTTTATAATTATTTACATTCCTAATTATCTATTGAGATTTTTTGATAGCATTTTTTTTTTCTTTTTATAATGATCATTTAAACATTGTTTGATCTTTAGGCGATATTAACTTGTTTTCAATGAAGATTATTTTAGTAGTGTTGATTATTTCTACGGTTAGTAAAATACAATTCAAATTCATTAATCAACAGTATAAAACAAATTTTACAGAAGATAAGACCTCTTTTGCCAAACACACTTTTTGCTTTTCAGAAAATATATCAATTTAAACTATGGGATTTCTTTTTTACGCTTCAATATGCTACGCCTGGTTTCGAAAACAATAATGGTTTTAATAATATAACCAAATAACTAACTTAAAACTCGGAAATCACCAAAAGCCATTAGCTCAAGTTATTATTAATAAATAAATTTTAAATTCACATGCCGTGCATAAACAAATGCGTTACATTAAAACAGGAAATGGTTCAATCATTTAAGTAATCGTCACTTTCCTACACAGTAGGAAAATTCGGTTCGATGTTGAATTGGTACCTTGAACCATAATATGGTGCAAATTTGATGCAATCATAATAATAAGTTCAATTGAACCATTTTTCGGTTCTAGTTAAACCCTACTATCTTGTAACCAAGTGAATTCAACTATGCACTAGATTTAGGTAACAGATATTAAGGTTCAAACTGCTTCAAAATGTTTAATAATGTATACATATTAGAGCATGTTTAAGTTTTAATATTGTATGGAATCACTGTAAAAACAACCCTAATTTTCGATATTTCTTAGAGCAGTAGGAAAATTTAGAAAAACTTTGGTACATCACATTTCATAAATGCTTTAAACTCTCACATGCTAAGTGTCTAAATCCTATTTTCTCTAAATACGTTCGTGCGAAACAACAATCAGTAATTCGTTTGGAATACTAATCTAGAGTGAAACAAAAGCACTGGTTTTAGTAAATGAAATCCTAAGAACTCGTGATTAACTCTCGCATTCGAAGCACCTAATTACATAGTTAAAAGAAAAGCAGCGCCAAACCTAAATTGGCGCAAAACATCGCCTTCTGTTCAATGAAATAAATTCCTCAAGGGTTAAAGAAAGCATGCAAACGGAGTATGAGACACCTTAAGCTATTTTTGAGTGAACCAAAACAACCCAAGAACAATCACATAATCCTTTTCTGTTTGCCTAGTAATAAAATTAGAAGAGGAAAAAAGTTATGGCGAAATTTTTCCGAGGCGACCATGAAAATGAAGCGAAGTGAAATCACGCAACATAGAGATCAGATTCCAGCTGATTAGATGCAATTAGATCTCATGGATGAAGCTCTTGAAGTTATATGGCGGTGATGGCATTTCGTTGAAGAAGCAACTGCCCACTAAATTATAGAGCTTTTCGTAAAAGCTCAGTAAATTGACTGATGGGCAAAAGACAAGCAAAAGGTGACTTTGGTGTTTTGATCATTAAATGTTATCAGGATTTCTGCTTCTAAACAAAGTAAAACGAAGAAAAGAATCATTCCGAAAAAGGGAAAACGACAGTCAGTCAATATAAAATAATAGCATAAATAATAAAAACTAAATATATTTACACCTAATAAGTTTTTATTTAAAGAAAACTAATATGATTAAATTCTTTTAAAATAAAATATAGCATTTGTATTTGTAGTGGTTTTAATATTTCATTTTATCACTAGTGTATCAAACAAAAATATCTAGAAATATTAAGCACAAAGTAGATCTTCTAAATTTTTAAAGAAATGCTAAATTTAATACAGAATAAACAAAGGGTCTTGATCGAATCGGGTTTTTGCAACAAGGTCCTATTTTTGATGGGATCCTGATTTTGCAAGGAAAAAAAATGTTTCAATTTGTGTTTTTAAATTTATGAATTAAAGACGTCACTGACACCAAAGAGTGAATAGTTTCATTTTTAAAATATGAAGGGTCCGTTATAAAGATAAAATATTTTGTGAACGGACTATTTCAATGATGAAAATTTCTGTGAATAGTTCATTAATGACCTATACTATTACTAAAACGACACTTGTCAACAAAAAAAAAAAAAAATTTTAAGAAACGCACGAGATGAAGAAATGTAATTAAAAAAACTTTCTGGCAATCTTAGGAAAATCTTTGTATCAATATTTCATAAATAATAACTTCTCGTATAAGTAGTAACTCTCGCTCTAAGTAAAATTAGTTTTCAAATTAGCATATTTTAAAACTATTATGTAATTAAGATAATATCTCAATGCACAGTTATAACTAATTTTTTTAAATAAATTAAATGAACTTTACTTAAAAAGTTACTGTGCATAATCAATAGTTCATTGAATAATATCAATGCATTTTTAACAAATTATGTACTGTTATGAAATTTATATATTTCTTGTAAAAATGATATAAATATGCTAAATACTATAATTTTTGGAAAGTATATTCTCAAAAATGTTAATCTAATCAGATTTCGCAATTTAGATAGTTTTAATAAAAATTTTCTCCTAGTTTAAAAGTTAAATCAAATATAAAATTAGAATTTTATTAACTGTTGAACAATCTGAGGACATTTTGCCTGCACTGTGAATTTCTTTATTTTCTAAACACAAAAATTAGATACATTTAAATTCTGTATATTTTTATTTAATTTATGATTTATTCATTTATTTTTCATTATTAATTTACTTTTTCGAAAAAAAAAGGAAGCATTTAAAAATTAAACTTAAAGAATTTCAAATTTCTTCTGAATTTGTAAATTTAACAGTAAAGAAAATAATATTTCTTTTAGTTTCATTGCCTTATTTGTAAGAGTACGTAAAAATTAGAATTTATTTAATTTAATGCTGATTGATTATTAAAATATTTTTTTACAAATAGCAATTATATATTTTTAAATCATCCCTGTTTATAGCAAAACAAACCTTGCAAAAATCACACTATATTGTCTAGGATATTTTATTTAAAAAAAAAGAAGAAAAAAAAAGCGAGAAAATTAAAATAAGACAGAAAGAAACCTTAAAATATTTATATCAAGAAAAATTTCTTCAAGTTTTTGTGACTTTTATAAATCAAAATTTTGTCAACCAGTCGTAAAAACATTTAACTTGAAGAGTATGATAAAATAACAAAAGCAAACAAATCTTATATAATTAATATTTTATCACACATATAGCTTAGAATTTCATCATCGAAAACTGAAAAAAAAAATTGAAATACGTTTTTTGATACTTATGGTCATATTTTTATTTATTCTTTATTTTATTATTTATTTTCTAAAGTAATAAAATTGAAAGTACAGTTAGATTCAAAATTAATAAAAATGCTTTCATGTTATCGTCATTGACATTAAAATTCGACGAAAACGTAAGAAATACTCTGTAAATGAAAAAACGAAAAACTAGATAATCCAAATGTATTTTAAAATACCTTCGAGACCAAAAAAAAAAGAAAATCTTTTTTAATCCTCCTAACCAATGAAAAAAATTCAAAACAAAATTCTATTGATAAAAGCACAGTAATTAAAAAAAACAAACCTTAATGAGAGAGAATAGTTCCATTTTATCTAAAATTATAATTCTTTTTTTTAAAATAATAAATGGTTTGTTAGTTTAAAGAAAAGATAGAAATTCGGTTCAAAAACTTTAAAAAAAACTTTTCAAATGCATTTTTTTTATAGAAAAAGATAATAGAAACAATTGTTCATAATTTTTTTTAGTTTTTTTAAAGGTTTTTAAATATTATTTTTAAAAAGTAAGTAAACTAACTAATATCGAATATCTAACATTAACTACATAATTTATCCATTAAGTAAATATTACAAATTAATTTGCTTTTCTAAAAAATGTATTTAAACTCAAATAAATACCGTAGCTGCATTGATGAGTTCAATTACAAAGCTTTAAGAATGTCTAGAATATTTTTATGAATATTAAGCTAAAATAACTCCAATAAAATAAATTAGCATATTGACTAGTTAACTGGAAAAATTCTTGCGTTCACAACTGTTCACTGCTTTGCGTCATAGTTAACAAGATAGAAAATCTCAATTTCATTTCAAACTGAAGTTAGCCAAATAAACAGTTAATTATTAACAGTAACTTATCTGATGTGAAACAAAACATTTAGCTACTATTTAATTTACACATATTCAGATGTGTTTTTGAAATTTAAAAATACCGGATGAAAAATGTGTTTTGTATTTGTAAGAGAAATCTGTTTCAAAACTGCTATTAAGAATTTCATCAACTCAATCATACGAAAATGTAGTATTCATTATCTTTAAGGATTTCAAAAAAAAAAAAAATTAAATAAATAATGAAAACAAACGAAATGCCCGAATTCATTTTAACTTAGCTATTTTTTCTCTCTTTCTTTCTTTCTTACTTTTTTTTTTTTAAATTTTAGTTTAAACTGTTACTGTTTTTTAATTTTAATTTTTAACTGTAATTTTTTACTTAGTATATTTCATTTTTTAAAAAAGTCATTTTATTTTTATACTTGCTGAATTTAATGTTTATATATTTATAAAATTTAGACATATAAAATGTTAATATTTATATAAATGTAAATATGGTAACAAAATGTAAAAAAAAATGTAAATAGTTATATAAATGTAAAGTAGTTTTATCATAACTTATATATTGAACTTAACGAAAAATTTTTTAAACAGAATGCATTGCATTCGACGCGGTTTAGTTCTCTAAAATGTACATTAACACTTTCTCGTGAAAAATAAATAAATAAATATGTTCACTTATTTTCTTAAAGAAAAAAAATGAGCTGAAATCGAAGCTAGTGCCTGAATAATTTTAACATAGTGGTTAGTTTTTCTTTTCTTTTCCTTTTTTTTTTTTTTTCCAACTATTTTTGTGTGTACATTTTGTTTTATAAAATAATCTTTTTTAATATCTTCAAGTTATTTGCTCTTTTATTTTTAAAATAAACGTTGGAATAGTTTTCTGATAAATTTTAATTTACAAATAGGATCTATTTCTCAATTGTTAGATACAGACCGGTTTAGTTATTGTTACCCCGTGGCGTAAATGTCATTTGCGTCTGTCACAAAAACATAAAAGATAGCATTGAGCTTTAGTTTGCCTGTTTCTTGTAAATAAACAAAGAAATCCGTATCATTTGTTTCCTTGTGTGTATAAGAAAACAAAAGCTATGAACAGTTTGATGGATAATTCTGGAAACATCTTTCAATTTACCCATGACCTAGCTAAGAGTAAAAATGTACCACTGGAGGCTAATTTTCACATCGTTTTGTTTCATAAATATGGTAAATAACATTTTTTATGAAAATGAAAAATATTAAAATTGTTAATATTTCTTCTTTGTTGTATTATATTGTTGAGATAGCTTTGATAAAACTATTAAATTTAAAATACAAATTTCCAAGAACTTCCGATTTAAAAAAAAACAAAAACAATTAAAACAATTGTACGTGAAACATTTCTGTATGAAAGCTCGTATTATGTTATTTTAAGATTTAATAATAAATAATGACTTTAATATTATTTTTACGTCAAATAATGGCAGCTGAAATATGTTATATGATATATAGTTTTATTTGTATCATATAACAAATTGATTAAAAAAAAAATAATTAAAACAACTGTACGTGAAACATTTCAGTATTAAAGCATGAATCGTGTAAGATTTAATAATAATAAATAATGACTTTTATATTATTTTTACGTCAAATAATGGCAGATTAAATATGTTACATGATACATAATGTAATCGCATCATATAACATAAAACTATGTATCATATAACATATTGACATATGTTATATGATACAGTTTTATTTAAAACACAAAATTACAAGGACATTAAATTAAAATAAAATGTTAAAAAATTAAAACAACTGTGCGTAAAACATTTTAGTATTAAAGCTTGTATCATGTTGTTTAAATATTTAAATAAAATAATAATAAATAATGACTTTTTAATATTATTTTTACGTCAAATAATGGCAGCTGATATACGTTATATGATACATAGTTTTATTCGCGAACACAATGTTTTGGACTATGATTGATATTTTCGATAAAAATTAAATTAATTTATATAGGATGTCTGTGAGGCTTTAAAATAAAAACAAACAGAAATACGTAATTATTGAAGGTGCTCTGCTGTTTCAAAGGAATCAAATTTATTACAACAGTATAATTTTTATTGTATTTTCTTTATTTCTCAACAATTATAACTTATTTTCTTAACAATATAATAACTTCACATTTTTTTTAAGATAATTTCCCCCTTGTCTACTTCTAGCATAAATTCCTTTCACTTTTAGATGTTTGTTAAAATTAATTTAAAAAAACTTCAATTCATTTAATGGGAAATATTAATTTGGATGATTATTGAATAAAATAATTTTGTTACTACTGTCACATTAAGAAAAAAAAAATTACACGTCATGTTAAACATATTGGAAAATCCTATTACGTGTTGCTTTAAATAATTTAAATTTGGTAAAAATGTTCAGAGAAAGTTTTATTTGATTTAATTTAGGCAAGTTGTTTAAATGTAATGGTATGAAATTACAGTGGATGTCCTTACCTTAAATGTAATAAAAGTTTTATCAATTGTTGACATTTATAAAGTGAAGTTATATTGTTGACGTCATTTAAAATATCAGTATGCTTAAACATAAATTATATGCTTAATAAATAAAAACAATAGTCTACAAAAGAGAAAATATCTAAGATCCTTCGCAACGTGGCGAGCAACTAAAGTAGGAGCTTAACATAAGTTTGCATTAACATAAATATTTAGTACATGCAACTATTCTAAACAAATATATAATTAATTTGAATACCTCTTTGGAAGAAAAAAAAAATTACAAAATACTACCCCATCCTAAATAGAGAGCAAAAAATATATAGTTTAAAGGTTACTTAATTGACGTGGAAAAAATATTTAAAAAAAAATAGCATTTTTGCGTTAAAACTCAATGTATGAAATGGCATTTTATATTAACTCTGAGAAGCATAATGCAAAAAACAAATAAATTTTTAACGCATTGTTGATATTAACAAAAATTGTTTATGTTAATAAAACATGAAACTAAAATTTTTGAATTGCAAAAACATCTTTATTGTAAAATAGTTTGTTAATTTATCTCTTTAAGCATATTATAAGAATACAATAAAATTTTCTCTTTTAAATAATGAGTTCCCTTAATAGTCTTTGTTAGTAAAAAACCGAAAATTTTTGAGTATTTTTTAAAAAAATTTAGTCAGTTTTTTTTTAATACTACGCTTTTCACCATGTTACATTCATTAAAAGTTTAATATAACTACAAGTTTTCACTTTACCGTTCAGAAATGGATTCCGATAAACGTATAGCGCAACTTTTAAAAAGTTTCAAATTTGGTTAATGAGATCAAATTGTCATCTTTTTTTCTGTATTTCTGGTCACGGCTTTTCAAAGCATAATTCAGAAAACATTTGAGTGAATTTATTCAAAAAATCATTTTCTATTGAACTCTCCTCAAATTTTTTAGAACGTTTTCTTTCTTTATCATCAAACAATTGTTCAAGTTTTTCAATTGATTTCAATTCGTACAAAGTTCCAATGGAAATTATTTTACTAAGAATAAGACGTTATCTTTATTTCATTTACGAACCTCTGATATAATAAGTTAGAGATGTCTTTGTCCTCCCTTTTTGGCCTCCAATTACAAGTCGCCGAAGTTTTTTCATGCCCCACACTTTCAACTACAGAAAAAAAAAAAAAAAAAAAATCGAACGTTTCGGACATAGCGCTTAATTAGCTAGATTTTTTCACACATGGTGATTCTTTGTAAACCAGGTGTGTTAATTAAAGTGTTTGATTCAAGCATACGGATATTTAAATGAATATTAAGACTAATTCAGCGATAAAACTATTCATTTCTCTAAGAATTCTAAACTGATCTGCCATCTTGATTATTAAAAAAATTTTAAGAACTAAAGCAATAGGATAAGATAATTTTTATGTCTTTCATATCAATCGGATTTTTTTTATTCGAGTTATATAAAAAGATAAGCACTTTATGTTCTGAAGTTTTTATTTAAATTTTACGAGCAAAACTTCTATATTTTATTCATTAAGTGAAAGCTAAAAAATTTAAGTACGCTTAATAACGCTAGATAATAAATTAAAGAGAATTGGTCTTTTATAGATAAAATGTTAGATTACAATCTCAAGTAAAAATGTGTCAGTGAATACTAAATGTTCCTTTAAAAAAAATCAATTGTATTATGTGTTTAACAACTTCAACAATTGTAATATATAATACGTGTATATATTCTTTACAAAGTACTTTAATTTATGAATTTAATTGTTTAGATATAAACTCAATTCTATTGCAGCATTGTATTTAAATATACCAATTGCATTTTTTTAAAAAATGTGATTAGTGTGGAAAGTAAAATTATTAATTTAATGCAAGGTTATAATTGTTTAAGTTTTAAAGATGTCTTAAACGCATTTCTATTGTGTTTTATTTTTGCAAATAATATTTAGAAATAAAATTTACAAAAAATACTTTGATATACATTTGAATTCATCTTTTTTATATTAAATTAACATTTCGTATTAATTTAATTAACATTACATATTAAATTAATTTTCACAAATTCACACCTCCTTTACATAAATACTCATTTTTTTAATGAAAGCAAGTGAAGATTTATTTGCTTGTTTAGATGTAATCTCATTTCTATAGCAGCAATGTAATTAAGTAAACCAAATAAATAAATAAAAAATATGATTGTTTTGAAAAGTAAGTTAGCTTCTAAAGATATCTTTAATGCATTTCTATTTTGTGTTGTTAATTTTCCAAATGATATTTACAAATTTTATTTGCACAATGTTTTGATTAAGTTAACCTTTCACAAAATCTCTCTTCATTTACTTCATTTGCATATATACTTTAATAAAATTAAGTGTTCTCTCCCCCTCTTTTTTCCCGATGCAAAATCAAAATCCGTATCATTTTTACCTACATCTAAAAAATATTGACATTGATTCCATTAATATTTGTTTCGATTTAATTTCAATTCTATTGCAGCATTTAATTTATATATACCAATTATATTAAAATAATGGGATTGTTTTGGAAAGTAAAATTATTATTTTAATGTTAGTTTAAACTTATTTAGATTCATCAGATATATTTATCGCATTACTATTTTGTGTTTTTATTTTTACAATTTTTAGTTAATTTTTTTTTTCGTATTAAATTCATATTTCTCAAAAGATCACAACTCATTCACTTAAATATAACTTCTTTAATAAAAAGTGTCAAATCTTCCCTCTTTTTTCCCCGACGCAAAACCAAAAATCACATAATTTTTCTAACATTTAAAAACAAATCCAAAAATATGAGCATATTCCTGACTCAAGGTGATTGACAGATTAAAAAAAAATCTCAAAATACAAAACGAAAGAAGCGATTCATAAATCTCTCAGTAAAAAAACAATTTTTGAACTTAGAGATTTTTTAAGAGTGGTGAGAAAATATTTCGCTTAAAATAAACACAGCCGGTGTTCGATATTTTTGACAAGATAGAAGATAAACGCGTTATCTTTAGGTTAATGAACCAGAGCAAGGAAAGCAAAATTCATTATCAGTCACTTCTTTTTCAGTCAACATGTGTCTGAAATTTCCGATTTCCAAGACTAAATGACGCAATCAACTGATTGATAAAAACCTAAAAATCTTTGAGCAATTTGCAAGGAATTCTTCCTTTGTAATTTTTTTTTTCCGGTCTGTTTTATTATTGTTATTTTAGCAACAAACACACAGATCTTTCAGTGTAATCTTATCAAAAAGGTCATTTTAGATAAAAGAAAAAAACAACTACCGAATCCACCTGACAAGCTCAAAACTTTTAAGGTAGATATGGGTAGTGTCTTCTATGTTGTGATTATTTCACCGCAAAATAAATTTAGGTAAATTAAAAAAAAATTACAATTATATAGTAAAAACTAGAGTAAGACAAAAAAAACATAAGGTTAAAAAAAATAATATAATTTTATAAAAATCAAAGAAAGTTAGATTTTTTAATAGTATATAACTAAAATAGATTGTATTAACAAAATATTTTTAAATTAAATAAAATTAAAATTAGAGAACTGCAATATTTTTGATGAAATAAAGTTATTGCACATGAAAAATGAACAAAGACCATGAACAGATTTTTTCATAAATATAAAAGAAATCTTAGGTAAAATTGATTTAAAATAGAATAAAATAATTTTGAATGAGTAATAGTGAAGATAAATTGAATGAAAAGTAAGATCAATTTGAATGAAATGAACTTAATAAGATTGGTGTACACCTAAAATAAGGATTAAAGTAATTTTTTAAATCGAATAGAATTTCTAAAAAAAATGCACAGAATTAATGAAGTCAAATTTTTGAATGAAATATAACTAATATGGATGTAAATTAAAGGTTAATTTTTTCAATATAATTTAATTGATGGGAATAGAAAAAGAGAATCATTTTGAATAAAATTAAATTATATCTAATATTTTGCATAAAAAATATAATTTTTTTTAAATAGAACTGAATTAAAAGCAAGTAAAAATCAAAAGCGAGGTTATATTTTAGAACAAAATTTCAGAAAGCTCCGTTTATTAAATAAATGCAAACCACTGAAGTTGCATCTCATTGTAAAACAAATTTTAAATAATTTTTTTTTTTTTTACCAAAATATTTTTCAACGATAAAAACCTTCTAAATTTAAAGCAACTTATAATAGTTTATATCCAAATCCTAATACAGAAAGGCAACTAAACTTTTCTTGTTTTTAAACACAAGAAAATTTTAATTTCGTAGTGTTATCGATGGAAAAAATCACGTTTTAAATAAAGCTCAACGGGAATACAAAATAAAATTAATGAAAATAAAACCTATCTAAAACTAAATAAATTAACAATAGCTTACTAAACGTAGCTAACTCGCAAAAACAGGTTTATCTTTAAAAATAAAAATGCTTGGCCAAACATTTTCAATATAAAATAAAAAAAAATTTCCAACAAATCATTGTTAAAGAAAATTACACTAAATCTTCAATGTCATCAAATATAATGTTCAGGTTTTAAAAAGGTTTTTATAAAAGAAATTCAAGGACAAAAATCAAAATCAATTTTACATACTTCAATTGAAAATTCCGATAGCCTAGTAAACTAACATAAAAAAAAAGGTTTAGTTCGTTTTTTTTTAAAGTTTTATTCCATTCTACTAAGCGATTAATAGTACCAAAAAACTTATGCATCAAACTATTAGAAACGGAACAGCATAGAATCTACATCCACTGTATGCGTCATTTTCTCATCGAACTAGCATTAAAAACAGAGGAACATTAAAGACAGAGCGACAGTAACCAATTCAACGAAAGCTGTAATTTAAAATTAATCAAAAAGTAAAGAAAGCTGACATTGGAAGCGTGAGAAAAGTAGGAAGGGTCAGAAATTCTATTTGCTTTGTTTTGATCAAATTTCCAAGAAAAAGAGACAAGAAAAGTGGTACTGGCGCCAACATGAACGAAATAATTATACACGAAAAAGATCTTACAGATTTTCAAAAATTTTATACGTTATATTTTACTTGAATAAGTGGGAAAAATCTATCGCTTCTTCATGGGTCAGTGGCCACTGGAAAGTTAATTGAAGTTCATAGACAAAAATTTCAAAAAATTAGCAAAAAATACAAAAATAAATTTTAATTACGCGGATCTCCTTTAGAGGTCATTTGATTACACATCCGAAAATATAACGTAATTAATTGAAGATTGATATTTTTCGTACATTGAAAAAAAGTATAGTCAAAACTATTAGAATAGGGCAAAATTTGCCGTGTTTCTGGCTCTATGGAAACACCAAAAATCTCGATAATTTTAACCGAAGCGTTTTGGAAGTGATTTTGGTAAAATTATCTATAAAATATGGTATTGTTATAAGAGATAAAATTTATTAAATGTGGTAAAATTTGGTAATTTTATCAAGGTACCTCAGACTCTGGCATAAAAACCATTTTCGGTTTTACTTAACTATAACTACAATTCGGTTTAACCTAACTACAATTAACTTAACTACAATTTTGAAAACTCAAATTTCCGTTATACGTTCACTATATGAACACGGAAAAATTGCCAAATGAATGGTTTAAATAATGTATATTGTAGTTTTATTAACCAGAATTAAAAGTTTTTTTTATTTATTTTTTTGACCAGAAATGCCATTACCATGCTGTACGGTAATTTTGCCAGAATTTTCTCTTCATGTAATTTTTACACTTTAATATAATTAAATGAGACATTAAACACAAACACACAATTTTTGTTGTTATTTTTGGAAAAAAAGATTTAAACTCAATATTTCTAGAGCCCAATAAACATTAAAAGTTTTATTGCAAGCTATCAATAAGAATATAGATTCTATTAAAAGTAATATACTTTAATATACTAAAATGAAAGAATAAAGCACAATAAAAGTCCAAAATCAATAATTTTATTTCTAATTAGGTTTTAAAATATAAAATCTTTTATTATACATTCAAAAAAAAAAAAAAAAATTGTGGACAACTTCAAAATTTCTTATGCATTTCAATAACAGGTGTTCAATGAAACGGTGATAAATTTTCAACAATATCCTTTATCACTTTCCGCGTTTGCTGTACACTAAATTTAACAAGATCTTTATTTAAATATCATTAAAAGGAATGCTAAATTCATGCAAAATAGGCATGCGAGCAAGTCACAAACCTATTGAACTCTCTTTAAAGCTCTCTTGGAGTCGTGTGAGCCCAAATTGAGGTGAGGATATTAACTCAACCCAGGACATGATTTGGCTTTAATGATAAACTGACCATTTCACCTTTTATTATCGTTATTCGACCACAAGCCATAAATTCTCCTTTTCGTGGCGTGACGATATTTTCACTCAATTGAGAGCAAAAGTGAAGAATAGCAATAAATTGGGGGTCATCCTTGATCTTCAACTGCGATCATAGTTTAAAATAAAGATAGCGCGTTCGAATCCGTCAAATATGCATGGAATCGAAACACTAATAAAAGCTTATCTATATAATTATTTGACTTTTCTTTATTTTTTATTTATTTTGATTGATAAAAAGTGGCAAAGAGTTCAGCATCCTAGACTTCAATCGATTAGAAAGATACAGTTCAAGTACTATGGAGAAAAAAAAAATTAGAGATATTTTTGGGGCTAGATATCTAATTGCTCATTGAATTTTGTAATTCTTATTGATGACGTGTTAGGAGCAATTTTCGAATAAAAATTACCTAGAAATATTTAGGAAATAGTTTCGGATACAAAGTAGTTTACTTAATTACATTTAGATCTATTTACAGATTTAATCATTAAACAGAAAATCATGATTCTTTCAAGTTTTCTCTCTAAATAATTGTCACATTTTTTTTTACAATTCATAATCAAAACAAATTAAACATCAAAAAATCAAAACATATAGGTCATTTTAAAAATCCACACGTAGAAAAAGAATTCTGGCAAAATTACCGTACTGTATGGGTAAGGACATTTCTGGTGAAAAAATAATAAAATAAAATAAAAATATGCAGTTTTATATATATAATTAAATTACAATTAAATATATATAATTAAAAAATATATAATTATATATAATTAAAATATATAATATATAATTTTAAAAAAAAATACAATAAAACCAAAATATACAGCATTTAAACTACTCACTTGGTAATTTCTCCATTTGTAAGGTACGGTTGACCGAAAATTCTGATTTTTAAAATTATAGTTTTATTGCCACACATACAGTAAAAATTACAAAACTGTTTATTAAATTTACCCAAATAAATGGTTAAGCCTAAGATATAAGAAGCCAAGCCATATTTAATAAATTTTATCATACATTACAAAACTATATTTTAGTGTTAATTTTACCAAAGCGATTGAATAAAAATTACCGTGCTTTTAGGTGTACTCTTAGAACCAGAAAAACAGTGAATTTTACCATATTTAGGTAGTTTTGACCATAGTCTCTTTTTTTCAGTGTAGAATTCATAATAAATAATAATTAAAAACATAATAAAATAAAAGTGACAACGAGTTCAGTAAATTAGACTCCAATTGATTAGAAAGATACTAAGAAATATTAGAAAAAAATATTAAGAAATATTATTGGGGTTAGTCATCCAATTGATCCTTAAACTTTATAAATATGACTGCTGACATTATTACTACGACGTTTTTGAAGTTCATTATTACAGATAATTTAAAAACTTCCCAACAAATAAAAATTAAATAATTGCGCTATGAACACAAAACTAATGCAAAATGAATAAAAGTTAGTCCTTTTTAGTTAAATTATGCTTAAAAACCTACAGTAAACTTTTAAAGATGCAGCTTCCTTTTGTTAAAATATTGACAGTCTGTTTTATATGTTAAAGTATGCATACTATTAAATGTTTTCCAGAATAGTAGGATAAATGTTAAAATTAGCTCTAAAATTTAACACAACTTAGATGCTGCTCTAAATAAATTTATAATAAAGGTGTCATTGTAAATCAGATTTTATTAAAAGAACTTTAAAATTAATCATTAGGGAATAATTTAAAAAATGCTATGATTACCCAATTGTCTGCTTGAAAAATTAAAGTTTTTCCTATTTTAAATTATAAATTTATATATATATATATATATATATACAGACACACAATTACAAATGATTCCACATCAGTGACTTACAAACTGTACAAAACTTGAAAGTTTATTCTAAAATTTTCTAAAATGATTTACTCTCATAAGAATATAGATATTTGATTAATCAAACTTATGGATATAAACGCATTTTGTGGATAGATAGAGACAGCAAACATGGAGCTGAGGCGAAAGTTGAAATCACAGAGCCGTTTCAGCTCTCTCTTATTATTAGAGCGGGACTTTAATTTCTGTTGGAAAAAAGGGAAGAAAAATGCCATTGAAGACCCCACCTCAGAAATTATAAGTTTTAGTGTAGGTGGGCACGAAGCCAGTAGATGTGAAACAAGAGTAATCATTATAGTAACGATCGTCCCCACTGAAGCAGGGCAACTAATGAGCAAAAGCTGACGTTTGAAAACATTGTGTCCGGTGCTTCGAAGGGAAATGATCCAACCTAAAACCTCAACTGATTATAGTAATGGTTGTATAACTACTTTGGAACATTGACCCAATAAAAATGGGTCTCAAATACCAAGAATTATTCCAAATGTGCTTTTCATTTTGGAGTAAATCTGAGGTTCAATGAAAGAGCAACCCATGTCAGTGTTAGACAAGAGGTAAAGCAAAGTTATAAAGCGCTAAATTTTAACTACAAGCGGAAAAAAGTCACTATTTAAGAGAGTTAACAAAAAATTATATATTCAACACATAATTATATTAAAACACATAATTATATATTCAATATAAAAATCAAACGATTGACAAAAGGTTATGTACGTTTAAAAAACATCTAAATTCTTAGAAATAAAAAAGATTAAATTGAATAGTCATTCCATGTCAGTTCATCCAGCCATGGCACCCACCATCTCAGATTTTGATGAAAATTTGTACTATTATAGAATTTTTGATGCTGATTTCAAAAATATCAATTATATTTAAATCGGTTTAGGGGTTCAAAAGCTATAAGCATTTCGATTTCTGCCGAAAAGGCACATTTGCCCCCATCTTGATTCATACATCAAAGGCTATTAATGATTGTAACTCCCCTTATATTTGTCATAGAGCAATAATTTTTTTTTATTTTGTTGAGAATAAAGTAATCTGTCATTGAAACACATTTTTTTACAAATAATTATCTTACTTATTTAATAAATGGGTCTGTTTTGCAGTTTTTTGTAACTTCAGATGCATTTCTGGCAACTCGCCCCCTTCAATTTCAAAAATATTTTATTCAAAGATAGTTGAAAGTGCAAACTAACATCTGATATAAAAATTTTGATGGGCGGTTTACTCACTTTTTAAAAAAAAATATTTTTCGTATGCATTATTATGCATTAAAAGTACTGGTAGTTTGGTGATTTATAGTCCTTAACTGTAATAATTGTAACTAGAGTATAATAAAATGATATAAAAAATGTGAATGGTAGAAAAATATGTAAAATAAAATAATCATTTATTAATATTTTTTTCTTTCTTTGAGCCCTCCCCCCCCCCCCTCAAAAAAGAAAAGAAAGGAAAAAATTTGAGAATGAACAAGACAAACACAATTTCTGCATCACGAACACAATTTATGGCCAGGGATTGCTGAAATTTGCAATTTAGCTCTGTATGTTTTAGCCTGGTTTACACTTATGACATGAAGGGAGACTTTCTTGGTCTTATTGAAAGGAGAATTTAATACAAAAAAAAAAAATTTTTTTTGGATATATTTCATACTAATACAAGAGATATTCCTTATTTATGAGGCATATAGTTGAACTTTCCTTAAAATCTAAATTGCTCCTTAATAAGTTCTATATCCTAAAAAGAAAGTTCTAAAATCTTCTGTGAGTTTAAATGTGACAATTGATTAAATTTGACAATTTTGAATTTCCCCCTCAAAGGGAAATGCAAAATTTTCAAATTTAATGTCAAAATAATAAAATAAACAGAAAATAACTCTCTTCTAATTAATGCCATTTCATAAATACGGAATTACTTACTTTTTTTGTAGAAGGAGAAAAAATTATATTAAAATTACCCTATTGTATGGTAATATTATTTCTGTTGTATATATATATATATATATACATATAATAAATAATAAAAAACATAATTTTGGTTAATAAAACCAAAATGCACGGTATTTAAATCATTAATTTAGTAATTTTTCCGTAACAGTTAACCAGAAATTCTGGTTTTCAAAATTATAGTTCTCAATACCACACATTTAGTGAAAATACAAAACAGAACTGTAAATTTAACTGAATAAATGGTTTTTATGTTATTCTCTAAGGTAGCATGATAAAATTAGCAAATTTTAATACATTTACCAAATTTTAGTACCATTATAAAACCATATTTTATTGTTAATTACCAAATCAGTTTGGTAAAAATTTCCGAACTTCTTGATTTTCCTATGGACACAGAAACACGTTAAATTTTACCATATTCTAGTAGCTTTAACCATACTTTTTTTATCAGAGCAGAAATTTAAATATTTTGATTTTTCATCATTGAATATTATTGCCATAAGCAGAGAAATATTGCTTTTATTTTTAACTAATTGAAAGTAGAAGAAAAATTCAATGTTAGGAAAGTAAAAACTAATATATATCGATTTTGAAAAAAAAATATTATTATAAAAATAAGCGATTAAGGAGTAATTTTTAGATGATTCTTCTTGGTAGGTGGAATAAGGTGCAAGAGTAAAAAAGTACATGGTACAATAAGAGAACCGGAGGAAAACCACCAGAAAATCACTTCTTAGGATATACCATCATTAATTTAGATTAATTTTGTTTAAGTAAAACATTTATTTGTAATCTTTTACCATACGTTCATAAATATTTTAAATTAATGCTTGCACAATAGAACATTTCATAGAAACTAATATTTTAACAGATTTTAATAATAATAATTGAAAATAATAATTACCTGCGAAATTTTATTTCTTTTAATATATTTATAAAATAGGTATTTCTCCTAAATGTTATTATTGCTTTTCAGCTAACTTTTTATAATAATTTGCAAAGTATAGTTTATAAAATTAAAATAAATTTCCACCAAATAAGAAAAAAAAAATTTTTTCTAAAAAAAACTGTTTAAAATATACTTGGCATTAAAAATTTTTTTTAAAGTTCACTTGTTACTTATAAATTATTACTTATTAGACCTTAGTAAGAATAAAATAAAAAAAATTAAAGATTATTTACAGTAAGTTCTGTATTTTAAGTTAAAATAAGTTTCATTTCCATTAGACTTGCTCTTTTTAAGAGCATCAATAATCTAAATAATCAACTTTATTATGTATTTAGACTTACCTCTTAACTTACTTTAGATCGAAAATCTAAAACGTCACTTATATTGATAGTAAGATCATGTCATGACCATTACTTGGTCATTAAATTCATTTAACAGTAGAAATGTTTTAAAATTCTACTCTTCAAATTAATGATTATGTTTCTTTTTTTGGAGGGGGTATTACATGGTCTCTTTTCTAGGCCTATTTTCCCGGAGCTTTTTTCATGTGACTTTGTCCAGAGCTTTTTCGTCTGGTGCTTTTTTTCCGTTATTCTTATTTTTAAAACGCTACCATGGAAATATTTGAAATATGTATCCATGTCTTGGGAATCTTTGAAGTAAATAGTAGGAAATAAAATATTTAAATAGTATAATCCATTGCAGTGTCTTATTAATTTTCATAATTAACAATATTATAACATATTACACTCGGCAATTTTAACGTAAAAATAGGCTCTACATCTTTTGTTTAGATGTTTCTTAATGCTTCTCTTTCTGGGTAAACTTAAAAGAAGGAGAAAAAAAACGCTAAGTAGTTCACTTTAGAAAAGAAACTATTTTATAAATATTATGCACTTATAATGAAATGACGGATCAATAAACAAAAGTAATCAAGCTATAGTCTATAGCGTAATTAATGTATTTGACATTATTGTATAAAAAAGACAATACTTAATAATATGTGTGATGTCTATAGCACTAAAAATTGATAACAAATAATTTCTCAATTTCGAGTTGTGCTTTGCTTTTATAATAAATGAAACCTGTACAAATAGTAACAATAAACAAACTACACTATTTTTAAATGGATAGGCAACCACCATTTCCGATAAATAATAAAAAAGAGGACTAGGATAGTTTATATTAAGGGGAGGGGAATCTAAATATAGAGACGATCCACACCAATCCCATGACACTTTAAACGATAAAAAGTAAACAAGTTGCATGAAACTATTTTTCTTGTCTTATTTAAACACACTTTTCACATCCTCTTAAGATAAAATAAAAACATAATACAATATCACATTATCTAACAGTTAAACTTTTTCACAACCACAGACGTTTAAGCATACAACGAGTTTTGGTTAATATTAATTAATAGGGAATAAAATTAATTAACATTTTAACTAAATATAAAATAATATATTTGTTTTATTTATTTTCAACAAAAGGCTCTATTATTTACAATAAGCCGACAGAAAAATCAGTAAAAAAATGTAATGTTTATCTAAAAAGTCATTGATTACATAAAATTAAATTGATAAGCATTTTAGAACATTGCAAAAAATTTTTTTGGAAAATATTTAATAAAACATAATGTATTTTATATTTGAAAATAAAATATAATTAAGATAAAACATCAGTAAAATAAGTTTAAAATTATATAAAAAAAATTTTTTTTAAATAAATCTAACCAGCAATGAGTTTTAAAATAGTTCAATTGATATTAACAATAAGTTGTGTGAAACTTTATTCGAAGAAAATTGATATTTACCTAGAATTCGATCACTTATATAAAAGAAAGATAAAGCATTTAATCTAATAGTAAAATAAAGTAATCGACACTATTAATAACAAATAGTGCCGCTTCTACACTAAAATATGCAATAATAACTATGAAAAATATAATCAATCGAATAAACAAAATAATTGCTAGTAAGTTTAAATAAAAAAATAAAACGCTTTTAAATACATTTATTTCTGTATATAATTTTACCAAAGTGGCTATTTAAAAATCCATATTAACAAAAGATCGCTATATTTGTTTATAACTTAATCGTGAAAAATTAAGTTGCACTTGTGAAAATCTTATTATAATTTTATAATAAGTTTTTTTTAAAAGCATTGAATGCAATAAAATTGCATTATATTTTCAGTCCTATGTCTTTTTTTTTTTTAATAAAACTGATTAAATTCATAATCAGCATCTGATTCTTATCATCATATTTAGTAATTTAAAATTTAATGCAAAAAGAACCTAAAAATTAAAAATCGCAAATGATCTTGAAATTAATCCTTTACGTACTTCACACTTTATTTCAAGAAAACTATTGCTGACATAAAATTCAATAATTTATACAAAATAAAATTAGTATTTAATCTAATTGCAAAAAAATGGAATTAGATTAGATGCTTTTTATTTACTAATAAAAGTGTCAAGTAAATTGTATAAATATAAATATAATCACAAAAATAATCACGAAAAATGCAATCAATCAAAATAAATAAATAAATAAATAAAAATAAAAAAATAGCTAGAAAATTAGGTAACAAAAAATAAAACGATAAATTTAGTATAACTTTAAATAATTTCATGTTAAGTTTTCCAAAAATATTAAACACAATTAAATCAATTTTTAGACCACGACCATTTTTTATTTAATAAAACTAATTAAATTTATAAAATGAAGCTAATTCTTATTATCATATTTAATATTTTAAAATTTAATGTTAAAACAACATGTAAACAAAGAGAAGAGAGAGAGAGAAAAAAAAAGAAGAAAAGCGCAAGCGATTTTAAAATTATTCCTTTATTTTTTTTATGTTCTTTAAATACTAATCCAAAAGACGCGCGCGGAATTAAATGCTCATCAAAAATAAACTTTTAAAACAGGAGGAAGTGAAGCGGAAGAAATTGTTTTTATTTGTCGGACCGTCGCAGACCCAAGATGGGCTAAAAGCGTGGCAAGTGACATGCGCCAAAGCATCCTTTTCTTAAGCGCTCCTTAAAATCAAAAAGAGAAAGCGCCGTCTTCTAAAAGCACGTGCAAATTTAAAACCACGCGGCTTCCTCCTCATAATAATGCCGCGGACGATCAAAACCAAAACAACCGAATCATTGAAGACAAAAAAACAGAGAAAAAAATTAATCACCTTTATCGCTACGAAATGTAAATCAAAAAGAAAATGAAAGCAACTTAACTATACCTTAAAAGTGAGAAATGCCGTTCACACTTTCAGCGGGACTTCCGAGCAGTAAAGCTATTTCTGTGGCTGGATTCGCGGGCGAAAAAAAATTTTTTTACGCACTAGTGACCGACAAAAAAAATTAAGAAAGTTAAATAAAAAAAATGAAACCCTAAAAGGTTATGTTTAGGTTTGAAAGAATGAATAATAAGTCTGAATAAATATATAAAATATTTTACCTTTATAACGAAAAATAAGTAACAAAACTTCAATTTTCTTGTTTATGTTCGAGAAAAGTATCGAAGCCAACCATCCGCCATCTTGACTGTTTTTATGTGTGTGCTAGGCCCTCGGGAAGAACCACTTAGTTTAAAAAGTGCCCTGCAGATGGCGATACTCTCAAAAGCTTGATTTCTTTTGAGGCATGTAACTAGGGTTTTCATATTTGGCCATCTATCATCAAGCTATTTTTTTTTTTTTTTCTTTTTTTAATTCTTTTTCTTAACGCTTTTCCCCTTCGTTTTCTTTTTAATTTACGATTTATTTTTGTGTTGCGGAATGAGTAGTTCATTTTTATAATTGGCCATGAACTTGGCGAATTGTTCTTTCTCCTTTTAAATATCTTTTTTTGTAATACATTGCTGTAGCATTTATCATGCATTTATGTGTTGTAGCGGTTGATTATGTATTTGTTTAAAATGCGAAACAATTATAGAGAGGAATTAGGAATGGAAAAATGATTCAGTTTCGAAATTGCTCTTCTACTCATCTCTGCTTTTTTTTTTTTTTTTTTTTTTGTCTTCAAAAAAGAATTTTGTGCATATTACAGTTGAATGGCGGACTCTTGCTCACAAATGAATACAATTTATATTTTATTTCAAAATATTAATTTTACCAATTCTTTCGCTGTTGAAGCAACTTTGTATAATAATATAGCGACAATATGTATATGGACTAAAAATAAAATCAAAATATCCGACATATCTTATTTAGTTGAAAGAATGTTAGCATATTAAATAGAAACAAATAGCATACCATAGAAAAGTATATCATAAAAAATAGTGAATCTTACAAAATTACAATGCTCATAAAAGTGACCATGTTGAGTTGCAACAATATTAATTTAAAGTGAGTGAACTTATTGTTCTTAGCAGGGCTGTGCAATTGGCAGCTGAAATCTTTGACTCCAGATCTTTATTTATTTTGTACTTATTTATTTTTTTAATTTATTTATTTTCTTTTTCACTTATTATTACTTCAACTCCAAGTTTTCATCGAAAATTTTCTCTGAATCCTCGAAAAAGTATTCTTACTATAACTTATTAAATATTAATTTTAATTTGTGCGTTAACTATTACAGATTAAGTTGTTTTATTTGAAATTACTTTTCATATTATATCATAACAGTTGAAGAAAAAAACTTTACGAAATATATTTGTACAAAACCAATTTAAGATCTAGATAACAATATCTCACACGCACATTCTGAAATTTATAAACATCGTACTACAAAAAGTTCTTTAGGGAATAATCCGAAACAAGGAAATTTTTACATACGATGCGTAGAATTGACCTGGCATGTAAACACATTACTATATTTTTTTTAACTGAAAATAATAAAATCCACTTACGAAACAGGTGTCAAGATCTCCGCAAAACTTCACACGATTTTCAATCGATATTTTAAATTTATTCTAATTTTTTTTTAATTAAAGTGCAATTGTCACATGTTCTAAAGATGTGTTCATGCACAGGTACCAATTTTAGACACCTGCGACAGTGGAGATGAGGAGATTTTCAACCCCATACGCCAGCTGCCATGAGGTGGATCACAAAGTTTAAGGTCAATTTTAACGGTTTTTCGAACAACGTCTAAACAGCAGGTTTTCTTTGCTATATCATAAACAGAACGACCCCCTCTGTGTTATCCCTTTCTATAAATTCCTTTGAAAGAATTCCACACAACCCATTCCCCTTAGCCCAGTCTCTCTTAGCAAGTACATATTTTAAAAGTAATATTATACTATAATAAACATTATTAGTCAAATGTATATTATTATTTAAATATTTTATAGACTATTTGTCAAATGCATTTTATTTGCTTATAATTTCAATATAATATAGACTATTTGTCAAATGTATATTATTTGTTAACAATATTACTGAAACCCTAATCATTTATCGACCAGAAACTTATGAAAACAATTATAGGAAAATTATGGAATAAACTTATAGTATTTATTTTGTTATTAATTTGATTTTGAATGATCATCAAAGTCAATTTGATTTGATAAAACTCCAAATCAAAATATATTTCTTAAAACTCATTCTCCACTGGTAAGAATAAGCAAGTACATATTTTCAAATGCTTTTTATAAACGTGATGATTCGCTAATAATATTTATTTATCGTAAGTTATTTGTTCACAATTATAATATTATATGATTTATTATGCATTGCTCACAGTGAGCAAGTACGTATTTTCAAAAGTATACGATAAATTTAGTCACATAATATTTGCCAATAATTATAATTCAGCATAGTTTATTTGTCGACAATGATTAACTATTTAGCAATAAGAAACTTGTAAAAAAAATTTAAAAACTTTTTTTTGAAAAATTCAGTGATTTTATTTTTTTTAATTATTTTAAATAATCTTGAATGCTTATAATATTCTTATATTGTGAACATTCAAAAATCAATTTGCATTAAAAAAATTGGCTTAAATTTTTTTTTTATAATGTATATATATATATATATATATATATATATATATATATATATATATATATATATATATATATATATATATATGTAATACAAAAATTATAATCCTTTTGTATTAATAAAAGAATTAAATCTCTTTCGTTTTAATAAAATGTCTTTGTTAAAGAATAAGCGTAGAGAGATTCTATTTTGGGAATTCAAGGCTGATAAACATACGATTGAGTTATTTTTAGAATCTCTCCCCCTTTCACTTCCATATAAGGAAGCATGAAATGATTTTCCTTAATGCGTAAGGATACAAGTATTTCAAAGACTGCGCCTTTTTACTTCAAAATGTGTTAGTATAAAAGCGAGAGCAATGCTTTTCGCATTGCTTTTTCATCATGTTCTAATCCTGATAAGCTGTTCCGGAATTGTCCAAAGTCTAGTCCACCCCCTCCCTTGCGGAGTGTGGATGTGAATTGTTATCGATACCAGCCCACTACCATTAATAAAGCTTTTTGGAGTGTATCATGGCTTACGACTGCATTATTAAAGCTAAATACACCACTGATAACAGGGATGAAGCCCTGTTATTATAGATATATATATATATATATATATATATATATATATATATATATAGTACTATTTAAGAATTTACGAAATTATTCTGTGATGAAAATTTTAAAAACGTTTATATAATATGTAAGGATAGTGTCTAAAAGTAAAGTACGACGAAAAACAAGAAAATAAATTAAGTGATGAAAGATATGATTTTATCAAATAAGTATTATTTTCTTCAAGTATTTGATGAAGGATGATATAGAAGTTAAAAAGAAATACAAAAAATTCGCAAGCTCAATGTATATAATAATAAAAATAATAATACAAGTATTTTACTTTCAATGTAAGTTCATAAATAATTCATGCACTATCAAATTAAAATATAAATTATATAAAGATGATGAAGATATTGTATAATACAATTTTGTAAAGCAAAGATGTGTCCAAGCTTTCAATTTAAGTTTCATAAAAAAGTGCGAAACCGATTTTAAAAATTACATCTTTGAAAATAAATGTAAATTAAACAGATTTTGAAACAATTAAAAATGATAAAATCGCTTCGAACAGATAAAATAATGCAAACTTTTTATTAAGAGTATTTCTAGGAAAACAAAAATAATTAACAAAACAATTGAAAAGAAAAGAAAATATTAGAATGAATACTTAAGCCTTTTACATTAAAGACATGATACAAGATAAAATACACAATATTATTCATTTTATAAAAAGAATTTTAAGTTTTAGTGTTTTGAAATTTGACTCTCATTTTTTTTATTATACATATATATATTTTTTTATGTTAATTTTATGTTATGTTAAAAATGAAACTTAATTTCCTAAACAATCATGTAACTAAATGATAAAATAAAGGCAGAAAATGACCCAAATTTATTAACAGTAAAATTTATGTCAGAACATTAACAATAGGAAACAGTTTTTTTTTTCCTGTTGCATGAGATTTTTGTATGAATTTTAGATATTTTTGCGCGGCTAATTTCAGGTTTGTAGAAGATCATGACATAATTCGTCAAGAATTTAATTGTTCATATATTAGCCTTTTATAAAATAAATTGTTTTTTCTAACTGCTTACTATAAATAATGTCTGAAAGGAATTATTATTTACTATTTAACTTTATTGCTTTCACGAGAATATGAAAATTTGAAATTTGCACGTAACATGCTAATATAGTAAAAGAAATTGTAATTTTAAGAGTCAAATTTAAAAAAAAAATATAGTAATAATTAGTCAAGACTATTAAAACAAAAGAAATATTTTAAAAAATGAAAAGAGGCGTCTTAGAAGACAGAAGTTCAAAAGAAAAAGAAATCCCATTCGATATTATAATAAGGAAAAAAGATATTCGCAGCTCTTTCTTAATTTCTTTTTACGTGATTCATAACTAAAATGTTTTTAATATTTTTTTTCCTTTTAAATATTGTATGTCTTCTAAAATATCTATTGCCCTCAACAACAGAGAAAACGAAAGTGAGACTGAAATGTTTTACAAAACAAGCATTTTTGTTTATTTATTTTTGCAAAACTATTTTTGAAAAATTATTTTAAACTTTTTTATTTTGTAATATATTTATGTTAAAATGATACTTAAAATGTTAAATTAGCATTTATATTTTACAGTCTTTTATTGCATTACCTGCCAGCAAGTATTTTAAAATTCTCTAATATGTGCATTCGAATACGTAAGATTTTCGTATGGTATTATAATTTACAATCTTTTAGTATATTAACTGTTACAAATACACAATATCATTCAAATAAGTTTGTTCTGATTTGTATTCTAACAAATTAGACTCTAGAATAGTTTATTTTTATAATGTTTTAATAAATTAACATTAGAATACTAATAGAGTTTAATAGGTATATTCAAATTTGTAAGTCAATTTGAAAGTAATTTAATGATATATATTTTAGAGCATTGAAGCAATAATTCCATTGCTTCAAAAATATTACAAAAAAAATTCTTTTTTTTACGAAATAGGTTTTTAAATGCTATAAAAATCCTAATATTTATGTTTTATGCACAGGTATAAAGTAATTTATTAAATTAAAACCTACCTTGCATACTTATTTATAAAAACACTAGTTTGTTTATATTTTAGACTTCCTTTAAGTAACTTATGTCTTCCTGATAGTAAACAAAACTCTAACTAAATAAAGTCATTTTCCGCGTTTTAAAATTAAGTATTTAGTCATAGAAATGAATCCTTTATCAACAAAACAATTGAAATTCAAATCCGGATCTCGCCCTATCTAATCGAAAATGCGAAAGTGAAATTTCAAATAAAACTTTATGTTAACGATATTCCAAATACCCCTAAAGGTAAAAAACCATGTTATTCGCAACTTATAAAAAATGTGTTAAAAAGGGCAGTAGGTACTCAAGATGAGAAAAAAATTGTGATAAAACACCACTTAATTCAGCAATTTGGCGGTCAAGGATCTTATACTTTTAGTTCCGTATTCCTTAGTGTTTTTCTCTGTTTTATTCACTTACATAATAGAGTTCCTACTACTAAAGAGCCAAAAAAATGTTTGTTGACATTTTTTTTTTAGTTCGCATCCATTGAGAAAGAAAAAAATATACGCGAGTTTCAAACGAAGTTTTTTTTTTTTTCCTCAAAATCTCGGAAGCACAAGATGAACTTTTTTACAGACGAACCACATGCCCTTGAAGAAAAAAAAAAAAAAAATTCCCTACACACCCCGTATGACGTCATCAACATACAGCAGCTGGGCTGCCTTGCATTAAGGAAAAAATAAAACAAAAACAAAGTGGAGGAGGGGAAGGCTTCTACAAAGTTAGCCAAAAAACCAAAACGTGCATTGCAACGTAATGCCTGACTCTAATGAATGAAATTCAATTTCCATTTTTGCGGTTTTTTATTGCGAATCTTTTTATTCTACCATGTTATGTTTCCCGCGCAGACCTTCCCTTTCTTCTATCGCTATTTTCTCTATAAAACTTTTTGGCAATGATTTTTCGCGCCAAGTGATCGTGAGCCCTATTTAAGAATTCTGCAAAGAGCTTTCTTTAATCGTAGACTTAAGTTTTTGCCTCGTTTAATATCCCTAGTTAAGAAGTTGACAACTAATTGATTTGACAAGATGACAAGATAATTATAGTATTTAAGATCGAGGTCTACCTCGTTGTCGATGCTTAGAAAATTTCGATATGAAATCTTATAGGAAGTACTTAGGCATTTTGCTCTTTAGGTTTAGATAAAAAAAAAAAAAAATAATAAAATAAAAAAAAAAAAAAAAACATAAATAAATAGAGGTAAACAGTATCATTCATATTTAATCACTCCAATGATGTTTAAAAAATAGCAAAGAGTACGTTAATCTGATACTGGTGATTTCTTTACTGATTCTGAAAAAAGTGGAATTTTTAAATTTTAGGGAAATTGTAATAGTGTGTTAAAAAGGAAAGTAGATTACTTGTTGTTGATTTCATTACCATTGATTAAAAAAGTGTTATTTCTAAATTTTAAGGAAAAATACGTCAGAGACTCAGAAAAGAAATGAATATGTTACCAAGTGACAGTAGATTTCTGTAATATTCAGGAGAAAAGTGTTATTTTTAAACGTTTGGGGGAAATGTAATAGAGTATTAAAAAGGAAAATAGATAATTTGTTGTTGATTTCTTTACTATTGATGAGAAAAGTGTTATTTCTAAATTTTAAGGAAAAATACGTCAGAGACTCAGAAAAGAAATGAATATGTTACCAAGTGACAGTAGATTTCTGTAATATTCAGGAGAAAAGTGTTATTTTTAAACGTTTGGGGGAAATGTAATAGAGTATTAAAAAGGAAAATAGATTATTTGTTGTTGATTTCTTTACTATTGATGAGAAAAGTGTTATTTCTAAATTTTAAGGAAAAATACGTCAGAGACTCAGAAAAGAAATGAATATGTTACCAAGTGACAGTAGATTTCTGTAATATTCAGGAGAAAAGTGTTATTTTTAAACGTTTGGGGGAAATGTAATAGAGTATTAAAAAGGAAAATAGATTATTTGTTGTTGATTTCTTTACTATTGATGAGAAAAGTGTTATTTCTAAATTTTAAGGAAAAATACGTCAGAGACTCAGAAAAGAAATGAATATGTTACCAAGTGACAGTAGATTTCTGTAATATTCAGGAGAAAAGTGTTATTTTTAAACGTTTGGGGGAAATGTAATAGAGTATTAAAAAGGAAAATAGATTATTTGTTGTTGATTTCTTTACTATTGATGAGAAAAGTGTTATTTCTAAATTTTAAGGAAAAATACGTCAGAGACTCAGAAAAGAAATGAATATGTTACCAAGTGACAGTAGATTTCTGTAATATTCAGGAGAAAAGTGTTATTTTTAAACGTTTGGGGGAAATGTAATAGAGTATTAAAAAGGAAAATAGATTATTTGTTGTTGATTTCTTTACTATTGATGAGAAAAGTGTTATTTCTAAATTTTAAGGAAAAATACGTCAGAGACTCAGAAAAGAAATGAATATGTTACCAAGTGACAGTAGATTTCTGTAATATTCAGGAGAAAAGTGTTATTTTTAAACGTTTGGGGGAAATGTAATGGAGTATTAAAAAGGAAAATAGATTATTTGTTGTTGATTTCTTTACTATTGATGAGAAAAGTGTTATTTCTAAATTTTAAGGAAAAATACGTCAGAGACTCAGAAAAGAAATGAATATGTTACCAAGTGACAGTAGATTTCTGTAATATTCAGGAGAAAAGTGTTATTTTTAAACGTTTGGGGGAAATGTAATAGAGTATTAAAAAGGAAAATAGATTATTTGTTGTTGATTTCTTTACTATTGATGAGAAAAGTGTTATTTCTAAATTTTAAGGAAAAATACGTCAGAGACTCAGAAAAGAAATGAATATGTTACCAAGTGACAGTAGATTTCTGTAATATTCAGGAGAAAAGTGTTATTTTTAAACGTTTGGGGGAAATGTAATGGAGTATTAAAAAGGAAAATAGATTATTTGTTGTTGATTTCTTTACTATTGATGAGAAAAGTGTTATTTCTAAATTTTAAGGAAAAATACGTCAGAGACTCAGAAAAGAAATGAATATGTTACCAAGTGACAGTAGATTTCTGTAATATTCAGGAGAAAAGTGTTATTTTTAAACGTTTGGGGGAAATGTAATAGAGTATTAAAAAGGAAAATAGATTATTTGTTGTTGATTTCTTTACTATTGATGAGAAAAGTGTTATTTCTAAATTTTAAGGAAAAATACGTCAGAGACTCAGAAAAGAAATGAATATGTTACCAAGTGACAGTAGATTTCTGTAATATTCAGGAGAAAAGTGTTATTTTTAAACGTTTGGGGGAAATGTAATGGAGTATTAAAAAGGAAAATAGATTATTTGTTGTTGATTTCTTTACTATTGATGAGAAAAGTGTTATTTCTAAATTTTAAGGAAAAATTCAATAGAGGCTTAGAAAGGAAATGAATATGCTGCCATGATACACAGATTTCTTTATTGTTTTTTAGATGAATGTTTTTTTTTTCTTCAAAAAATGAGAAAAAATGCAAGAGAGTCTTAGAAATGAAAGGAATATTTTCCAATGGCGTGCAGAGATATATGAATACTCGGGGTACATTTCTCTATTAGATGTCTCTGAAAAAAAGGAGTATAATGTGATGAGAGGAGAGGAATAGAAAAAGTCAATCTAATGTAAAAGAAATAACAATAGAATGGTGTATATGATAAAAATCTAAATCCATATTTTAAATCTATTTTTTATAAGTTTGCAATAATAATTTTGTGGCAAAAAAAGTTTTTTCCCTACAAATTCCGTAAAGATTCCCGAACAAAAATTTTCTTAGAAGAATAAAATATTCACTATTAAATTTTTAGCAAAATCATATTTTATTCTTCATAAAATAATTCACTTAAATGAAATATTTTTCTGAAAAAATATCCAATTTTATAAAATAAATAAATTTAATGGATTTAATTATAGTGTTGTAATTTTTACAGAAATGTTATAGTTTAAGTGTATTTAGTTTTCATTTAGATATCTTATAGAAACGTTGCTCCTCTTCCTCTTCACTCACCATTCTCCACACCACTGCCCATCATAATGTAGATTTCTTTAATGTTTTTAAGAAGATTGTTATTTTTAAAGTTTTGGAAAAAATACAATTGAGTCTGAAAAGTGAAAATTATTTTACAATGATAATGTAGATTTCTTTATTCTTTATAATAAATGTGTTATTATTAAAGCATGGGAAAAATGAAATTGAGATTTAGAAATACCTAAATACAAACGAATACATTTTGAAATTTATGAGAACTTTTTGATAATAGAAGGAATTAAGTATTTTACGTAAGCATATCTCAGACGCTTCACCCTAATGTTAGCTTTAATATTAAAATGAAAAATCCCCTCGTTTTTTAATTGTTTTCGCAATATTTGAAATGTCTATTCTTGAAATATTAAGATTAACAATGCTTATAATCATAGTTGTAATCAAATACAAAACTTTATTTTATCTATACCATAAAATTAAAGGAATATAATTCATTTTCGTAAAAGTTATAATTCGTACTGAGGGCCGTTTATATATTACGTAAGCATAGTTTTGAAAATTTGAGAGTCCCCTTGTCAGCAAAGCAAAGGAAGAAAGAAAACACTACTTCCTTTCCATTCTTGCATTACTAGAAAGTATCTAACATCTCTTGTGTTAGCTTTAACTTTTTCTGTAATAATCTAGTTTTAGAATTAAATCCAAACAAAAAGATGTAACTTTGCAATAAATAAAAGTTATGTTTTAATTCATTTTTTAAAATTTTGAGGGAAATATGCTTTAGGAATATTTTTTGCTTCATTTCGTGTTCAAAACTGTTAACCCCTAAAACTCCTTGAAAAAAAAAATTATTCAGATTTTTTCTTTTAAATTCCTTCGAATTTACTTTAATTCCAGATTTAAAATTTTGCCACATTTAATTTTTTTATAAATTTTTTATTTAGTTTTTAAGAAAATTTTGGAAATAAGTACTTGTAAGCATTGCTCATACTCCTCCCCCTGCATTTTCAGCAAAGGTATGTTTTTGTTATAAATGCCACTTGCTAATACTCGTATCAGCAAGCCTGGTATAGGAATCCAAGAGAATTTTTAAGGCAGACAGTGCATTTCTTGCTTTCATACGATTTAATACGACTTAGTACAACTTTAACCACACACACGTCACAGCCCATTTTAAAGAGAGGACACATTCATACTCCATCCATTTATCCACAGATCGTAATTTAGACCTGAATCAAAGAAAGATCAATTTCCAATTCAGTACCTCCAGGGGAATTTGTTATTTTAGGGATGGAGGTCTTGTGACTCCGACAGATTTAACGTGCACCAGTCACCATTTAATACAAGGGGATTCTTCGGTCATTCACGAACATGAGCCCAACGTTCTACCAACCAGGCTATCCCAGTGTCAGCAAAAATATGCAAATCACATACCCCCTTCCCCGTTATGTGCTTACGTAATATTTGAACATGGTCCCTTGTTGTATTTGAAATACGAAACTTTAACTCATCTACACCAAAATTTTAAATATTTTTAATAAATTCTGTTTGAAGTTAATAATTATAAGTGTCGTATTTAAACTACGAAAAATTAATGCATAGACACCAAAAAAATTTAATATTTTTAACAGTTCAAACTAATTAGCAACAACTTTTGCCAATTAAACATTTTTTTTAAAGCTAATTGGATAATTGAGACGAGCTAAAAAGTGGAATTGAAAAATTGTAATTGTACGAAGTAAGTTTCTTATTATATTAATGTGTTAGCGTTACTACACTCTAGAAAAAATCTATTCTACTTGAACCATCATGCGGTTCAGTTTTTCTGTAACCTCAATAATTTTTTTTTAACCCTTTGATGCAGAGGTGTCTCGTTTATATATATATTTTTTTGATGTTCTGATTGTATACAAGCAAAACATATTTTGGTATTTTTTAATTATAAAAAACAGTTTAATTGTTACTAAAGAAAAAATGTGAGATTATAGAAATTAAACTTGACCTAAAATATAAAATCTAAGAAAAGTAGTTTGATTTTTTTATCATTAATATTCAAAAATTTATCAAAAATTTATCTTGTAAATTAAAAAAAATTCAATAAAGAATAACTGTTTCTCTTAGATCTAAATAACTGCAAATTTGAAAAAAAAAATATTGTTAAGAAGTGAGCCATGTTTTGATGATTTTATGTTTAACGCAGAAAACAACACCGGTGTCTCATGCTGTATTTCATAACCATTAATTATTATTAAAATGATGAATATAATATTTTTCACTTATTTTGATCTAAATGAATACAAAATAGAGAAAAGAGTATAACAAAAATTTTTAATAAAAGTTTTGCGTCAAAAGGTTAATTGAAACATGTTTCACTTCAGATAAAACCATAATATCGTACAATCAAGTTATAGAAATGCGATTTATTGTTCACATAAGAACCATAATAGAATTGCAGTAAATATGAATGATATTATTAGTTCGAAACGTTCGGAAAAGTATAATATTTTTGCTTGTTTCTTTATATTTATCCACTCTCTAATCTCTACTTGTCAATATCTCTACTACAGATAAAAGTTAAAAATTATTATTTTCAACTTTATTATTATTAATCAACTTGGAGCCATATTAGAATTGCAAGAAATTTGAATGATATCATAGTTCGAAGCGCTCAAAAATGTTTAATATTATTGCTCGTTTATTCATATTCCTCTGATTACTAATCTTTGTTTATCGAGAAACGTTACGGAAAAAATTCAAAATCAAGGTTTAACTTAGAACCTTATTAGAATATCTGTCAATTTAAATGATATTTTAGTTTGAAACGCTCAAGTCAAAAATGTTTAATATTGTTTCTTGTATATTTATATTCCTCTGATCACTAATACCTGCTTGTTTATAAATGTTACTGAAAAAAATTAAAAATCAAGAGTAGATATAAAGCCATATAAAACTATTTAACGTATATGTTACGATTTCTCCTATCTGGAACACTATAAAATTGCATCTTCTTGACTAAAACTTTAATTTTCTCATTTTTATTAATAACGTAACATTTTTTAAATTAATGTAATAACTTTATTTAACAATAAATATCAGGCAATATTAGGGGCTATTCAATTACGTAATAAAAATTGTCCGATAATAAATATGATTACTTCTTTTTCCCCTGAGGCTCAATTTTCCAAGAACATTGTTAATTGGGCAATACCTGATATTGTTAAGATTGAACGCGAATATAAAAGCAGTTTGTGGTTTCACACATCTTAGCTCGAAGCGATCCAAAGACTCTTTTTTTTTAAAATCTATTATGATAAATTTCTTTCATTGTTTCATTAACTTATTCGACGATGAAAATAGATTTAATTAGACTTTTTTAGAAAGACTCAAAAATAAAGTGCGTTAAGGAATTTCGGACAACAGGGTGAAAACTTCCGGATCAAATCGAATATCCAACAGGGAAGTTTTTTTTAAATTTTTTTTTATTTGTAGGAAACATAAATTTCAAAATCTAAAAGAAATGATATGTTACTCTCAAAATATTTGTAAAAAATGCTACGGATAAAAAATGCTTGCAGACAGTAAAAAGGCAATTTACGAAACTAAAAATATTGAACACCATAAGTCCATGCATAATTTTTTGTTGAAAAATAGTGTTTCGAGATTTTAGGCTAAAAAAAAAAATAAAAAATAAAAAAAATAAAATGAGCAACTAACCAAAAAAATCTGTTTTAAGTTTAAAAGTTTTATTGCTGTAAACCACAAATATTGAACATTTATCAAAATAATTTTGAATTTATGCTGCGCCATTTTTTATTTTTCGAAAATGGTTTAAGATTTTCAAGCTGTAAAAATGGACCAATTAACCAGCGAAATCCATTTCATGTTTTCGAATTTTTTTAGTGGTGGCAAACAAGTATTGACTATCTATCAAAATACTTTTTAATCTATGCGTCACTTTTTGCTTGGCGAAAATCCTTAGAGATTTCAAGCTGTAAAAATGAACCAACAAACCAGTGAAATATATTTATTTCATGCTTTAGAATTTTGAAGCTGTCAAAGCAACGGAATGAAGTTTTTTATTTTATTTTCTGCTACTAAACGCAGCAAAGTTGTTTTACTTTTGCTGTATTACAAAAGTTTCTTTACTGTTTCTCGTTATAACAGTAGACAGGATAAGGAATTAACTGAATAAGAAATGAACAGAATAAGGAGCTGTGGAATCGCATCTTAATATGAAACATTAATTTCAATAATTAGGATTTCGGAATCGTGTAACGGTAAAATGCATCAAAGTAACAGTACAACTGGGTAACACTGCTTTTACTTGTAGCTAAAGTGAAATGCGTTAATAAGTTGAACCCATATCCAAAGAATTTTGAATTGAAGGCCATTAATCCTTATGGTCAAAACTTTGATCAGTGTTGAATCACAATCTCGTGCAAATGTGAGGCAACCTTAATATAGTGCTACATTGAATCATATTATCATGTAAATGAAACCCCTTTCAACATGGTTACGTAACTATAATTCAACTTGACCTGGTTAACACCTTATAATTATCGTAATTTCACCATGCATGTAGTAATGCATTTTTAATTATTTATTATAAACAGCAAACCAGTAAGATATTATGAACGGTACAAGGTTTCATTTTATGATTGATCTGAGATTGTGCATAAGCCATTCCTTATTCAAAATGTCGAAATCTTTTTCATGATCAAAGGTTATACCTTTTCCGTGTAATAGTTTAATTTTTACATCTTGGCAGGTTCATTACAATGCTTATTCCGAAATTTTTATGGCCTATCATCACTTCATCAAATTGGTTTAATCTGTTTGAAATAAAAATAAAAAATATCTTGAAATTGTTTTTGCATTCAACTGTTATCAAGCAACAGCAACAATGGATCCGTATAACTTTCAAGCCTTATGGAGTTTTGTTTGAGAAGTGGCGCATTAACGGTAGAGCCAGCACACTAAAACCTGGCTAATATTTAAATTTCAAATAAACCAAATCCTCTAAAAAGAGTGTATTCTGAAAATTATAAGGTGCGTAAGAACAGAAAGGGCAACAGGGTAAAGAGGGTAAAAAAGAGATATACCGAATTCTCTTCCTCTGAAATCTAGTCTTTTCATGAAAAGCGGTGAACATTTTGCAAACGATTCCTCATCTGCTTCCTTCCCAGCATAACATCTATTTCTGGGGTCAAAGGTCACGTCTTAGGGACAGGAGGGGCACAAGGGGCTCGCATTTTTTTTCTTCTCTCATTCGGCATTGAAGCGTAGCTTTTGCTGCCACCCAGAGGACTAGAATGGGGATTTGGTCGTCATGACAACTAATTCCTCTACCAATCCAGGAAAAAAAAGGGGGAAATAGGGCAGTGAAAACACTTCATGCATTTCGGAGGAAGTGAGCATGATTTTTTGGTAACAACATTCTTTGCAATAAGTAATCAAGTATTTGACTTATACCGAATATTTGCTGTTATTAATTGGTTTAGAACGAAAATAAGAAAAAGCATATAATTTTTTTAAAACTTTTAATCAACTTTCTGAACAATTAATGCTGACTATATTCCATAGGATAATATTAATAATGAGCGTTGCATTTTCTGTTAAAAAAATTAACGAGTTGAAAATGGAAATCAGCTAGGGTTAAAGAAGAAGAAAAAATTTCCACTTCCATTCTTAAGAATGCGACATTACTATGGTAGAATAAAATAAAATAATTTTAAATTAACGTCTAACACTTACATAATTTTCAAAATTCAAAAATAAAGCATTCAAACTGAATATTTTCTATTTGGTCATTTTATCAGGCATTTATTGTTTCGATTTTTCGTCTGTTTTTATAAGTTTCGTCTCTCATGCAGTTTACCTAATTTACTGTGAATTATTTGATATTCAAGTTAAATTTGTATTCAATTAGGCTTTAACCATGATAACCTCTGGTTATGGTTTTTTTTAAACATTACCTTCTTAAATGTATAATGTTTATTTTTCCATACACTCCAAAAAATTCTGGACTAAATTCCGATAAAATTTTACGGTTCAAAACATTTTAAGATAAAAATTACAGTTATTTGATCTGTAACTTTTTACAATGTAGCTTACATTCGCCAATAATTTACAAGCTAATGAAGGTGCAAAAAATTATATCGAATTCAATTTATTTTGAAACAACTAATCATTCATGCAATCTTTAATTCTTCTTCTTCAGTGTAATATTTTGAGACTTCTGTTAAAAAATACGTTTGTACCAGATTTTCATTTTTTTAGCATTCTTTTATGGGACATGCAAATACGATAATTCGAATATTATATTAATATAAATTAAAATAATAAATGCTTGTCATCAAATAAAGCAATAGCATTGATTATTTATTTGTTTTGAAATTTTTAAATTCCAGTCAATAAAAATTGGTAAATTTAAAGCTTAGGAATTAAGTGATATGAATTTTAAGTAGCTATAAAATGTATTGGATAGGATTTAAAATATGAATATTATTGAATGTTTAGAAAAGTGAAAATATCATAATTACTAAATAAATGCAATTTTATCCCAAAGAGAATATTTATTATTGTGCTAAACAAAACACCCAATGAAGTTACTATTTATTTGTTCTTTGTAAACACAGATGTCATTAAAATTGCTTATTTCTTCCTACAATGTGTTAATTTATTATTTATTTCCGTACTGCAAAAATTTTAAAACTTCTTGTTTATTATTTATGGTTACCCAAGGAAATTAACTTGAAAATAAATATTCTGTTATATATCTTAAACAAGAAAGAATCAAAAATTTACCTCAAATCTTCACTTTTTTTCCCAGCTGAAAATATTTAAGAAAAAATTATAATTAGTCTTATATTTGATATTTTTTATTGAATAATCTATTCATTGCAATGCTCAAAATTTTGAATCAATTATTACTAAGACAAACACGAAATCAGATTCCCAAGACGGGGCAATACCCCTTTTGGTGATATAATTTAACGGTTGAATATATACAATTTTTTATTTTCAAAAAATATTCATATTTATTTCAATTCTAGAAAATGTATAAAAAATTCATTTGCAAGAAAAAAAATTATAAAAAAAAAAAGGATTTGAAAAAATTATTAAAAAATAACATACATGCTTTGACATGCTTTTTCTCGTGGTCGTAAAACGTGAAGCCACTACGGAACATTTACAATTCTTATTTTTGTTCCGCCGAGAAAGAAGAAAAAGCGAAGAAGTAGGAGAATCTGTAGGGGGAGGATGCAGAGATGGGGGAAAAAATTCGAAGGGATTGTAAGAGGGAGGAAGAGCGAAGAATGTTTCAACAGCGCTCCGTCCTTAGCATCGCCTCTCGTTTTTCCTTCTCCCTTTAATTAGTAATCAGTAGAAGTGCGTCATAAATTAAAAATTATAATTCCCGGCTGTAGAGGGGGGAGGGTATGCATAGGCAAGTAGCTCCAAAAGCAAATGGCGGAGCTACCCCTCTTTCCAGTCATTAAAAACACACACACGTCAATTAGTCGATAAGACAGAGAAAAGAGCTACGAGAAGGGGGGCTGCTTTCCACCCCCTTTTTTCCCCGACGTCATCCCCCAATAAGTCGCTTGCAAGAGAGTCAAAAAAGGCGCGAGCTATGCATGTCATCACCAGAGAAAACCATTACTAATATCGATGAGTACCGCAAAACGCGCTTGAAAGTTTTTTTTTAAATATTTTTTTCCTTTCTTTATACACCCCCTTTCCTCTTGACTTTGTTGAGTAAAAATTAATGGCAAAATATTTTTTAGTCAACCAAAAACGTGGTGTTAAAAATGGAAGAAATAAGTAATTTTTACTACAGTAAAGATGAACTAAAACACATAGTGAGATATTATGTACGAAGCCTGTTTTATAGGAGTAGCGAGTTACTACGGTTGAAAAAAATTTTTACCTTGTCAGGTGGTAGGGCAATAATTTAATATCTTTTATTATACTTTTCAATAGTGAAATATAAAATTATGTTATTTGTTTACATAAAATAACAATTTACAAATTAAAAATAATAATAATTATTTGTAATTGATTCTTACTGGTAATTTTTAATTGTTTTTAAAAACTAAGTAATTATAGTTGTTGAACTGAATTTAAGAAGGCATTGGATAAAAATTTAAAGTGTGTCAAAAATAGAAAGAGTTATCGCCAGAGAAAACCATTACTAATATCGATGAGTACTTTCTTATTGTTGCGAAAAATTAATGGAAATATATTTTTTCTCAATCAAAAACGTAGTATTAAAAATGGAAGATAAAGTTAATTTTTACTACAGTGAAAATGAACTAAATCAGATGGCTTAGGAAACCTTAAAATATTGTTTAGGAAACCTTAAGATATTGTTTAGGAAACCTTAAGATATTGTTTAGGAAACCTTTTTTCCAAATTACCTTCAGGAAAAATTTTTTTAGATTAATGAGTTACTACGATTGAAAAAAATATCCCCTCTTTTTCCTTGATTTTTTGAGTAAAAGTTTATAAAAATTTTTTAGTCAACCAAAAACGGATGAAATAAGGAATTTTTTCTACAGTAAAGATTAGCTAGAGCAATTTTTAAGCATTATTCATGTAGCTTGTTACTTACGAATAGTGAGTCATTACAGAATTTCCTCATTAAGTTAGCAATTTAAAATCTTTTATTATATTTTTCAAGAGTAAAACACTGGACTTTATTACTTGCTTCTCTAAAATGACGCTGGACAGATTGAGAGCAATAAAAAAATGATGAGAAACATTGATTCTCATTTGAAAGTTATAGCTTGAATATTTTACAGTGAAAAAAAAATATGGTCAAAACTATCGGAATGCGGTAAAATTTACCGTGTTAATGGCTATTTGAGAATACCAAAAATCTCACTGATTTTTGTATTTCTTTGGTAATGATTTTGTTAAAATTAACAATAAAATATGGTTTTATAATATGGGATAAAATTTAGTTAATATAACAAAACTTGATAATTTTATTATATCTTAGTTCAGTGTTTCCCAAACTTATGACTTTTGTGTACCCTTTCTAAATTGCTCGTAACGCTGTGTACCACTAATAAAAAAATGAATGTATTTTTTTAGTATTAAAAAATTGTACAAAAATTAAAAATCACAACTGGGTGTTGACACCACTAAGTATTAACTGTTAACTCTTCAAAAAATAGCCAATAGAAAAATACGTAATTGTAAATTTTCATGACTAGCTTTTGTTTTTAAAAATTAATTTTTTTTAAAATTTTCGTTTGATGCAAGATATTTCATATAAGAACGCTTATCCCCGCCAAACTGCTCCCGTACCCCTGGGGGTACGCGTAACACAGTTGGGGAAACACTGTCTTAGAACAAGGTATAAAAACTTTTATTCGGTTTAATTGGCGTTCCAGTTTTGTATTTCTTGCCAAATGTGTGGTAATAAAAACTATATTTTTGAAAACCAGAATTTTAGGTCATATGTTGAATATGAACGGAAAAATTACCCAAATGAATATGGTTTAAATACCGTATATTTTAGTTTCATAAGCCAGATTTTTTTTTTTTCTAAAATGAAAACTAGAAATATTATTATCATGCAGTACCGTAGTATCAACAGATTTTTTTCTCTGTGTATTATTTAAGCTTAAAATTTTTATTCTTTTTAAAAACTAAATAATTATAATTGCTGAATTAAGTTTAATAAAGCTTTCATTAATTAATTTTTCTTCAAAATCGTTTTCACATGCAGGAAAGACTAAGTCAAAAAATAATATTTTACTTATACTGGTGTTTATCGAATTATTTGTATTGTAATTAAAGCTAAATCCGATATTTAAATTTTTAAAATGTAATATTCAAAGTAGATTTATGTATTTTCTCTCTCAATATTTTTGTTTTTTTATTCAATAGTAATGAAACATAAGCCTTTGCACAGCAAAGTAATATTTTGAAGTGAGTTTTAAAATATATCTAATTATTATCACTATACACATCACTATATCAACACTATACACTATAGAAATACAGTGCACCGACAAAAAAAAAATGAACCACCCTGCATAACTTTTGATTTAATGGTCGGAACTTTACGTTTCAGGACTCAATTTTGATGTTTCGAGGAGGTATCGTCAAACATGCTAATTAATTACGACAGACGATATTTAAAGTAACGAAATCAGACACAAAAACGTAATTACTCTGAATTAACATAAATTTTTTTCAGCAAATTTGGATTTCTGATCCTCAAAATATTGGAGATAGCCGCAATCTGGGAAGTATGGTTCCCATAGTTTGATCCAGAGAGCGAGCCAAAGTTTGGACCCCTTTAAACTAATTTTACTTTTTTGCGTATTTCGCCATATCTCGATAACTTTTTTAACGAATTAAAAATTTTTTGTATACAATTGTAAAATTTGTTTGTCCGAAGATAATTCCGTAAAAAGAATACATTTTAAATAAATATTTATTGTTTTTTTATTTTTTTTAATAATAGTCGAAAAAAATTTTGAATTGTAAGGCATACATTTTTCACAACATTTTAAAGTATGTAATTTTACTTCAAAAAAATCTAAATTTTGAACAAAATCGGTCAAATAGTGGCTGAGAAATCAAATTTAAATACAACTTTTCAAAATTTGATTTCTCAGGAACTCACACATATATTTTTAAATGCTTTTACGGTTCTTATGAAATTATAATGAATGTATTTTCTCTCTAATTTCGAGTTTGAAATAACAATTACTAGGAAATAATACTGGGTCTGCACCAATGATTAACTAACTGTATTTTATATATTTATATTTTTGAAACAATTACACATGCTACAATAAGTTCACGAAAATAAAGAAAAATATAGTAAATATAAGTTTTTTCTTTCTTTTTGAGTTGCAAATGTTCCATGTATGATCCATTTAATCTACGACAAACATACAATCATAAACTGAGTTCATCTCACACATTTGAATTTTAACAAATAACACGTCAACGGTTCCTGAAGCTGCACAAACGCGTTCTTATAGTCATTTTTAGTGTTTTTGGCATCTGTAATACAAAAACATTGTCTTGGGTGTGTTGGTGACAGGTGATTTACTCGAAATTACATGGCCACTAAGATCCCCGGACTTTACTCCAGACATGATTTTTATGTGGTAAGTTTAAAGATATCTTTCCTGGACAAATGATGCCAAAAACGTGGCATGAATGCATTTGTGCATCATTTGAAAATGTGTGGGACTAGTTGGATTATAAAATTAGATGTTTGTCATATAACACAAAAAGCACACACATCTAACATTTCTAATTGAATAAAAATTTCATATACTGTTTAGAGCAGTAATTCTCAAACTTTTTTTAGTCGCGGCAAACTTTTAATGATTTCAGAATTTGGCGGCACACAAAGAAAAAGATAAGTTTAAAAGTTATTTACTTACCTATAATACACTGTGTAAAATAGTTAATGATAATAATTTGGAATGTAAAATAAAATAATATAATATGTACTACAAAAACAACGTTTATTAAGGGATTAATTACAAATGAATAATACTTTAATGAGAATACGAATACTTTTAATGAGAAATTTGAGCTTGATGTTTTTTGATAATTTCATTTATTTGTTCGTGACAATGCTACTTTCATATCGTCTTCCACATTTAACAGTCTCGATCTTTTTTTTTTTTTTTTTTTTTTTTTTTTTTGTTTTTACGTTGGTTAATACTGAAATTCACACAAATAAGATGTAGAAAATTGTAATAATATTTTTAAAGCTTTTTTGGCTATTTTGGGATAATCGCATCTAATGCTAATCGAAAATGAATCAATTGATTCTTCCGAATAGTTTAAAATTAAATATCGATTGTTAGAAAGCGAAATTAGTCCTTCCTCTTCTTTTATATATATATTCATATATATAAGTACTTTTCAAACTTTAAAACAAGGTCTGTATAAATAAAAATACACTAAATTAATGCCGCGTCTTATAAAATCGTAATCCCAACAATTCCAGTTGGTCCTAAAAAATACAAAAATGATTGGAGAAAAGTTAAGAAAAATCGTTAAATAATATTTTTTTTTATCTTACATCTTTAAATTAATGGAAAGAACTAAATTATTATAACGTGCTTACTTTAATTCTGAAGTAATAAACTTTTTGAGTAGTGCGCAATTCATAAACTATTTTTTTATAGGTTTTTTTAACTTATGTGTTGAAAGTTGGGACACACTCTTTTTCGATTTTGTGTATGATTAATTGGGTGCAAATATGTTAAAAACAATTTCCTTTTTTTTCCTTTTTTTGTTTAAAGTTATATCGCAAATATTAAATATTAAAAAACGAAGTTAAAAAAACGAATAAAAAAGGTAATTGGAGCTTTTGTTTAATTTTAAATCAAAAAACTGTATTTAAATTTCACTCGTTATGGAAAAAAAGATGGACGCGCAATAGTTCTATATTACAATTAATTTCACACCGTATCAGTGAATCGCTAAAGATTTTTATTGCCAGTAGCATAAAAAATATTTTATTTCATACCATATCTATAAAATTCTTTGAAACAAACATTTTTATAAAAGTTTCTTGTCATATCTGGGTGACACTACTGCAGTACTAAAGTTAGACGTCTTAAAACAATCAATCAAATTCTAGTCTTTCTTTCATTTACTTTTTCAATTTTTTGTAAAACATAAAACTATAAAATTCCCAGATATTTTTCTTCTCTAAATGCCAAAAAGTTTCAATAGGCTTATTTTCGAATATTGGGCACAAGAAAATTTATTGATGTTTAACTTTAGTTTAAGCGATTGAATCTCCTTAGGATAAATTAAGGCAGATGGAAATTAAAAAAATTGAGGGTATTCATATTAAATAACCAAGCTCAATAAATTCAATCAAATTCAATTCAATAAAATAAAATTCAATAATTAAATCAAATCCATATATTACATCATCTTTCAACGGATAATTATTTAACTTATGTCTCAGCATTTAGTTGAAAGAGAAAATTTAATTTTTGTACTTTCAATTTACGCGAAAAGTTTACTGATTTACTTTGATGAAGTTCTATAGATTGGGAGTTTCGTAATGACCTCCCTTAATATATATATTTAAATCCATGTCAATCCACTTCATCTGTAAAATAATGTAGATTGGTAACATTAATGTACATTTTCAAGAACAGTTGTATAATCAAACTGTAAATACTTAAGTATAAATTTGTTGAAGAAAGTTTTTAACGTGCAAAAGTAACTTTCAAATTTTCTCTTTACTCTTTTATAAACATATTTTATTATCAGAATTTCTATACAACAATATATAATATGTCACACGTTTCTTTTACCTATTTTAATGTTTACTTTTGCTCTGTATGCTTTTAAATAACCAGCAGTAGGCATAATCAAACAATTGCTTCTTGGGGATAGTGTGGACATACTCACACTGATCCCATTCAACTTTCAATTAAGGAAGTATGAAAATTCATACTTCTTCCATTATTGATGTGTTATATTTGTAACAAATGTTACAAATATAGCACATTTGCTGTTATTTATTTTCTAAACTAGAATAATTTTGCAGAATGATATTACCTGTACAATTAGTTGTTTCAATATTAACTAAAATATTTAAAACGAAATCTTTATATTAGTTCATTCTTTAAAGGTTTTAAGAAAATTTAAACGAGATAGTCCATAAAGTTTGCTAGATGAATCTTTTTCAATAAAGATGAATTAAAGAATAATTTTTACCATACCCCGAGTCAAAATTTTTGATGGTTTTCCTTTTAAGAATCTTGATGATAACCATCAATAATTACATCATGAACCATTATATATTTTTGATAGTAACCAACATAAGTAACCATCACTCTAATGTAGGAATTCAAGCTGATTTATAATGTCCCGACATAAAAATAACAATTTGTTGTGATGGTTTGTTTTTGTTGTACCATCTGAAATTTCCATCATGGCTTATAAATGAAACATAAAAAATTAAAAAAAATGGTTTTGATGGTATATTCCTGCTGAACCAATAAGACTTTCCATTAAACCGTCATGGAAATGTATTGTTGTACCATTATTGACCATCATGAATTTCCATAGTATACTAGAAATCAAATGTGAAAAACCATCATCTCAATGTAAGAATTCAGACTGCTTTATGATGGTCCAACATTGAAAAAAAAAATTATAGCACATTCCTGGGAACTAACGAGAATTCCAATTTGACCCTCATGGAAATGTTCAGTTGGACACATCATGGGCCATCACGGATCATCATGGACTGTTTGTTCATGAAAATCAAACTTCTCTTGACGGTACACCAGTAATAAAGTAGCATTTTCCAACATGGAATGATGGAAGTTTGTTGGCATATCAAGCACTATAAACTCATAATGGAAGATGTTTGATGATGGTGACTACCAAATGATGTTGGGCCATAATGAATCGTACTGAAACCAAGACAAACTGTCCAAATATTTTGATGGGATCATCAAGAAGTTTGACTTGGGACACTAAAACTAGAATAGAATATAATCGAACGATCCCGTCTTCTCTTTTGCGATTTGCCTCGATTGTTCCAATGAGGGAAATATTACTGAGAGATGCTCTCCATCTGTAGTTCAGTAAAATCATTTCATCATGAAGTTAAAACTATAGTTAATTAAATTGATTTAAACTGAAATTAGTTCCGAGCTTTCAAATAAATCAAATTGAGTAATAAATTTCAAATGTAATAATTTGAGTACAAAATGCTTTTCTTAGTATAGTGAAATACTCTATTACAAATTAATATTTAATTAAAATATGTTAATATATATTTTCCAATAAGATCTTGATTGAAATTTATTTATTCTTTCGGCTTTTGATATACCTTTATGAATTGTAATAAATGAATACCTGATAAATTATGAAGTTTGTCCTCATTTGCCCAATAGGTTGTTCGCATTAGCTCCGTTTAGTGGGGCTAGTAAGGATTAAAACAGTCTTTTTAAAAAAATATAATTCTGAAACAACTATACCACTTTGCAATTCCAGATATAAACCAGAATACAAGCAATCGTTTAAATTATTGTTAAAAAAAAAATACTATGTGAATGGTGAAAAATAGAGAAGAGTTGTAAGTAACATTAACCTTCGATTTTCAAATGGCAATCAAGCAGATTTTGATGTTTTGCTGATGTGATTTGAGAGATTTCGAGAGCATTTTTACTTTTCCTCACTTAAAAATTTATTTCCGATTCCTAATATGTATATATCTTGTTTACTTTATATATATATATATATATATATATATATATATATTTGCGATTTCTAATGTATATAGTGATTTAGATTAACAGATTATTGACAAGTTTAGAGTCTTGTTCAGTTAATTTATAACAAGAATTCAAAAAATATTTATGAAGGCTGATTATTACTGACCACTCTGTATTCATAACCTACAGCGAAATTTTAAAATATGGAAATAGTGATTTTAAATCATTAAAGTTATTATTAAATGGAGATAAAATTTGAGCGTGTTATTATATTCAACAAATAAAAATATCTGCATTTACATAAATATTTTTTAATACATTATTGTCTTTAACATTCAAAATTTTATATTGAACTATTTTAAAACAAAGAAAAAAAGTTAAAGCAACATGAAATTTGAACTAGTCTATTATTATAATTACTTATATACAAACCTGATAGCAAAATTAATACGACACGCTCGCCTCAGAGCTATTTCTGCTTTGCAGACGAAAATTAGTAAATACAAATACATAATGACAGACTCAGCAAATGAATCTCAGAATTTATGTATGATATTGTGGATCAATACAAAGGTTTCTGCCGCAATTGAATTCACCACAAAAATATGTGTTTACGAAAATGGACAAAGCTCGTCCATTTGCCTAAAACACTTAGTCTATTTAATTAAATTAGTCTTTTTTGTTCATGTTTTAAAGATTTTAAAAGTTAACAGTTGTTTTTCGAAGGTTGCCAAGGGTCCTATGAGTTCACAATAAAATATAAAACTATTACTATTATTATAAAATTATAATAGTAATATATTGTAAACTTTCGTCGTAGGAATTTAGAGTTTTTAAAATTCATTTAATCGTTTAGAATTCTAAATAGGAAGATATTGCATTACATTGTATGACACAAAAGTAAATGGAAGCAATTTTGAAAATAGCAGTTACAGGAATATTTAATTAAAAGTACCGTTCTTGGTAGGAAAGAAACAAGCGTGCATTGAAATTAATGAGCAGAAGTGTAATTCAATTCAAAAGTGTTACATGCACTAAATTTATTTTGAAGGACGAATTAATTTAACTAAAAGATTTTTCATTGAAAAAATAGATGAATTAATCTAAAATCTATATTAAATAATAATACTAAATAAAAATTAATATAACATTTAAAATAAAATAGCTCAGGAGCGATTCATTAAAAGTGCCATTAAAATTTGATTAAAAGTGCCATAACATCAAAATTACAATCTTTTAAATATTTTTCATTAAAAATTTAAGAAAAAAGTTGATTGAAATTAGCAAATGGTACTGTTATTCAACTTCAAGTTACAATGCCATAAATTTATTTGGAATTATGAAAGAATTCAGCATAAATCTATTTTTATACAAGGAAAGCAGTAAATGCATTATTGTTATCCAGTTCAATTTACATATTTAAAACAATATGTAAATTGAACTTGAACAAAATGCATGTATCAATTTGCAAAATTTTTATTTGTAAATGTAAATCACGATTATGTTCCTAATTGCATCACCTTGCGAACCTCCTTAACATGAACATCATTGTTTAAACCGTACAAGAACGTCGTTAATACAGGATGGCCACATCCATCCACGTGCTCCCAAAGGGGTCATTGAGGTTTCCAATTTATCCAAAAATAACAGCCTTGTAGTCATCACTATCACTTGTAAGAAGGTAGGGGGAAATCAGAGATATTTTCCCGATTCTTGATTGTCTTTGATGGTAATTAGGCAATGAAGGGGTGAAGGAAAATGGTTATGAAAGTATCTCTAAGAGATGAGATGTGTGAAGATTCGTTCTAAAATATATAGGAGTGTTTTGGGATTAATTGACTGTGAATAAATTTGATTTCAATACAATTTATCACACGAACTTGTACCGTTAATATAGTTTTACATTTAATGAGTTGAAGTTTTAAATGTTGCACATTCAACAACGGATTAATGCTGTTTTGCCGTTGCTGTTTTAATTTAGAGAAAATTCATTCAGTTTAAAGCAATTTCATAAAAAAAAATTTCTAATTTAAATGCTATTTTAAGGTAAGGAATTTTACTATCTATGCTCTCAATAGAGAGGAATGAAAAATTTATTTCTTATATCAAATACATTTTCGGTTTTTTATAAAATAATCATTAACGTTTAATTCATTTTTAGGTCAAAAAATATTTTTTGAAATCCTTTATACACATTGTATATAAATTTTTACCTCATTTTCAGCAAAGAAATTAATTATGACGACGCATTGCTCCGAATTTTATAATTTTTTATCATTTTTTTCTTTCTGTTTCTTTTAAATATTATATATTTAACAATTTAAACAATCATTTTATTTTCAAATCTTATGAGTATTTTTTTATGAATTTTCATCAGCTCTTAAAAAGAGCGTTATTCAAGTTTTAAGTTTTCATATCTATTTTACGTACTAAATAATAATAAATTTAGATTTTATTTATTGATTGATTATGATGTTTATAAAATTGCACTTACTGTAATTAAATAAATTTATTTCGAATGACCAATAAATTAAAAATAAATATATAGAAAAGCCTATAAAAAATAAACTATCTGTTACTTATTACAGCTAAAGGCCCTTTTATTTCACTTTCTTTTTAAGAAATTATTTTTAATAATAATAATAATATTTAATTTGATTTTAGGAAGATTTTTTACATTGTGCAAAATTAGTAATTAATTTATTCAAGCATTCATATTCGCTATTCAAAAGGAACTTTAACTTTATTTAGAGGAAAGAAAAATGCATTTTTATTTATCATTACTTTGATTGAAATTTATAGATCATATGAAAACCAAAAAATATTTACTTAATCGATAAACTATAGACACGTTTTTATTTTTTCGTTATTTTAATTCTGATAACAAAATAATTCGTAAACAATTTTATGTTAGCAACAAAATAAATAAATGACAATACGCTGTCTTCAAACTTAAATTATCAAGAGTTTCTTCCATTTTCTTTATGAATTGCTTTTGTATACGAGTGTTACTTTGCTAAAAAAATGGCATTTTTTTTAAACTTTCCTTAAACAATGCAAAAATAATATAGCAATTTATGTAACTAAATGACGTTTCTTTGTCGCACATAAATGAGTAGAAACACATTTTATATTTTTTCTCTTCCATTCAATTAAACACACATTTTATTTTAACATTTTTTAAGAGAAGTTGCAGAGAAAACTGTTATAAATTTCAAAATCAAATATTTTTATATGAATCTACTCATATCATTCAGCACTAGCACACAGACTTAAAAAGCATTCAAGAATGGTGCAAGACCCATTTTCTGACTTTTTTAATGCACAATTCCGGATCAAATTTAATTCATATTATAAAAAAATGTAAAAAAAACCGGCGCTTCAGATACATTATTAGTAAAATCCATTTGACCGTAAAATCCATTTTTACAGTTACAATATTGCACCGTAATTTTTACCTTAATATTTATTTAATTACAGTGATTCAAAGATTTTACGTTAAAAATTACGATACTGTGATTACGATTACTGTGAAAAATTACGATATATTGGATTTTTTGTTCCGTAACATGTTCCGGTAAAAATATATTTCACTGTAACTTGCACCAGACTTGGCACTAGGCTAGGTTTTCGCTTGTTCAAACTTGGAGATAAGGGTTTGTGAGACTATGTATGGCATTTCTAAAAAAAAACTTAGTGCAAAGAAGGCGTCAAATAGGTGATTTGCAACACGTTTACAGTTCCGCAAATAGGGAAAATTTTGTGACACGTTTACAGTTCCGCAATAGTGACAAAATTGTTTACTTTTAAAATTAGTAAGCATGTTGCAAAATAAATAGAAGTAGTGATTTGTTCAACAGTTTATTTGAGATGTTTTTGAAGCATTACAACTTAGTATTATTCGTGTCCAAATCGTTTATTTTCCCCCCATACATTGCGAAAAATTCCGAGTCAACAAGTTACGGTAAAAAGTACTGGCACTTAGGATGGCAGTACTTTATACCGTAAAGCCCATTTTTACTGTAAAATTTTACGGAACAAAAAATCTGATTAACCGTAATTTTTACAATATTATTTACTGTAAAACAACTGAACTATTGTAATTAAATAAATATTAGTGTAAAAATTACGGTATAAAATCTTATGGTTAAAATAGATTTTATGTATGATGCATTCAGGTGGGCAATACCTTTTACTGAAGTTTGATCTGAAAATTTTAACAGTGTAATTGTTAAAAATATGAAAAATATGCCTGTTTTACGCATTTACTAAGAACTAAAAGCACATACATAACAGACATACATGCACACAATATTTTTTCAAACACCTATATTTTACTTGTAATAAAATTTTTTATTGTATGCACTTCATTTGCAATATAATAATTTAAAAACTAAAGTAACATGTCAACAACATATTTTAAATCTCAATTAAAATTAAATTTAGTTTGCTTTTTATTTTCAAAAGTTATTTGAGTTTGTTACCAAGAATTTGTTTTAAAAATTATGCATAAAGTATTTGTTTAGAACTTGGGAATGTATGTGTTCATTCATTAAGAAATGTTTGCATTTTTTATTATAAAATTTTATTTTCAATATATTATATTTTTTATTTATCTTTGTTCATTTCTTTAATTCTTAAATTTTACATTATTATAAAGAAAATCCTTCATTTTTCAATAATTTGAAATAAAACTGCGCATTCTGCCGACAACAATAAATTATTTTTGTCCTAAAAAACTTAATAATAGTTATGAAGGCTTAAAAACATATTAAATAATAAAAAGATTTAAGGTATTTTTAAAAATTTATTTCATAGCTTTTATCAAAAATCATAACTTAATTTAGGTTTTTTTTTTTTTTTTTTCAAAAATTCTATCAGCCATCTTCTCTTATATTCATTTTATAAAAAGAAACAAATTTGTTCCGAATTAATAAAGTAAAATGCGTTTCAGTTTTTTTATGATTTAAAATTTGAAAGAAACGAAATAATCTTTTTTTTTTTCTTTTCAAATTCGAAAAATGATTAAACAAGTTGAAAAAGTAGAGAAATTTAATTTGAAGTAAAGAAAATGATATTATATATAGTATGTTTTTTTTTAGGCTAATCCGGCTTAAAATTATTTATGGTGTAATTTTGAACGAATATATCAAGTTTACAAACTGCATCGAGTATTTTTTGTAAAGTTATCTCAAATATGAAACAATGTTTTGTTCAAATCCAGTTCAATTTTGATTTTATATACTAATAAGCGTTGTTATTTTTTTTCCAAGAAAATAAATAATTTTGATTACATTTTTAGGCAAAAGAGTTTTGTTTCATTGAAAAAATGAATGCATCCATTAAAGAAAATTAATGAATTATTTATTTTTAATTTTTCATCTTAGGTATTTTTTTAAACGAAAAATGAAAACAGTTTTTTTAATATCAATTGAATTCATAATTCAATATGTTTCGCCAACGACTAAAAGACACAAATTTTAAAACCTTTTTTGAAAAATAAACTTAAATCAACAGGAAAGATATTTTTTTCAATAACTGAATTGGGGGAATTGCATTGGAAACATTCTTGTACATTTTTTTAATTACTCATTAATTTTTCAAAACAATATCAATGTTGATGTTAGCAACTATTGGCGTTAAGAAAAAATATTTGTCTATTTATTCCTTTCAACCGTGAGATTATTTCGAGATTCCTTTGACTATTAACAATTTTTGAATTTTCTAACCGTAGTATTTGAAACAAATTCTTTCTACAGAGCGTATTCAATATGATATTTATTTCAATAATTAAAAATAAAAAAGATTCAATTCCTCAGTAGCAATAAATTGAACATGCAAAATTAAATTTGATTTGATCATTACAATTTGAATATAACTGATGAATATATTTTTTTAAATATATATATATATATATATATATATATATATATATATATATATATATATATATATATATATATATATATATATATATATATTAAAACTTTTTCTACTTTGCGATATTCATTATAAATTTTTCATTATTCCGTATAATTAGTATTATTATTTGCAAATTTAAAATTCGTTACAAAATTAACAATCAGTTTCACATTAAAATTTTAGAAACTAAACGGCTACTAAATAATTCGGATTTTTTTTTTTTTTTTTAATGGAAGAGAAGGAAAATTATTTTTAAATCATGCAAAAATTAAATTAATATAATTAATGTGAAAAAATAAATTTTATATTGAATTATTGTACACACTCAGTATATTGGAAAATAGATTTTACGGTTATAGTAAGATAGGGAACGCAATATATATTTAGAAATGTTTATTACAGTTTATAATATTTTATAAAGTTGTAGTTAATAAATGTTCATAAAGACATACTTTGTAATTGTTTAGCATTATAGTATCTTAATACACAGTTCGAAAAATCAGCTCACTGTTGAACCATCATAATTTTGATATTTCTAACCTGTGAAAATAACCTTATTAAAATGTAAAATTAAACCATTTTTTTTTCTCACTAGATAATTCTTTCTGAAACTTAGTTATATGCATTTCAAGTTATATAGTACATTTATAGAAATATCGGCTCAACATTGAACCATGATATCACTCTCTTGAACAGTAATATGATACAAATTTATGGCAAGTTTATTAAAGTTTTAAATTGAACCGTTTTTCTGTTCAATATGAACCATACGGCAGTATTATTCATTTTAATTCCATATGAAAGTTGTAGCGTTTTTGAATAATAGTATATGGTTCAACACACTCTAGAATTTTTAACGGTGTAGCTTATGAAGAAATAGTTTATAAACATTTACGTAGCTATTATCTTACTAACCATTTAAAATAAACTAACAGCAGATCGAATAAATTGATTTGATACTATATATAACATTTTTTTTTTAAATATTTATTATAAACTTATTGAAGGCTAACAAGTTTTCAAAATTAATTAAGAGGAAAATTAATTAATTATTTTTTCATTTTTATAGGACTGCTAGGCTTTATAAGCTCTCTAATAACCCAAAAGTTAACTACAGCAAGTACCAATAAATACTTTTGACTTAACTGAATAATTTGAGATAAAGCAAACTGAAAAGAAAAATAAAGATAAAATTTCGAATCTAAGGGTAGTAAATGTTTATTGATTATTCATAAACACAATTTTAGTAATAGCGTTGGCAGAATATTTTAAATTATAAGTATTATATATTTTAGAATAAAAAACAAAATAATCATTTGAAAGCTAAAAACCATGAATGTATAATTAAATTTTTTATTTATTTATCATTATTATTTTTTTTTCGCAAAAACAGTTTTTTACAACATATTTATGATACAATCATCGATATTTAAGACATAATTTATACGTGAAAGAATACTGTGAATATTTCAGAAAAATTATTTTGACACCGTCATAAACAAATGGAGCAGAACAGATTTATCATGTTAACCCATCTCTCTTAATTTGAAGAATTTCACACCGGTTGCAATTTCTTTTCCTATATTTAATTCATATTCATTTCAGAAACACAATCCAAGCAAGGTTGACAAAGACGTTTAAGGTTGTAAGAGTAACAAGGTTGGTACAATCTTGCATTCCCATCTTTCTTTTCAAGAAAGTGATGTCTTCAGAGATTGTATGACATATTGAGGAAGGGAGTAACTGTTCTTTGTAGATAGACATATGTCAGCCCCCAGTGTCATCTTTGCGACATCTTGTCGCCTTATAAACAGTGAATAAAATACTTCTTCTAAACAAAAATCTTGCTCTTTGGTCGTAAAAAGTGGAATTAGTTTCTGGCTAATAGTTCGTAGGAAAATGATATATTTATTTAGTTTATTTATTGATTTATTTTTTTATTATTTTATTTATTTATTTATTATTATTTTTTAATTAAAAATTGATTGACGAAACAGCTAGCAAGCATCACTTCAATTGTTCTAGCGTTATGTAAAAGAATTAGCTATACGAAGTGCTTAAGTCAAGTTGGGCATAAAAATTCATTACTTAGACTCTTAGACTGAGAAAAAAGAATGGTCAATACTACCAGAGTATAGTAAAATTTACTGCCTTTCTCTTTCTTGCTCTGAAATTTTTACCGAAGCGCTTTGGTATAATTAGCAATAAAATGTGTTTTTATAATGTATGATAAAATTTGCTAGTTTTATCATGATACAGCATCCCATAAAAAACATTTTGGTTTAATTTTCTTTTCAGTTTTAGATTTTTTACTAAATGCGTAGTAATAAGAGCTATTACTTTTAAAATTAAGATTTCTGGTAAACCGTTACTATATAAACGGAAAAATTACCAAATGAATGTTTTTTATTAACCAGAATAATGTTTTTAATTTTACCGGAATTTTTTCTCTGAGTATGTAATTTTATGCAATATATTTTTTAATGTCTTGGTAACTGGCTTTTGTGAGAATATATTTCTTCTGGATAAAAGACTAGTTTTTGGCAGTACAAAGGAGAATTCAGAAAATGGAATATTTAAATTTTTTTCATGCATATATTTTTTAAACGTTCTAAAAGCTAAAGTTGTGTTCTATAGTTGTGTTTCATTGTCAAATCAATGGTAGTACACAGTCACTCTTTAGCAAACAACATAGTGTAATGAATAGTTTATCCAGTACGTGTGTAAAAGTTAGTCTGATGAAGTTACTCAAGTTGTGTAAGTGCGTATTTTACTGTGCGAAATTTTGACCCTACATCATTTGTCTTTAACGCAATAAAGTGAGTTAAAGTCTGAGTATTTCTCTTTTTTTTATAGCGATGTAACTTTTATAATTAAGGAATTAGGTTGCAGAAAATTTGAACCGTAAAAAAATGATAATATCAATAAACTAGATAAAAATTTAATTACCATGTGAGCCGCCCGGTCATAAAACATCGTAAAAGATTTTTTTTTTTTATTTTAAGAGAAAAATACTTCGGTAAAAGAACCTTTTTAGTTCAATTCGAGTAAAAAAATGTACCTTAAATGTTTCGGAAAAAAATCATTTACATGCTGCCTTTGTTTACTATAGACCTATAAAATCACTTAAAAAATTTTAATAATAGTTTTAAAATCAAAATAGAAAGAGAGAGAGTACCAAATACAAAGAAAATATAAAATGGTGTTCAAGTGCTCCCTTATATCTTAAGTATGCGGGACGGTGAATCTGCAAAGGTAAAAGTAAGTTTTCTAAATTCATTTTTATTAAATATAAGCCTTCTTATTCTCTTTATTTAAATTTTAAACGCATCATTCTAAGCATAATTCAAGTACAATATTATCAAAATGATTTAGTATCAAATTGGCCATAAATGCTTTGTATAATTATTTAATTAGAACCACATTCTCTTACAGGTTCTTTTTGTTGGACATTTTAGAGTAAGAAAGAAAACATTGATTTTTAGATAAAAGATTAACATTGTTCATTACCACCGTTACAAGAGATTTTCACTCGACTGCATTTCTAGCAATTATTTGTTTAGTCTACAACATTATGCTTCAGTGAAGAGGATTTTTTTTATTTTAGATCCCCCATGCTGTAAAACGAATTAAAGGAAACAACTAAGTGGATAGTTCTTTCATTAGATCCAGCGTTGAAGTTGAACTAGTAGTTCTTAACTCGACGAAGGGTAAACAAGGACAAAACAGCAATAAGAAATCCTTCTCCTGCGGTCAGGCTCCAACCCTCTTGTTTAATACCTTCTTAATTAGCTACTCTGGACAGACTGACTAATCAAAAATAAAGAGGCTGGTTTTTAATCCTTTCGAGTTATTTGGGTTGAATCTTTACGGGCCTTAACAGAGAACAATGCTCCTCCGAACCACAGACATGTTAGAATTTTAATGAACGCAATCCGCCAACAAGACTCAAGCTTCTGAATACGAAGCGAGCGCGCAATTATTTCAACCACACAAAGAAATCGCGCTTCGTTTCTTTTCTTAAGATTCTCGCATTCAAGTCGTCAAGAGGAAAATGGCGCTCGCCAATGTTTCTTTTTTGGCGACTCATTCCAAGGAACAAATACGAAAAATACAACGTAAGAAGAGCAGAAGAAAAAAAAAATGGTAGGAGTTGGGTTAAAGAGTAGTGAGTTAGCGCTGTTCTATTCGGTAAAGAGATTAACAATGCACGCGGGAGCTATAACAACAGCAACAATTTATTTCTAAGTATTTTGTGTGGTTTATATTTGGCGTTAGAGCTAGCGTAAGATTACAATGAGAGTAAAGCACAATGTTTCTTAATTATTGATTACTTCTGAGTCTTTAACTTTGTACAAATGAAGTACAAATGTTACTTAACCATCAAATTAGTTGATAGCTTCCTTTTGTATTATTTGGTCTCTTTAAAAAAGTTCACGTTATTTAATAATTTTGTTATTGGTTAAAGATATCGGTTTCCATCTTAGGAATTATTCAAAAAGTAGAGGATTTCTTATTCTTTTCTTAAAATTTTTGTTTGGTAGCACAGATAGTTTTTTAGATTAACTCTGGCAATACTTGGTCCAGAGAGTTCTTTTTTTTTCGTCAAAATATTATTGAACTCAGGCTCAAAAAATATTTAGGAGACGCAGTAATTTTCATAGTAATTAATTACATTTCGGTAAAACATAAAATCACCTATACTTAGGGAGCCAGACAAATATATTTAGTTAAAATAGTAAATATTTTGATGTCTTGGGATGATATATTCATTTGCTATTTTTTCAGTTATTTTAGTGTGTATCAAAAAAAAAATATATTTCTTTTTAAAGAAAACAAAGCATTATAAGAATATCAATGATTATTAAACCTGAAATTTCAGGCAATGAAATATTTTATTAATAAACCCTCAAATGGACTAAGCTGTTGGATCCATTTTCGAAATGATGTAGCATGGGTTGCCTTCAGCCATCGAGAAAACAGGTTGTATTAAAGCTGGACAATGCCTACTCTCGGATAAATATAAAATATAGAGTTTAAAATTCAAGTACTTGGCAGTAAAAATTAAAAAACGGTAAAAAAATCACAAAGTCTTTTTCTTCCGGATGTTTGAGCTTATAAATATTAATACAGGGAGAGGAAGTAGTTTTCGAGAAATAAAAAAATAATTATCAATATAAAAAGGCTTATTGCTGTGAAGAATACTATAATACATGAAAATTCGCCAAATCCGCAAAAATATATATATATATTAAATAAGAGGCGTGAAATTAGTTCACGGCATTTCAAGGAGTTTGCTATGTTTTTTTCTTTTTTTTTTTATGACTGTATACACAATATGTATATTACGTATATATGAAAATTCCCGAGTCCACAGAAAAATATTATTTTCGCTGCATAATTTTACTTCATATATATAGTTGAACCTCGAATTTTGTTTTAACTGATACACCATGAAAAAAAATTTATTACGTATTATTAATACATGTTATTTACTACATTAATGTATACAAACAATACTATTATGAACCAGACTAATTAAAATAAGCTAAAATGTTTTAACTACTTTATTAAACTGTTTTATTTTTATTATTTTATTTATTTGCCCATTTGGCACTTCTAACAAAGGAAGAAAATAGAAATAGCATTCCTCAAATTGAATTATTGGGATTTTATTCACATGTTTATTATCTGTGATGTGTCCAGTTTCCTTTCATGTTAAGTGATAATCAGCTAGAAAATTTCATGCTAAACCAGAATACAACAATAATTGACTGCTGACACACGAGAACAAACATGCGTTTCATGTAAAGCGATATTTCACGTTAAGCGGTTTTCTGCTAATGAGGTTTGACTGAATATATATTAATTTGCGTTATACAGCTATAAAATCTCTCCTCTATCAGTTTCTTTGGTAGAAACCTTCTTTTATACACAATATTCGTACATAAATAAAAAAATAATAATAATAATAAAAAATATTCAGTTAATAATAAATAAAAATCAAATATGCAGCTATTCAGATAGTGTAATCTCAACAAAAAAGAAAAATAACAAATAAATAAATAAAATAATTGAGGCATATATTTTCGTATTTATCCACTTGATTTTATGATAACATTTTTGGATTTATAGAATACTAAGGTTATCAAGTAAAATATTTATATTCTGAGTTCATTTAAAATACAAAGGAAAAGGCAATAATTTCAACATGTATTTAGTGAATCAAATATATTTTGCGAGCATTTCTACTCATATCATGTAAAAATCTTTATGTTATAAGTAACACTATAAATTTTTGAAGTATTTCATTAAAATATTATTTCGCAATTCTAATGTGATTACTGTGTTTAATTTGAGCTACTTGTCCACGAATGTCCAAATCTGATGAGCCAATAGGTTTAGAAGGAAAATAAAACATAGTGTTCGTAAACAGCTTTTACACAAAACATTTGCGTTTCCACGTTTTATTATAAATTTCAAAAGTTAACGAGTTTTAAAATATGTTTATAAATGTAAATATTTTTTATTTAAAAAGTAAACTATATCACATAATTTAATATTTTAGAAACTATAATTCGCCTAAATTACCTAGTAAAAAGTCATAAATGTATTAATTAAAGCTAAGGTGCTCTTTTCGCTAAAAAAAAAAAAAAAAAAAAAGGAAAGGTTTATTAGTAAAATGAAAGCAAAAGCAAACTGCTTTAAAATACTCTTAAAAATAATTTATTAAAAAATGAATAAAAGTTTGCATTACCATTACACAATCTCCTCACTCTTAAATAAAACAAAATCTTTTAAGAGATTCCACCGCTTAAAAACCGAAAAAAGAAAAAAAAAAAAAAAAACTCAAGAACTTTCTAAAAAAGAAACAAACACTCAGATATCTGAAACAGAAGATTTGTATTATTTTGATGATAAAATTTCAGCTTCTAGTTGAAACTTTTTCTTTTCGATTCTTTCATAAAATAAAAACAGTTTCCTTTTTTCAAATAGAAAATATTCCTTTTTTCCGAGCTTTTTATATTTATTTTTAAGAATCTAATCAACTCGGTTGGAAAAAAAGAATCGGAATTTAATTGGCGGAAAAGTGGATTATTTGTCACACAGAAAGAATAATTTAAAAATTTTGAAAGAAAAATAAAATTTACCTTTTATTAGCTGCATCATAAATAAAAAAGGAGTTAGCTACATATTTATTTTATGAGACATATTGTAAATTTTTGAATTGTGTACATTATCAAAGCGGCTTACAAATATTTTTTTCCACTACCTCCAAGGTACAGAAAAAATAATCCCCATTTAATGCACTTCATTTTGAAGTGTATCTTTAACATTCAAATTGAAGTTTAAGCAAAGAATTTTTTATAAAGCTGTGGTGTATGTCAGTAAAAGTGATTTGTATAAAAACAATAACTCTTTTTCAATTATTTTGAACTTTGATAATTTTTGATATAAATTTGAATTGCTTTTTAAAGGGTCTAAACTAATTGCTCTCATTTGTATTTGAATAATTGTGACTAACTATAATTGTATATTATGAATGTTTGTGAGTAAATATATTTGCATAAAATAAATATTTTCGAATAAATATTTTTGAGCATTTGTATATTTATGAAGCATCTTTGACTATTATTAGTTGCGAATAAACACTTTCAAATATTTTATACTCTTTTAAATAATATATACACTTTTAAATATTATATATTGTTCCACAATATTTAAAGTGCAGGGTACTAATCGTTAAGCAATATATTATTTCTTAAAGTTTGGATTGGCTTCTGATGATATTAACTTAATTAGGATGGTTTATATATGGATTTTCATTGTATTCCCATTTTATGGTAGTCAAATTCCATTTAAAATCACATTTTCTAAGCCAAAAATGAAATTTTATAATCTTAAAATTGCTATTTACCTTTTAGAACAAAACATAAGGGTAAACATAAAGTAAATAATGAACAAAACTATTTAGCTATTTAAAACATTCTACAAGATGTGTAGTTGTTGTAGAATTTAAAAGAAAAAAATAGAAATTTTTTTCTCTTTTCGTGGGTCATCTTAAATGCTGGCATAAGTGATTCTAAATGCACTTTATCAAAACTTTCTAAAGTTCGATAAAAACATAATGAAGTGATATAAAGACAGTCATATATACTGTAAAAAAACTTAGGTGTCATTATTCAAAAATGGTGGCCACTACTTTCACCAAATAATGATGTAATGAAACAACATGGGTAGTTCTTGGTGTACTGAAACGATTCGAGTTGATTCTACAAGATTTCTTAGAACATCTGTGATACCATTAAGAAACTAATGGTGTAAAATGAAGCAGTAACGACAAGTATCTTATCCAATCAAACAAGTATCCGGCATCATCATCAAACAAATTTTTTGACAGCAATAATTATATTCAAATTAAAAATATGCAAACATTATTATAAACCTTAAATATCAGTACATTTTTAGCATTTTTAACTGAATAAAACCATTATATTTTTTAAGTATTCAAAACAAAACATTATTTTTGATGAAAACAGTCTTATAAAATATGCTTTCTATCCCTTTTCACTATCATTTAATATTTCTTTGTAAAAAATTCTAGATCCATTTTTTCATATTTAATCGTTTAAAAACGCCCGAAAAAGAATGCCGAAATTTTTTCAAAATCAAGTAAAAAAATAAAGCAATTTAATACTTCTTTTTCTTATTTTTAAGCTAATTTGTGAACAACTTTATTTCAATCAAAGTGAAAGTTTCCTTCCGTGTTCTTTAACATTATAATCACGATTATAACGGAAAGAACCGATTCGGATAGTTCAAATTTCCTCTTTCCTAATTTCATTTGATGCATTTTGTCAAAATGAAATTTCCGAAGCAACTTAAATCCTATTTAAGACCTATCAAACGCATCCTCGTTTTCGAATGAAAAAAAGGGGAATAAAAATTCCCTCACCGTTTTGACATGCGATTTGATGATGGAGTATAAAATCACGGAAACTTCTCTTCTTAGTCTAAAAGAGAATGCGAAAAAGAAACTATACGATTAAAGATTTGGACGGTAAACCTAAATTACGTGTTTTGGAAGTGCGTTTTGTTGTAGTCTTTCCAATTCCTATATTGACTCTTACTTTCTTGCCTCTTTTTTCAACTGTATTTTTTGAAGGTCCTTGGAAACTCCCAGGCGATTCCCATTATGACGATTATGGGATATTCTCGCCTTTCATCAACACACAAAACGCATTTAGTCGTCTTGGGGATATAAGTACCGAAGAGAATCATTTTCAAAGTATGATTTATCACAGAAACGGGAAACAAAGCCACAATCAATTTCTTCCTCCCTTATATTTATTATAGAAAAAAAATTGAAAGATATATATTTTTTTTTTATACTTAAATTCTGATGCCGGAATATTGCTCTCCGAGCATTGCTAGCCAAAAGTTTTAACACTGATTGTGTAGGAAAATCATATATATTAATAGTGACAATATATTGATGGTTATAATATATTATATTGATAGTTAGACTATATTGATAGTTATAAGTATATTCACATAATGGTTTTAAGTTTTAGATTGTGCTAAACAAAGCTATATGTATTTTACGCACACTGAGAAAAAATCTATGGTTAAAACTACCAGAATATGGTAAAATTTACCGTGTTTCTGGCTGTAGGGGGAGCACCAAAAGGCTCAGTTACTTTTACCGAAGCGCTTTGGTAATGATTTTTGTAAAATTAACAATAAAATATCGTTTTTTAATACATGATAAAATTTGGCATTTACCAAATTTGGAAAAATTTGGTAATTTTATCACGATAACTTAGAGAAAGGGATAAAAACATTTATTTGGTTAAACTTTTTAGTTTTGTATTTTTTTAATAAATATCTCTTAATAAGAAGTATTATTTTAAAACCAGAATATCCAGAAAACCGTTAGTATATGAATAGAAAACTTTCAAAATTAATGATTTAGATTCCGTATATTTTGGTTTCATTAATCAGAATTATGGCTCTTATTTCAGAAATGTAATTACCGTACAGTGAAGTAATTTTACCAGCATTTTTTTTTCTCCATGCATTGATTTTTCGTTCCTTTCTTAAAATTAATATTTACAACTGAAAGTCGCATTGTATTATGTTAATTAATAGAAATATATCATTTTTATAAAATGATTTATTTTTATTTTTTTAAGTTATATATTTTTTTAAGTTAAGATAACAATATTTTTTTTTTCAAAATACACATTATAAATAAGGATTATTATATGAATATTTAATTTTCACTAATATTTCGCAAATTTTTCCTTTCATTTATTTATTATAAAAAGAAAGAGTAGAGACTTAGTTTTTTTTTTTTTTTTTTTTTTTTACTTTTCTTACTTAAATTCCGATGATAGAAAATCGTAACTTTGTTATTTACAAAAGTCAGTTTAATTCATGTATTGTTACTTATGAAATATTCGTGAGATTTTATGTAATGGCTTTAAAATAAGCTGAACAAAGTTATATTTATATTAGGCAATAAGTTTTCTTCTCTTATTTTTGCTTGCTTACTGTAAATTCCATTTTAAAATTGAAAATCGCATTCTATTCAAACATTTCACTTCGATAAATTGATGATTAATAATGATTTTGTATAAAAATTAAGTTTTCCTCTCTTGCATTTATTGCGTAAAAAGAACTTAGAGACATTTTTTTGGTCACTTTCATTTAAAAAAAAAAAAAAAAGAAAAAAAGCTTTCTACTAATAGTGTCATGTTTTTATTTATTTTAGTTATTCATTGTTTGATTTAATATTCAATAATGCAAGATAGGTTTTAAGATTTTCAAATACTGTTGGTGGGGGATAATAATGTGTAATAATACCTACAGGAATGGTACATGCACCAACAAATGTAAAAAGTATTGTCCAATAAAAAGAGAAAGTCTAGTGAAATGGAATAAACTATTTTTAGTTTCTTATTATAAGTGAATACAAAGATGATTTTCGTTTTATGTATATACCATTGATAATTGTGGTAGTTACGAATAAATGATTAAATAGTGAAAATAAGTGCAAATTAGTTAACTTTCTATCACTTTTTACACTTTAACGTTTACGTATCATCATTGTATGATCTCTAGAAGATATCTGACTTAAAAATTAAAGAAATGAATGAATAAAGCTTATATTTATAGGGAATGTTGTCTTTGGCGAAAAATTTGTCATTTGACACTTAAAATATTGGTCAATGATTTAGGACTGTCAACGGACTCTTTTTCAAAAGTCTTAAGGCGTTAGGAACAGCCAAATTCTAGGAAAGAAAGAATTCAGAGAAAATCTAGATTGTAAAATCTAGATAGCAGATATCTGCATTTTTATATCAACTGACTTGTTTCCCAGGTAGAAAGCTTCACCTAGATTGAAAACTTCTAAATGTGCTTTTTTTCATACAATTGCTCGGAATTATTTTCAGCCACTTATCCTATGCAAATAAATTTTCCCCAGGAGAATTACAGCAATGAGTGAAAACAAGAAAACATAAAAAGTTTATTTGTAAAGTTCGTTGCGGAATTTATTTCTAAATCTTCATAGGTAAAAATATTTTTTAAGAAATTCTTTTTGAATTTTTATTTGAATATTTATAATAATTATTATTTAACCATGCAAATTGGTGTTGTTTTACTTATCTGAATTATACTTTTATTATCAATCAAAATGATGCTTTAAATGTACCCAATGCTTCGCTTTTTTTAATATTTAGAATGCATTTATTTACCATGCATAACATTTAAATTTATTAATTACTTTTTTAAACTTTTAATACATAGATTTCTGTTATTATTCATTCGTTTATTCAAATAACTTTTTATAAATTATAAAATAACTTTTTATAAACTGTAAATAAAATACAACCTGTATAGGCCAAAATATAATTAGTTTATTAATGTAAAAATCGAGAACCGAAGTTTATCTTAAAAGTTTTTAAAATACCTTCTACTAGTGCCTATTAAATACAAAAGATCGTATTTATTTTTCAGAATTATTTAAAATGTTCTCAAAATTTAAAAAAACTTTTATGTCCTCTTTATGTTACTCAGATGTAATTTTAAAAGCTTAGCATTTCAATAGAATATCAGGCATTGTTTATCAAGCATTGTTTTATTTAAAATGTTCTATTAGTTTTGCAATTATAATTTTCTTCAATATAAAAATTAAACTTAAGATAAACATTGAGTCAGCGAGGGACAATAATATTTAGACTAAAAATTTCTAGAAGTACAGTTGGTCACTTTTAAGATATTTATTAATAATATATTGCGATATTCATTAATAAGTATCGTTAAAGTGACCGACTGTAATGTAAAGCGATAACTTGTTAATGATATTTAATAACATAATGGTGTATTGCGAACTACAATACTTATGCATGCATCATAACTATACACACATAATAACTATATTTATTACTTAACCATATAATACGAATTATAATAATTATATTGCTTAATATATATATTAATGCTTTAACATTTAAAAAAAAATTTCTATGCTTTTTTTCAGTTCTTTCAAAAATTGACATGAAATTTTTCAGCAGGGAAAAAGTTTTTTTTCCACGTTTTAGGTCTTAAACAAATACGTTTCCGTAAGGTTTTTAGCATGTTTGTTCATTACAAATGTTATGTAAGTTTTTTTTTCGTTTGCCATTATTTCTCCACATTTGTGAAAAATTTGAATTAAATGCAAGCGTATGTTAAATGTATCAAACGTATCAAATTTAAAAAGAAATATTTAAAACTGACAGAAATTAAGTTTTCATTAAAATTTATATCTATGTTTAAACTGCCAGGTAATAAAAGATTTATATTTAAATGTATATATTATCTTTCTTTCTTCTTTTATTCCTTTATCTATATCGCTTACAAGAACAAAATACAATATGAATCTTTCTTAAACAATCAGCTAATTTGTTTTATGCTGAAAGGTGGATTATTAAAGTTAAAGCCAATAATCAAAATGTTAATGCCATCTAAGAAGATTTAAGTTTAAAAAAAATTATTTATAATCTGACTTCTTAGCCTATGTTAGTAAACTTTTAATAGTTTAAATTGATTTTTAAAGGTTTCTTTTTATTTATTTAATATGAAATACTTTTGATAATTCATATTGCGTAATTTTCTTTTATTCGAAATAAATTACTGTTTAAACTATTCACTTTATGAAACACTTTTTGTTTAACTAATACAATTAAGGTAATATAATTTGATCAAAAAAATAATTAGTTGCATTAAATTCCTAAACATCCAAAAATATCTTAATTTTTAAATTCATAATTATTAACTAATTTTTTGCATATTTTTATATATTTCAATATTTTGAAAAAATGTCTTAGATTACAATATAACACAAAAATTATAGTAAATTCGTGTTGAAAGTATAAAATTAAACTTATTTTCTCTATTTTAAAAGATATTTTTAAATTTGCCTAGAAGTGGTATTAATTCTAAGAAAGGCAAGTCAAGACTACATAAATTAAATGATCATTAATCTTTGAAATTTCAACTCTTGATTTGTGCCGCAAGACGTCATTATCTATCTTCAGATTATATTCCATTAACTTCAAAACAAAACAATAATATATACCAGTCTTTCCTGGTAAACCGAATCTAGAGTACAAGAAAATGAGATTTAATCAAAATCCAATATGAATCACTCTTACAAAGTTTGTCTTAGATTCATTTTAACAAAAGAAGCCCGTTTCATTAGTTTGCTCTAATGAGTACCAGAGATAATATTTTATACTCAAGTCAATTAATACTCATCTTTTGACATTAAATTTGTTGTTCACAAAGAAAAGGTACTTAATTGGTTTCGTTAAAGCTTTTGCATCGAAAGGAATCGCATAATTTAAAACCAAAAATTCGAAAGTTGATAACAGAAAAAGATGAACAAATCATACAAAGTCAAAAATAATGATTCATTAGTACGTTCGAAAAGTCAAATTATTTTTCATCAATGATTTCAAAAGCGTTGTGATTTTCTTATCAACTATACTCGAGGAAATATATGGGATTAAATATCATTTTTATTTAAAAGCGAATAATTTGAAGGGATTAAAAATGCCTGATTGAAGATTTGAAAATGTCTTAAAATTAATGTTATATAAATATACTTGTATTATTTTTCATTCTTAACTTATTGTGTATTAAAGAACCCAAGACTTTCCGGTGTTTAGGTCTTTATTTCTTATAGTCATAGTTGGAATACAACATATTTTTGATCTGAAACAGAGAATGTGAACTACGCCTTATCCCTCTCGCTAAACTTTCTAACAGTGATAGGCATCACGGAAATTTCATTCATGACTAAATTTAGTCAGAATAAATTTAATCTGAATAATTATTCATATGCAAATTTAGTCATTATTCTCCATTTATTATGAAAATCTTTGAATAATGATTGATGAATAAATTTATCAGTCATGACTAATTTTTCTGATTAAATTCTTGAATAACCAGTAAAAAGTGCAAGCATTATGCTATTTTCATTCCAAGTTGTGCGTCGTTTACAGTAATCGATTATAAATGTAGTTAATTAAAGATAATCATAGTAATCAACTACTTGTTATGATCATGATTATTACTGATATTCACAATAAAAAGTGATTACAGATAATCAGAATTAGAAATAATCAAGCTCTAGGATTGCAAGTCCTCATGACTACTTGTAATCATAAATTAAGATTACAAGAAATCATAACTACAAGTTATCATAATTTAACAATTACAGATAATCTTAAATTCAAGTAAATGTGATATGCATGATTACAACATGATTAGATATAATCATATTTCAAGTGGGCCTGATTACATTGTAGGGATTGTAGTTAATTAAATACTTTTTTAAAAACAATGCATAAATTGTATATGTAAATGAATTGTTTAATTTACTACTGTTTTGTTTATTACATGAAAACGGTGAAACAAAGGATTACATGCGAAAAACATATAAATACACGAGTAAAATTATATTGTGATTACTTCTAATCACAATAAGTAACGATTACGAGTGATTATGATTGAGTAATCAAAATATATGGTTACATGTAATCATGATTACAAGCAATCGTGAGTGCAAGTAATTGCAAGTACATGTAATTAAAATATACGATTGCAAGTAATTACGACTGCATACTATATGCTTATTCAGTTTATATGCATATATAATATATATATATATATATATATATATATATATATATATATATATATATATATATATATATATATATAAGAAAAGTTTAAAATGAAGATAAAACAAAGGTAAATTACAGACAAATGAAAAAAGGAGGGGGAGGGAAAAAATAATAATGACAAACAACTGGGGAAAGAAAAAGAATTAATTAATTAAAAAAAAAAAAAGGATAAAGTTTCTTTAAAAAACCGGAAAATATAAGATATAATCTTTTCATCAGCCCACACGATTATATCCGAAAAAGAGTGCTTTCTAATATTGTATCAATATAGCCAAAGCAAAATATATCAATACAATAGTGATTACTTCTAATAATATATCAATACAAAATTATTTACTAAAAAATTCCTTTACTAAAAAATTCCTTTGTTAATTTATAATTTTTTTCCATGTGCAAATCCATTTCGGGCAAATCCGTGGCTAAAATTATTTACTTAAAAATTTCTTTATTAATTTATACAATTTTTCCATGTGGAAATCCATTTCGGGCAAATCCGTGGCTAAAATTATTTATTAAAATAAGTTGTTTTTCTTTCTTTTTTTTTCTTTGTTAATTTATATAATTTTTCCATGTGCAAATCCATTTCGGGCAAATCCGTGGGTAAAATTATTTACTAATAAATTTCTTTGTTAAATTATACAATGTTTCCATGTGCAAATCCATTTCGGGCAAATCCGTGGCTAAAATTATTTACTAAAAAGATTTCTTTGTCAATTTATATAATTTTTCCATGTGCAAATCCATTTCGGGCAAATCCGTAGCTAAAATTATGTACAAAACTGGCAATTCATGTTTCTTTCTGTTTTCTATTTTATATTTTTTTCTAAAATAAATATTTATTATTCTAAAATTATTTATAATCAACTTCTTTAAGTTATCCAGTATAATATTACCTCGCGCACATCCGTTTTCTGACCCATCCTTGGTAACTAAAAAATCAAACGAACTTCAGTAATGCAGCAAGAACGCGTTTTAAACTCCTCTAGTTACACTCAATTTGCGCTTTTGTTTTCATAGTTTTCATATTTTGCAATCTGGCAATCTTGTTACGTAAACATTTTAAATCATTCTTGAAAAATTTCCCGTTCATGTAAGTTCGCTATATTTCACTGCTCGCTTTATAGATTTTGTTATATTCTGCTCTTCCTTTATATTTTATTTTCTGTTTTTACGTGTTATTTCTACTTATTGTGTTTAATTTTTTTTGTCGTAATTTTCGTGAAACAATTTTTTGAGTGCTCCTCACACTATTGTATTGATATATTTTGCTTTGGCTATATTGATACAATATTAGAAAGCACTCTTTTTCGGATATAATCGTGTGGGCTGATGAAAAGATTATGTCTTATATTTTCCGGTTTTTTAAAAAAACTTTATCCTTTTTTTTATTTTTTTTTTTTAAATTAATTAATTCTTTTTCTTTCCCCAGTTGTTGTCATTATTATTATTTCCCCCCCTCCTTTTTTCATTTGTCTGTAATTTACCTTTGTTTTATCTTCATTTTAAACTTTTCTTATGAGTTCTATTTACTTGCAGCTTATGCGCAATAAATGATACTTATTGTTTTTCCTAATTTTTTTCTGGTTTTTTTGTATTTATTTATTTTGCTATATATATATATATATATATATATATATATATATATATATATATATATATATATATATATATATACATGTATGTGTTAACATATTTTATGTACGTAGAATGAATGAATGATATTTCTTAATGTACAAGCAATGCATGTAGACTTACATATGTAGCATACGTATAATTTCTCACACATGCATATATTTTAAAATCATACAATATTTGCACGTATGTATGTACATATGCCTATAAGATATATGCATGAATGTACATATGTTAATATAATGCACGTATGTATGCACAAACATTATTTGTACGTACATTTTATGTACCTAATTTTGCATATAATATACATGTATGTTACTTTGTATGTACGTATCTAAAGACAATATATGTATGTTCGTATACTTGTATATATGCACGCAAGTACATTCATAGCATGGATGTAGGTATGTACGTGCATTGTACGTAAGAACTTTGCTTATACATAGGATATATGTACATATTTATGCATATAAAATTCATGTACAGAAATATATGATTTGTACTTGTATTGTATGTTCATATTTAAGTACGTTTATATCTGTGTATAGTCAAAATATGTGTATGTAATGTAAGAATGTACGTATGCATGTTCAAAAATATTTGTATGAATGGCATTATACGTATGTATGTACAATGTACGCATGCACGAAAGTACATATAATGTCTAAATGTGTGCATGTACAAGAAATATAAGTATTTACAATTAATGTATACGTAAATTATGTGTATGTAAGTCAAACTCTTTAACCTTCAGGGATATGTCTTTCCACGGTCTGAGATGCAAAGCATCGTTTGATCTTTAACGTCTTATATAAGGAATTTAACCACAAAATTAATACAAATAGGAATATTTATTTTTATGTTATTTTAACTTACTCCAGAGTAACATTATTGTTTTATAAGTTCTTAAACTTAGTGCTTTCTTAAAAAGGAGTTTATAACAGTTTAGTTATTTAAGTTCATTTTAAAATTTGTTCTAATATCTATAAAACTCAATTTCTTATGCTTTTCAAAGCAAACGATAATCGTATTTTAAATTCCTAAATATAATTTCAACTTAAAAAATTAAACGCTTTTTTGTCTTGTAAACATTTTTCTGAACTATGCATTATGCTAGATAAAAGTAAATTTGAAGCCTCAAAACTTAAATACTTGAAAAGGATTTTTTATTCAAATATTTTTAAAATGATATAGAAAAGTTCAAACTGACAATTGATTTTAAATATCGTTTGATTTTGTCATTTAAATTTCTTGAGTCGTTATTAGTGGTCTTTATAATCACAGTTTTTGATATTTAGATAGCTTACATAAATTGTATATGTTGAATTGTAAATATATTTAGATATACATATATTGTACACATACACATACATTGGACTTACCTGTATGCACGTATGTACGACACATGTGTGTCCAATTTAATTACACATAATTACAATGCATGTTGAAAGTATGTACTTATGTACAATATATGTATACCCAATGTATGTATAATTGTACACACATATATTGTGCATACGAGAATACATACTTTGAAGATAGCTATCACGATTACAAGTAATTGAATACATAGCTGTAAATTCTTGCAATCGATTCCTGTAATTGACACCCATCTCTTTTGTCTACGTCTAAGCAGATATACGGAGGTACGTTGCATGAGCTAACTAACGTATATACAATGCTATGACATAGTGCATACGTAAGTAGATTGTGTGAACATACGTATTGTGTACATACCTTTGTACGTGTTTTGCATGTACATATATACGTACGCATTTGTACTCATGTTTATGCACGTACATATGTATATTTTTACATGCACACATATACATTTTATATGTATACATACACTGCGAGTATATCTGCACACACATACGTACGTTTGCTTACATACTTACATACATTGTATATACATGTGCATGCATGCATAGTAACATACGTTATGTGTACTACTTATGTACGCATGTAAACATAATTTATACATTATACGTATACTTTTGCATACAATGTAGGTAAGAATATACTATGTAGCAACAATGTGTGTAAGCATGTAAACATTCAACTTTTTTTTACTTATTTATGCAAGCATTTATATACAGTACTCGTTCGTGTAAATATACACATACAGCGTAGTTTAGTGTGCATGTATGTACAACATATTTATGTATTTGTGCAGTAATGATTTTTACTTATTCATATATGATATTACTTGATCGTTAGATTAAGATTGCTGATAAAAATTACTGCTTATAATCGTACATATTGATTACATTGATTGCTTAATATAAAAGATTTCGATGATTTGTAACCTCATACCAGTTATCGCGTCTTGTTGTGATTACACGTAATCATAATGACTTTTTATCTGAAACTTGTAACTTACACAAATCTCGTTACTTGTAGCTTATAAAAATGATTACAAGTAGCTTATTACTATGTATTTTTTTATTGCAGTTGTCACATTCGTAGTCAATTAGAGTATTCCGTGCCCATTTCTGCTGAGCAGTGAAATTATTCACTTATTCTTGTCTAATAAATAAAGAATAATGATTAAAAATAATGAATGATTTATTCTTAAACATATTTCTGACTAATGAATCTGACTAATCTATATTCATTATTCAGGAAGATTTTGAATAATTAATCATTAATGTTTATTCATTATTCTGAATGACGAATGCCGATCTCTGCTTTCCAATAAGACAACTTTGAATCTATATATATATATATATCTATAGCATAATAAATAAATACAAAAAGAGAAAAAATAAATCAATAAAATAAAAAACACGAAGAAAATTAATGAAAACAATAAGTTTCGTTTGCTGCGCATAAGCTGCTGCAAGAAAATAGAACTCATAAAATAAGTTCACAATGTAGAGAAAACATGGAAAAGTTACAGAACAATGAAAAAAAAAAGCGGGGGGGGGAAAGAAAAATAATAATAAAAATAAAAAAAATAACAAGAAACCGGAAAAAAATTTAAAAAAAGGAGAAAAAAATAAATAACAATCCTGAAAATAAAAGATATAATCTTTTCATCACCTCACACGATTATATCCGCAAAAAGGAGTGCTTTCGAACGTTGTATAAATATAGCCAAAGCAAAATATATCAATACAATAGTGTGAGGAGCACTCAAAAAAATTTTTAAAGAAAAATTACCACAAATAAAATAGAGCACAATAAGTAAAAATATCACGTAAAAACAGAAAATAAAATATAAAGAAAAAACAGAATAAAACATGAGAAGAAATCTATAAAGCGAGTAGTGAATTCAAATGAACTTGTATGAACAGGAAATTTTTCAAGAATGATTTAAAATATGTTCGTAACAAGATTGCCAGATTGCGAAATATGAAACCAAAAGCGCAAATTGAGGTAGAAGCGTAAACAGAGGGATTTTGTATTAAAGTGTGTTCTAACTGCAGTACTGAAGTGCGTTTGAGGATGAGCCCGAAAATGGATGCGCGCAAGGTAATATTATACTGGATAATTTAAGGAAGTTGACAGCTAATAACTTTAGAAAATTAATATTTATTTAAAAAAATAATAAAAAAATAAAATAGAAAAGAGAAAGAAACATGAATTGCCTGTTTTGCACATAATTTTAGCCACGGATTTTCCCGAAATAGATTTTGACATGGTAAAAATTATATAAATTAACAAAGAATTTTTTTAGTAAATTTATCGACAATAATATACAATTAACTCAATGATTTTATATATAATTTAATTACTTTAGTTGGGTATGCATTGTTTTTTATCAAATTTTGAAAGAGTTTATTGATTTGCTTTTTGGATAAAAAGAAAAAAAAAAATTAAAAATATATATATATATACAGAGAGAGAGAGAGAGAGAGAGATCTTATTTTTATGCATGGAAATTTAGAGGTTGGAGAGAAAGAAAAACAATATATTTTTGCATTGCTTAAAAAAATTGCTATCTTAAAACATTTTCAGCATGATAAAAATTAAATAGCAGCTTTTTCAAAATTCTTATATTTGAATCTTTAAAGCAATTGTTTATGTTGCTGTCAAGATGAAGAAATATGGAATCTCTATCCATAATCGTGTAACGTAAGATTAACTTAAAAATAATAAAAAAAAGTATTATGCTTGAGAGACTAACAAAAATACTTGCGACATTATACAAAAATCTATCATCCATTGAACCATTATATCGCTATTTTAAAGCGTAATACGCTGCAATTTTATTAAAGCTTTTAATTGTAGAATATTTTTGCTTAACTTAAACCATAGAACTATGCAATCAACTTTAAAAAAATACAACATTTTTGCTCAATTTAACCAGATCTAGTATGCAGCAAATTTCAACGATATCATAGTTCAACACGTTTTAAATTTTCTAACATAGTAGAAATTCGATATTTCCAAAATAGATATAAAAAATTTCTGTATGGACTTTTTAATATGAGGCGTATCTACAATTTTTTTTTTTTAATGATGATTTCATTCATGAATTATGACTTAAGGAATTTTTTAAAATTTTTTTAAAGTAGACTGTTCCTTGTTGTTTCATAATTTTCAGAAGAAAAAGAATTAATCATGTAATATATGTTTTTTTTTCATATTCCAGTCACAATCGCCGACTCTGTAAGGAATCAAAGTTATTTTATAAGAACTTTATTTTTAAATTAATGAGCACCCTTTTGAAATGTGGTATGTTATAGATATAATGAACCAGCTATCTTCTGTCCATGTCAGAATACAATAAAGAATGGGTTTTAGGAAATATAAGACAATTTGAATGAGGATCAATTAATACAATTTTAATTTTATTTCGTCTCTCTATTTTATTCTAATTATAAACTGAGACAAAGATTAATGGTGAAGGGTGAAGATATTCAAAAAAATTTCGAAAAGTATATAATATACATTAGATTATTGTATTAATATTGTTTTTATTAATATTATTAGAATTTGACTTCAAAATATCGCCATGCAGAGTAGCGAGCGTATTAATTAAATCAAATATATATTTTGGAAAAACAACAGTTTATTCCGGTTACTTTTACTTTAGTTATTAGTTAATATTTAATGTGTCTTTCCTTTGAATTTAAAACCTGTTCCACTCGTTTTGACATTGATTCTGACAAGCTTTTACAGTTATCAACAATTTGTTTATCCCTTGACCACACTTGAATCAATGTTAAAATGAAGCTGTTTTTCGTTCTGCAATATATTTTAGCAAGTCCCTACTTGCAGATGCCTATAAGGATTAAGACTTACACAGCAATTAATCACACACAATTTACACAGCAATTACTTCAGCAATCGTCAATTTCCTGGCTTCGATAAACAGCCTCCTAGTTTGTTGTTTAAGTATTCCTTTATTTTTTGGAATTATTGCAAGGCTTCAAATCTTGTTTAAAAATGTTCTCTTTAAACTGAAATAACTTGTTTTATTCTGGCCCAATTCATTCTGTCCTCATTCATTCATTCAACACGAACGAATAATCCTACTTCATTGTACTAAAAGCAAAAAATTCCAAAAATTAGAATATCCAAAAATTTTCTCTTGACTCAATTAATACGCTTGGTACTTTTTATTGTTTTCTATAACTAAGCAGTAATTATTTTTTAGGTTTAATTTTTCCTGTTCATAAATTGCTAATCAATGAATTAAATTCATTGCATTTATACATTCACATCCATTGGAATCTTAAATCCAACTTAGAAGATAGAAATAAATAACAAGAAAAGATAATTAAACTAAAATAAAATAACCAGTTTTTAAATCAAATATCTGATATCAAAAATTTTCTTGGAAAGTGATTGAAATGCTATGAAAGACACATTCTTGTCACACTAGTGTTAACTAGTAAAACCTCTCTTTATTAGACCGACAACTATGAGTCTTTTACCTTTTATATCTGACTGGGAAACGATGAATCCATTTGCTGTCACTTAAGTCTAGATTTGAAACAAGTACTCTTTTCCCAAAGTTAGTTGGACTCTCTTTGTTTTTGGTCGAATAACAGTTATTCATCCTTCAGAACTTCAATTCTGTAATCGACTTTCGGTGAAAACCTGCCATCAGTTTTTGGTAAAACTATTATGTATTTAAGTGACGTAATGAGAGCAACCAATAGGCTCTGGCAAAATTTTAAACGTTGAATTTTGAGAGCAAAGAACGGCATTTACGTATTTTAAAAAGTATTTAAGACAGTGTTTATAACGTGATTTAAATTTTTTTAAATGAATTATGAAATTTTTCTTCAAAAACAACTTCTCTTAAGAATTACTTTGCATCTCCTTAATTTACATCGCATATGAGAGGCATTCATAGTGTAATTGAAATTGTAATCAAACAGTACCGAAAGTTTAACTTAAATTTGAAAAATAATCTTCAATTAAATTTACACGTTTAGAAATATTTGACGTTTTTATTAGCATGTTCTTTTCTTAGACTGCAACTGAAGTGCCACTGTATTAAATTTTCGATAAAGTATCTGCAAAAAGAAAATTAATGGATTAAAACACAAACAATAAACACATTGCCTGTAGGCTAACATTTATTCTATTACTCAGATAAAAAAGCGAAAAGAAATCACAGTCCAGCAGATGAAAATATAGCAAACCCAATCATCAAGAAATGAGAAAAACTCGAAGAAAACACTTATAGCAAGTGTTTCTAGAGGTACGCGCCTTGCAAAAGTCATCTAAAGTATAGCCATCGAAGTTACAGCCCAGCATTTTAGAAATGGTCGCTCTCTGCTCCTGGGCCTTTCTCTCCTCCTGTGGTTAGATAAGAGGTCAGAGGCATGACAGGATAGTTTGGCCCGCTTTGAACCCCATCATTCCCCAACACGCAATCTGTAGCCAAAAGGTTGAAAGATAAGAACCTAATGATGGCCGCTATTACTTACTCGTCCAACAAAGGCCATGGCGCCAAGGACGACACCTCCCACCGGCCCTCTCTACCTTTTTCATTACCGCTTTGCATTCTTACCTGAAAGGTGTCCAGTTATTTTGTCATTCAGGCTCACCACAACTGGCGTTTTTGCGCCAAAACAAACTTTTAAAGTAATATAGTGGAGTTTTCTAGCAATAAGGCAAATAAATAGTTTAAATGAGAAGTGTTTTTATTCAGAGACACTTCTAATTTATTAATTTATTAAGATATATATATCGAGCTCATTTATAGAGGGAACATAGGAAAACTTCGTTTGTTATACTGTAATTCGTTCATTAAATCAGAGCGCTCATTAAACCCGAGTTTATTAAAAGAAAATAAATGTTCACATACATTATCATTAATACGTTTGGATTCTCCATGCATACTCCAAGTATTCAAGTGTGAAGGCCGGGATAGCCTGGTCGGTAGGGCGCTGGGCCCATGTCCAAGAGGTCATGGGTTCGATCCTTGCCGGCCGAAGACTCCCCGTGTAGTAAATGGTGACTGATGCACGTTAAATCTGTCGAGTCTCACAGTCCTCCATGTTCCCATAACAAATCAATACCTCTGGGGGTACTGATCCAGGAGTTTCCTTGTCTTCTGGTTGGTTCAAAATTACAAGGCTACGGAGTTGAACATTAGTAGTCGTAAACCCATGAAATTGGGTCGGCTGTTCAACGGCGGTCATAAAAAAAAAAAGAAAAAAAAAAAAAAAAAAAAAGTTTTCAAGTGTGTATAGTGGCAGTTTATTTGTTTCTCCATCATCATTGCTAAATTCTACATTTTGCAAGGAAACATGAACACACGGGCACCAACAATAGAAGTATAAAATCTATCAAATGGTTTGAGTAGTTATGTCTTCCATATTTCATTTTAATAACCTTCCATAATTTCCTATCAACAATTGTCTTTATATTTACCCGATATTAACTGGTTGTGTGATTCATGGCAAGGTTAATGCGGAATCTCATATTTCTTTCTTCATTTCTTATCGACACATAATTTTTGAACAATATGACCTAAATAAGTGATTTAAAACCCTCTAGGGGGAAATGCAATTTTCACAAATTATTATTTTTTTTTCCCAAAATCTACAACAAAATAATTTTTAGAAAGTTTATGAATAAATTACTCGTTAAATCCTCGTAAGAACAGACCTTTACGAGGGTTTTTAACACCAACATAAACAGTCATCAAAAATTTCTTCGTTAAAACCGAGATCTCGTGAAATCAGAGTTTATAATTAGCGAGTTCAGCTTGTTGAAATTGATTTTTGGTTCTGTGAAAAATTATACTTAAATTTAATAAAGTGTATGGAACTACAGTTTCCCGATTAAATATAGAATATGATATAAAGTAACGCTTATTTTCTTCTTTTGCCTCAGCAGTCTGAGGTTCTTATAAAAGCAAAACTTTCATTCGTACGATTATTATAACATTTGATGCATTTATACATGTACTGATTTTACCTAGCTGGGATGCGAAGAATTCAAATATGAAATTAGTTTCGTATCGAAAGCTACCGATTTTTGTCAAAATGGTATTTTAAGTTTAATTTATCTCTTTTCTGAATGTACAAATGTATAACGAATGCATAGTTTTATATACATATCAATATACTTGTCTGGTCCATTGAAAATAATACTTAAGACAAAAAACATATGATTTTAATTTATTGCATCATAAATTAAAATGTATAATCGCCTTTATCCTACCACCCCATACATACAAGAGGAGTGGGAGACTTAGCAATCACACGAGTAAGCAAATTTTTTTGAAAAAAGAGAAAAAAAAAAAAAAAAAAAAAAACAGATTTATATTATTCAATAGCATAAAAAATTAAGCTTGCTGAGAGAAACCAATTGCAGATTTGAAATCAGGAATGTGAAAGTATCTAAGATGTGTTCAAAAATATGATGCAGCAGAAAACCAAGTAGCTTTTGCGAAAGTCTTCTCTTTTAATTCTGATATAGCTTTAGGAACATTTAAAAAAATACCAATGCAAAAACGGAAATAATTAAGTAATTAAGGATAATTAAGTAAATAATAATTACTAAAATATATGTTTAAGAGAATCAATATGCTTAAAAAATTAAATTTTCATAATCTAGAACATTTTCTGCAACAAGGGTGACATTTAGAATTATTTAATCTTGAATTATTTACTATACATAATTATATATCTCGCTACAGATATGTTAGACGGATACAAACATTTTGCTTATAGGTAATGAAAATATTTTAAAGCACATCTACAACTTTTTCAAGAAATTATTATGTTGGGTGCTAAGGTCTGGTCACAACTACTGGGAATTTTAAACTGTAAAATATGTTAATCGAACTTGATTGATATTTTGCCGCTTTTCATTCACACATTTAAAAACATTGGGAAACAAACTTTACATTGCATTTATGCAAATATACCGTAATAAAGGATAATCAATAAAGGATGTCCGTAAATAAAGGATAATCAATAAACATGTTACCTTTTACTGCAAAATGAATTTCGGATACGAGATAATTTCCAGAGATCACGTTTTTATCCCACTAATTAATTGTATAAAAACCGAAAAAGATAGTATTAAACACACTGACCAGATCCTCGAATACTACCAAGACATGCTACACTTTAAAAAAGTGATTCTCAACCACTGTGCCACGGCACTTTTGTGTGCCGCCAAATATTAGAAATGATACAATAAAAATTAAAATGCTTTATTTTACTACGAGTAAAGTTTAAATGAAAGAAAAGTGTACATATATATAATATTATATGTATAATATTTTATATATAATATTATATATATAATATTATATATATAATATTATATATATAATATTATATATATAATATTATATATATAATATTATATATATAATATTATATATATATATACTTTTTATAATTTTTAAAGGCTTTAACAGCGCGAACATCTTTGTCGGCAATTGTCTTGTCTCTGACAATCTTAAAAAAAGTTAAAATAAGAAGGAAGTGTTTAAATTGTCTTTGACACACAATTTTAAAAAATGTTGAAATAAGTAGGAAATTTAATGACTGTTAAAATAATTAACAAAGGCTAAAACAAGCTAAATATTAACTTTCCAAAGGAAATAAAAGCTAATCATTAACGTAAACTATGCAGTTAATAGTTATAAAAGCAAATTAACAAAGACTGACTAACAAAAAAATAAGCTAGCAATTAATAACTAGCAAAAAAACTAATTAAGAAGAAATCACAAAAAATAATAATTAATGTAAAATAAAACTAACAGTTAATAACTATAGAAAACAAGCTAAGAATTAATAACTAGAAAAAAAATAATAAATGTTACTAACTAATGAAAAATTAGACGAAATAAATATTTAATCCCTTAATAAACGTGCTTTTGTAGTACATATTACTTTATTTCACATTCAAAATTATTATCACACACTATTTAACGCAGTGTATTATAGGTAAAAAAATATTTTTTTAAGTAATTTTATTCATTGCGTTGCCGTCAAATTTCGAAATCGTTAAAAGTGTGCCGCCACAAAGAAAAGGTTGAGAATCACTGCTTTAAAACAACTCAACATCAAATTACGGTAAAAAGTACCAGCACTCCTGCTGTCCTTGTTTTTTACAGCAAAAGCCATTTTTATCGGAATATGTTACGGAACAAAAAAAAAATCTGATATACCGTAATTTTTACAACAATAATTACCCTAAAATCACTGAATTCTTTTACATAAATAAACATTACTGTAAAAATATAATATTTTACAATAAAAATGGATTTTACTGATGATGCACACAAAAATCCGCTACTTTATATCAAAATTTATCCCAGAATTTTTTACAGGGTAAGTAAGATTTCTACACTAGCTTCCGTACCTACAAATTTCAATATATATTTATAATTTTAATAATATTTAATTTTAATTTATGACATTAAATAATTTATTATGTTAAAAATAAATTCATACGATGTTAACTGATTTGTAAGATTTTTTCAAAAGCATTTCACGACAATATGATGAATAAAAGTTTCAAACACAGAGCAGTAATTAAAATAGAAAATTATTCACATTAAACGTTATTTTATGAAACGTAGGGACTCGAAAAAAGACTTTAACATAAAGAACACTGCTTCAAGTGCTCAGAAATAAGCAAGACTTGCACTTTTCAAGATTTGCCCGAAGTAAATGAGAAAAAAACAAAGGGGATGTGAAATGTAAAACGTAATGTTGCCAACGAAAAATTGAAAAATAAAGGCGAGAAACAAAACTAGAAAAACCACAGCAACTGAGAGAGAGAAAAAAAAAAACCTGAAACACGGAACAGGAAAAACAACTGTAGCCAAGAAGGAGTTAATCAGGGTTAAATTCATTTCCAAACGTTATGGAGAGGTGGTGAGGAACTAATGTCGTTAACAAGGGAATAAGCATTCAGGTGAATAAAACAAGATTCCTGGTTATCAAGATGATCTTATGTGACTAGGGTATAAAGAATTTTAACATTGTCGGAATTGAATTTATGACCAAGATTTTAACAATGTGCAGCAATTAATGATTGCTCGTATTCTTGATAACGGGCAAATCAATCGTTTTTAAGCATTCTTTAAGTATAAATTTTAAAACGCGTCAAGTTTGTGCGATTTAGCCAAGGTCGCCAACTGAATATGATAAATGCCCCAGAGATTATCAAAACTAATAGGATCTTTAAGAGACTTAAATTTAATTTTGTTAACAGGACAAAAAATACGTACATTTTGTATATTACTGTAAAATTTGTACATTTTGGAATCGAATGAAGATTTTAATCAAGTAGTACCCTTTTCCTCGGATTATTTATTAACTGGAGAGCACTGGTTATAGTTAGAATAAAACTGCACTAACAGTCATAAACAACTAATACAATTTCACAGCAATAATAAGCAATATCTCATATGACATCAGAACTTATGTAAAACGGTAAATTAAATAAAATCTAAATATAATACAGATTTTATAGAAAGTTAAGATAAGACCTTAAATGTCGTGTTTGAATTAATCTAAATTTTTTTCCCACTGAGGAATGACATCTTCTTTGAAATTCTTGAGCGTGACCAAGAACTAGAAAGAACGATTCATTGGCGAATTCTCTAGTTGTACTTCTTTTTCTAGGACGTCACAGTGACGTATTGGGTTAGACAAACCGAATTTATTAAACGCGACATTAATGAAACGATTCCAATTTCTTGTTTTTACTTTTTTTTTTGTTCAGGCACCTGGGTACTCCGCTGGATTGTGTCAGAAATGCTTTTCTATATTTTTATTTAGTTCTTTTGTCTCATTTTTATCAGTTCGAATTTTAGAAAGATATTTATGTTTAATAGCCCTCTGTAATATACTTGCAAATTTTAAATTTAACAGAAATAAATCATAAAAATTTAATTTTGTAATTTAAATTTTTTAAAATTAGTTTAATTGATATTAATGAAATGGGATTATGAATAATAAAAAGAAGGTCCCCATTTAACGCCATCGCTTTCCTAAATGCACATATCTACACTGAAAAAAAGTATAATGTTCAAATTTACCAGAATCAGGTAAAATTTATTGTGTTTCTCTCTCGATGGGAACACCAAAAAGATCGTATCGAAATTTTTACCGAAGAGCTTTCGTTAGAATTTTGGTAAAATTAGCAACGAAATAAAGTGTAATAGCATGTGATAGAAATTGGTAATTTTATCATTATACCTTAGAAAATGACATTGAAAACAATCATTTATTCAGCTAAATTTACTTTCTAGTCCTTTATCTTTACGAAATGTGTGATAATCAGAACTATTATTTTGAAAACAGAATTTTCGGTAAACCGTTTTCTCCGAACGGGAAAAAATTCAACATGGAATGGTTAAAATACCGCATATTTTTGATTTTTATAACCAAAATTATTATTTTTTTTACCAGAAATATATTTACCTTACAGTACGGTAACTTTACCAGAATTTGAAGAAATTCGGGAAAGTCGAGAATTTTGAAGAAAGTCGAAGAAATTAATTTTACAAAAAGTCCCAAATAATGTTAAGTTTGTTAAGATTAGTAGCAATTATTAATATTAGCAACATTGTAGCTGGGATTAACGGATTTGACTAGAAAATCAAATCAAATTTTTTTTTCATATTATTTATAAACTAAATTCATAGCTTACATATATCTTCTTCAACTATCGAATGCCAAATATTTATTAAAGAAAGCAATTAATGTTTGATAAATCAGTGAACTAATCCCTCTTTCACAAACGTAAGGTATGTACTACAGCACAAAAATTCCACTACAACAGTCCCGCCTCCACAAAACTATTGGAAACTATTATTCTTCCTCTAAACATTATAACCGAATTAAATTTATAAGATATGTCTTTAAAATAAATAAAATATATCCTTATTTGAAAATGTGCTTTAATTCCTTTCTATACAGCACATTTAATATAAAGTTTAAAAAATTGATTTCATCTAAACCAAATTTACAGTTAAAAATATTTTTCTCCTCAAATCAATTCTATCTGGTACTGAAGTTTGTTGATTAAAAAAAAAAAAAAATCCCGATCTATTTTACTCGTGTTAAAGTCTTGACTTATAATAATATTTATACAGGTAAAAAGTGTTAATTAAAAACATTTTAGCCGGAAGAAAAATAAAACCGTGAGTGAAGAACAATGCGGTTTTTTTCGATAATCTCATTTCACAATCATTGCTTTCTATTAACTAAAGATTAATGTTACAATGATCATTCTTCTTTTTTCATTGATAGGATCATTTAATATCATCCCAATAACCATTTGTTTTCAAAGAAGCAGGTGTTGAGAGAATTTTTTCTTGATTTTTTGTCATGTCTTCTGCATCTAATAGCTTCCGTGAAGGATTGTTTTGTTTTGTTCTTTGTGCTAAGCAACCGCTCTGATAATATTTGATAAGCCAAAGAAGAATATTTCTATCACTTGTTTGGCATCATCTAAATCTATGATTTCCATCAATATGTGTGAATTTAATTGATGATCTTGTTAAAACACGTTTAAACTTAATGATAAATTATGATACGATGATAATGGTATAATTATAAATTATTATAATTATAAATTCTGATAATGATAAATTATGATACGAAGTTAATGATAAATTATGTATCGATGAAATGCGATTTTCCGATGAAATGTGATTTATATAAACAGTAATATACCTTCTCAATGCTAACATAAATCTGTAAGCAGTAAACGTAAGAAATGATTATTTTGAATATTAATTAATAAAATAGATTGATAAGACGGTATCTGTTTAAAACATTTCTGTCAATAATATCAACATTTGGAAGATCGTTTAATTTATTTTATCATTCAAATTTCGCATATATTTTCATTAAAAATAAATTTAATCGATTTCACCTTTTTAAAAAAAAGTTAAAATCTTTTTATTTTTATTTATTAATAATTGTTTGGTTAAATATGATTTATTTTGCAATATTCACTTTGAACCGCTTTTTTCATGGGGAAAAACACTATAAAGTTTTTAACTGACTTTAAAATAAATAACTTAACAATTTTTATATAATAATTTTATATAATATTATACAATAAATAAACAATTTTTTCATAACTAATTTATTTATGAATTTAATTACTATTAACTAAAATTATTTCACTATTTCTAGTTAAAGGTTTCTTAATAATTTTATAAGAGTTTGTAATAGCAAATCATAATTAATCCCTTTAAAATAAATTATTATATTATTTACTAGTAATTTATAAGGAATGACTAATAATTCTAATTCATTTATGTATTTAAGTAGTATGTCTTAAAGAATGATCCCTTTTCTTTAATTAGTATTTGCGTTTACTTTTTACCTTACAGATAAGATTTCTTTAAAAAATAAAAATATTTCTTTCTGCCGTAATTTAAAAATGTATTTTTTATTGTTAATAAAAATATTTTCCTTCACAGTATTTAAAACGACAACCATTTGGTGCTTTGAATTAATCCTAAAACCATTTTTCAATCAAAACTCGATTACGCTGATCAGAAATTATAGTTTTATTCTAAACTCGGTTAGATATTAGGTACCAAAAATATCAGGTTCATTACACTTATGTGTAGCTTAAAGTGAGAAACGAAATCTGTTTATCAGAAGATTAAAAAAATATTGTGATTATTTTGGTGAAGCATTGAATCAAAACACTCTGACCACTAAAATACGGAATTCATAAAATACAAGTATGCTTATGAGTTATGAATATAATGTAAAAATTTTTTAGTGTAATTCAACCCAAACATTAATGGATACAAATTCAATATGATGGTGTAAAAAGACTATTTTTCGATATTTTACAAACCATCACTGTAATATTTTAAAGAATGAAATCTGTTTACTCAGATAAGATTTATAGCATCTAATGTTAAGTGACAAAAAATTCGTTATATATAAATTATTCTGAAAACAGCTATTACAGTCTTATTAATCAACTAAGATATCCATCGATTTGAAATCATCTGACCCATAACTCGGTAATGCGGCATGTTTCTTCAATGAGTTCCCAAAGTAGCGACCTTTTTGATGGCTGAGTCCATCGCAGTCATTTTCGAAGAGTTAAAAATTGGATTATTCGCAGCTTTTTCTTCGCCAGCGAGACTCATTTAAGTCAGGTAATCCTAGTGCGAAAGCGGAAGACAGCTTTGCTAATGAAGGTACAATCAGGTTATACCTTTTCTCCGAGGAATCTAGAGTCTGGAGCTGAGGAAGAGGCAATATTTGTAAACAACCCTTGATAAGCTGTCCAAATCCTGTTAAGAGTTGCTCCTCGCCTCACACTCCGAGTTTTAGTTCGTAATTTAAATTACTAATTCTACCGAAAAGGGAAGGTAAGAGAGGTTACTTCAAGAAAGACTCATAGATAAAAAAAAAATACCCGCTTGGATAAATAAATAAAGGAAAAATAAAGTTACTAATTCTTAAACAAGGAGAAAAGGGGGATTGAATCGAGACAAAGGCTGTATGGAAGTTTCTTCTTTATTTATTTTTTTTAGTACTTCACGACAGTCTTTTTAGAAATTAAAAATAAGCTACTAGTAGCGTAATTATTTGACGCCGACAACAGAAGCGAATAGATGTTTAACAGGCAAAGTACTTCATTGGACTGTGCTGCGCTAAAATGGATTGAAAAACTTACCCTACACCTTGCTTTTCCCTATAAAGCAATATTAAAGGAAAATGAGAAAAATGTTGCCCTTTGAAGTCCAATCTCATTTTCAGGCTTTCTTGGGAGAAAATAAAAACCTTCAAGTTTTCCTCAACTAAATCAGTTGAGTGACAAGAGTTGACAAGTTTTTGTTCCTTAACCTTGTTTCAATTATGCAAAGACTGGCGTTCGAATAACCAATAAAATGAGTTTTAAATCAATATTATTTCTTCAGTTGACTTTCGACAAAAGTTTCAAACTCTTTTTATCCAAGCTTGTTTTCTCGCAATTTAGTAATATGTTTCTAAGAACTCTGATTAGTTAGTTACACGTCGGCATTGGCGTATGTGTTGTTAAGCAATTTTTGATGTTTTCTACTCGCTAAGGTTGGCAACGGTATTTGGCAGACGAAACAAAAACGAAAATCTTGTAATCTAAAAGTAAAGTTTTGTGTAAGTCACCTTTCTTAAAGAATTACATTTACTAAACTTCTACGCCTTCCATAAAGGCGAAATTAGTTTAGATTTTTTTAACAACATTGTTACATATTTTTGTTCAACTTTAAAAAATTATTACTTCTAATTATATACATATAAATTCCAAGATTTGATTACACTCATAAAAAATGTCAAACTAAAGTTCTTTGAAATAGTTAACAAAAGTATTTTAATCAGTTATTTTGTCTCGGTTGTTTAAGTTAGAACTAAAAAAGACAAAAATTTCTTAGAAGCACTTAAGAAGTATTTCTTTGAAGAAGTATTTCTTAAGAAGAATTTCTTTGAATTGAGTAAAACTTTAACAACTTATCAAACATTTTTTTAATTCATAGTTTTACATCCAAATTTCTAATACAGTTTGTTTTGTTATTACAATTATTATTTCTCCTTTATTAAAAGATAAACAATTAAAAAACTTGTTAGATTACATATCAACTCAGTTGTAAAAATTTCATTCACTTATATTACCTGTGATAACTTTCCCATTATTTTTACTATAAATTTCATAGAATATTTGGTTTGCATTTTTATTATTTTGAAAATTGAGGCCTACCCAGTTTCAAATCGTTGGGTACCAGCTTGTATGGCAAGTAAAGGCGGGTAATGCACAATGCTGACCAGATTACTATTATCATGTTTTAGGCCTACTGCTTTTTGCAAAATTCGTAGCCTCACGCAATATTTGACGAAATGATTGCTCAGAACATTTCCTAGGAGACATTATTGTGAAAGACAAAGAAAATTTCGTGAATTTCGAGAACGCGTTTCTTACAGTAAATGCTCATAAACAAAGCAAATTAAACTAGGTTTTTGAAGTTGTGCTTGCAAATGCAATTCAGACTTAAGCCATTATATGTAGTAACAATGATTGACCGACTTTAATTGGGATTTGTTTGTTTCCTATTATTATATTTTCTAAACATCTTTTATTAAAAGGACGCTACACTGAAGTAGAATCCTTCCATGATAAATTCTGTTTCATCTGGAAACATCTTTTATTAAAAGGACGCTACACCAAAGTAGAATCTTTCCATGATAAATTCTGTTTCATCTCGATAGGTAATTTAAAGTTTAAAGTACAGACAAAAGTGAGTACAGGTAAACCATGAAATTACGAATGCTGATTTTTCCTTTCTTTCAAATTATTCAAATGCAAACATATTATGGCAGGATTATTTCCTCACTGCACAATCCTGAATAATTCTGCTAAAATTTGTTTGCATTTTGATTTTTTTGAATTTTTTTACAGCATTTATAACTTCATAACTTACACTTGGTTTAACTGACCTCAGTTAAAATTTTTGTAATTAAAATTTTAAATTGCTAATGTAGATAAAAGAGAATTTGCCATGAAGAGTTTCTCTATCTTATAGCGTCTTCTTACAGATTTCAAATCCGTAATAGTTCTATATGATTAACCCCAAAATACTATTATATTAGTATATTAATGTCACTTTGAATAGTCATTTTTTTGAAAATTATTTTTAATCTTAATGGTGGTTTCGTTCTCAAATTCTATTCTAAATTTATTAAGACAACTGGCTATAAATGAGTTTTTTCATTGTTCTGTTTAACAACAAAAATTTAAAATTCGCTATCCACTTTCACTAATTATTCAGATAAAGGAAGAAATTTCGGTTTAAAATTAATATTATTGATACTATCTTCACTTCAAAAAATTAAATTCGAGTAAAATCCTAATGCATAAGCATTTTATTGATTACAAAGTTTTTTTTTAGAAATCACAAAAACAGAAAACCTTTTAACAGGTTCTGTTCCTGCACACAAAGTTGAAGACGCTCAAGAATGATGCCAGGCATATTTTCCTGACTTTCTTAGATTACAAGACTAGCCACCTTAACCACCATGCTTGAATTCAATGAATTTTTTTACTTGATTCTACCTTGTATACAAGGGTTTGTGTTAAACCTATCCTCAAAAGACCTAACCTCATCCCTAAAACAATTCCTTGTAAAATAATGGAGCAAAACAATTGGTAAATTGCGACCCATAGCAGTATTTTTTAACAGGTTTGGAGCTCTATAAATTAGGCCAAAAACGAAAGTAAAGTTTTCTAAATATATGACAGGTAGGTGTTTTCATTTTCATTGGATAGTTTGGTTATGATATTTTTATAAGTATTAAAATTTTGTATTTCATGAGTTCAATTTGTTTTAATCCCCCAGTAATTTCTATTAAAAATAAACAGAAACTAGAATATTATTGAAGAAAAAATTATTTTATAGCCAGACTCCATGATTATAATCATGACCGTTAAATCACGCATATTGTGTCTATATAAGCTTTCATTTTTTATAATTTTTTTAAAGCGATTTATTAAAATCTTTAAATTAAGTTGTCTCACAAAACGTTAATATAATTTGTAAATTTTGCACATTGATAAAAATTTTAAAAAAATAATTAAATCTGTGTAATTTTGTTTAGAAAAAAGACAATTAGCTTTTTTACCGCAAAGGAAATCGTGTAATTGTAAGAACACTAGAACTAATTTTTGACACTCCATTTTTAGTTTAAAATAAATCAACAATTAAATTAACACACAAATAACAGTTTCTTTTCTAAGTGCGCTAAAGCACGGAACACCTAAAAAATACATGTTAGCAATTAAATTAATAATCTAACATTTGACAACAGAAACAACAAGAGAACACATCTTTCTTATATTCACTCAATTTAGGTTTGAATATTTTGACATGAGAATTTCTTTTTTTTAAAAAGAAAAAACAAAAAATCTCTTCTTTAATAGAAAAAGGATCTACAAACAACCGTAACAGCACACAGTCAACTAAACTCGATAAATAAATAAACGCGCGTACAACACGCGATTTTAAAACAAGTGAATAACTGTTTTTTAATGAAAAAAATGTTCTAAATACATACACATTCTAACGATTTTTTTTTACACAGCTGGAGCACACTCAGAAAAAGAAGTTTTCTTTATGACCTTTGAATAATGGATGAAGTTGACTGATTCTTCTTTATGACGCTAATTTCCGTAAGTGTTGCAATGAAGTCGCCTCTAAGTGCTATGTCTTGCTAGAGAAGAAAAAAAATTAGAAATCCTGTAAGAAAAACAAGTCTGAGTAAATAATGAAAAATAAATCTGTAAAATTTGCATTTTAAGTTTTTTTTTACAAGGCAAGAACAACTATTGAAGGATGATTACTAGTGTTTCTAAAATATCTGAAGAAGTCAATTGTTTTAAATTCCTGGAATTATCGTCATTTAATACAACTGTTTTAATTCCAATCAAGTGTGTTTTATGTAATTAAATTATAAATTTAAAGAGTTTTGTATTATAATTTCTTTATTCATAAATGCATTTTACTTTATTCTTGCGGTGCTAAGTCTTTTGTCAGATGAAATGTGGAATCTCTGAACAATTTTCAGGTTAATAATAATTATAACCTTAATAATAAGATGAAAATTTTTATCACAATATTCAGTAGAATTAAAAACTAATGTTTTAAAAACAAATATTGATTATACATAATCATGAGTTTGATTCTTCTATGTGGTGCTTTATTTCTTAAGTGAAATAATGCTATCATCTTTATACTACACGTTCCTCGAATGAGGAAAATAGGAATTTCCGTAAGAAAAAACTAATTATAAAAAACTATGATACAAAAAATTTAAAGTTGTTACATTTTAAGCTTTTTTTTAAAATAAAAAACAACTATTAGAAGATAATTAGCTATAAAATTAAACTGCGACAATTGTTGTACACTTAAATGCATTTTGTGGATTTAAAAGTTGATATATAGTTTGGAATATATCATAATGGATGCGCAAGCGAAATCAAATTGAATATTTAAACATTTACAAATACTATGAAATGAGATCTCTTAGAAATTCATAGATATAAAAAGCATTTTAAAAATTTTTCGCATTGTACTCAAACATCCGTGTGGAATTCCAAATTCAGTTGAATTAATTTCAAATCTTTCATCTTAAAATTTAGTTTTATTACTTGCAAAAAGTGTTTCTGTCATATTTTGTGCTCTTTTTAATTTCTTCTGCCAAATAATATATTCTACTTTTAACATAAAAAAGAAAAAATCTACATTAAAAACGCTTTTCCCTAATTTTTCTACTTGTTAAAATGATTAATGATGCATGTCATTCATATAAATATGCATTTTATTCAACATTGAAATAAATTTGAGAGAAAGAAAATGGTGAGTAATTAAAATATTTAAAATAAATCGTAATTTACTTTACCAAATGTACTTCTGTCTCCCTTAACACACGATAACTTTTAAAGAATTAATATCTAAACATTTCATAGAGCTAAAAATAAAACAAATTACCAAACGATTTCAAATAACTTCTTGAATTCAATTGAAAATAAAAGAAAACGATAAACTTGTCAATCTAATTTGTAGTTAAACTTTTGCCAAATTGTTAGCGCTGAAATAATAATAGCAGTGTTGCCATTTAGTCACGCATTTAAAAAATAACGCAATATTTTTTTTATATTTTCTATCATTAGAGTGGAAGCTCATTACATATCCCTCTATATTTCAATTTTAAAAAATATCATAACTTATCCAGCAGACGATTTTAAAAATGATTGATTTTCAATTTGATTTTATTTTAAATATTATTTTTTTAAAGTAAGAATGATTGTTTAAAGTCCACAGTGCAAACACATTTAGAAAAAAGAACTTGATAAAATAATAATGAGCAGCATTTGTGTGCAACTGTTTTTATTTTGAAAATTTTATTGCCAGAAATTATTTTAGTATGAATTTACAAAACTCTATGATATTCTGTTGCTATAAAAACTTTGCCAGAAATTATTTTAGTATGAATTTACAAAACTCTATGATATTTTGTTGCTATAAAAACTTAAGGTATCAGACGAGATTTTAAATATTTTCTCGTTATTATTAGTGAACATAATTTAATATTTTTTTTTACCTTATTAAAGGTTTTATATTAGTGGGTAATCTTCAATTTTAAATATGGAAAACAGTTAAATGTATTAATTTTTTAACAGAAAATATTCATGAAATTTTAATAGAAAACTCTTATTTTGAAAAATAAAGTAGCAGAAGATATTTGAAAAAATGTTCCATTTTTATTAGATTAGATTAATAAAACATGGTGTATTCATATGATGTGCAAGATGCACTTGAAGATGCATCTGCGAGTGTTTTTATTAGAATAAGTGAGTGCTTATAACATTTATAATTTTCCGTTTCCATCATGCATTTGAAAATGTCAGAATGTTCTTCAACAAAATGTGTAAATTTATTTATGAAAAGCCTACTCCTGAATTCATTATTGATTAAAACTTATTCAGATCATTTTTTCTCAGATTGTCAAATATATTAGTAATAGATCTTCAATTTGCTTAATTGAAACAAAATGATGAAATCTATAAAATGCATTATATTCTTTTCTAAAATACATTGTTTTCTTTCTCAATATCACCAATGGAAATAAGGCGCATCCCAGAGCTAAAACGCTCAAGTATTGTAGAGAAGCCCATCAAATTTTAATTATTAGTTTTGATTTTATATCTGTTAATTTAAAAAAAGTTTCAAATATATTACATTCAAAAATGCTTACGTTCCTTCGTTTTTAAATCCCTGTATGATTCTCGGTATAAAAAGGTAATTCTATTTATTTAATGATCTAACTAACTATTTTTATAAGGGTAAACAATATACCTCTTTGGATACAATAGACCTCTGGTCGATGTGCCCTGCTCTTCTGAGCTGCCCTACCTCTAAGTCTATGCGTTAACAACATTTTTTCAGAAAAATTATTATCTTAAACTTCACAATTTGATTTTCTTCCATTCTAAATAATATATCATTTTAGAACTAAAGGGCTTTAAAATTAAAATTTAAGCACATTTATTCGCGCAGCTCGTTAGGAAAATAACGATAAAACTTTACCGGTTTTGTCTAACTTTCGCTTAATATTGACATCATTTTTAACAAAGATTCTAATAATATGTCTAAGGTCGGTGATTACTAAACACTTTGCGTATATTATTTCCCATATAATTTCCCTATACAATACACAGAATCCACAAATGATTATGTTAAATTAATCCAAGTAATGATATTACGGGTAGTCTGTAAATGACGTCACGCTCAGAGGGGAGGGCATTGTTAAAATTGAGACAAAATTTGACACGTAATGAAGATACTGAGGACTGATTTACGTAGTTAGAAAACTAGATAAGAGTTGATATCTTAATTCTCCGTGATTTGAAATTTATACTTTATATTATATTTATTATAATCAAAGGTAAATGAATTAAAAATAATATCGCACATTTACTTACTAAACAAATAGCAAGAGAGCATAATATTTTGTAAATAAAACAAAAACAAGAATTGAACAATAAAAAAAAATTTCAAACCATCAATATGTCATATCCGAGCAAAATTCAAAATCTCTTTTCTGAAAGTTATGTTCCATTTTTTTATTTTCTTCCCGCCTACATCTCTGTATAGCGGAAAAGGATATCGTACTCAAGTTGTCATTTTGACGAAGGGAGCGGCAAAAGATTTATCGCGTCAGTCAAGAAAAGTTGTTTCTCCTGCCCCGTGATCAAGACTTGACCCTAACGCTACTGAAAAGACATTGTACCACAAATAAAGTCTAACCCTATGGAGCAACTATTCTGACAAGTTGGGTTCTATACTCAAGGCGCCCACTATTTTTTCTCCATCGCTTAATAAACTTTTTCGTCTATGATTCACCTCAACAATTTTTTACTTTCATTTTTTATACATATTAGGAGTCGGTTGAGGGTGAAGACAACATTAGCTCGTTTATGAGTACGATGTTTTTTTTTTTTTTTTTTTTTTTTTTTTTTTTTTTGCTCACAGTTTTTTTCATCTTAAATCTCTAAAATGGTAATAAGAAGAGAGTTTGGGCAATGAATATTTATTGACGCGTTTAAAAAGAATCTTTTTATTTATTTACTTTTTTTTTTTTACATCTCCGACCTGAGCAAGGAAGGGGAAAAAACCGTAGCATTGGCGGAAATTAATCTGGATTTAGTCGGCTCAACTTATATTTTTTTTCTCTATATTTTATTCTTTATTGCGTTGATAAAAAGAATGTAAGTTGTATTCGGCTATGATTATTGGAAACTGTTTATGATCTTTAAATTATTGTGTGAAACTTTAGAGTTAAAAATAATTTATTTATTAAAATTTCACTATTATTTTATCCTACATTTTCTATAAAATGTATTATAATAGTAAACTATATTATAAACTTTTTAATAAGCGCCTTAATATTTGCATTCAATATCAACATGCTTTATTTTATTTTATAACCGTCGTTGAACAGCCGATCCAATTTTATGGGTTTACGACTATTAATGTTCAAATCTGTAGCCTTGTAATTTTGAACCCAATCCAGAAGATAAGGGTACTCCTGGATCGAGTATTGGGGGAAATTTTGCCTTCGCGGAGGACTTTTTGATTGAGCTAACCCGCATTTACGTCACATGGAGAGGAAGACCACTAAAACCACCCACAGTTAGCCTGATGGCAAGGGGACTGTAATCCATGATCCGTCGACCACTGAGGATATTTCCCGTCAGCACTGTGTTCAGTGCAAGACAGATGCGGAATTCGTATCGACTTGGATTCGAACCCGGTTCGCCTCATTGGAAGGCGAACGCTCTATTCCCTGAGCCATCGCGGCTCATATCAACATATTGAGAATTATTCTTCATATATCTTAATTGTTATCTGAGTCTAGATACTTTCATTTCCATATTTAATGATACTTTCTTAAAACTCATCACTACATTCTAAAGGTTAGATCACTTAAATCTTGCCTTACAAGTTTTCCCCATGGCTTTTTATTTACAATATTTTCAATTAATGTCGGTACTTGTTGAATTATTCTTCTGAAGCCTGAATCATCTGAATCTAGATAATTTAATTTTACATTAAAATGATACTTAAAATGTGCATTACAATTCAATAATCTATCTTACTTCTTTTAAATCTTTTAAATTATCTAAATTTAGGTATATAATTTTAAATTTAAATCTTAACTGCATTAAAATTTAATAGTTCATTCTACAGTTTGAGTCATTCAAATCTAATTTTATTTGCTTTATATCATGACTAATTTTTTATAATTAATATAAATAGTTTTGGGAAAAGTCTTTTTGATTTCCAATTATGAAAAGAGTTTCGATACCTCGTTTAAAAATTTAAAAGCATGATTTCAGTTGCTAAACGTTTGCTTCTCAATGCGAAATCATGTTGTTTTGAGCAGGAGCAGCAAATTTTCATGTAAGAGCTTGAACTTTGCCTAAAAATCATGTTCATTCAATTGTTCTTTGCATTAAAATGTGGTGATTGATTTCTCAGTTTGAATCATTTAAATTTTGCTCCATAGCATGGCTTATTCTTGCTTTATAGCATGGCTTCTAATTTATTATTGTATTATTCCTCTATTATTATGTGAAAATTAGTTAAAAAATTTTAAAGTTATTACATGTATTAAATTTATGGTACATTCTGTAGGCTGCGTTAAATAAATCTAGCTTTATTTACTTTATAGCACAGGTTGGATATAATCGGAATGTAGCATATTTCTAAATAATGTTCCCCAACAAAATGTAGTTTTGTTCCTATATAGTAATTTTTATGTTTGTAGAAAATATAGCAATTTTTATGTCTGTAGAAGGGACTATTATACCAGCCAAGTAAAATATTTAAGCACTCCCCCTCTAACATGGAGTTTTAAGGGGAAAAAAAGTAACCTTAATATCCAGCTTTCCTCTCTGTTTTAAAAAATTATTAATTTTATGCACTTTGTTATAAGGACCTTTAATCAGGATGAAGTTAAGTTCATTGTACTAAACTCTTAGAAAGTATCTTCAAAATATAATTAGCGTAACAAGTGTGACATTAGTTATACAGCATTGATTAGTGAAAACATTAAGACGAAAAATGCAAGTTGCAAGTTTCGAAGAAAAGAAATGGAAAACAGTTATCCAAACTCCAGCACCTATTTTCCTTTATACATTACAAAGTTGTCCTCATTACATTCTCATGTGGTTAGATGGGTTGTTAGATTTGACCTAATAAAATTATTATTAATATTTTAAATTTTGATAATGCCTGTATTTAGTCAGTTGCTCTGTAGAACTAGATCATGGCATACCAATATATATATATATATATATATGCCTCCATGTATGCACGCCTAGAACTATATATTTTAGGATTATTTGTAGTACATTTGCAGGATACTTTCAGGTGCCCTGTCTTTTTATAAAAAATTTTTCTACCATTTAATTTTAGAATACAGTACTAGTATGTTCACATTATAAATAATGTAACTAAACTAAATCTGAAAAATTATCGCAGTTAATTGCATAATAACTAATTATTTTCAAGATGGGGCATCTTCTTGAACACTAATAAAAAAAGGGCATTCTGATAAACTCAAATACATGATGCAGGAAAAGCGCTCATATCTGCATATTATTATATATCTGTTTCGGTTTCTTTGTTATATTGGTATAATGTGAATATTTTATACAGACTTGCCTAAATTTTTGTTTCTATTATTTTATTATTTTCGAAGAATATGTTCCTAATTTTTCAAACCCTTTCAAAGAATGTCAAATTATCTTAATCGTTGTCTATTTTCTTTTACTTTAAAGATTTAAATCCATGATTTTTTTAAACATTAAGTTTATAAAATTTTGTTATATATATATATATATATATATATATATATATATATATATATATATATATATATATATATGAAGTTACAAAAGAAATGAATTTACACTTAAGACAATTGCCTTGTAAATACAATAAGGGTTACTATAAAATGGCTAGAATGTCATCTTTAACAAAACAAATATAAAAAAAAAATTTAAAAAATGCACTTGTTATCAGGTATTAGAATGATCATATGTGTCAAACTTGGACTCGAGCTCCGTTCTTAAACAACTAATATATGCCGCAAGTTATAAAATATTAGGCAGGTGGCCTGTTTTTTGAGGCGCGGACTGACCTTGACTGAGGGCTGCCTTGTCCAAGTCACGATTTAGCGCCGACACCTACAGCCAATTAAGCGCTTCATTAGGACTTTCTCACGCTCATTTACGCCAAACCTCAGACTTCAATTTGACCGGTCAATTAATCGTTTTCTTCACTACTTAAGTTTTTTTTTTTTTTTTTTCTGAATTATTTTGCCGATTGCTTTTAGTATTGATTTTTCTCTGCTGTAATTTAATTTAGCTTGTTTTCTACCTCTATGAATACATAAGTAACTTTATAATTTACAAAATATAAAAAATAAAGGCAAAAATAATGTTTGAATTTGTACTTTTGTAAAGGATATGATATTGAGCACTAATGTTCTATATTGACTTCAGTTCGTTGCATTCTTGAGGTCTTATAGTTATTTAATTCCTTTTTATAACTACTAAGAAAATAGATAAATTACTCAGACAATTATTTTTATATTTTAATTTGTCAAAAGAATTTTTGCAACAAATGATTACCCCTCATTTAACAATTTACTTTCCTACAATTCTGTTTGTTGTTTTTCTTTTCCCTCAGATATCATGGCTTTCTTGTTTCGTTGATCACCTTTATATTGCTTTAAAACACTTTTGTTAGCAACTTCGTGCTTTTTTTCTTCAAGTCGATATAGTTTTTCAAATTTTTATCTGTCAGTGTTGAGTTGATGAAAATGATGACCTTTCTCATTTTAATAAATTTTAAAGTCACTGGAAGTTTTTTTTTTCTATTAGCAGGTATATCATCGCTTTTTATTTTATTACTTTATTTAACACCACAGAAATAATTATAATTATAATATGAAATTAATATTTTGCATTTTAGGTGAAGTTTGTAATTATGTACATTTTGAGTATAGAAATTTTACTGCCAACTTTTAATAAACTATTGTGGAATTTTCATTTAAAACTGATTTTGTCAATTTTATGATGTGCCATTCCATTACTTGTGTTTTGATTTCTTTTAAATACATTAAAACCATTTTCGTAAAAAGTTTCTCTTTGTTTTAATAATTCACTCCTGTTTTCTTCTAAAAAATTTGCTTTTTCTTTCTTCCCTTTGTTGTGGTAAAATATGTTTTGAACCGTAAATGAACAGCTATATATTTATTTTATTTTTTTTGCATTATAAAATTACATGCGATTATCTATAGAAACATGGATGTTTGCAGTTAGTTAAAACTTTGTCTAGCTTTAACTAATATGCGGGTGTTGAATGTGCTTTTCGTATATGGGCTGAGATAAACAGATCCCTGGCACCCGTTTACCGGGAGCAAAATTTTAACAAACTGTAATACATTTTATTATTTTTTTATTTAAAAATCTCGAAAAATTTGAATATTCTAAAAATATTTTCCTGAACATAGCCGAAGTAAAAATTATATCTGAATATAAGGCTGTTATGTAATAAGATTTCAGCTAATATAATTGTTTGAGCATTTAAATTGTAAACCTTACTTATGAACACTTTATTTCTTTTTAATATAAAGTTAAAAATGATAATTGTTTTTATGTCATTTCATGAAAGCTAAAAGTTGTTATTACTACTTTTCATTCTAAAACATGCTTGCTCCTAAGCATTAGTCCTGGCTACTAGAAATTTTGAACTTTAGTAGATCCTTGTGTATAGGGATTTTTCTAAGTGGAGTGACTCCTTTAATTAATAAACAATCACTTACTACATAATTAAAAATTTCGGAGTGCATTTAAACCAAAATATCGTGCGAATTTGCAAATTTATATAGATAAGTGGAAAGTGATTTTCGAATAATATAAGATAAATTTGAATAAATATCACTATTGTTCAATTTGAACAGAAACTTGGTGCAATTTAACTTTTAATTTAATGATTAGGCTTGTTGTATGTTTCTTTTTTTATTATTGATGGATACATAGAGCACCGCATAAAACTATAAGTATGTTATTAAATTAAAATTATTTCAAATTAAGAGGAAGTGAAAAATACTTTTGTGACAGCATGTGCTGAAAATATTTATGGTTTTGCAAAAGTATGCGGTTTCAGACGTTTACTCTTTCTGTGTCCTTGGGGCGTGAAAAAAAAAACCACATCATAAGAGGCAACAATTTTAGTTGTTATCATTCAACTTAAATAATGAAAATGAAGGGGAGAGGAAATACATTCATTCCCAAAACGGAGAAGAAAATGAGGAAGAAAACGCTTTTGCAAATTTTCTTGAATTTAAGCCCGGCACTTGCTAATTGTCTACAAAGCCACTCGGCTTTTAATCTTTGAAGGGAAGAAATGCGTAAAAGGATGAAAGAGAGAGAGAGGAAAAAAAAAAAAGCATTTGTTTCTGGAACAATCTTTGCGATAAAACTTTTAATTTGTGAAACAAACAGGAATTAGAGCCCATCAGACAGACACTGGATATAAAAGCATTATCAAGGTCTTGCAAGTAGGAAAAAACAAGATGGCGGATTGAGCTTGATTTTGTTGGTGCACAGAGGAATTTCCACTAATCGGTAAAATGGGTGGGAAGCGCTCTCCCATACCTTTTAGCACTAATTGCCACAATAAACACGAAATGAAAGCAAGACCAAGAGATAAACGAAAAGTCTTACAAATGGAATGGAAAGCAGTGAACAACAGTAATTAGCATAGACCGTTGTTTCCCTTCAGCTAAGACGTTCAACCGGGCTACACAAATTAGAAAGCTTGAAATAAAGCCAAAATGCAAAGGCATAACCAAAGCCTTTCTGTCCTTCTCTCAAACATTTTTTTCTCTAATTTCTTCGTTCCATCCTGTTTTACTCCATAGAGACAGGAACCCCCATCCCTTTCCTCCACAAGACATCAGCTTATTTGTCTCCTTTTTTGTTTTTTTACACCCATTTTGTTTCAGTTGAGCGCGCCAACCTTAAATGGGAATTTCAAGTTAAGTACTAAGGCCTCATGGGACATCGCAAAGGCGCGATTCACTGTGGGGAAAACGAGTCTTCATTCGACAGTCAAAGCATTAAAAATATTGAACTTTTCCTGAAATACGGAATTTAGAACTAGATTCTCATTAGATATAAATCCCAATGCATTTTTTTTTCTTTCGATAGTTGCTTATTTTAATCATTGGTATCGATACCAGGATAAGAGTTTCTTACATCATATCAACTGTTTAAATGTTTTATTAAACGGGTATTTCTAAATAATTCGCTAATTTCTTCCTATTTTCGGGAACGCAAATTAGGTATTTCAAAAATGCTTGCATTACATTTTAACTTTTCTGAATATAAAGTTTCTTTTTTAAATTTTAGAAAATTTCAGAAATATATACCGTTGTTATTATTGTACAATGAATGATTTTGCTTTTTTCTTTGGGGAAAGTTTAATCTAATTTTGAAATTTTGAATCAACTGATTAAATATCTTTATTGAACGAAAAAATGTTTTTCAGGAAACTGTAATTGGAAAAAACGTTTATTTAAGCCTTACACAATTCTTTGGTTCAAATACAGATTTTGAAGTTTCCTCAACATTGAATGTAGTGTATCATATTCTAAAACCCTTAAAATTTGGTATGCATCAGTAGATTTCAAACATTTAACTTCTGTTCTCTATAAAGATGAAATTTTAAAATAAAAATTTAAAAACTGCATGAAATTTTGTTGTTTCTATCAACAAATTATGAAATTTGAATTCCTTATTTCGTAATAAAAATGCAAGCGATCGTCTAAAATTATATGTACTAAAAAACCTTTTCTGTCATATTATTGCTTTCAAGAAGTAATTAAAAGTTATTTAGTTTAATTCCTTATCGTAATTTTTGATGTATTTATAAGTTTTAAATGTCATAGTGTTATTCCACTGTTATAGAAAGGTAAATATGCATACATATCAGGCACATAGTACATATAATCGTAATTTTAAAATCTGAGATACATGTTTAAATTTTTCTTAAATATATTATTGCAAATAAAAAAACTGAAACTTGCTTTTTAGAATCTTAATTTTTATAATTTTAAGAGGGCATTAAATAAGTTTCCGGCATATCTTTTTATCTTTTAATGACATATAAATAAAAATATTACATTTTTGTAGAAAACTAAACCTTTTTTTTTTTTTTTTTTGTCTTTTCTTTAAAATATTTCAATTAAGTTTTACATGTATTATTATTCAGATTTGATATTAGATGTCTCAGATATATCATAAAAGAAATCTTTATAATATATAATAAAAATCTAGCTACATTTCCTAAAGTAGTGTGATAGCTTCACTGGATGAGAAGGAAAAAAATCCATCAAGTGAAAACGAATTCTCTTTTATGTTTTAGAAAAAAAAAATATCCCACTAAAAATATTATTACAAAAATTAACAGCTTCGTAGATTCTTAACATTTTTGGAATGCTCAGTTTCTTATATTTCAATTTGGTTTCAAATGTAATAATTTTTGATAAATATTGAAAATTTACTTACCTTTTCTCATTTAGTGTGCAGGTTAGTATCTGAGTAAAAATATAAAACCAATTAAAGTAAAAATAAAAATATCACACATAACACAAAAACTGAAATAATATACTTTGTAAACAATAGTTAGTTCGAAAATCGAATCGAAATAATAATTATTTTTCTAGCAATCACAAAAATTCAATAATAATAATTACGTTTTTTTAAATAATTGTTATAACAATGTACCATAGATTTATTACAATTTATTACAATTTTCTATAGTATTATATTTATTACAACTTTCTATAGTATTAGATTTATTACAATTTACTATGCACCACGTAGTATAAAGAATACAGCATTAAATAAACATGGTGTTATTTAACTTATTATTTTTAACAAGAGATTTATGATTGTGACTGCTTACCTATTATTACCGTACTATAATGAAAGCAATAATGTATGTGAGTTTAAGTTAATAAAAAATGCATTCTATTGAATTTCCAATAGTTAGATCTGCAGAGAATTGTACATAGCAGGAATTCTAAAAAAGAGAACGTTTACAAAAAATATTGTTTTTAGGAACAATATAAGGTTTAGCCTATAAAGCATATAGAAACCCACGATATATTTATTTTTAAAACAAAACATTTTAAAAACATAATAAGCTTAAAATAAACTTAAAAATATAAAATATATTATAGAACGTTTTTGTTGAATTCTTTTAACATATACATTCTAAAAATATTCGACACAATCTCACGAATAGTTTTATAAATATTTTGAAAAGTATTTAAAAAATTCCTAAGAAAAAGGTTTGAAGTAAAAGTGTATAAATTTACTGACATTCATAATGTCTATGCAAAAGCTCATTTCCAAATATTTCTAAAAATTGTGAAAGTGTTTTAAGCTTAATTTTTTATGTGTTTATTATCTCTTATGAACAAGGTAGATTTTGTAGCTTATGCAAAAGTAAACATAGAGTTGAAAGTAGACGCGAATGCTCATTAAAAATTCAATCTTAAAATACTCTTCTTCAACCAAAGAGGTTCTTTCTTTCGTATCTATTTTTCACCATCTGGGATTCAGCCCTCAGTTTGGTTCAAAGACGTATCGTTCTTAGGTATAAAACAATACCTGGCACTAATTAATTCTGCCGTATTAAAGAAAATTCCAATGACATTGCTATCTTTTCTACATAAATGATTTACTATGAATTTGTGTATGATGTCTCCTAATTAATTCCTTTGTGAATCCTACTCCACAAGCTCTAGAATGAAAGAAATTCATTTTGCCGAAATTTGGTTTCATTACAAAAACGGGTAAAGGAAAAGATTCGAAATTCTTTCTGTGAATTGCTTATTACAAAATAAGATATTCAACTATGATTTTCTAATTCAAGCTGAGAAAATTTACTTCTTCAAATATGAAATAAAAGAATTATTGTTTTTCATCTTAGACGTTTTCGAGCTATTGATGAGAAAAGAATATGTATTTTTATTCATTGAGATTAAAATGCTGATTTATAGAATCAAACTAAAATTAAAAAAAAATTGACAACATCTTGTTAAATTAAAAACTCTCTTTTTAACTTATTTATCAGATTAATTTTTTCTTTACTTTCTTAGGTAATTTGTATTTTCATGATTTAAGTGCAACAATATTTATAATTAATTTTACCATATAAAAAATGTCAAAAACCTTTAATTTTTAAAATTTTTCTTTATACATTTTTAATCAGAATAAATATTGTTTGAAAATTTGATTCTCTAGCCTAAAAAATCTTTTAAAAGACCTATAATTTTGTTTCAGAAGTTATAGCAAAAATTTATTATCTTCGGAGAAAGCATTTCTTATCGATAAAGACTGAAAACAAATCTTGTTTTAATTGAAAGTAAAGATGCTTACGTTAAATTTAGTGTTTTTCTGTAAAATGTTTCACCCCCCCCCCTGTTTTGCTGAAACTATAACTCTAAAATTATTGCTCTTTTATTTACTTCATTAAAAAAATTACTGCCTACATTCATTTTTTAGTATTATTTGAATATATATATATATATATATATATATATATATATATATATATATATATATATATATATATATATATATATATATATATATATATATATATATATATATAACGTTATGTTATTTATTCATATTGTATTCATAATGTATCGTTGGAATATATATTTGTCCTTTATCGGTTTAAAATTTTTGAACTCAATATTCTGTGGTGCACATAGTTATTCTTAAGTTACGAAACAGAATAATATTTTAAGTTACGAAATCAGAAATCAAACACAAAACCTACTTTTTCTGAATATACATAATATGTGTTTGATAGATTTGGAATCTTGACCTTTAAAATATGGGTTAGAGTATCCGTAATTTAGAAAACATGGTCCCAATAGGTTAAGGTAGGAGAACGGTGTCACTAAAAACTATTTTTACTGAGATTATTTTATTTAGTGCAATTATATACCGTTTTTAATGCACAATAAATATAAGTTTTACTATTCATGCAATAAGAAGAGATATATATGTTTTGAACAATCACGCGCTATATTGTGTTTACACGCTATACTCCAACAATATTGTTAAGACGGAACATTTAATTACATTAAAACTATTTGCTCAAAAATCAAAGTCAATGTCAAATAATCACAAGAATCTTACCCTGGTCTTTCAAAGTTATTTTCCACCTCTGCGCAAAAGAGTGTTTTGTATGGCGCTTAGAGAGAGAAGTGTTTTGCATTTAAATATGTCACGGAATATTTACTAATAAACTCTATTAAAGTTCCTTGAACTTTATTAACTTTACCTTAAACTTTATGAACTTCATTAAAGTTCCTTGAAAAATAGTTGGGAAATGAAATCACATTTAGTCCACAGTAAATTCAACTTTTACTATACACGCAAAATAAAGAGTTACATAACGTTTTGAAAATCATTCACTACATTCTTTTATAATATTGTTAAAACAGTATGTTCAGTTTGATTAAGAATATTTGAGTTAAACTCAAAGCCGATGTCAAATTATCATCCAGAGAGTCTTAGCTTGGCTTTTCCCGGTTATTTACCTTATTTGGGTAAAGAAATACTTTACATCTGTCATCGGAAACGTTTAGCAACGCTATTAAAGTAATTTAAGTAGACTTGCAAAATGAGACAATCAGCACACAATCGCTCAACATATTCTTATAATACTGTTACAAGAGTACGCTCAGTTTGATTTAAAATATTTGCTTAAAAATCAAAGTCAATATCGAATAATCATCCAAAGAATCTTAGCGTTGTTTTCTAGCTTATTAACCACATTTGAGTAAAATGGTATTTTACATTTAAATATGTACTTAAAAACTTTTAACAACTTCATTTTAAAGTGTTTTAAGTAGACCTAAAAAGTTAAACCATTAGTTTTTTAAATTTATTTTTCTTACAGAGATTATTTTAAGTTTACAATAGATATAACTTTTACTATATACAGAATAGGAGGAGATACATACGTTTTGAAAAAACCCCTCCACACGCTCTTATTACATTGTTATAAGAGTACGCTCAGTTTGATTAAGAATATTTGCTTAAAAATCAAAGTCAGTGTCAAATAATCACCCAAAGAATCTTAGCCTAGCCTTTCAAATTTATTTTCCACATCTGGGTATAAAAACTGTCAGAATTGTCAACGGTTAAATAACCAAATTCCACGTAAGGTAATTTATTTTCCTAAAAGAAAATTATTCTTCTCAAAATCAGGAGGATTAGAAAAAATAAAAGCTTTCCTTCCTCAGGTAGAGCTTGCAACTAATTACCACTTCCCAGTGGAGGGCAATAAATCTTTGACAGTCAGCAAAACCTCTAGTCGACAGTTTCGACAGCGCTTCGAGTTCCCCACTCAAATGCTCATTCAGTCTTAATATGAATTTACCCTCATTGATATTCGAAAATGTTTTGAGAAAGTCCGAACAGTTTTTGTAACCACTCAAATCTTTTAAATTTTGTGGCTTTGATGCGCTACTACACTGTTGTTTCGGTGAGAACTTCATTTGTTTCTGCCACCTAGGGTATAACGGAAAATTGCTTCTCCCCAATATTCGTTTTTAAAAGTATCCGAAAATTAGAACTATTTAAAAATATTCGTTTTCTGTCGTAATGAATGTTCAGGTCAAAGCTTCTGAAGGTAAAGAAACGCGGGAAAAGATAAATTGAATAAAACTTGCCTTAAAGAATATTTCTTAGCAGTAGAATCATAAGAGAAACTGCACATAATTGGAACTTCGCGTAAATAACAAATGTCACGTAAATAACAAATGCAGAGGAATGTTTTTAAGAAAAAGCGAAAAATACTGCTAAGAAACTATAAAAACAACTACGACTTAAATAAATATTCTTCTTTTAAATTTTGTTATGATTCTAACCATTTATTAACTAGATAAAATGTTAAATATTTTCGTCAAACTTATTTAAATATATGAGATTTATTTTTGAAAGACGATAAAAACTAAATTGACGTCTGACCTTTGCTTGCCAAGGTTTTGATACGCTACAAAGCTGTTTTTCGGTGAGAATTTTATTTGTTTCTGCCACTAAAGGTATAGTTCATCCACTGGATGGAAACGTTTAAAAGTCAAACCATGGTAATAATTCTTATCAGCAAAATAAAATCCCCTCTTCGAAGTGAATACTCGAAAAGTCAATTATATTAGCAATTACTCGCCATTTGATAATGAATGACTATGAACAATGACTTGTAAATAGGATTCGTGTCGGCTTTTAAAGCGTAAAATAAGTATTCAATTTCTTTGATTCTCTTTATACTTATATTTATTTTAAATAGTTTTCATATTAATATAATGCATATACTCTATTACACAATTGAGCAATGCAATTGAAATGGATCCTTTGAATTTCAATTCAGTACGTGAATGAAATAATCATAAAAGTTTGCAGGCCCAATTATCAAGAAAAAAGTAGTTACGGTAGAAGGAAAATTTTAGAACTTCTAACAAAGAGACCCTAAATTTGAATTTTGCCTCGAAGTGTAAGCCTAGTTTTGAAAATAGTTAACCTACGTAAACTCACATTTTTTTTCTCAATCCCTCTAAAAATGTTTTAGAAAAAAACAAGTTTAATTCCTTCCTGGAAATTTTAGTTCAAATTTTACCACGTTAGCTCATTTTAATGAGCTTACGATTTAATACAAATGTTTGGTGTCAAAACTCGAACTTAGGTTTTCTGCATTGCGTAGCTTATTAATTCTCCTTCAAGAGTACAAAAGTTTCCTCCGTAATTTTAGAGCAAAAGTATTTCAAGTATTATTGTTAAATATTATGCTCCTTAACTTTAAAAAATATTTCTTTCTTGTTTTAGAATAATGTATCATGCGAAAATCTCTGGCCAGTGTATTGTTACTTTAACTAGATTAGAGTAATAAAAAATAATAGGAAAATTATTTGTATTTCAAAACAGCTTTGTGTTTTCAATTCAGAACAGCTCTTATATACATATTTTAAAAGATTCATTTATATTTTTAATTAAGAAAGGGTTTTGATTTTCTAGCTAAATTTATTTGAAAAAATGAGACAACAACTAAAAAATTAATACTAGAAAACTAATGCAACTGGAATAGGTCTTTAACAAATAACTAGAAAACCAAAAATACAGCAGATAATACCTATTGTTACAGTCGTATACTGGTTGTAGAATAAATCCACTACGAGCAGCAAATATTTAAACTTATATAGCATATACTGGTTCGAAATAGAAGTTATTTATGATATAATGCATTTTCTTCTTTTCTTATATTCCACTTATTTTACTGTGCTCGATTTAAAAAAAAAAAAACATGTTTAACGCATTGTGAAAGTAGGAATTAACGATGAACTCCGCATTATCACTAAATTTAAACTTAAATCTATTTTCCTAAAGTGATGCATCACAATTATTACATTTTAAAATCTTTCTGCCAAAAGGGCGTGGGGAGGTGATTTACTATCTCCCTGTTCGTCAATGTTTATATCTATTTGAGATTTAATTCTGTAAATAACTAGCATTTTTAGATAACTTTAAAAATATATATGTGTATTTTAAATTATGCAAATGAAAAAAATGGTTAGTCGAAGTTCTAATCATTAATAGAAACAATATTCTCCAATATTCTTCTTTTGATAAATTTTAAAAGCAAAGTTTAATGGTAAAATTATAAATAACATTTATTTTGACCTGCTGTAATTATTATGTATGTAGTCATTGTGACATAAGGTAGCCAATCGTTTTGCATTTTACTCATCAATTAACTATAGGGACCCTAAAACTGTTATATACCACGATTTATTTATTTCAATAAATACATTATTCTTCTATTGCCCGTATATACAGTGGCGTGCAAAAACCTTTGGCCAGCATAACTTTTATTACTTCTATCAGCTTTCGGCTGTTTATATATTCAACTTCATGAAAATGCATAAACCTTTTTAAAATTAATCTGTGTAGAATTGAAAACATAAAGCTGACTTGAAAAACCAATAATTTTTATGTTAATTTTTACTGTAATCATACTGACCGGAGACCTTTGAACGCCACTGTATCACATATAACAGCTGTAATAAACAATTTTCCTTAATAAATTCGTGGATTTTAAATCAATATAAATTTTTGTTAAAATCCTATAGCCGGCAATCATAATCATGGCAATAGCTTTCATTTTAGTCATCATTGCCTTACAGTCATGTAGAAAATCCGACCAACAATTAAGTAATCAAATCTGACTCTTTAGCTTCTTCAGTTCACTTCAGACGCTACCGCTCACTTTATGGTCATAAATGTAGTTAACGATAGACGTAATTAGATGGGGAATGTATGCTTACGTCTAAAAGAAAAATGACTGGAAACATTGTATCGGCAAGGACAAAGTTGAGGAAGTCAATACTAAAATGAGAAATAGAAAACAAATTAAAAAAGACAAAGCAAGGTGTTGAGATAAGGTAAAATAAAATGATTATGCTCTTTCTACTTAAAAAGTGAAAGGGTTGTGCTTATCACGAATTAGAATCCTTGGTTGAAAAACAGAGGGGATGGAAGATATCAGAACACTGTAATATTGAAGAAAGGTCAGTAAAAAGAATGCCGCAAGGTTTATTGTGCATGTCTAAGAGCAATTAAGCACTCAGAAAATAGTTAAAATGCTCAGGAAAGTCGTAACTTTGAGATTCCTACGAGCCTTGACCTTTTAAATCGTGGACTAAGATTCAAGTTACTTTATTTTTTCATAAATAGAAAATCACTTTTGGCATTAACAGTATAAGTGTACACAGATTAGCAAAGTATATTGAATACGTTTACTAACTGATGTTACACCGAGTAAATAAATAAAAACAAACAAATCATTTTGACCTCACACTTTATGAACTTAGTACCTTTTTTAGTTTGAAATTATAAATGTAGTCAGCATAAGGCAAAGGAGAGACGAGACGCATGTATTCATGGTCGGATCAGTGGTCGGAAACACTACATTAATTTTGCAATAAACTGCAACTACTTTATTACAAATCTAGTTAATTACAACTATTTAATGAAGTAACTACAAACTACATTTGAAATGTCGTAGCCTACATTTAAGAGAGAAACTTAGCAAGAGAGCTTAATTTATACCTATGTCTAAAATGGTTTTAAATAAAAAAATTGTCTTGAGGAATTGAATTGACAGAAAGAATAATTGAGATATAGTTATTCATGTTTACATGAGCCATTAAGTTATTCTAAATCATTTCTTTTCGAATTTGTTCTTATAACCCTCCAATTTTTCTGCCTTTCTCGACAAAAAATATTTGATTTAAGAAATTAGAGAAAATTATCGAATATTTACAATTCTTAAAGTGTCTACTGCTCTTTTATTTTCTCTAAGAAATTAAGTCCCTTGAGATTTACGGTGAAATTATGTTCATTTCCATCCAATGACATAATATCAATGTCTCATGAGTGAGAGTTCGTATTTGAAAGGAAGGCCAAAGTGATAAATTAACTACTAGTCATAAGGGCTAGTTTAAATGTATGTTTAATACGTAATTCTTATTAACGATTGATCACAGTTTAATTCTCATTGAGTCTATTGAAGAACCCGCAAAGATTCGTACTAATCAAACTCGAAAAGTTAGTTGAGTTTCAACCTTGTTTCTCTACTAATCTAACGTTAAAAGTAGTTACCAAGAATAGTAACCATTTATTTTGTATAGCACCATTTACTATTCCACTTTATCAAAAAGTAACACACTGCAGTACTGGTTCCAAAAATAAATAAATAAAAAATAGTGACTACAGTAGTTTTGATGCTTGTATCGCGCTGTTTCACACTAATAATTTAGACGTAGAAAACGTGAGAAACCCTGAAATAAAGTATTATGCATATTTGAGATAAATGGAATTTTTAGCAACCGTGCGCAATGTATTCAAATATTTCAGAATTGAATATTTCAAAATTCAGAAAAGAATGTTTCAAATCTTCGGATATTGTTTAAAGAAAATAATAATTAATAAATGATTAACATTTAAAATGCACTGCAATATGATAAGAGAATTGCGGGAGATACAACTATCAACATCATATGTGTAATCTAATTGCAAAAATGCTGTGAAATATTTAAAAGGATCACATGGGATCACAGGATTAAAAATTTCAATTTAGCATAAATTTTCACACACCTTTTGTAGCGAATATTTTATGCTCTTTTAATCCCCTGATTGTCTTGCTGATGCTAAATTAGCGTAGACCAGTATTTTTTATAACTTACTTCTACTATATCACATATGCATTTTAACCTGTTCGAATGCTAAGCTAATATGGATATAGTGTTGTAAATTCAAATTTATTCAGCTATATTCCATGTAATGTGAATTGTATCCTGGCGTACTGAGAACAGATGCAAAGCCAATATTTTCTCATATAAAATTAGTTTTTTTTTAAACTATTAATCTCCTCAAACATCCTTAAATCTAATTATTGCTTCTATTTTTTTAAAGACTTTTTCATCGCTATTCATATTACTGAATATCATTGGATTTTTCATTGCAATTTAACTTTTTAATAAATCAGGATATGTAGAAAAAAAATCTTAGTTAGCACTTTAAAGTTTGTATTATTATTGAAGTAGCAAAATGTAACAAAAAATATTTACATCAAAAATATTTATATTTATAGATTCATTACTTCAAATTTAATGTGGATTCAAGCATGAAGTAAAATTAAACTATTAAAGCTGTTGTTGTTCATATTTTTTTAAAAAAACTTTTTGAAACCACAAAAAAATATATATGTAATAATAATAATAAGTAATCACTCAATAGCATATCTAAGGTCTTAGTGACCGTGAGCCACTAAGTAAATAATCCCCAAAAATATAATAATTATTATTTCAAATTTCTTGCTGCGAAACATGCTGCAACTTTGACGGAAAAAAGTTTTACAAAATATTAAAACTGCAAAATTAAGTGCTAAAAATGTATAAGCATGTAACATTAAGATACACGATATCTATAACCAATTTATAATGAAATTATATAAACATTTTAAAAGCATAGAGTGATACAAATTGCTTCGATTTCAAATTTCTTTAACCTGAACAGAATTAAACTGTGGAAAAATTTTTGCGGGCGGTAAGTTCAATGGTCGTGGGGTATCGCCCTGTTCCCGTCACCACCATGGCATAGCTCAGAAAACACCATAAATTTTAGTATAACTTTAGAAATAGTATTAAATTAAAAGAAAAAAAAAATATTTGAACTCAAAAGATTATGATCTATTTAAATGGTAAAAAGAAGAAAATAGTAACTGAACGTACAAAAGCAAGATACGGCGCGATCAAAATAATTCAACTCAAATGCTACCGGAGTTACAATTATCCCCATCCCTGTGATATTGTTCGTGTTTTGAAAACCATTAACGCATCTGAAAGCTTCTCCGAATTAATGTTCGTTTTCATCAACGTGTTAAAAAGTAGTGAATTTTTTAGCGAGTCCATCGATCTTTTACATCAGTCCATTTAGAAATGAAACAAAACACACATTTATGTAGCTAAAGCATGCCACAATTCCCGCCTAGTGGCAAAAGTGAATAAAGGGCTCGAATACCTAAGCTCGCTAATTCGGAGTCTTTTCTTTCTCTGAGATTGAAATTTTCCGACAACATATTATTACTCCTGGTTTGGCCTCGTAATGGCGGATTGTTTTCATTCTTTCTTACAAACGATAATCACAGATGAACCTTTTATTATATGAAAATCACGTGTTGCTTCTTGGTTGATGAGAAAAAGAGCATTAATGACAAGTATACTTTGAGGTTGAAACATGTTGGATTTTATCGAGATTGGGAATTAGCAGAAGCACCAGGTGATATTAATATTGCTTAACTGTTCGTCAAAAGTCAAATACCTTTTTGCAATCTCATTTATTTCTGAATCTGATTGCTTCAAAAGGAAAAGTTTTTATTCTGAAGTTCTTTTAGTAATAATTAAAAAAAAAAAAAAAAAAAAAAAAACGCGATTGACTGAAATTTTAGAAAAATTTTTACAATTTGAGTACTTAGAATCAGATTACAGTACAAATTTGGTGCAGCATTAATAAGGGGGTAAATTGAATCACCCTTGGAGGATAATATGGTATTATTTTAATATATAAAAGGCGCACTAGATGATGTTCGTTAAGAGCTAAATACCCTTTTGAAATATAAATTTTTTCTGAATCTGTTAACTTTAAAAGAAATCGGTTATACTTTGAAGTACTTTTAAGGATAAATTTAAAAAAAAAAACTATTTTTTGAAAAATTATTTTATTCTCAGAAAAAATTGGTTCACTATCGAACATAATACTAGTTTTTAGAAGTAAAATATGATGAAATATGCTGCATCTTCAATAAGGTGTTAAGTGGCTTGCACGATAATATGGTATCCTTTTAATCTTTGAAAATCATATGGCTGATGATTAGATAAAGCACTAGTTAAAAGCATACTTTGATATTCAAGCATAGCAGACTTATCGATCTATGAAAATTAGCAGAAAGACTAGGTGATATAACTTAACTGTTCATCAACGATTAAACACTTTTTTTTAAATCTCAATTATTCTTGAATCTCATTACTTTAAAAGAAAATGTTTTTATTTTGATGTTCATTTAGGATAACTTACCCTTAGGAAAATCTGCCATAGGTTTGCCATAAAAAATGCCATAGGATATTCCTATGGGGTTTTGCCTATGGCAAAATTTTGCCATACACTTTTACCGTACATGTATGGCAAATATTTGCCGTACGTGTATGGCAGAAGTGTATGGTAAAATTTTACCATAGGCAAAATCCCATAGGAATATCCTATGGCATTTGTTTATCTCCTATGGCATTTTTTTATATTAAATTTTGCCATACGTATATGGCAAAAGTGTATGGCAAAATTTTACCATAGGCAAAACCCCATAGGAATATCCTATGGCATTTTTTTAATATTAAATTTTGCCATACATGTATGGCAAAAATTTGCCATACGTATATGGCAAAATTTTACCATAGGCAAAACCCCATAGGAATATCCTATGGCATTTTTTTATATTAAATTTTGCCATACATGTATGGCAAAAGTTTGCCATACGTATATGGTAAAATTTTATCATAAGCAAAACCCCATAGGAATATCCTATGGCATTTTTTATGTCATATTTTTGCCAGAAAACTAAGGTATGCTATAGCTTATGAAGAAATTTTTCCATAGGCTATGGTACACCTTTGCCATACAGCTATGGCAACATTTCTCCATTGGTATTTTACTATAGAGTTATGCATCAAAAATAATCTAATAATAATCTAAATCTAATTTTTTAATATTAAAAAAATTGCACCAACACTACATTATATGGTCACCTAAAAATTAAAAAAAAAAAATTGAAATTTCTCATTGGCGATTCTTAATATAACAAAATTTTTCGGTTTTTGTTAACGTCATTAGAGTAAATATTTGGCGATTTTTAAAAAAGTTCAAAAACAAATTATTTCAATTATTTGTCCACTTTGAAGTCAAAATATTTCTGATATGTATTATCCATGACAAGATGGTATGATACAGTGTTTAAAACTACATAGTTTCCCCCAAGTGATATAAGTCACTTTAATTGTGGCTTTTTTATTTTCCTTGGCGAAAAAGCTTACTCCTAACTCGTAGCCACTTTTTGGCAAAAAACTACATACTTTTGTTTAAAAAAAAATCGCAAGTTTTAAATCTATTTGGCACCTTGGCGATTGTAGTTGGCGATCGGGACAGATCACACGCACAATACGGAAATATCCCCAAAAATAATAACTAATAAACACAATAAGCAAAGGGAAAAATTAATATTAATAAAGGAAGATTGACCATTTTGAGTGAGAAACGTAAAGTCCAGACAAGGGAAAGGTAAATGTGTGAGTAGGAAGTATTCTCCCCCCCCCCCTTTTTTTTTGAGTAAAGAAATATACTAACGAGTGGCGTGGGTGAGTCCCCCTCAGACCCCAGAGAGGTTCATACTATGAGCTCACAAAAAGATGTTAGGAGTGTTTTAGATAGAGGGGATGTTCCATAGGATTTAGGCAAAGATAATATCGTCACAATAATAAGGAACAAGTACTAATCAAATGAAGGATGGGCAAGAGACATGAAGTTTAAGAATATTAACTTATAAACAGTGACAACTGATTGCTAAATCAACAATAGATTAAGCAAGAAAATGGCGAGAAAAAGATAAATTTTACTTGACCAGGGATAGTGAGCAAAAGAATAATGTTAAATGGGGCTGTTATAGGAAATCGCTATGTTAAAATCCATATTACCTAAAAAGCAATGTAGTACAGTCAATGTAAGAAATATACTAATAACTAGAAATGTATGGCACTAAAAAGAATTTAAAATAAATCAGTTACAACCGTGGAACAACTTGACATGTGGTCCAGCTTCTATTTTGAGATGTGGCCCTTCATAATAAAAAGATAAGGTCTTGAACAATCTCTAAATAATGGTTGTAGTGTCATTGAAAAATTAACCTTAAGATATGTAGGATATTTTGAATTACATTGTACCAGGTCAGGTGTAAATAGAAATGAACAGAGACAATATATAAAGATTTTTTATGAGACACACATAATAAAATATAATATAAAATAATAATACCCTAATATACGTAGATTGATATCAATAACATTGCCTGGGCCTATGTATAGCAAGAAAACATTTAGTAACATAATGTAAACGCTGACTTTGATAAAAGTATGAAGCAACATTAGATTGAGATTATAACTGGAGAGAATAAGGTTTATTCAAAAAATTATTAATTAAAAGAAGATGGATATGGCGTAATTGGAGGCATTTAACTGTATTTGTATTTATATGGTTTGTTTTGATTTTGTTATGGGAAATAGAACGGCAATTATAATAAAAAAAAGATCAACTTTAAAAAAAGATAAAAAATCACAGAGTGGGTTAAAAAATAAAAGAGATATGCCGTTATTTTAAGAACAATTGGTAAAAAGACATCGTTTTTATTCTTATTACATTTTTTCTATAAGATATTATTAAAAGTATGCAAAGTCAGCGTTTACAAATTGGCGATCGTTAACATTGCGAAATCCTATACCCAAGACACATTTTGAAAAGATAACTGTAATAAATATACCAGGCCGTCAAAACATGAAAAAAAAAAATATATAGATCAGAATCGTAATCGCATAGCCGAATGCAAAGAAAAATTATTATGTAGAAATTAAAAAGAAGTAAAAATTTAGTCAAAGTTAGCGGTGAAAAGTAATCTAATTGAAATGCGTGTTAAAATGGCGGTCTGGTCCTCTAAGCCTAAATCCATGGAACGTCGGATTTTAAAAACTCATAAATGAAAAATAAACCTCTCCAGAGGCCAAAAAAGACTCACCGGAGATGCCTTGAGGGGTTACATCAAAGAAATAGTAGGTTTTAATATGAAAAAACAGGTATTAAATGCTTTTTTGAAACATATTTATCAGGCTACTGAGAGACGTTGTAGCAATGGTGGAAGCTAGTAGACCAAAGAGCCATTGGCCTATGATGTCATGCCATATAAATGCCATACAGGTCTCTATGGTTACCATTGGCCTATGGTATCCTGCCATACAAATTTCTATGGTAGCCATAGGCTTATGGGGTTGTGCCATGCAAATCTCTATGGTAACCATAGGCGTATGGTATCTTGCCATACAAATTTCTATGGTAGCCATAGGCTTATGGGGTTGTGCCATATAAATCTCTATGGTAACCATAGGCGTATGGTATCTTGCGATACAAATTTCTATGGTAGCCATAGGTTGCCATAGATTACCATAGGTCTCTCTATGGCAAATTTTCCTAAGGGTAGAAGAGAAAAGCTTATTTATTTCAAATTTAACACACTTCTGAAAACATTTATTCAGGTATTATAAAACTGAAGCCCAAAACAATCGCTAGGTATACACTATTTTATGAAAAGTACATTAAATTTCAGGTTTTGAGAATAAATTAGAATAATTTTTTCAAATTTCTGAAACTTAATTAAACCATTAAAATAACATAAAATTTAGTGCAAATCTATTGAATAGTTTGATTTGTATTTGAAATTTAGTATATCTACATTTTTTATAATCAAATAATCCTCAAGTTCTGATTATTTTCTACTTTTACCTTTAATTAAAGAAATCTTCGGTTTAGTAACAATGAGATTCTGGAAAGAAGAATTTATTTTGAACAGTTCGCTGCATTACTTTCTTCGCTCCTCATGCGACATTTCACTCAAGATAATACTTGAACTAAGGAAAAAAAAATATATATAACCGATCCAGACGCTTAATAACATAACTTTTAATGTCAGATTGACAGATTAGACTAACTAATCTGTCAAAATCTCTTAGCTTATTTATTTTAAATGGTTTCACCGATATCGTAATTATCTATTATTCGATTCGAATAAATTGATCTTCATGCATTATTTAATCGTTTCTTACTTCAAGAACCTGCAAAGGTATAAACAAATCCCCTTAAAAAATTATTTATATTTATCACTTAACTAGCCTTTGGAAATTAAAAAAAAAAATTCTTGGTATATTCTATCCAATGATTTATTATTTTTATGTATAGCAAAGATAATGATGCTCTAAATACTGAATTTTGAGAATAAATGTTTTAAATTAAACATCAAGTTATTTTCCTATATGTTTAAAGCGTTATTTGAAATAGCATTAGTCTGAATTTAAACCTGTTTTTGTGTTATATGTAAATATATTTAAGATGAGCTTAATTTTGTTACAACTATTAATTTTGAAAATAAGAAAAAAATTAAAAAAGAAGTTGAATGCAAAAGTAATTAGACCTCAATTATTATTAATTTCTATTTCAATATTAAAAATTTAATGAAAAAAAAAGAAATATAATAATAAATTTTTTATCCATTGGATTGGAAACATTGGACATTTCACCCAATGTTTATGAACATATTACTTATTTTAGTTAACCTCGAAAAAATTTAAGCTGACAAGATTTAACAGCTTATTTCTCACTTATTTGCATTATAACTCTTTTCTTACATTATTGCTATTAAATTGGCTGTTAATTTTTTTTAAATATTGAATTATACAGCAATAATTAAATATTTAAAAAATATAATAGTAAATTGTGTCTAAAGAAATGCCAAATATTTATTTACTGATAAAAATAACAAATATGAATACAAAACGCTAAATGAATTTAGTTTGAATTAGTAATATGAACTATCAGAACACTATTCTATTATTCGCTTTTTTGTTCGTTTCTTGGTTTTCATATTTTGTGAAGTTTCCTTTTTTCCTTCCTTCTTTTCTTTTTTCTTTAATCTTTTTAATTTTTTTTTTCTCTTCTAGACATCTTCTTTGATTGGGGTATCTGTTTAAATACCTGATTAGGAACATTCAAACATCACGTAAACATCACCTAAAGAAGGAAAGGGATTTGTTATTTTTAATGACAGGTGAGGAGGAGAGTTATGAGCAATATTTATGCGAGACATTATAGTCTTCTTTTTTTTTAAATTCGTTTTAAAATTAAAAAAAAAAAAAAGACAACAATTTAAATGAATTTTTTCAAGGAGTTTCGATATTTTATAAAATGTACTAAAACAGAAATTTGTTTCATATGAAGAATTTAATCAAAAAATTCTTAAAATTAGATTACCTCAAATAAAAGTTTAAGTTAAAGCAAAAAATAAGAAGGGGTGTTGCGTCTTATATAAACGTGGGAAGATATTTGCAATTTGCTTATTTTTCTGACAAAAGGGAAGGATGAGTCTAAAATTGTAGACACGCCTACGTATTATTTAAACGGCCCCTTGGAACGAAGGGGCAAATTTTTCCCATGAAGCCATTTTGGAGAAAAATAATTAAAAAGAGATTAAAATACATAGGAAAAGTAACAAATTAATATACTGGATTTTAGTATACAACATAATTGTAGTGTTTAACTATTTAAATACACGTCAATGATAGATGGTTCAAGAGAGAAAAAATACAACAAAAAATTACTCCTCTAGAGGATCAAATATGCCTCCTTACAAAAGTAAAATCACATAATTTGGCCTTCTTAATTTACATTACATCATTAATGTTGATTTTTTTTATTGAAAAAACATACCAAAACTTAAGATATTCTTTAAAAACTCGATTTAAAAGAGCGCAACATAGGAACAACATATAAAATGCTAGTTTTTTAATTATTTAAAAAATAAAAATATTTTTAGATTGAAAAATAATTCAATTTCAACGCAAACATAAATTTTAAATAAACAGAGTTCAAAACACCCGTTTAAGAAAATTATAACACAGCAGCAAAATGTATTTGATTTTCTTAAATTACTTAATAAATTATTAAACTTAACGAAATAATAATTATGAATTAATAATAAGACAGAATAATTAAAGACTCTAATAAATTAATTTTTAATGACGAGTAATATTAAATGGTAATTACCCGAAAATAATTAAAACACTTAAATTAATTAGCAGGTCTTCTCTTTGATGTAATGATATCTTGAGTTTGTGGGACATAAAAAAGATACATTTAGCAAAGGGTGTGTCAGCAAAGCTCTATTTTATTTGTTTTCATGGCAATCGTTTCATTTATCTTATAAGGTTTGGAACAAATGATATATCTCAATTGCTCATAAAAATGACTGCAACTTCAGCATTAGTCTGCAGAAGAAGGTCTGGTATTAAACTCTGAAAATATCCGGAGGGTTTTTGGAGTCAAATTCAATCTTACTAATCAGCAGAAGATTGATACCTTTCATTGTTTATATTTTTAATGTTTTTATTTTCCCATTATTTGTCTTGTAAAATATGTAAATCAGAACACTCATTAAAATTTCATGGAATAAATCAACGGAAAACGATAATGTTGGTTATGGATCTCCTTTCATAGTATGGTTAACAAATTTGTCATACATTGATTAGTTTTTTGCAGCCTTTTTATTTTTATATTTTTTTTTGTTCAAATCTTCAAATTATTGTTTAAGGTTTTAGGAGTTATTATTTGTATTTTGCTTTTAACGACTCAAGTTTAGCTGAACACTAATTCTAAATTCCATCTTATAAAACAAAGGAAAGCTATTATGTTGGGGTATACCGAGTATGGTTTAATTTTTGGTAATAATATTGAGTATGTCTCTAATACTGATTAGAATTTTGCAGTCTTTTCTTATCATTCTTTTTAAATTTTAATTTTATTGCTTATAGTTTATGGAGTTGTTATTTAGATTTTATATTTTGTTTAGTTGATTTCAGAAGAGCGATTCTATTCTTAGAAAGTTTCGCTTTAGTTTCAAAAGATTATTAAATAATTTTTACGGCACAGGATAATAATATAACATGTTTCCTAAATTTAAATTCGATTACTTCAAAATAGAATCTTTTAAAACATGTCTCTGAGATTAAGGAAAATAAGGTATCAAAATTTGACATGCACTAACACAAATTCTTAGAAATTGTGGAGTATATCACGTCATTCAAATTAGCTGCAATCTTATTACGATGCTAAACTTCACCATATATACGAGCAAATCATTCCTTTTATTAAACAATAGTTCAGATTTAAATTTAGCTGAAATAAAGTTCAATTTAACACCTTATTATTGCTTTATTTTATTTTATAACCGGTGTTGAACAGTGTCCATTTTTGGGTTTGCTACTATCAAATAACTCCATAGTCTAGTAATTTTTAACCCAACCCTAAACACAAGAGAACTTTTGAATCAAGCATTGGAGTGAACTAGCTTTAGTGGAGAACTTTTTGATGGAACCAACCCAATACTGCTTTACATGAATAAGAAAACTACGAGACTCTCACAGTTTGTCCGATGGCAAGAGGATTTCAACCCATGATCCGTCGACCAATGCGTATATTTTACGTCAGCGCTGTGACCAGTACGAGCTGAAGATAGAATTCGTATCGATCTGCCATTGCTGGGGTTCGAACCTAGGTCATCATTGGGGGAGGGGGTGAGCGTGTTAACCCCTGATGAGCGTGTGACCTCCTTATTATGGTTGCAGTAAATTGGTGCGTCATCAGTGTTCTAAGTTCCGGTATTTTGGTTCTACGTTGTTCCAATTTTTCTGTGATTGTATAAATGCGCCCGGTGAACCATTTTATCATGAAACGTAAAAAACTACCTTCTTAAGAAACAATTTTTTCTTTTAAATGTTCTGATTATTTTTCAATAAATAACACAAGGGAGCATATTCTTTTTCTGTTGCAGGAGTTTTTTTTTTTTTTTTTTTTTTTTAAACGAATCTTGAGTATTTTCACTTCGCTGATCTTAAACTGTAATCGGTATCTCTCTCCAAGCTACATTTTTTTATCTTCTTAACATGACATTTTTAGTTTATGTTTTTTTGAAATGTACAAGTTTAAAAATTACTAATGAATGTTGCAATAAACTTCCATGGTAGTTAAAACACAATCAGAATTAAAATTTAACAGGAACCCATGCCCGGGGATGTCGTCCTACTACGACAGCGTGGAGCTTCCCTATCATGAACTATTCTTTCGTGTGCTTCTGTATAGGTCATAATAGTGAAGCTCCCCTACTCGCATACGACCTCATTTCCGGGTATGAGTTCCTGTGCAATTTTAATCCAAATTATGTTCCCTAACACCCACAGATGTTTGTCGCAATATTTATGCAAACCTCTTTTATAAAAGACCATTTTTAGATTTGTAGATTTCGACAAAAAATGTCATAAAATCTATAGCTTTAGGAGCAAAATTAATTTCAGATTTGAAATCCCTATATCTGAATTAAGCTAGATTTGTATAATTTTTTCACCAGTGTAATCGTCGTTAAAACAAAATTAAAATCTTTCTTTAATAATAGCCGGCTTCAAATCTATTAAATCTCCTCAAATAATTTTAAAGTCATAATTTTCAATCACTCTAAAAGAAGATTTTCTCATTTTCCCGAAAAGGAAAACTGATTTTACTATGAAAAGTAACTCAATTACAAAGGCCACACTAATTGCTACAAATAAAATGTTTATTTGCATCTAAAATAAAATATTATTAAATACAAATTCTGAAACACGTTTCGTTCATTGAAGTTGTAAATGTTGACCTTCACTATCATCTTAGTATATTTAAAAACCAGTTCCAAAAACCACTATAGAAATGCCGCCAAATCTGTCCTTCAGCAAACTTTATTCCAAACGAAATGAAATGGTAATCACCATTGCTCAATCAAATTAACCAACCATTTAGTTTTCAACAGTTGTCCCTTGTTCGTTTTTCATGTCTTCATTCTAGGCCAAATGCTGATCTCGAAAACTGGCTACTACTGTCAACGAATAAAACAGTTGTCGAGGTGTAGTAAATCACAGATCCGCATCAAAATATAAAAAAATTGCTCCGGTACGTGTGCAAAATATTAACTAAGATCACACTGCCTCAGGTTGGGGTCAGTGTGTATGTGTTATAAGTATTAAGAAGTGGTTTCTCAGGTTGCTCATTAACAATAATTGTGCGTATTTTTTTTTTTTTTTTTCTCTCCTGTGATGCTTTTTGAAATATGATTAATGATGTTGTGCGGCGAGATTGTGGAGGTAGTGACTATCTGAATTTAAAATTCCGTAAGCATATCTGTCAATTATATGTCAATCCACGGGCGCGCTAATACGCGAAATTATAAATTATCTCATGAATCATAATACGCTGAGTATGTTTGGAGAAAGCTTAATGAATAATTCACAATTTCCTGTATTTATGAAATCAAAAATATTTATTTATCTACCGGTTGACTTATTTGTTTTCTTCCCTCCTAAATTATTAAGTGTTTATTTGTGTCAATTTGTGAGTAAAATATGATTATTGAAGTATAGTGGAAATTGAAAAGTTAATTGAAATTTAATTACAAAATAATTGATTATATTATTCATTTGATAATTTTAAGGGTATATTGCTTGATAAAGTGATATTTCATATTAAGGATTCATATATTCTTTTTTTATTAATGGTTTCTAAAATTGTGATCATTTATCATACATATACATTGAAGCTTGTTGGAAGCCACCTCTTTTATTCTAATCACCTGTTTATATTGATTTTAATGATAGAGTACCGAACTGGTGAAAACAATTAAATTCTCACTTTATAAATTGATCACTTGTCTAAGTGTACCGTCAAATTGTTTTCTCTTAAAAATACTAAACTTACGCCGGCATTTACAGGTGTTTCAGTTATTAACTTGTACAGAAAATTAAGCGATCTTTTGGAGCCTATATTGTTAGAAATTTTGTAGCATGTTGAACCATAATAACGTTCCAATTTGCTACAACCTTAATATTGCACCAAGTAGTACCTTCTAAAACTTGATTATATGACGCAAAAGATCAACTTAAACCGAAACACGTTTCAATATCACATCTTATTAAACATGCGATAATTAATTTTCCTGAGTGTATTATTATTAAGGAACTAAATCACCCCTTGCTTTCTTTAAAATAAACATGCTTTTTCTCCTTTAAAAAGAGTTAAGTTAAAATAACTCTTTTGAAATAATAACCACTGGACAATCTTAATACTATATTTTTGTTATTTATTGATTTCAGCATAATATTCGGTTAACTATTTTGAATTTTGATAATATTATATCAGATACCTCATTACGTTACAGGTCATTAATTAAAGTAACTATTAAAAAGAAATGCTAATTTGTAGTTTTTGGAAACCATAGTGCATTTTGAGTATTCCATTTTAAAAGAAATTATATCGCGGAAGAAACTTAAAGCACTCACCTCCATTCGTATTTCAAAATTTAGAGAAGTTTCAGTTTTGAAAAAAATGTCTTCAAAACATCAAAATGAAATAAATAAATAAAAATAAATAAATATTATTTATCTTCTGAGTAATGCTGCCATATTTTGTTTGCATTTTGATATTTTGGAAAATAAATTCAGCATTTGAAGTTTCATAGTTTGCCCTACGTTTACCTGAACTAACTTATAATTTGGTAATTTCACGTCACAATGCTGTATATTTAGCATATTTATATATTTTGCGTAAACAAACCTCATTTGTATTCAAACAATTACCAGTTACAAAACGTTATGACCATCAACCCCGAAAAAAAAAATAATAAATAAATAAAAAATTAAAAAAAAATACACTTATAGTGCTAAAATTGCTATTACATAAATATTTAATATTTTTTTCATGCCTAGTTATCTTTTTATGTTTAGGCTTCTTAGCTTTCGATTGCAAACTCAATGTTTCTTTCTTTCTTTTTTTTGTTAACTTTAAAAATAATTTTTAAACATTAGAAATAAGCAGTATATCTTGAGAGATTGGCAAATATATATTCTTTTTTTTTTTTTTTTGGTTATAACATTGAGTTTATAGAACTAAACTTAAAAACAGCTATTAATTGAAAATTATTTTAATCACCTGATGATAAAGTTAATTGATTTGTAAATTCTAATCAAAACACACACATATATTTCAAACTTACTATTCGAAACTTTACTATATACAATGCAAGAAATTGAATATATTTGAATAATTAACTAAATCAAATAAAATATGCTATTTCGCACCTGTTATTAAAATTACCTTTTCTTTGGTTTACTTGAGAGTCATAAATATAAGTAAAAAAAATGAAATAAAATCCAACGTTTATTGTCCTTTAAATTCTTTTTATCCCTTTATTTATTACAAAAGATCTCATCCCATCTTCAAGTATTACCTCGATATTAAATCGCCAAATTGAAAGATTCATCACTACTTAAAAAATTTCTTTTATTAATGTTCTAAATAAAATACTAATTTCGTATTTTCCCAATGGAATCAAATAAATTCTTGACTTATGTTTCATTATAATTTCCTTATAATAGATGGCAGCACGTGTTACTTAGAATATTTTTAAACTCATTTACGAATTTCTCAAGTTTAAGGTGTAATTTGGAATTCAAACTTCCAGAAAGGGAGTATTTATCATTTATTTCCTACACCCATCCTCAATGTAGTTCTACTTCAACATAATTTGTAGTTCATCACAAAAATATTCAAACTTATTTGGGGAAAAACTTTTTCATTTCATTTAAAAATATTCCGGGCATTTTTAAAAGCAAAATCTTGCCAACTTCCGAACTCTTATTTAGAACTCGGAATTTTTATTTAAAGCACTTTGTATTTCACTTATATTTCGTGAACTAAGTAAATAACAAATATTTTTACAAACAATAACCTTTACTAAAAATTTCCAGACCAAACTTGTGATTAAAATATTCTTGAAATTTTGAAAACATTTTCACTTATTTATTTTTTATTCATTTGTTCGCAAAAGTAATATTTTTACAGTTTAGAAAATGTTTTTTCTTTCTTTGACGTGTCAATCGCCTATGAGTATAATTAAAAGTAAAACTACGATTAATTAACATTAAGCCAGACTAAATCTTAAGTTCTACTAAATCCGACCACATAATATTATTTATAGACCTTTTTGTATATTATTTAAGTCCATTGGAAAAGGATAATTTAGAATTAAATATCAAAAAAGAAATTTGTTTAAAAGGTTTAGAGAATAATACGTATATAAAAAATTAAAATATATATTATAAAGATTTTTTCCGCTTAAATTTTATTATATTTTTAATTTTGCTCTTTTTTTTACTGTTACTTTCTTGTACGCTTGGTTAGTTTATTTTTTTTTTTTTTTTTGATGTTTTGAGTTAAGTTTTAGGTACTTTAGAATTGCTTGGGGCAGATTGAAAATTTTCCCCGGAACAAAGCAAAACGGAACAGACTAATAAAAATGCATGCAAAGATTAAAGTAATGGTTTCAACGTAATTTTTTATTATTTTAATTTTTTACGATTTCTAAGCTATGGCTACTTTTTTTGTTATTTTGTTTTATTTAAAAAATAGAACTTTCTTTAAAAAAATATCTGTTTTTATTTTTATCAAAGTTTTTGGATATTTTGTGCTTTGTTTTAATTTGTTTTGCTTGAAACACGAATAATGTAACTGCAATCAATCTAAATGTAACTGTACTGCAATCTGAAAAGAAAAAAAAACAGTGATTTTTTAGCAATTTTTTTTAATATTTTTTTTTATTATTTTTACTTCATTAGTACTTTATTACCTTTTCTTACTAATATAATTTTCTAACAACTTTGTCCAACTTTTTTTTAACAATTTGTCTTTTTCTAACAAAGATATGGATACCTCGCCTAACTTAGAAGTTTATTATTCATCAATTTGTTCATTTTCTTTTGCAAACGTTTCTATTTACTTAGTATATTTAAACTTATTTTACATGGAGCAAAAATAGAATATATCTTTTATACTACAATCTAAGTAGGGATTTCTTAGCAATTCCTTTATTTAATTTTCCGTAATTTTTTTAACAACTTAGTCCTAGAATATTCCTCACCTAACTTATAAGTTCATTTGTTATTTTTTGTGCTGTGTTTGAACTTATTTTACTTGAAACAAAATAAAACGTAATACTGACATTTAGAAGGATAAAATTAGAGATTTCTAAACAATTCTTTTATTGATTTTAATTTAATTTTTTAATAATTTTGTCCTAAGATATGGATAACTCAAGTAATTTTTTTCTTAAAGTTTTTGGATGTTATGTACTATGTCTGAGCTTATTTTATTTGAAACAAAATAAAATGTAATACTGCAATCTAAAAAGATTAAAGTAGGGATTTCTAAACAGTTCTTTTATTTATATTAATTTAATTTTTTTGACAGTTTTGTCCTTCGATATGGATAACTCAAGTTATTTTTTTATTAAAGTTTTTTAATTCACTGTGTTATGTTTAAAGTATTGAAGTATTGAAAAAATAAAAGACTTTTTGTTAATTTATTATTATTTTTAATTTTAGTTTTTCTTTAACAGCTTTCTTTAAGTAATTTTTCTCTTCATTCAGAACTTTTTTTCTGAAGCTTTGGACTGTTTTGACCAATTCATGCTACAACGCAAGGATTGTGAATTTCAATGCTACAACGCAAAATAAAAAGATGAAGAAATTAAAATTTAATCAAAATTAAAAATTCCCCCACAACAACAACAAAAAAAAAAAAAAAAAAAAAACGTAAACTTCTCAATGACGTTAATAATGTAATTCAGGGTAACAATTATTAAGCTACTAAGAACAAAAAATATCAAAACTTTTGAACCGTTTGTTCTGTAAGAATTGGCAGTCTTGACTTTTTTAGCGTCCGTGCTCTTATTGTTTTTGTTTTTCATTTTCGGTGAAAATGATGAAATGCAGCATTTCTGACTGTATATCGATAGTCAAAGACGCCCTATTTTCCAGATCTTACCCCTAGTGAGTCAATTTTGAGTGAAATATTAAAGACAAAGTTTACGCAAATAACCCTAAAATCCTTACTCCAAAGGCCCTTCAAGAACAAATTGAAAGCAACTATGAAACTTGCGTGAATCTGGCACAATTGTGCCTTTTTTGCCACACCAGTGAGGGCAAGTATATTGATTTTTTTCGAATTTATCGAACTTTTAAAATTTGCATTACCTCCTTTGTGCAATGAGGGGTGACTTTGTGCAAACTGTCATTTTTTCAATTTTTCCATCGTGCCATCTAGGGGTATTTTTTTTAAGCACGGTATCAACTGATTTGAGTTGTCAGCATAACGAACTAATGGTTTACCAAGAACTGGCAATGTAAAAATCATTGTTCTTGGAAAATTGTGAGCTCAAATTACAAACAGTTTCAAATTTTTAACGTCGCAAAACCGGAGGCTGGAAAGTCTGCTCGGTTGAAGAAGTTCTAGTTATCCTGGCCAGGAAGGTAGATTATACTTTAAAAGTCTTATCAATTGAAATAACAAACCATGCATAATTTTTTGTTTTCAATTATTATAATGTTAGTTATTTAATAATTAATAAAAAAATGCACCCTGGTGTGACTTTGTGTATTTTTTGTTTCAGAGAAAAACATGCCAAGGACTTATAAAAGAAAGCCTGGAGCAAGAAATTATTGTGATTACTACACCAAAGAAGCGTTAAAAAAATGCTTGGAAGAAGTAAAAAATGGTTTATCCGTTTCGAAAGCGTCAAAAATGTTCGAAATTCACCGAAACACTATCTCGAACAAAAATCATGCGGAGCTTTCGAAATCTCACGGTGAATATTATTTTTCATTTTCATGTTGTTATTTTTCATCTCAATTTCCATATGTTACTTGTTAAAGACATTCAATAAGAGCCTGTTAATAAGAGAGGGTCATTTCGAGTTGCAGAGTTGGAGGCAATGTGGGGGCGTTAAATGAGGGAATTCATTCAACTGTTAATTCATGTCAATTCATATCAAATGTTTAATTGTACCTGAAAATCATAAAAAAAGTTACCTAAGATTTTATTAATAAGAAAAAATCTAAAAATGATAAAAAATATAAAAATTTAAGTTTTTATGTTCATTTTAAGTAGATTTGTTAATACATAGTACATATTTATATGTAATATACTTGTATTGTACGTTAACAATGTTCAATATTGTTTATTAAATGATTTTAAGTCAAGGTGAATGAAAATAACTGAACTAAATCATTATTTTATTGCATTGTACAAAGTCACCCCATCCCGGGATGACTTTGTGCATTCGACTAATTGATTGTTTACAAATAATAATCATTTCAAATCAGCTCTTAACTACATACAATTACTTCCCAGATGGCTAACAACAAATTTTAGATTAGATGTTGTACAATTCAGCATCTTTTAACTATTTTTTTTTATTAGGTCAAAGTTGGAAAACTGAAAATTCCTGCACAAAGTCACCCCATCTGACATTCTTGAAATTCGTAGACTTTGAAATTTTTTTTTATTTCATTGCTTTATAATTGTTTTCATGTAAATGTCTAATAATCAAAAATAAAACAAATTCAGTATAAATAATTTTGGTAAAGATTAATGATGCAGTCAAAATTAAAAACTTGGGACGCTTGAAGTAATTGGAAGCCAATAAAGAAAAATACTTAAAAATTCAAAATACACGTCAAAACTCTGATGGACATGGTATTATTTTCTCAGTAACTATTTCTATAGTTAATTTTTAATTGTATGATCCTGAATTACGGATACACCCTCTTACTAAGGATTATTTTCTTTAAGTCATATTGTTTGATTTGAGCACTTTTTGCTCAATTATCTTACAAATCATCACATACAAAACCTTTTTGAAAGTTCAATTCTAAATAATTATTAAGTAGTTAGTACTTAGTTATTGATTTTTGAATTTCTTGTTTCTTTAAAGAAGAATAGATGGAAGTGGAAAACCATAGCTAGATTCAACGATTCCAAACCAAAGCAACTCAAACCATTGGGCGTCACTTAAGCTGTCTTATCACGTGCTGATATCAAACAATGTCGCTTTGCAAGGCTGTTGTATACAATAACGCATAAGTTTCTCCCCAAGTAAGGCAAATGTGGATTAGTTAAATCAAATGGTTTTGCAAGAAGGCTCCAATGGTCAATCAAAGAGTTCCCTTGTCTACTGGGCTGGGTTCAAAATTATAAGGCTGCGATGTGAACTATTGAGAGCCAATTATGAGTCAGCTTTTTAACGCAGGTTAAAAAATAAAATTAAAAAGTATGACTTCGATTCTTACAAAGTTGTTGAAATCGACTGATTATTTTCTCAAATCCATTAATTTTTTAATAAGTTATTCGTGCTACTTTTAAGACTCCGCCATACTCTTTTATAACTCTGTTTAAGCTACTGTTAAAACTCTGTTTATGTAGGAGACTTGTGCCACGGTTTAATCAAACATGATTTAATTCAATGATTTAATCATGATCTCACAACTTCTTTATTGCTACTAATTAACTAATAATAATTGTTTTTTTTTTTATTGTCAAGTTTGCTGAACATCAAATTTGAAGCTCACCAGTTATTAAAATCTTAACGTGTTTCGGTGTTACAACGGTACACTTTCAACAGTAGAATAAAAGACAGGAATGGTAAAAAACTGCGATGATTTAATCCAACGGATGTTACATCATACCAAAAAGATAAATATACAGTAAAAAGATAAAATGGCAGTAGATTAAAATCTAAAAAAATAATTATTTCCAATTATTAAATGAGCAATCAAACTTTAGCTCAAAGAACATCAAGGCGGAGTCGAGAACCAAGAACCCCATCCTTTATCCATCACAAAACATCGCTAGACCGAAGACCATGGATTCGATTTTTCTTTACCTCATATCATCCATAAATATACTTCATGTGTTGATCTGGATTTCTGGAATAATTTCAACATCATCACAAACAAAAACTCTAATGTTGATGACCTGGCTGCTACAACATATTTGCCAAATATCTGGAAATCCTTAATTTTATTTTCAATCTTCTATTATTCTATCTTATAATTGTATATTTATCTCTTTTGAATCACGTAACCTCTGTCGGATTAAATCATCCTCATTTTTTACCATTCTTGTCTTTTATCCTACAGGTGTACCATTGTGACATCAAAACACGTATAGCTTTTTAATAAAATTTTAACATTTGTAATTTTAAATGTTATTCTTAAAGACATGTAAAAATTCTTTCTAAACATTTTAAATACTCTTCCTAAAAAATTCTAATTACTCTTTTTTAAAAATTCCAAATAACCTAGTAAATACTATTAATCCATGTTTATTTATTTGCAGATATAGTGGTTTGTTATTTATAACTGATAGCAGTAGGGGAGAGTGGGGTCAATTGTAACATTTTTTACCTAACTATTTTTAACTAACAAGAAATCCAATATATTATTTGCATTAATTTACAGACGAGTAAAGTAGACTATCCTCTACTAGAAAAAAAAAAATACCTTATTTTAAATGTTATTATATTAGTTATTAACAATTTTTGACAGTCATGCACTTGTTACAATTGTTCCCACTTACGGGGTCAATTGTAACAGTTCATAAATTCAACTAAAACATAGTTAATTATACATATTATCATAGTTGTGATACATTTTTTTATTGATCAAAATAGTAGTGATATTTTAGGAGTAAAAATAATAATGAGCAGAGACCTAAAGGGTTAAACTTTTAACTTTAAGGGGTTAAAAATTTTAATTTATGCTGTGAAAGGTGACAAATAAAATAATGCACATGCAACATAATATAAATGATATAGGAAACTATTGGTGGTTCTTAAAGAGTTAAGTAATGGTTTGTAAACATAAGATTATTTATTTTCAGCTGTTACATTCGTCCCTTTACTTATTGTTACAATCATCCCCAAGACGCCATTTCAGCTTAATTTGTTAAAAACAATGCTAGTTAATTAACAAAACTAATCTTTTTTTTTTTTTTGAAATGTCAATTTAGGTGTCCACTTACATATTCGGTTAATAATTTTTATTTGTTTAAACAAAATTACTTTGTTACAATATAATATTCTAATACCAAAAAAAAGTACTTACGTAGCGTGAAAATATCTTTTGTGATGTAACTCTTTCAAAAGTACATAAAAATGGCTGCCAGCACGGGTTTACATGTAGATTTATTAAATACACCTTGTGCGTCACCTAGGAACCAAATCTAGAACCCGGCACTCGAAATTTTTGCTCTGTTACAATCGTACCCTGTTACAATTGACCCCACTCTCCCCAATATATTATTTCAGTAATATATACTATAACTATATATTATATACATAACAACTATATATTATAGCTAATATTAGTAACAGTTACTAGTAATTCATTGGATAATATATGTTGATATATATATATATGTATATCGGCAAGTAACAAAACATTGGACAAGAGTTTAGATGAAAGCTATATCCTAAATTGCAAATGTAGAACTGATTTTTCACCTTACCACTTTTAAATCTTCTCACCTTTAAAAACTTAGAAAACTGATAAATGTATTAAATTTTCAATATGAGCCGAAAGCAATTAATTAAATATTAAAATCGTAGTTATAAATTATATTATTTAATTTTATCATTGAATGCCATATTATTATTACAGCTGTATTTATATACAGCTGTATTTATATATTATTATTATTACAGCTGTATTTATATACAGAAAATAACCGAATTACCGGGAAGCTGAAATAAGTAAAATTTTGGAATTTTATTAAAAAAGAATCAAACAATATAAATAAGAATTTTTTCTTTCTTTTCTTTTTTACAATATGAAGATATACAGTAGGGATAAGGGTATTGTAAAATAAGGATTCATCTCACCTATCTTTTGTAATTTATATTTTCTAAAATTAGATTAGGAAAAAATTTATTTACTTATTTCAGTTTGTATCTGCACTTCTAATATCAAAATTTTCCAAAATAAACATTCGTTCAAAAGAATTAAAAAAATAATTTTTTATGTATGAAGATTTCAAAAATCAGAGGAGCAACAAAAATGATTATTAATGACGTATATATTAGAAATTAGAATAAAAATGGTATTATTAAGACCACTGACAATACACAAATGTTGGCCGAAATTTAAATTATTTTATAAATCAATATAAGATAAACATTAAAAAAATATCTAAGACAAAAACAAGCCATGCTGGATCTTAGTGATTTCAACAGAAAATTAGGAGAAAATAATACAATAAAAGAAAAGAAAAAGACTAGACAAAATCAAGACAATTTTAGTGCAGAATATTCTTTAAAAAAAAGGAGCAAGGAAAAAAGCAACAACTTAGAATTTATAATTTACTAAACTAAACATTATAGTTCGCTTAGTGAAACATTTTTTTTTAAATTTTATTAAAACTGATAAATTAAAAGAACTTCATTAAAACTGATAACTTTCTTTTTTATTTCAGAAAGATCTTATTCGATTAAAAAAATATATGATAGTTCCTATCATATTTTAATATTTAGAGAACTGAAAACTTACATTATTTTGTGGTCACCAAACTGAAATCAATTTTTATTAATTTGATAAGAAATAATCTCTTAAGAATTAATCCTTTAAGAGTTAATCTTTTAACTTAATAAAAAATCAACATCTGTGTATTTAAAAATAAAAAAAAGCAAAAAAATATATTTAATTTTTATTATTTACGATCATAACGCACTCATTCAGCGTAAACACAATTTATTATAAATTTTTAAGAATTAATTTGATTGCCACAAATATAATACAAGTTTGGATGATAAAAAGAAACAAGTAGTAATAAGCAAGTGCACCTATTTAATGCCAAATGTTATTATTTTTCCAAAATAATATATTCTCTTCCACACACTACACTTTAACTAGTATTAAAACTCAAACAACTTTATAACTAACAACAAATTGCCAAAACATAAACAGTATTTACAAGATACGAGGGAAAAATAAAAAGAAGTGCAATGTCTTTTGACTTTACTGATAACACTGAATGTTGATCTGAATAGTTAGGTATTAGGTGGAAATTAGGCGGCATGATAGATTTTGATCAACAAAAGTAAAGGTGCATTCTTTTGAAGAATGCAGTAGAATTTCCAAAAATAGCAAATGTATTTTTACTTTAAGGATTAAGACTACTTATCTATTGGTCACCGAAGAATGTTTGCAACATTTCAGTTTAAGATTGTAAGAAGAAAACAAAGCGAAATGAATTTTGTTTTTCACTTTTCTATATTGATATCAGAAATTTAAAAATAAGTGTCTTTTATTTTTCTCTTTTCCAAACAATATTGCTTATTTAAACATGAAGAAAAAAATTGTCGCAATAGCGGAATAATGGCTAGTAATTTTTAACTAGTTACAAATATACATTTTTTGTAAATTCAATATTAGCAGTTTAAACGGGATCTAATAATGTGTTGTACTTGTTATATTGATTATTATAAAAGAGTCATAATATTGATATATAACAAAAAAATAAAAAAAATAAAGAAAAAAGGTTAAAAGGGCAAATTAGGACAAAATATTTTTTACTAGGAATATCAAGAAAATTTTCCCCCTAGAAAACATTTTTCGAACATCAGTTCTTAAAAGGATCATATATTATGTTGCAAATGTTACAATACAAGATTATTTTAAACGTTGCAAAATCTTGTTTCAAGACTGCCTTTATGTACGCTTTTAAGATGTTTACAAAAATTGCAGAAACAATAAGATATTTTTTGAGTTTTTTCACAAAACAGTTAATCTAATTTTTTTTTATAGACGGTAAAAACCATGGTAAATACCGGTAAAAATCTCACATGGTAAATACCATGCCAGCCTTGCTCTAAGCACTAACCCAAAACATCAAATCCTATATTTAAAAACTTCAAACCCTTTTTAAAATCTCTAAATACTCTACTTAAAATCTCTAAACAATAACTAAAATTTATCAACCCTTTTTTTTAAATAATTGAGACTTTATGTTTTATAAACTATAAATCCTTTATAAGAACTCTAAATACTATTCTTAAAACCTCTAACCACCTACTAAAAACTTTAACCCCTATTTTTTAAGAAACGTAAAACTCTAAATAACTAATTTATAATAGACTACAGGAGAATTTTGACCAGAAAGCTATTTTTTCAAAAATAATATCCTCCGATTGTTTTTTTTTAAATCGATTTTTTTAAAAATTCTTATTAGTGTTTCCGTTAATACCAAAAACAGAGATAATTTAAATAATTTTCAATATCATAATTTTTTATTGCATACGCATAAGAAAATACACCCCAAAAACCATGTCAGCTCCACTTAATCTCATTTATTAGATAACTAGGGTCATTAAATTTTGATGGGATGTTTATATCACCACCTACTTGGTCAGGCTGTTTCCTTCTCGATCCTCCCACATGAGATTTCCCTTATGAAAGCAAACAGAAGTTAGCTGGCTTGAAGAAACCTGTTACGCTTTTCCTTTTCCGGATAAGCATTAGGGATCGTCTCCTCTTAGTTAATGTCTTCTTGGCATCATATATCACATTGAACGTTAATCCAAGTGACAGTCGCCAACGATGCGCCTAATCTTTGCCAACTCTCCAAGCTTTATAACTGGACTTCCGGCCAAAAACCGATTTACTCCTCAAAGCAAAAAAACTTAATTCTTCATGGATGAAAAACAATTTTTTTTATATATATAACCCCTACATTGATTAATCCAATATACCTTAAATCATGTTATTATTTTTTTTTGTGCCTTTACTATATATAAGTGAGTTTGTAATAAGGTCATTTAGTTTTAGTTACCTTATTATGATGAATCGGTAATTTATTTTGGGTTGCAAATAAAATTTTATATTGTATGATTTGTTTTTAATTATCTCGATGTTTAATATTTTTTTTAAAATTACATATTTAATAAATAGTGAAAATAAAACTGATGAAAAATGCATTAAATTTGATATCTTTTCGTTATTTTCATATTGCTTTTGGATCTTCTTTTTATTGTATTTTCATTATGTATTTAATACTATATGCCGAAAGGAAGAATTAAATATGATACAATTTCATTTTGTAATGCATGGTTTGCAAGATGGTTTGCTCTCTCTCTATTACCATAATATAGCAAGTAGCGCCCTCTATCATATGAGAGAAGGTACAGACTTTCTTTTCTTCAATAGAGGTAAAGAGTACGGAACTTAATATTACTTTTTGTGTGTTTTGCAATGTGGCAATGTGGGTAAATTTAAAGACATTTAATTTTGTTTACCCTATAGAAAATGAATAAAACCAGAAATTATAATATTTCTTAACCAGAATTATTATAATTTCTTAATTAGGATTATTTTTTAACCAGAATAATTATCATTTCTTAACCAGAATTATTTCTTAACCAGAATGTGCAATGGAAAATATATGGTTATTTTCTCAACATAGTTTTATTTAAATTGAACCGCTAGAGAATACATGAGAAAATTACTTTAAAAAGTTTTTTAAGCGGAGGAAGGCAATTACAATTCTAAGTAAAAAGTGAAGTTTTTTAAAGTTAGAAACAAACGTAAAAGGACAAAGTTGATATCAAACTTTAAAACATCACACACACTATTTAATTGGCATATTTAAAGTATACCTTTTTTGATGAACAAACCATTAGAACCATTCTTTTAGCAAACAAACCATCTCTTTACGTGAAAATCCAAACGTTTGCCAGAAAGATATTCAGAGTGTGTCGGCTTTTTTGTCACATTCTACTCAAAGAATGTTTTTATTCGAAAAAATTAACGATTTACATTTCTTCTTCAAAATACGGCGTTCGTTTTTAAGGGGAAAATAAAAAAATGCAATAGTTTTTTCGTTATTTTGGACAAAAATCGTATTTTTTTTTCTTTTTTTAACTTCTGTGTGTAGAGAAATACCTAAATACTGATTTTTTTTTTCAATTAAAAAAAAGTATGTTTTGAACTCCCTATTTTTAAAAAATATTTTTTTGTGGTAATGCACAAAAAAAGTAAAAAAGATTTTTGAAACTTGAAAGTTGAAGCTATTATGTGACAGTTAGCTTGAGTTTAGATATGGACTTTGATTTAGAAATTTTAAAATTCCAGGACTTAGCAAACTTTTATCATAATTAATAATTTTCAACTATTTAGGAAATTAAAAAAACTTTTTGAATTAAGAAAAAAATGGCGCATTCCAAGTGAAATTGACCAATGGCCGAAGCTGTCGAGGACAGAATTTCGGACTGCTGCGATTTGAGGGCTGTTTTGAAATATGAGTCAATTTACGAAAATGGCGTAACTACGGATAGTGGCTAGTACGTTAAAAATGCCTATAAATTTTTGATTTATGAGCCAATTTTTATAATTTTGGTGGCATTGTTGAAAGAAAAAAAAGTAACACTTTGTAATCTAATCAAATTCTAAAAATATTCATAAAATTTTTAAAAAAGTTTTATTGAAATAATTTTAGGGAGAATTTTTGTGGCACATTTCAAGAAATTTTTACTGGAAAGTAACTGACAAAAGTTATAAATGGAAAGTCATAATTTCGGTATCCTTGCAGAAATAAAAAGTCTGCACTATTTGATTAAGCTATTAAAATGCTGGAAACATTTGTATATATTTTTTAAAAATTTTATTGCAATATTTTTTGGGGGAATCTTTATTTTTCAAATTTCAAGAATTTTTTAGTGGAAAGTACCGATTTTCTCCTCCTCAAATTTTTTTCTCATTATTTAAGTAACATATTTTTCTGAATAAAAATATCAAAGGGTGTTTTTTTATATCTTTCAAAAGTAAAAAAGAGACTTAAAGCCAAATCAATTCGAGATGTTTTTTACCGCACAAAAGCAAAGTTCCTTGACCTCACTTTTTTTTCTAATGTTCAATGTCATATTTTTCACTATATATTATAATTTTATCATTACACACATTATCACACACACACACACACACACCGTCCTTGTGTGTGTGTGTGTGTGTGTGAACAGCCGACTCAATTTTGGGTTTATGACTACTAATGTTCTACTCAGTAGCCTTGTAATTTTGAACCAATTCAGGAGACAAGGAAACTCCTGGATCAGTACCGCCAGAGGTATGATTTGTTATGGGAACATGGAGGACTCTGTGAGTCGACAGATTTAACGTGCATCAGTCACTATTTACTACACGGGGAGACTTCGGCAGGCGGGAATCTAACCCATGACCTGTTGGACATGGGCCCAGAACCCTACCAATCAGGCTATCTCAGCCCTCATATTTTCCCTATAAAAAAATCAAAATGATGTTCTTTCTCTTTCGTCAGTAAAAAATAAAAAGTGATTATGGCCGAAATAAATCAGGATATTTTATAGCCCTATGAGGAGTCACCCTCTGTTCACTCCGCTGACCAACTTCCTTGGCTGCTCTTCTTTCATCATTGTTTTTTCCTTAGAAGTCTATTAAAAAATTATTTTGTTTAGAAAATATATAGTTATGATAACTTTACGTAAGCACATTTTGTTAATATGTTAATCGTAATTACATGAAAGGATGCCTGAGTTTAAACAGTTATCAACTGTACGCGAAAAAAATATTTAAATACTGAAATCCAGAAAGTTCGATACAATAATTAAATTGAGGTAAAGAAACTCTGTTTTGTGCCATAAATCTTGAAGTATTTAGGCTAAAAACCACTTTTTATTTTTTTTTATGTCTAAAATCAAAAAAACCCCTCCTAAATTTTTTGTATTACTAGGAGGCTGAGCCATCTGTTCGCTTCGCTCATCGACTCTCGTGGTTTCTCCTTATTTATCATTAAACATCAAAGAGGAAATGATTTATTTTCATTTTTAATTACGACTGGTTTGCCATCCGTTTTATTTTGAGAATTATTAATTTTTTGAAAATCGGTAGCATGTAAAATCGGCTACCCCCGAGAGTTATTACGCAGTGAAGATGGAGATTGCTGTGGACGAACAGTTTCGGTCCGTGCGCAAATTCTTTCTTTCGCAGAATCAGTCTTCATGGATAAACACCGTTCTTCCCTCTTGATCTTCTTGACAGCTTTTTTCTTAAAATATGATTAAAAAAGATAATTTTGTTCATAAAATAATAACAATTCTAATTATTAACTAATATAAATTTAAATTAGTATAATTGTAATCACATTTTATTAACATCTTCATCGTAACGATATGAACGGAATGCTGGATTTGAAAAATAATTAACCGTACTATAATTGTAACTGTACTAAAAGAAAAAAAAAAAAAAAAGAAAAAAAAGCAATAAAATAACTTAGAAATACACAATGTGAGACGCAGTAAGATTTAATAACTGAGAATTATTTTCATTTATTAATTAACAAAATATAACAATAACCTTATTTCATCTAATGATTCGCATTGTAAGCAGTAGTTCTCTCTTTTAAGTTTTTATATTCTCTAAAAATTTCCATATAAATATTAAGACTTAAATCTAAGAATATATAATCACTCTCTTATTTTTCATTTATAAATTTTTTTTGGTTATTTTTGACATCAAATCAAGCACGAATTTATAAAGCGAAAATCGCAGATAAATTTTTCAATAGTAATGGATAAATGATTATTATTTAAAGGAAAAAAAAAAAAAAAACTGCAAAGAAAACTTACTTTAAATTGCAATTACTTCTGAATAAATAGGAAATTAAAAAAAAAAATAAAAATAAAAATAAACTCTCATTATGTTTATAATTTAAAATGGATCAGTGGTGGGAGTGGAAACCGAGAATGTAGACCCTTTCCTATCAAGCGGTACCTCAAGATTGAGATGAGTTAGCATGTCTTATATACTAGTGAGTTAATGTTTAATAATCGTAGTGGTAGTTACGATACAATACTCTCTCACCAGAATTTTATCAGGCAGAGAATTTGATGAATGGATACCACTAGTTGCCGTATTTGTGAAAAACCAGGAGAGCAGTGTTAAGGTCACCGGGTTTCGAGCGGCTGCGGTGAGAGTTTTATTAAGTTCACCAAGTTTTGAACGTTAGTCGCGAGAACTGCAAGTTCACTGTTGTGTGTGTGATCTCTTCTGCGTTGTTGTTATCAGTCGAGCATGTTCAGGATCCCGTTGTGTGTAAATGAGACTGAGAAACAATAGCGCGAAGTGCACGGTGACGCAAACATAAAACTAATCAGATCACCAATGAGGGGCGAGTAGGTTATCGACAATGCCAACCTTCATTTATCTAAAGGTATCTCAAGATAGGTCAACACGTCTTATATACTACTGACTTTATGTTTAATAACCATAGTGGTAGTTACGCCCCAGATCTATCAGCACGTTAAATTTGAATTCTATAATTTCATTTTAGTCCACAGTAGAGCAATCAACATATTTTTTTTTACTCCAAAGTTAACATTAAATAATTTTTGAACAAATAATCGAATCATAATTTTTTTAAATTCAATCTAACTTCTTGTATATTTTTCTTTACACTGTCAGGTTTTTAAAATATTTTGATTTTGCGTAGCTTACCAAGCAAAATGTAACTTAAAGACTAAAAAAAAGTGAGAAAATTTGTTAAATAAAGCACTTAAAATTTCAATAACTTTCAAAGATACCAGAATTTTGAAAAAGAAATTTTTTTTTATTAAGTTCATAAACAAATATGGTCAAATTTCAACCCTGAAGTTGAGTTGCATTTCTGAGGCTTGTAGAGCTGCCCGTATGGTATTTTTTTCAGCAAGTTTAACACTCGAACTAATTATTGAATTTTCTTTTCATCGTAATCCCTGTACATTTTTCTACACACCTTACTAATTTCAAGATTTTAAGTCTTTTAGCTTCTGCGCAGCAAAACAAAAAGGAACGTTAAGTTTGGAGCCTGGTTTGATTTGTAGTAGGTGCGTGGTTCGATTCCTGGCTCGGGACATGCATTACGAAACTAGCAATTTGGTGTTTCGATCCATACCACGCTCTTCCTCTTGGCTGTCGGACGTTTATCAAGCTTAAAAGTTATTTTTGCGGTTTTTCAGCAGGACTATATTTTAGCACATTGAGTGGCCCCGATTTGTCTATAATCTTGTGATTTGGTATGGTAGCATATATAATTAACACATAATTTGTGACTGAGTTTCAAAATTATAGGTTTTAAAAATAAGGGGAGAAAACATCATTTTGGTATTTTTAATATTGGAAAATATGGCATTCGACATTATGAGAAAAAAATTCAGTTAAAAAAAAACTTGAAATATTTTTGCTTAAAACCATCTTTTCAATTTTTTACTGACCAAAAACAAAAAACACTTTCTTGATTTTTTAATATAGAAAAACATGACATTTAACATTATGAAAAAAAAAAAAAAATTGAGTTCAAAAATCTTTGTTTTTGTGCTCAAAAAATTACGAATTATTTCGGCTAAAAATCACTTTTTATTTTTTATTGACCAAATATAAAAGAATAAAACACCTACTCGAATGTTTTATATTGAATAATAACACTTTTAATATTATGAGATAAAAAATGAGGTCAAGAAGCTTTGTTTTTAGGCTATAAAAATTTTGAATCAATTTGGATAAAAACCATTTTTTATCTTTAAGTAAAAAAAAAAAAAAAAAAAAATCATATGTTGTAAAATATGATATTTAACATTAGGATAAAAAAATTTAGTTTTTGAAAGTCGTTGCTTTCCTGTGAAAAGTAATTTGCCAAAACAATTCCCCAAAAATTATTTCATTATTATTAAAGATTCAGCATTTTAAAATCTAAATAACAAAGTTTTTTCTTTCCTATGATACCAAAATTATGGCTCATAAATGAAAAGATATAGACATTTTTAACATATGTGCCACTATATGTAGTTATTTCAGGTTGAATCAATCCCCTAAGTATCGCCCTAAACGTAGTTCGAAAATTTTTTTCCCGTTTTTTATCTGAAACTTTTAAACGTCAAGTTTTTATGAAGATCTGTGGCATGACGTTAACGAATATTGTTATTTAATTTTGTTTTAGAAACAATTATCTCAGAAAAATGGTTTTACGTTTTTTTTTTTTTTTTTTTTTTTTTTTTACTAATAAAAGCTTTTAAGTTGTTGTTTTTTTTTTATTTCTTTAACCAAAAAAAATTTTTTTTGGTGTGCATGTACATTTTTGAAGAACAAGAATCACTTAAACCGCACGCATATAGTATATACTTTTAATAATAAATGAGATGCGAATTACAGCAATGATTAGCATACCGAATTATTATATTGTTTAGCATACCGCCAACAACACATAATTAGCCCCAATTTTACAATATATAATGAGAAAATGATGTGAAATTAACATTCCATGAATCCATTTGTCTATGGAAGAAGTAGTCAAAAGCGATTTATTCAACCATGCGATTTAGTAGCTTTCCTTTAAAAAGAAAAATGTTTATTGAAAAAGATTTCACTTTATAATATTAATTGACTTAGTGCTTACATTATTTCTAACACCTGTTCATTGTTATATCTGCTCATTTTCATCATGAGTAAACGAAAGGGATGGAATTTTTACATACATAGAATTTCTACTAATTTATAATGATTAAGGTAGAAAAATCATTTTTAATTTTATTTTTAATTTTAATTACTTTTTATGAATTTTTTTTTTATACATATTTATTCCTCCAGGGCTTGAATGCATGTTTAGGAAGAAGAAAACCATTTTTTAATTCACTTAAATGAAAAACACCTTCCTCCAAGTTTCTTTCGTACTTTATAAATTGTTTTTGTTACTGCTCTTTTTAAACAATACTAAGTATTAAATAAAGCAGCTCATTGATAGGCAAGGTATTTTTTTTTCCATCAGAAAATAATATTTTTTATAAAGTATTATTAATATGTAATAATACTTTATAAAAAAATATTATTTTTTTTAATAAAGTTATAAGTATTTTTTTTATGTTAAAAAGTAATTTTATTTATCAATCCATATACATAAAAGGAAGTTCAACCACAATCCTCCCCGATAGAGAGAATCCAGGGATATATATATATATATGGGTGATTCTTAGGAAACATGACAATTCGGACCAAAAAATTTCTTCAAATTTAAAGTCTTCAAAATAATGCAAATATTTTTTTTGTATATTTATTTAGTGACATTTATTAATACCTTACAGATAGCAGTGTAGTTTATTGATATTTGCTCAAGAAAAAAATAAAAAAAAAAAATTCACCACATTTTGAATGCCAGGAAAATGACATATTAGCTTAGAAATTTGAAAAAACAGTCATTATAAGCTATTATTAAGTAACAAAACCTATGCCTTTATGTTAGGTGGACCATGAATAACTTAAATTAATTCTTTTATCTACTGTAGAAAGAATAAAAAAAATTTAAAATTTTTGTCGCTGATATGTACAGAATAAAATTGTGTAAAATAATCAATCATTAAATAAATAAATAACTTTGATTACATTCAATCTTATAACAATCATACATAAACTTGATATTAGGTTAATATTTGCTTTCCCTTTTTACAGTATACTGTTCAAAATATTTACAGTATTAGCAGCTAATAAAAATTTCAGGTAACACTTCAATGTCCTGGCATTCATAAGCCAGGAAAATGACAGCCAGGATAATGACAAATTCGCCATTTTATAGCATATTACTTTACTTTAATTTAATATTTTGACCTAAGACGTTTATATTATGCAGAAAACAACAGGATTTCTTAAAATAACTCAGATAAATCTATGTAGTTTGTGTTATTAATGATTTCCAGAAGCCAGGAAAATGATAATATAAAAACCTACTCACCTTGAAAAAATTTTTGAAATAGATTTTAAACCAGAAATTGGTTCTTTATTCGTGCAACAAGACTTGTTCAGATAGGAGGATATATAATCAATCTATTAACATAAGATATTGATTGCTGGCGTTATCTATTTTGGTAATAAACTACTAAATAAAAGTAGCCAGGAAAATGACAGATTTTCTTGTGACAAACAAATTATTGACAGAAAAAATTATTTTATTTTTGTAAATAATACCCTCTGCGTATATTCTAGAAATGCTTATACACCGGTTGAGATAAAAAAAAAAATTAGACATTGAAAAATTTATGGGAAGTTTTGAAGCTAGTTATTATTGAAAACATTGCTTGTGACATGCCAGAAACATGAAATTTTGAAGTTCAATTTAATTTTTTAAATATACTAGGTCATTTTTAAAATTATAACAGCAATGCTATTTATTAAATTTTTTTTAAAAAAAGTTCTTTTAGTAGTTTAGAATTAGATCTTGGTGCAAGTGAATGTAAATTGTCATATTTCGTGAGAATCACCCATATATATATATATATATATATATATAATGTTTAATTGTAGTGCGTTATGTAATATGCACAGTATACTTGGCATTGAATTATAGGATCTGCCTAGGTATTATTTATGAATTTCGTAAATAAGAGAGCAATATGAATAAATTTCACGAAAAAGAGCAATGTTGATGAACTTCTTGAATTGCTGACTATTTTTCAGTTTAATAAAGATATCCTCTGTCATTTAGGAAGAAAAAAGAAACATTACTAGTCCGTTCACAAATTTGGTCTACTTAAACAGATGAGTGGTCGAAAGAATGCCAACACCATGTTAACTCTATACATCACCAACCAACTCCATTCGAAATCTCTTTATACGAAACTCTATACGACATACCAACTATACTATATGAAATTACAAAACTCAAAACGAAATACCAACTCTGTACGAAATTGAGACATTATTTCCTCTCACTGTTTCAGATATTTTATGTTAACTCAATAAGGCGACTTTAATTCCTCTCTCTATAGCAGATGCTTTGGTAACCCTTTTTTATGTACGTTTTATTAAACAACTCCTCATGCTCCACAATGTATAACATGAGGCTCGCAGAAGTAAGTGGGCAAAGTACAAATGAAAATAAAACTTACAAAGAAACAAAATAAGAATTAAAAGTTTAAGCTGTATACAAAATTTCACAAAATTGTATTTTCACACTTTGCAGCAGCTGCTAAGTTCTAAGCTGCTAACTTTATGGCGACTGTTTGAGAACAATATTTTCAAATTTACAATACTTTCATAATAAAATATTTTCGTGAGCTCATACCTTTATTCTATGACACCTTTTCATAATTCTTCAACTCAACTTTTTATGATATTTTTATTTTAATTTTCAAATTTTGATTTTTAAATTTAATTTTTATATTATTTTTACTCAATTCTTGTTATCAGTTCATTTTTTATGTATTTTCTTATACATTTTGAGAATTTATTTTGTATTAAAACTGGGATTCTGTGTATTAGTTATTTTTATAAATCATTGTGTAAAATATTATTTTTGAACTACTATAGTTTTTTGGGTAATAATTTGCGACGTATTAGGGATGTATTAGAACAACATGCAAATTGTACTAAAACATGTGTTAATTAAAAACGTTAACTTTGCTTAATAAACTAATGAACAAATGTGATATTTACAGAGTTCTCGAATTTACTAAAGTTGTGCTTTTATGTGTATTACTTTGTTTACATGCCTAATATTCTAATATTTTAATCTCTAATTTATACTAAAATTTTATTAAGTTTTATTTATTTTTTTATTTCATTTATTTTGTTTGAAGATTATTCTGGGTTTTTGTCTTTATTTTGCAGGCATCATTACTTTTGTGAGCAGTTTAAGAAAAATAGGATTTTAATTAAGTTGATATATTTGTAAGCAGAAAAGTTTTATTTTTTTCTTAACTACTATAACCTATGAAATAATGATTTCTAATGAACTGAATGTTTAATTGGAAAAAAAATAATAGCTCGTCCTTTTTTAACATGTGATTTCTTCGATTCAACAGTAATAATAAAAAATGGAATTTTAAATTTGGATACTAATTTAAAAAACGTTTTTAAAAGAGTTACCACAATTTACCACAATAGTACTTCATGCACATTACTTTGTTTATATATCTAATCTTTTAATCTATACTTGAGAATTTTATTTATTTTTTATTCTTTTGAAGAATTTTCTGAGTTTTTGCGTTTATTTTGCAAGCATCAACATTTTTATATCAACTAACTTTTTTTGTATGAAAACTCTGTAAGGAGATTTTTTTCAAAACTGCTGCACTGGCTTAGATTTTGTATTGCAAACATTTCCATAATTTGCCAGTTTGAAAAATGCTAATTAGCGAACTATTTCACCAAACAGTAATCAAATTATGATTTTATCTTGTGTAAGAATCATTATTCATGAAGAAACTTCAAAACCAAAGTTTAATGAAGCAAATAATCTTTAAGGCACTGAAGAATAACTTTAAGGTCAGAAAACAGTGAAATTACGCTCACAAACTAAAAGCAGAATTTAACACCACTTGAAGATTTCAAGATGATGGAACTCAGAATTCAGCAATTAATTCAACCAAAAATTATAATAAAAACTAAAACTTTTAAGAGTACCCACTCAACTAGGTTCTTCGCATACCTGAAAGATCAAAGCGGAGTGACCTCGTTCTAACGGTAATGACAAAAAAAAAAATTTGCAAACAAAAAAGAAAAAAAATTTCACCCCCTTGATGCTTTCACAGGTAAGCCAGAGTCTTGACAACGTTGAAAAATGCCGACCCCGCTTCATTCTTACCGTCAAAGAACTAAAAATAATAATAAATAAATTTCGAGAGAGAATGAACAAAGAGAAAAAATAATTCTCCGGAATTTTCTCGGAGAGCATAAATACTTCTTGAGTAAGTGAATCAAAGACTATGTCAGCATCAACGCATTTCTCACTGAGCATTAAATATTTTCGCTTACAATTATTACGAGTTAAGCAAAAGGAGAAATTACAAAAAGGATTCTGAAAAGAAATATTTTCTAAAATAGCTACAGAAAATATTTTCCAATTAAAAAAATGCTTGTTGATAAAATAAAGGTCGAAGAAAAATACACTCTGTCAATTTCGGCAATATTAAGTAGGGATAGGAAGCAATAAATAAATTCTTTCAACTCAAAACCCGCATTTCACTTTGGAAGGCTTTTACAAATTGTTCCCTTAGGGGTGATATAGGGGCCAAGATGTGCTAAGTATATTACATCAGAGAAGGAAATCCTTTTTGATTAAATATTTTGAGGCGCTTGTTTTGAACAAATATGATTAACTAATTTGTATGGCTTTATACATAGAAAGTTATAACTATAATAGACTTTAATAATTGTACTAATTAAAGTAAATGGAAAATAATAGTGTACAATGGAAATGGAAGGTAAAGAGAGAACATGATACTTTGTTGACGTTGCACTAGAGCTGCACAATGGGCTATTGGTGACGGTCTGGGAAACATTCCTGAGGATGATCTGAAGACATGCCATCCCAAATTTGATCCTCTGCAGAGAGATAAGCCAACAGCACGCTGTGTTCCCAGGTGGTCACCCTCCCAAGTACTGATTGCTCCCGATGATGCTTTCGGACGAGAATCGGTATTTTCATTATTGTATGGCTGTTGATGGGGAAAACATGGAAAGTAAATAGAGTAAATAGAGCATATGGAGAGTAAATAGAGTACATAGAAAAAGAAAGTAATAAGAGTCATAATAGACACTACAATGTTAAAAATTCCGGATCATATTACGAATAAAGTACCGGCTGTGCAAAAAGGAAAGGGCAATCATTATCGAAAACAACAAACAAATATTTAATATAACAAAACAAGGAGTTCCATATTATTAGGGTGGAACCCTTCAGATTATATAAAGTTATACATTAGAAGACAATTAATTCAAGCCAATGCTTACTGCTTGGTGGTTCAATGTAGACTGACTGTCAGCCCTCTAGTGGGGAATTTCGAATTAATCAAATTTACATCTACTTTTCTCAACACTCCCCACCTGATAATTTTAAATTAAAGAAATTATCATAAAACAATAGCAAGTTTCTACATTTCACATTTTTTCAAGCACATAACATATTAAAACTAAAATATAAAAATAAACACTAATCAATTATTTTTAAGACAGTAAATATAATTTGAAACATCAAAATTAAAGGAATATCAAATTATTAAAATATCATCAGAGTGTTAATTATCAGTTTTTAGTTCAGCTCTAAGGGATAGAGCAGTTGTACTGGTCTCCTATACACCCCAGTTTTAGTTTTTATAAGACAGGATCTAACTAGTCCGTCACGACACTTATAGGCTTCAAGGACACGGCCTAAGTTCCATAAAAATTTGGATTTACCTTTGCCTTGAACAAGCACTACATCACCTGTTTTTATGTTTTCCTCACAGTTAGGTTTGTTGGAAAAGTGATGTTGCCTCAAAGTCAACAAGTATTCATTTTCCCAACGCAACCACACCTGCTTCAGAAGACAAGTTTGATATTGCCTTCTTTTTATCAGACTTTCTCGCGTTGCAGTCACATTGATAAGCTCAGAGAAATTATATGGATATTCGTTGACCAGTCCAGAAAACAAAAAAATGAGCAGGTGTCAGGGGCTGTAGTTCTGACTTATCATCACTCACATATGTGAGTGGTCGACGATTAAGGACGTTTTCAATTTCAACTAAGATAGTCATGACTTCTTCGAAGGAAAGTTGAGCTTTTCCAAGTATCTTTTTGAGAGGTTCTTTAATGCTTCTCATCAACCTTTCATAAAACCCTCCCCACCATGGGGCAAGCTCAACAATAAACTTCCACACAATGCCTTCAGAGGAAATGAAATTTTGAAATTCTTCTCCTCTAATAATAGAAAAGAAGTACGTTATATCTCTTGAAGCAGCCTTAAAAGTTGCTGCGTTATCAGAATAAATAGTTTTACAGTTATTTCTTCTTGACATGAAACGTCGTAAAGCTAAGATAAATTTATTCGTAGACAAATCGGAAATTAGTTCTAAATGTACAGCACGTGTGACTGCACAAGTAAACACAGTAATATAAGATTTCAAAAGTTCATCTTTATGTTTTACGTAAATAGGCCCAGTAAAATCAATTCCAACCTCTGAGAAAGGCGGAGATTCTGAAATTCTATCTTTAGGCAGCTCTCCAGTACGCTGATTTGCTGGTTTCGCAAAGTGTTTTTTGCAAACCACGCATCTTCCAATAATTCTTTTCACAAGTTGTCTGGCTTGTGGAATCCAATAACTTTTCCTAATCTGCGAAAGAGTGACATTAACTCCGCTATGAAGCAACTTTTTATGTTTTTCAGTGATCAAAAGCTCGGAAAATTTCGAATTCTTGGGTAGCAGTATAGGATTAATTGCTTCAGGATCCACATCAGATTGAAACAGTCTACTGCAAATTCTTAATATCTGTTTTTCATCTAGGTATGGACGAAGACAAAATATGCTGGAGTTATTTTTTATATCTTCCTTCTTCATCAAAATTTTAATTTCTTCTTGATAATAGTCATTTTGCGCCTCCTTTATTAAAATAATTTCAGCTTCTTTTAATTCTTCAGTAGTTAATGGACCTTTCAGTTTGTCGTAACTTCGACAGTTTTGGATAAACCGCTTTGACCAAGCCACAATTCTTTTCACCTTTAATAAAGAACTGTAATTTTCTAAAATCAGTAAAGTCTCTTTAGAATTTGCGAGGCAACTGTGTTGAGAAATAACGCTGTTTCTAAGTTCTAAATCAACTGAATGTTGCTGATTATTAATTTCAGTATTTTCTTGAGGCAACTTACTTTCATCCTCCATGAGCCAAGATGGTCCGAATTTCCATAAGTTATCATCAACAAGGCTTTTTAGTGACTCTCCTCGAGTCAATTTATCGGCAGGATCTGAACTTCCAGGACAATGTTGCCAAAGTTTAGGATCTGTCAGAGTTTGAATTTCAGACACTCTGTTTTGCACGAAAGGTTTCAAAGAGTTGTTATTCTTTATCCAAAAATATGTAATTTGTGAGTCCGTCCACAAATAAAATTGTTGGCAAATGTCACTAAACAATTTGTGTAAATAATCATAGATTCTAGCACCAATTACCGCTGACATAAGCTCTAAGCGGGGCAATGTTAAAGTCTTTATTGGTGTTACCCTACTTTTGGACATAATGAATGAGGTCTTAATTTCGTTCGAAATATTTGCATATCTGAAATACGCTACAGCACCATAGGCCTTTGTGCTAGCATCAGTGAAAATATGAATGGCAATTTCTTTCTTATAATCACAGTTATCAAAATATTTCCGTTCTGTAGAAAAGTTACTTAAATAGGAAACTTCAGAAATCCAATTGTTAAAGTCTGTTTCAATATCTAAAGGCAGAGGGTCATCCCAATCGAGTCCAGCCTTCCAAATTTTTTGCAGCAAAATTTTCATCTTAATAACAAAGGGAGAAATTAAACCAATAGGATCATAGATTTGAGCTGCAAACTTTAAAACAGTACGCTTTGTGCACTGACATGACCTAGATGACGACTGCTCTAAATTTTTATATTCAATCAATAGTACATCACTTTCTGTATCCCATCGAAGACCCAATACCTTTGCATGTGCAATTGATTCATTAATGGCAATACCATTTTGAATCCATAATTTCTTTAATTCGTTTGAATTAGAATTAAATTTCCGTAAATTCATACTCGCGGATTGTAATATATTTACAGCATCAGATGACAGTCGATATGCATCATTAACTGTATCAGTTCCCCAGTACAGATCGTCCACGTATAACGAAGAACTTAGCATTTTAACACAATCGGGTTTGTCATTAGCATATTTTTTAATGTGGTACTTAATTATTGCCTTCAAAATGAAAGGGGAAGTGGTAACTCCGAACGGTAACCTTTTCATATTCATAATTTTAAAACCTTCGCAATTATCATAATCAATCCAAAGAAATTTTAAATATTTGCGCTCATTTTCATCTATCTCTATCATTAGAAACGCCTTCTCAATATCACCAGAAAATGCTATTTCATGCTTTCGAAAATTAAGTATGACATCCAAAATATTCGGGTTCAAATTTGGACCTGACAATAACATATCATTAAGGGATTTTAAACCAATATCCTTCGAACTAGCATCGAAAACGATCCGAACACGAGATGTTTCTTTATCGGGTCTTAAAACAGCTGTATGCGGCATGAAATAACCAGAATTAATGGATTTATCCTTACATTCCTCAACGATTCCATCTTTTATCTGATCCTCAATAATTTTTGCATACATGTCAAAAATATTTTCATTTTTACTTAATCTTATCATTAAATTATCAAAGCGCTTTTTGGCAGTAGGGAAATTACTATCGAGATCATCGGGGTTTGAATTCCAAAGTAATCCAGTTTTGTAACGATTGTTTTCATATTTTAAATTGTTTTCAAAATTATCAATTGTTTCTTTATCTTTTAGAGATAAAATTTCACACTCCTTGATGATACCTAAGGAATCGAGTGACCAGAATTTTCTTAAATCAAACATATCACCTGATTCAATTACACTTTTCATAACCGCTATGTTTTGCGACAATGTATGCTCCCGTTTATAACTACTTCCACTAATCACCCATCCAAGAACAGTTTTTATAGCACACAGGCGATTATTTATAGTTAACTTTTCATATAAAAGAAATTCCCAGAATAAATCTGAACCAATTAAGAGTTCTATACTCAGCAAATTATCATTATCTTCCAAATAAGAATCAGCCATATCAATTTTATTTTTATTCATAAATTCAATTACTTTGGGGTCGGGAGGTTCCACTTTAACTCCAGTAATGCATGGTATGACAAGAGTTCTAATTTTAGTTCTAAAGTTCGTATTTCTTTTGAAAATTTCGAATTCAACAACAGGGTAAGCCTTTTCTGTTGCTCTTTGCATTCCAAATGAATAAACTGATAAAACTTCGTAAGCAACCGGTTTTAAATTTAAATTATTTGCAACTCGTTCAGACAAAAACGAACGCTGGCTGCCATTATCTAAAAGAATTCTTGTCAATTGAGACGAAGAATCTGATTTAACTTCAGCAGTACAAGTCTGCAAATAAACCCTTTTAGAACATTCAACTTTTTTATTATTACATTGGGAAACAGAACTAATAACTTCTTCATTGGAAATAATCGATGGTGGAGTTTCATTAGAAATTGCAACCAAATCAGAAGATTCATTTAACTTTTCCTCAGCGTTTTGAATTTTACTAATTTTAGCATTATTTATCCCCTTATTACCTCCTAAACAAATAGACCCATGATGACTTAATCCCTTACACTTATAACAAGGTAATTTATTTACACGACAATTCTTGCTTACATGAAACAATTTTAAACACTTGAAACAACGATTAGAATTTTTCAATAATTTTACCTTGTTTTGGGAAGACATATTACATTTGAAACTGTCATGGGGTTCAGAGCAAAAAATGCATATTGACTGAGTCATCTGTGCATTAAGCGCAGTAGCTGAGGGTGTGCCTTTATTAAAATTTTTGTTTATATACCTATTTTGCTCGTTACGCAAATTATAGCTACCTCGATGGTTATAGTTAGTCTTTTTATCATTTAAAAACGCAACCGATTCACGACATTCTATCTCATTCTTTAAAAACAGCAATAATTCATTAACATCAGTTTCATCTTTAGATTTCCGTTTTCGTTGAAAATCTAAAACCAAATCTTCAGGCAATAATTGTAAAATTATTGGTATCAAAAGTATACCATAAGATTCAGACTGAACTTTCATTGAATCTAAATTTCTAACTGCGATATCTAAATCATCGTACAATTTGCGTAATGCTGTAATATTAGAAGTATGTTTAACACTCGGAAAACTAAGTATTTTATTAACAAATGAATTCAAAATTAAATCTCTACGACCATATTTCTCATGTAATAATTTAATACAATTATCATAATTATCATTCGTTAAATCAAAACCTGATACAACATTACCTGCCTGGCCAGTAAGATAAGATTTCAAATAAATGAATTTTTCAATTTTAGAAAGTGATTCATTTTTATGGATTGTATTTCCAAAAGAATCCCAAAAGGAATTAAAATATTTCGGATCTCCCGAAAAGGGAACAATTTGAATTTTCGGTAATTTAATACTGGAATTGTTATTAACAACTCTTTTCTGCTCAGTTATAACCGAATCATTTTTTACAGTTTCAACTGTTTGTTCATTAACCGAAACCTTTATTCCTTTACATTTTATCAATTGCTTTAATTTAGCTACATACGTCAAATATTTATCCTGATATTCTTCACTAGAAGCTAAATCTTCATCCAACAAATTAATATCAATTATATTTTCAATTTCCTTATTCAAAGCTATTAAATTTTGATTCCTTTCAATTAACACAGTAAGATTCTCATCTAATACATTTATTTCAACATTCTGCTCAGTTAATAATTTATCAATTTTATTTATTAATTTAGTAAAACTACTTCGTTCACTAGACCTTTTTCTTTTAATTCTCTCTAAATAATCTTTTTCAGCCATAATGAACGTTTAATACAAAGTCACACCCTTAGCAAAATAAAAACAATAAATTTTCAATAATCAAAACCTCAAAACGAATTCTGTAACAAAGAATGGTATAAAAACGCTTACTTTGCACATACAAAGAATTAGACTAGCTGTCTCCTTGAAGTGATCATGTATCTTTCACTGTCATTTTCGATTTTGCCCTTGAACTTAAAAATAACACTTTATTTTCTCTTGCTTTAAATTCTAGTTCGTAAAATACTTCGTGGCCAAATGCACCATGTGCAAAAAGGAAAGGGCAATCATTATCGAAAACAACAAACAAATATTTAATATAACAAAACAAGGAGTTCCATATTATTAGGGTGGAACCCTTCAGATTATATAAAGTTATACATTAGAAGACAATTAATTCAAGCCAATGCTTACTGCTTGGTGGTTCAATGTAGACTGACTGTCAGCCCTCTAGTGGGGAATTTCGAATTAATCAAATTTACATCTACTTTTCTCAACACCGGCCGCTTTGGGTGCATCATCTGTAAAATCGATTTTCACCGCAAAATCCATTACCGTAATTTCACAATAATATTTATTTAATTAGAGTGATTTTGTGATTTTACGGTAATTGTTACTGTAAAAATTATGGTATATTACATTTTCTTTCTCCGTAACATGTTCCGGTAAAAATGGATTTTACGGTCAAAAGTACCGGTAACCTGAGTGCCGGTACTCTTTTTACCATACACTGCTTGATAATTGCAAAGGAACAGTTACATTTTTCTGAATAATTAATAAAAGGGATTGATTGAAGAAATGAAACTAATTACATATTTAGTGGAGACAATGCGCATTTATTTCAATGCAAAATGGTAGAAATATTGTTACATCGAAAAATAAGAAAATCAAATATAAAAAATGCGCTCCTTAGACGATTTCCAGTCACAAAAAATGGGTCTTCCTGCCAGAATGAAACAGGTGTGAGTATCTCAACAAGATCTATGACTATCTCGGACATTAATACATCTGTTATTTATTTTATCCCCTAAACTATTGGGATGTCTTTGAGGGATATTGGGATTTGTGAAACACGCCTGCCAACGGCATCCCAGACAGGCTTTAAAGGATTCTGGTCTGAGGAGAGCGCCGGCCACTGCATGCGGACAATACCTTCACTTTCTAGTATGTACGGACCACTTGGATCAGTCTGCGTAGGGACCGAGGGTGTGCGGTATTGGTCCTCGTTAAACTGTTCTACCGTAAAGTGCTCGACTTCGCGTGCAGGTCGTTGGGCTACCGAAGCAGGGGTGCCATCCCCTCTGCAGAGGATCAAAATTGTGATGGCATGTCTTCGGATCATCCTCAGGGATGTTTCCCAGACCGTCGCCAATAGCCCATTGTGCAGCTCTAGTGCGACGTAAATTAACTACATCTACATAATACATCTACATCTTCTAGTATGTACGATGCCTCAGTGCTCTTGTGTGGCCACGCATTGTCGCTTATAAACAGAAATACTGTACCTACAGCACCCATGTAAAGACGAACATGAACTGGAATAATCTCTCTGCAATACCGCTGGGATGTAGCGCTACCTCGAGATGTGAAGTGCTCTCTTACAATTGTGCATGATGCGTGGCCACACCAGCACGCCTAGGCCACACCGATCACGTTTATGAACTTACTGTTGTGCATAACGTGTTCCTCTGTCTCTGCATGCTAAGTGGTGGCCAGAATAACTTGTAACAGTAAAACGGGGTTCGTCGTAAAACACCACTCTGGACCTCTGTTTGTTACCCCAACCAATACGCTCACCGTAATGTTTCTCGACAATGGCGTGGTTGAAGCGAAATGCATCGAACTTGCTTCCGTGCTTACAAAACAACTTGATTTAATCGTCGAAAGTTTGTTCTGTCAGAAACCTGTGTACTGGTAATGGTTGCACGATCAGCACCTATCTTACTAGGAGGGACATTTCGGTTGGTTGGTTCTAATGCCACTTTCCACACGGGCAAGCCTGCTTGGTGAAACCAAGCAAATTTAAGGCAGTTTCTTGTTTTTCAGTGGCGCCATCTATGGCCAAGAATTAGACTTCTGCCACATCATACGTCACACCTGTTTATAAGGCGGACCCATTCATACATCCATTCATTCATCCACAGATCGTAATTTTGGCCTGAATCAGAGAACGATCGATCTCCAATCCAGTACCCTCAGAGGTATTGATTTGTTGTGGGAACATGGAGGACTTTGCGACTCGATAGAGTTTTAACGTGCATCAGTCACCAACTACACGGGGAGTCTTCGGCCGGCGGAGTTCGAACCAACGAACACTCGGACATGAGCCCAGCGCCCTAGTGACCAGGCTATCCCGGCTTAGCCTATGTCTCTAGTGGCAAAAGGAACAGAAATGTTCATGTGGGACATTTCTGTTCTCTTTTGCCACTAGAGACACATGTCAACCCTCTTGAGATGTGTTGTTTATACCACCGGCATGCTTTCGCATAGCATTTCCAGCTTCAGCGGCCTTTTTTTAATCGCGAGATGACACTTTTTGACTCTCCCATTACTGTGAGAGTTATTGGTGGGAGTTATTTACGGTTATTTGTAGGGTGTCGAGAACTCTATATTACATAAATCAGTTGTTCCTTAGCAATTTTTAAGCTGTGTAATTTGATACGGAATTTTTTACAGTGTACTTTCGATAACTTAATTATCTCTTTCTAGGTTAAACTCATTCTTAACGCTAAAGAACAAAAAATAAATAAATAAATAAATTTCGAGAGAGAATAAACAATGAGAAAAAATAATTTTTCAGAATTTTCTCAGAGAACTTAAATACTTCTTAAGTAAGTGAACTAACGACTATGTCAACATTAACGCCTGTCTCACGATGTAGTAAATATATCCCCTTACAATTGTTCCGAGTTAAGGAAAACGAAAAATTATAAAATGATAGAAAACATAAAAAAAGAAAATAAAATATTTTTCAAATAAAATAAAATAAATTCTTGTAGATAAAATAAAGATCGAAGAAAAATAACATGTGGCAATTTCGGCAATATTAAGTACGTATATGAAGCCAGAAGCAATAAATAAATCCTTCAAACTCAAAACCCTCATTTCATTTTAGCAATCTCTTAAAAGTGGAGGCTCTCTACCCTTAGGGGGTGGTATAGGGACCAAAGAAGTGCAAGGTGTGTTTCATCAGGGAGCGAAAACCTTTTAGATAATAAATGTCTTTTGATATTTTGCGGCAACGTTTTTCTGTATTAATATGAGAATAGTTTCGTATGACTATAATACAGACCTTGATATCTGCCGGCTGTTTACCCTTTTAAGCTTTTCGACCCGAGGATTCGTATCCCATGTGGGACCATAGGCAAGAATCGAGAGATGTCTTCTGACTTTTTTCCCATCCCTTTTCTGATTTTTTTTTATCGTTTTCTTTTTGGAGCCGATTTTCTTTCGCCCTTTCGCAGTGTGTTGCCCTAGAGAGCGGCATCCCCAGATGAGGAGCAAGAAGATGAAAGAGAAAAGATTCTTTAGGAGGAAGGAATGTTGGACTTTTTATCCTGTATTGTTGGAGCGGAGAATTGGCTATTCGGATCACGCTTGCGTTATTCAAATCATAACCAATTATTCGAAAGGAATTTTCTTTCCCGGAACGAGGCGTCGCGATTTCAATTAATAATAATCGTTCTTCTTGATTATTTCATTTTTCTTTCTTGAAAAATTTCATTCTTCTTTTACTTCGAATTCTCGACTGTTGTTCCATCTTATAATTAAGACTGAACTTTTACTAATCATTGATTCACTTTCATCAAATAAAGGATAATCTATTATAAAATATAAATAAATTTCATATCAATACAATACTCAAGATATTGAAACAAAGTTATAGTATCCTTAGCAAATATTTTCTTCTAAAAAACTCATTAGATTTTATAGTTCTTAATCGCATTACAATTTAATAAATTTTATCGTTTGTCCTTTAGATTTATTTATATATTTTTTCAAACCTTTGTCTTATCTATGCTTTTTAGCCAATTCGAGACATGCATGAACCGGAATCTGACCATTAACATATTTATAAGTTGACGTTTTAATAAGTGCAAAAGCCTTTCACCCCTTTCGTGGGTTGATAAAATGAGTATCAAGCATGTTTGGGGACTAAACACTGGGGATTCTGGGTTTGGCTGACCACCCAACCGGAAGATCTCCTACTGCACCAAAATGGCATATATCATTAAACTTGGAATGGGAACAGTAGGCCTTAGCCCTCCATGGGCTGTCACGCTACTGAGTTTAGTTTAAAGGCAATTTAGCCAATAAGATCCCGTTATTTATATTACATTTTTATTTTGGTATTTAGCAGTTGCGGCTTTTGCTTTCGCAAATTTGAGTTCAAGGTTCAGTTTCAAGCTGTTACTGATAATAATTTAGTAGAGTATCGAAATAAAGAAACCTATTTACTTCACTAATTGATTTTTAGGTAAGCTTGAGATCAGGTTCATGTGAGGTGGAAATTCTATTGGGTGATATACTTTGAACACTTTAGTACTTTCTTGAACTATTTCTTCTTCTATTTTCTTGAACAATCTATTTTATTTTTTTTTTCCAAATTTTAAAAAAGCGCTTATCTCTTTTTACAAATTTTTGTTTTAAAAAAGAATTATTCAGATAAATAATTTAAATTGATCTTAAATATAACAAAATGATTACAGATATTTCAATAACAAGTTTAAATTAAAATATTAAAAATAATTTAAGTTCTTAAAAAATATTAAAGTGTTAAAAATAATTATAGAAAATCGTACACTATCATATCTCAACCCTTAACTACTTTATTAAATCAAGACCTCATTTTTTTATATAACTTATTCAAAACTTTATAATAAGTGTAAGTGACCAATGACCAATTAAAATAGAATTTTCGTAAAATATTCACGATGATTAAATCCACATTATCAACTTATTTATTTCCAAAAAAACTTTAAATCGAGCCATATTTTTTATCAGTAATGAAGTATACTTATTTCAATATGCAAATTTTAATTTATATAATGTATATTTGTATATATTCTTCAGAGGTTTCAAAATCAAAACTAAATAAATATGTATATACTTCATTACACTAGAACTGACCTACTCACGCGCATTTTCTAAAAAAAAAAAGATAATAAAAAACAAAACCTAATGATCTGTTAAAAAAAAATTATTTTTAGAAACGAAATCCATCGAAGCTTATAAAAAATAATAACAAAAGGCTCCATACAACTGAAGCTCCTCCTACAGTCATATATATAAATACACGATCGAGCAGTGACAACTTCAATCATATGTGATTAATAACGCAGTGATTGAGCCAGGTTGGGTCAGAAAAGGAGAGATTTGGAGAAGGAGAAAAAGAAGGGGGAAAAAATAGCGCATCGTATTTAGAGCTATCACACGGGGCAGTAAACAATTGTGCGCATTGCATCGTATCTCAAAACTAGAAAATGAGCGGCACTTTTTTTTGTGCCATAACTTTTTGCATCCTCCCTCCTCAACCAGCAAAAGTTGGACATGCATCCAAGTGCAATTCGCATGTCATCAAATAAGGTTAAGCAGGCAGTTTGAGACCCAAGATAAGGTGTCTTTAGATCAAACCGTAGAAGGAGAGAGGCTCTTGGGGTAATCATCATGTCGCGGGGGTGGGTAATGAAGGGGGTAGCAGAAAAATGCGAGGGGCTGGCTAGAGCCCCGAACAAGCAGCCCCTGTTCGTCATTAGGCCACCTGTAATGACATTTTGATTACCCTGAAGCCATTAAGGAAGGAGGGATGTATCTTAGAAAAGGTAGAGAATCATCTCTTTGCAAAGCAACCGAAATCTGTCTAATGTCTCTAGAATAAGATCGGCACCCCTAATCTGCCTACTTGAGTTTCGATCTTCCCGTAACCTCCCCCATCACTTGTGATAAGCTCCCGTTTTCAGGAGAACGCAAAGGTAACTGAAAATTACAGGGAGCAAGAACAGAATGGTCACCATTAAGTTGTGTGTCTATCATTCATAGTGAACAATCTGCCACTTTATAAAAGAGAGAAAGGAAAGAAGTTATCTTGCTCACTCTACGTTTAATGGCTCTCCTTGAAATCATGCAAAATACTTTGTCTTTAATACCACTTAAAGCTACATCTTCTCTTAATGGATGAGAGGATGAAAGATATTGCATTTTAATGCATGACCTTGTCTAAACAAAAAAGCATCGCGTCTTTCCATTTATTATGCTAGCTTTCTTCACCGTTATCATTTATTAAAAAGATGAATATCACCACCCCTTTTCCAAACTATTGTTTATCTTGGACAATGAAGGACCCCTAAAAAATGAGAAAACACATAACGGTTTTTTCATTCTGTTTGTTTGTGTTGTTTAGAGTGGGAAGCGCGAAATTGCATAAAATGTCTAATGGATATGCTTTTTTAGAAAGAATTGTGGCTTTTTATTTGTATAGGTAATATTTGTGTGTGCATTTTTTTTATTTCGTCTAATGTTTTGTTTGTAATTTTCTTAATGATGTTTCTGTGAGCTCAACTACTTATATTTCAAAAATATATAGTGTTCATAGATAGAGAGACAAATTCTCGTTAAGATATTTCATAAGAATTCAAACTATTGTTCAAAAAAAAAAATTTTTTTTTTCTCACTAAGAAATGTTAAAAATATTTACGTAAGCCAAATGCAAATTTAGCTACGATGCATTGCTAAAGGAAAAATAGTTTTTTATTTAAAATTGATGTATATTTGAGAAACATTTGTCTTATGGTTGTTTTTAATGTTATGATGCATAAATATTTCAGGTATACTTAAAAGTTTAAAATTTAGATCAATACATATTTTTAAAAAAGTACAAGTAGGCATATAAAATGTTATATCATACATATATATCATACATATTTTGTTACGTTATACTTACATTCTGGCATACTTTGTTAGGTTTATATTGTGAGATATTCTGTACAATTATGCATATTTTGTTTAAAATTTCAAATAAATATGCCAGAATATCTAATAGAATAGAATATCTAATAAATATGCCAGTATCTCCAAAAATAATTGCGACTTTTAATTTAAAATATGTTTTAAGGTTACTTTTAATGTTATGATAAATAAACATTCAGATACACTTGAAAAATTATAACTAATACCATTGCTGATTTTTTTAATAAAAAAAGTACAAGTAAGAATACAAAATATGAATAATATAAAATATATTATATACGCACTTGTAATTTTTTTGAAAATGTGTAATTTTTATGTGATTTTTTAAAGAAAAGTATAAGTACGAATACAAAAACATACTTTTTTACGTCTATATTGTATAATATTTTTGTTTCATGTTACACAAAATAACTAATGGGTAGACTGTAAAAAATTCTGGAGTATAGTTAGTTGATTTGGTATTCAGGTAAACTAAAAAGAAAGTACAAGTGCGAATACAAAAATGTTAGTTATACATATTTTGTTACGTCATACATACATTATGAGACACTTTGTTTGCGTTTAGATTGAATAATATTTATGTTACATATAACGCAAAATAACTAAATAACTAATGGTTAGACTGTAAAAAATTTTGGTGTATCTTTGTTTTGGTGTTGAGGTAAACTTTTTTAAAGTATATTAAGTCCCATTTTTTATTTACTGTTAAAGTTTCATTTATTCATTTTTGTTGCTTGTTCATTGAAAATATATATTTCAATACGCATTAGTTTAATGACTTCATAGCAAAAAATTTTCGTTTTCAACGAAACAAACGAACGTACAACGCAGCAAAACCTTTGTTTCGTTACGAAACAAGCAAATTTTTTAGTCATAAATTCTTCCTAATTCTTTCAAACAATTTATCAATTTCATGTATTTTTTTAATTTTAGTCTTGTATATATTTAGAGTAACTTAACACCAAAAATGGTGGCAACTATAGACTTTAGTGCAGTGTATGATTCTTCAGTTGTGGTTTGTAAAATTTTAAGAATATAGAGTGTTTTTAGATTGTAAATAATATTATCATTAAGGTATTTTATGAGAATTACAACTGTCATGTAAGCATTTTTATTTAGAAATGTTCAAAAACTTCACTGTTGTGATGCATACATATTTTTGATATTTTTAAAAGTATATATAACTCATACTAATATAAAAAAAAATTAAGTAAGTATCCAAAATATGTTACATGATGAAGATATTGTTATACTTATATTTTGTCATATTTTGCATACATTCTATTATATGGTTCCTCTCTTTATATAGTGCGCAAAAAAAAAAAAAAAAAAAAAAAAAGACTGTTAATCTAAAGATCTGATCTTCACGTTCTTGGACTCATTCTTAATTTGAGAGGGTGACCTCAAATATGCTAATTATAAATTGCAGACAATATTACGAAATTTGACACAAAATCGTAATTTCTTTGAATAAACATATCTTTTTTGTTGTTGATGATTTTGGATTTCTGTCCCCCAAAATATAGGGGATAGCCGCACTCTTGAAAATATGGTCCTAATAGTTTGGTCAGCAGAGCGCTCCAAAGTTTGGACCCTTTAATTTTAATTTTACTTTTTGCGTATTTCATTGCATCTCAAGCACTTTGTAAACAAATTGAAAAATCTTTGCACAAAATTATAAAGTTTGTTTTTCCAAAGATAATTCCACGCAATAGAAACTTTTTAGTAAATATTTATTATTTTATTTGATAACGGCCGAAAAATGCTGAACTGTATAGTATACGCATTTTTGCATCATTTTAAAGTTTTTAATTTTACATGACAAAATACCAAAATTGAGTAAAATCAGTCGAATAGTTCCTGAAAAATCGAATTTTAAATAACTGTCTTTTTTGTCTGTCTTTTAAATTCAATTTCTCAGGAACTATTCGACAGTTTTTTAAAATTTTGTATTTTCCCATGTAAATTTATATTCTTAAAATGATGCAAAAATTGTATACCTTACAAATCAGCATTTTTTCGATCATTATTAAATAAAATAATCAAAAATAATAAATATTTACTAAAAGTTATCTTTTGCATGGAAATATATTTGGATTACCGAATTTTATAATTGTGTGCAAAATTTTTTCAATTCACTTAAAAAGTTCTCAAGATATAGTAAAATGCGCAAAAAGTTAAATTAGATTAAAATGTCCAAATTTTGGAGCACTCTCCTGACGAAACTATTGGTACCGTATTCCCAGAGTGCGACTACCCCCTATATTTTGGGGGTCAGAAATTAGAATTCGTCTCAAACAAGTTATGTTTATTCAGAAAAAGTACATTTTTGATTCTGATTTCGTAACTTAAAATATCGTCTGTACTTTAAAATTAATAAGGCCATCTTCTCGAGCCTTTCAGATTGAGTCTAGAAGGCGAAGATCCAAACATTAGATCAAAAGTTATCCCGGTTGGTCCATTTTTTTGCGCACTTTACATTGTTTTATAACGTTATATTACGCATCTATTGTAACTTGTTTAATTACATTTATAAACATTCTCTCTAAGATTGCATTATATATCCAATGGATTAAATTTTGTTACATTATATATTCATTATTACATACACTACATTATACATATTTTGTAAAATACTTCGTTACATTATACGCATTTTTTAAAAAATATTGTGCACATTTTACTCATATTTAAAAATTTTTTTTGCGTTATACATAAGTTAAAAAAATATTTAATGGATTTGATTCTTCTGAAAGAATTGTTATTTTTATTTGTAAAGGTAATATTTGTGTGAGATTTTTTAAAATTTTTATTTCGTCGGATGTTTTTATTGAAATGTTTTGAACTTTGTTTCTCTTTTGTTCTGATCTTTTTCTATTGTTCTGAATCACAAATTAAATGAAATAATAATAATAAGCAATATTTATAAAAATAGTTACGCTTATACAATTTTTTTATTTTATAAGAAAAACTTTTATTAATATATGTTTTACATTATTATGATAATATTAATAGTATTTTGAAAAATTTAAAAAAAAAATTTAATTACATTTTGAAAACAGAAGCATACATAAAACTGGTAAGTACTCGATATTACATAACCTTTAAAATGAAACCTGTAGTTACAGAACGGTTCTTTTTAGCTTCCTTTCCTAAAGCATTTATTTAATTAAATATATTACAAATTACAATTTTAGAATTATAATTTCTAAAAAAATTTAATTTTATAATGAGTTATAGTAGGTCCAGTAAATTTTCATTGCGACTTTTTCTATTATTCAAAAAGAATGATCTCTAAAAATTAATTGAACTTTCTTGCAGTTGTATGCTGTTTTTAATAAATTAAATTTTAGACTGAATCAGTTTAAATTTAATCCCAATTTTATAAATGATATCAATTTATATTATACATCACACAAAGAGATTTAGTTGCAACTGTGAAAGAGGGATTTAGAACCTGCAAATTTGTTTGGTCGATTTTATTCGCAAAATCAGTTTTATTGTCTAAAGAAATTTTTCCTTAGTTAATTAATTGAACATACTTATAGTTAATCTGTTATGTTTAAGAAATTGTTTACCTAGACAGTGTATCATTGTATATAAAGACTTTTTTTTTAATAAATCTATTAAAAATTTTCTAGTTTTAGAGCTTGTTTCTTTTTATTGAATATTTTACGGGAAAAACTATTTATCCATTGTTCAAAAAATTATCCCTCAGCTACAATGATCATAAAGCATATCTAAAGGGAGCCGGCCATATTTAATTGTATCTTTTTTTTATTAAATACAGTAAAAAGTTACAAGTTTTAAAGCCTTTCAAAATTTACTGAAAATTTTAATTGACAATTTTCTTCTTCTTCGTCAGCACTACAGCCCAGTGCAGGCCAAGGCTTTCTGAATTAGCTGCCTCCAGATTTTTCCACCTGTTTATTCCCAACAATTTTGAGTCCTTTTCAACACTGTCCAACCATCTTGTAGCTGGTCTCCCTCTTCTTTTAGTTCCTTTAATTTTCGAAAAAGTAAGTTTTTTTTTTAACTAGGTCCAACTCTTCACGCCGAAAAACGTGCCCAGCCATCTGATCCTGTAGGCCTTAATAAAACTCAAAATATTAGGTAATCTATATCTATTGTATATCTCATGATTATATAACTTCTCCAAACATTGACAATTCAATTCATTACAATTTTTCAAATTTTAGAGCTTACTTATTTTTATAGAATATTTCATCTGCAAAATTATTTGTCCATTGTTTAAAAAATGATGCAATGATCATAAAGTATATCTGTAGTGGGCATGCTATATTCAAGCGTTATTATAAAGCGATTAAAAATTTACTGAAAATTTCAATTGACAATTGAGTTTGGCTTTCCTTAGTCTAAAAGGAACCTTCATAAAGTTCCACTGAATATACGTAACTTTTCTGTTGTTTTAGATAAATGAACCTCTTGACATAGTCGTTTTAAATATAGGCTCTTTTTGATTTAATATCAATGAACACCACATCAACATATCTTATTGCAAGTGTAAAATTCTATTCTTTTTAAAATCTTTCCTCAAGAAAGGAAAGGATTTTTAAAAGCATTCTTTTCATATTATTCCTTATTTTTAGACGCTAGCGGTATAAAAAATAAACCCCCAGATTACAGGTTTCTTTTAAAAATTATTGTAACGATGTTCCATTATTTTTCCACAAGAAAGAATAGAAAAAAATTCACGAAGAATCCCAAATTAACAATTAAAACTACAACAGGATCTGAACAAGGAAACAAAATGAAAAAAAAAAAAAAAAAAAAAAGATATACTCTTTTTTGAGAAAACATCCAAAAAACCGGGATAAAAAGTTTGATGAGTACCAAATGCATTAAAGAATGATAGCAGTGGTAGGAAAAAAAAATTTTGTGAAAGAAAATGCGCATCTGGAAGCAGCATTTCCGATTGTATGGAAAAGAAGCTTCAGAAAAGGTAAAAAAAAAGTTAAGAAAAATCCGATTTTGGAATTCACTCCTAGCGATAACAATATAGCTTCCGTTGAAAAGAGAAACCCTTCACAAGAACAAACTAAAAGGGGTTTCAATTGTGGGTGCTAGAAAAGGAAGAAAAAGATAGCATTTCCCCTGATAAGGGCACAGAAATCTGAATATTTCTTATTGAAGCTCTCCTCGATAATTACGATTCATAATGATAATAGAGAAGGTAAAAATCTAAATTTTCACAGTGTTTTCCACTACAGTGCCTAATTTAATTGGAAATAAGTCATTAAATTACATTAGCCAACAAAATCATTAAATAGTGGGGGTCCTTCTTTTGGTAAAAAAAAAAAAAGAACACATTTTATGGAGAGGACTTGGCCATAAAATTAATATTGTTTTGAGCATTTAACACGAGAACGTACAGCGATTTAAGAAATATGTCATTAAGAACACACCCCCTCTGTAACTTCCCCCCTTTTTTTCTTTATTTTAGAAGAACAAATGTATCTATTGTTTTTTTTTTTTTTTAAATGCTAAAAAAGCGTAAAAAAAGAAGCGATCTTAGGAAAAAGAGCCGCTTATGAAGCTCATTAACATGTTATTCGTGTTACATCTTTATTTCGCAGCTTAACATTTGCATTTCAAATTATTCTTTTTTTCTTCTCCTTTCTTCTTTTTTTTTTCAATTCTTTTCTTTTGTAAAATGACAAAAGATAGCGACGAATTTGCAGGAATTATAATCTAGTGTTCCATGACACTAAATTAAATGATCGAATACGTACTCTGGATAAAAGTGAAATTATTCGATTGACTGATTTTGATTGCTCGATGTTTTCTTAGTTATTGACTACCAATTCATTCACTTGGTAGAGTGTTTAATAGTTTATAATTACTGATACAAAAACATATAATAAAAAATGTTATTGTGTCATTTTTAATAAAGAGAAGCATCTGCTTTGTAATGAGCATTTATCACCGATACATGTTTGAAAAGGCGATAAAAAAGAAATATTCTTTATTTTTATTTTGTTCATGCATTGAAATTTGTCCTTATTTTTTACGCATGTCTTACGAGATAATAGTTTCAAATGAATGTATCAACTAAAAAAATTAATAAGCAAATCAAATTAATTCACAATAAAATGAATAATAATAATGCTTCATCAACTTATTTAATTACATAATTTAAAGCGAAATCTGAACATAATCCGTAAGGAGATTTTGAGTAGTTAAAATATCGAAGATTCAATTGATACGTGTGTTATTTTCACGAAGTGTTGCCTTTGCAAAGTGATCTCACTGAAACTTTTAACACTGTCAAAATGATTTTACAAAATTTAAAAAAAAAAAAAAAAAATATGCCAAATTTTTCAGCTTATCAATCAAATTTAGTTTGCTTTCAGTAATACCATTAAAACTATATAGAAAAATTGGCTATAAATCCCCTTCTTTAAAAATTTCATTGGTAATCAGAAACAAATATTTCTTTTAATTTTTTAATCTTCTTTGAAAGTTTATTTTGATTTATATTCAAGTGAATAACCAGATAAAAAGTTCAAAATAGTTCAAATTCGTTCAGTCAAAAAGATTATAAATTTTTTATCCAAAATTTAAACATATTTTTTTAAATTATATTTTATATTTAGGCACATCTACCGAGTTGAGTTTGTTTTCCCTTCTACCATTAAAACAATATAGAAAGATGAGCTTTATCTTATTAAACCCATTTTTAACGATTTTAATGGTAATAAAAAATAAATATTTCTTTTAATTTTTGAATTTTCTTTAAAAGTTTACTTTGATTTATATTTATATTAACAGCCAAACAAAATGTTGAAAAGAGTTAAAATTCATTCAAAACGTTTAAAATAAAATTTAACACCTGATTTTCAAGCTTAAAATAGTTTTGTAAATTATCCAGATCTTTAAACCAGATCTTTAATACACAAACTATATTTTACTTTGCTAAACCTTTTTTTTTTTGTTTTTTTATTCTTAACAGAAAAAAAAATTCTTTTATATTTTTAACGCTTATTATTATTATTATTACTTTTACATTTTAGAGGAAAGCCAGTTAAGACGGTTTTACTGTCCGAATGTTTTGCATTTGTACAATTTTGTAAAGAAAATTTTGAATTTGGTTTATAAACGAATTTTTCGTTGAATAAAAAAAAAAAAAAAAAAGAAAACATAGTTATTTGAAAGGAAAAACATGTTAAAAGACTTCTTTTGATCTCGGACACACGCTCAATGCATCCTAATAGTTATACAGTTAATTTAAATCTGTAAATTAATTTATTAAATTAAAACTAGATTTGTTTAATGTTTAACATTATACATTAATTTAAGCGTATTGTATGTTTCGTACTCACGACTCATAATATGAAATTTTAGAAACAAAAAAACTTGCACATTGGGGGTCAAATCAAAATTAATGCCAAAGGGAGGAAAAAACAATAGCGCTATCGAAATTTGACAAATCATAGTAGGAGAAGGTTAAACAGGTTTAATTGGAGGTTGAAACTTGGTGATGATTTTAATTGGCGTCTTTCAACTCCTCTCTGTTTCCCACAGCAATCGAATCTGTCTCGTTATTTATTGCATTCACCCACTTATACTCTGATTTGCTAAACTTCGATAGCCGTTTTGCTTTTTCTTTGGTTAAATATTAATTTAAGACCACAATGTTCAAACCTTTTTTGCTTCAATTTTTGATAAGGTTTGTAGTAAGAGTAGTCTTTACCATACACCCTGTATAATATGAATTTATAATGAATATTTTAGACTTTGAATAGGTTGGTTTAACATAGAAATTTCTGTAAGTAGATTTTGGTTTTACTTTGGATTTGAAATTTGACTACTTTCAGAATGGATGACAAAGAATTTCACCGACAATTACAAAAATGTCGACTAGAATAAAGGCCACATCCTTCAGCAAATTTATAGCACATTATTCAAAATGCTATTGCTGCAAGTTTATCAATTTGCTGCCGTTTTTTACTCCAGCTTATTGTGGTTGAGCCACATTAAGACTCAGTGGACTCATTGGATAGAGCGGTTGTCTCTCAATGAGGTGACCCAGGTTCGAATCTCTGTATTGACTGGCTAATACGAATTCTTCGCCCTGCTCACACTGACCACAGCGCTAATGTAAAATATCCTCAGTGGTAGACGGATCACGGATTAGAATCCTCTTGCCATCGGGCTAACCGCGGGAGTTTTTTATCTCTATGAAAGACGAATTTGGGTGAGTTCCATCAAAGGTTTATCCCAATGCTTGATCCAAGAGTTCCTTGTCTTCTGGGTTGGGTTCAAAATTTCAAGGCAAATTAGTTGAGCAGTGATAGTCACAAATTCTGATTTGAGTCGGCTGTTCAACGCTGATTATAAAATATAAAAATTATTAAGGTTTCTTTCTCAATATTTTTGCTTTTTTGTTTTTATATAAAACTGTAATGACCATAATAGTCATTACTCAAACCTAAAAACAGGTTTTTGTGATTGAGCATCTTCAGGATAGATTCTTTTTTCTTAACAAATCTTAAAACTTATAATTTAACCACAAAATTTTTCTTGAAGTAAAATTTCAGTACATTCATATTTTTATTGATCTCTTTCTCCCCAAAATTTGCACAAAAGCATATTTTATTCATGTTTAAAAGAAATGAAGTTTCAATTCTTTTAATTTTATTTATTGACGCCTTTTCTTTAAACGAAACTTTATTCCTTGGCGATTTTACCGTTGCAAATGATGACAGGCAGCTGAGTGGATTACGCCAAATAGAGTAATAGTTATCTTAAACTTAAAGCATCAATTAGTCCATAGTTCAAACTTTCTCCTTGCCTAAGATAGTGCAAATTCATTAAAGCTAAAGAAGACAAAACACTTCTGTAAATAAAAGGTTTGATAGATGGCGTGACAGTCCCCCTTCAACTCATTAATATTACTTTTTCTTTGTCCTTTTTCATTCAAAGGAATTTAAAGAGAATTAAAACAATAAGGGAAACAGTTTTCAGTTCATTCTATGTTTCAAAGAAGAGTTTGAGATACTTTGTTTGTCTTTCTGAAATGAGTATGAAAATCCTACTAGATTTAATTCTGAAAGTATTTTCGCAAAGCGAAACCAATTGGAAATCTATTCAAATATTCTCTTTTAAAATAATAAAACGTTAATATTGTGTAATGTTTTCCACACACACACACACACAAAAAAATATTTTTCATAAATAAATATCCATCTCATTTTTTAAAAAAAATCTAAATTTGACATATCCAACAATTTAAGATATAATATGGATGTATGTTTAAATAATTAAATATATTTGAACACATATTTATGCTATTTTAATATCAATGACGCGGAATAAAATCATTGCTACTTTTTTTCATCACATTAATTTATTGAAAACGTCTCATCATAATTCGAGAGGGAATGTTAAAATATCGAACTCATTTTAATATTGTTTAAATTTTGTATATATGGGGTGTTCTGTCATACGCGTCTTTAACAAACACTTTAATTATCATTGTCGAAAGATAAAGAAAAGTACACTTGTGAAAAAAAAGTGTGAAAAAAAAAAAAACAGTGTTAAAACTGCGAAATCTTTTTTGAAAAAAGTGAAATAAAAAAAAAAAACCAGTTTGGTTTTTAACAATGGCTTTTCACCTTACCTGGGTTAACCGACAGGTAACAATGTTTTTGTTATCGCCTTCCCTTTTAAAGGTTTTATTAACGTTTATTAACGTTGTCTGGTTTTATTAACATTTTTTTTTCATTCCTTGCTTTCGTTGCCTTAATATGCATAGATTTTTAGCTTCAAATAAATCAAGAATACTTAACAGATGTATTAAGGGTGGCCAATATGAAGCACCGTATATAATCTGTAGTTTAAAATTAAACTAATAATGTTAATCTAATCAGACTAATAATGTTAATCAGGCAAAAATTAAACTAATAATGTTAATATAATAATTGAATACAGTTCAATTATGGTTTGAGGTAGATTTTCAGAATTACAAGTCAGGACCTATTAAAATTCGTTTATGGAGGTCACATAAGAATCCCAAGGACAATTTTGGAGTCTAAAGTTAAAAGAAGTTAGAAACTGAACGCTGAATTGAATGAGCCCAAAGACGAGGTAAAAGGACTAATAGTTTAAAAGTTATAAGGGTTTTTCAACATAAAGAGCAATCTTGTGTTTTTTCCCCCGTTTATTAACCTGACACTTTTGTCTAGACAAGCGAAGGAGTGCTTTTTGAGTATTTGTGAAGCTGAATCTAATGAACAAACGCGAGTCATCATGACTATTAGCTCATAGGTTGCAAGGTTTTATTTTTGTTTAAAAAGTACTACTACTAAATTGAACTATTTTCGAATTGTACTTTTTATGAATAAAAACTCTTCTGATTTCTTAAATAATGCCACATTTAAATATAATTGATTCAGCTTTAAAAACTATATCCTAACGATACCTTTAAAAAAGATACCTTATTCGACTATATTGCAAATAAATAGCAATGCCTGGAGTATAAATAAGTATGTGTCAACTTTTTCACTTTTTTGAAACTTTTTACACATAAAATCCATTGAAACATCTGAACTCATAGTCATATTTACTCATGTTTGATTTCGTTCGTTTCGATGTAAAAAATTGCATAAAGTACAGTAATTGCATGTCTCACTTGTCTAGGTAGCAATGTACTAAAATGGTACTTTTTGCATATGAAACTCTTGAAACTCCTAAAATATTAGTGTCATGGTTGGTTTCATTCGATTCAACGTACAAATTACATCGGTAACAGTTCCTCATTTGACTATTTATCTATATTTCAGTTTCTACCCTTTTTGCCTTCTCGCCAAAACTGTCAATGGGATTTTGGCTGATTTTCATAAAAGACCACTAGAGACCCTCAGAAACAAATCCCAATGAGTCTTATTTTGAATATTTGGTTTTAACCTTTTAAACTAAATTTGACTATACTATTTAGAGTTAGAACATAAAAGTTTTAAAGTTATATTTTAAGAACATGTGCAACTGGTGAGAAATAAACAGACATCTACAATCTGGGGATTTCAGTGGGACTGAAATTTTATAATTATTTCCAATAATTCGCTGTTTGATGATTGACGTACAATTAAATTTTTTTTCTTCTTTCGCATAGAAATAAAATTTTCAATTTATGCGTTTTCCTTTGACCTGCATAACAACAGTAATAGTCAAATATCATCTTACAGTTATCTTTTTTTATGTGGGGGGGGGGCATTGATAAAATATTGAACTATTAATAAAACTGATCATGAAATAATTGAACTTGTACTATTAATAAAATATTTATTTTTAAATTTGCAGTTACGATTAAATTTTAATTTTTGTTTAAATTGATTATGTATGATGGATTTTAAATACTGGTGGGTAAAAATTAAGAACAAGGTAGTTTTTCTAATATAACACCGGATAAAAGGATTCCAAGCCAACACATCATTCTCAAGACATCAGCACATAGAAAAAATTATATTTAATATTTTTCTATGTGCTGATGATATATTCAGAGTAGAAATTCAAATGTTAAAAAAGAACTTTATTGAAAACTAGAATAGAGCTCAATTTGGTAAAGACACCTCTAAGTGACCAGTGACTGTCAAAAAAACTTAATTAAGAAAAGGATGACCCCTGACTGCTATGCAGAGCATACATCGTCTGCATATGATGAGTACAAGATTTTCATTGAGCTGTTGACATTATTGCTGGCTGCCCGTGTTCAATAGGGTTTACATCCGGATTGCAAGCCAATTTATTTGTCGAATGTCTTCCCTTTTTAACAGCTTTGAGAGAGCCACTGTAAGATAAAGTGTAGTTTTGTCATCCATGAAGAGGAACTGTGAACCCTAAGTCACTTTAAGAAACATGCACTTAAGGGAGGAAAACGTTACTACAATAGCGTTCTACAATAACCTGCACCAGTCCTTGAACCACCTTAAGATGCGAAAGGTAACAAGTATGGTACCGGTAACACGCATGATACCACTCCAAACGAGAACACAGCCATCTCACAACATGTCCCTGTTGATGATGTTGGAGAGGCTTTTTCATGTTCCTCGCTCTGTGCAAATGAATATGGATCCTGAATTAGAAGTCAGACTAAACCTGCTTTCATCCGTATAGAGTACTCGACCCTATTGTCCATCTTTCTAGACCCGGTGTTTCCAGCACTTCAGAAAACACCGTCACTAATAAGCAGGCATTAATGACACACACACACTATACTGATTGTTGTGTAAGCAGATCCCCATTATGCAGTTGTCTGCCCGCGGTGAAACGTGATATCACTCGTCTAATAGTCTTTTGCATGGGTCTTGTTATTTTCCTCTGACTGTTGCTAATCTTTTCTCTGGATGACTTACAGACCATTTCCCGCCTTTCAGGCATGTAAACGACCACTACAAAGCCCTTGAATGACTGCCCTTTTCGTTTGGAATGCTTTTGAAACTCGTAAAACAATACTGTGAGATGCCAAGTAGCGATCCCAAATTCCACAGACTCACTTCGATGTTCTCCTAACTTCCCAATTAAATCTCTGTTAAAAAAATACAGATATCGTCTGCAGGATTAAAATACCAAAAAGCCCTTAAATAATTGTCCTTGTCAATTGAAATGCACTTAAGATTTGTGAAACGATGCTGATCTATTCTGATCCGATGAGCAATCCCGAATTCCGCAGCCACGCCAGTCACACTTTGGCCTTCACCTTACTTCCCAATGATTCGATATCTTTTGGTAGATGGCATCCAGATATCATAAACATGACTTTGTTTTATTTAATAATTTAGTAGCCGTCGTTGAACAGCCGACCCAATTTTTGGGTTTACGACTACTAATGTTCAACTGCGTATCCTTGTAATTTTGAACCCAATCCATAAGACAATTTGCCTTCGTGGAGGTCTTTTTGATGGAACTAACCCGCATTTGCTTTACATGGACTGCGAGAACCAGGAAGGACTGGAGGAAGGACTTTACATGGACTGGAGGAAGACTGCGAGAACCTCTCACGGTGAGCCTGACGGCAAGGGGACTCTAACCCATGAATCGTCTACCACTAAGGATATTTTACGTCAGCACTGTGGTCGATGCAAGCCGGATGCGGGATTCGTAGCAACCAGCTATCGCTGGGATTCGAACCCGGTTCACCTCATTGCCCTATCCCCTGAGCCATCGCGGCTTAATTCAGCATGACTTTCTGGCTTCCAGATTACGCTGCTGTAGTAACTCAGCGTCTTTTATGATGTACACACCTTACAATGGATATCACAGAAATATTAAGAGCCAGATCTTTCTCCGTACCCTTTCGAAAATTGCCTATTAAACAATGCTGAGGCTGGGATAGCCTGATTGGTAGGGCACAGGGCCCATGTTCACGAGTTCGTGGGTTCGATCCCCGCCGGCTGAAGACTCCCCGTGTAGTAACGTTAAATTGGTCGAGTCGCAAAGTCCTCTTTGTTCCCATAACAAATCAATACCTCTGAGGGTACTGATCCTGGAGTTTCTTTGTCTTCTGGATTGGTTCAAAATTACAAAGCTACGGAGTTGCCTTGTAATTGCCTACGGAAGCCTACGGAGTTGCCTACGGAACTTTAGTAGTCGCAAACCGTAAATTGGGTCAGGTGTTCAAAGACGGATATAAAAAAATAAAGTAAAATATTAAACAATGCTGTAAATCTAAGCTTATCCTATTGTATTTAACCCTAGTTGATTTCCCAAGTCCTTTCCGCCTGCTAATTCTGTTGATTTTTAAGCGTCGTCATAAAATTTTTTACACTAGTAAATTAACTGTTTAATAATTTTGCGTCATTTGACCGAAATAGATTAATTTCAGAAATCAAGGCAGTACCATAAAAACGTTTCAAACACTTTTGTGCTTTAAAAAAGGAATACATTGCTAATAAATATTTATATAAAAAAATTAATTCAAAATAATTGAAGCAATATAAAAATTCAATTAATTCGCTCTCGAAGACAATTTTATAATTTTTAAATAATTTCTAATTTTATTGATTTTCTTGTTAAATAAGCATTAAAGACAGTTTTATCGATATAACGAATTTCATTCATTTAAAAAATATTTTTTTATTAATAAATATCTTTATAAAAATATGCATTTTTTTTAAAAATGAATTAGAAAATTATTTATAAAATTATTTATAAAATGGTAAATAAATTTTCGCTCTCCAGAAAATTCTATTTTATCTGTGTACGCTCAAATTTTTTAACAAAAGAAATATTTATTAAAACTAATTTTAATGAATATTATAACCTTCCATTTTTGTTGGGTCTTCTTTTTATTCCTACAAAATCTTTTTACAATTTTTTTAAAAATAAAATTATCAATAGATTTTAGCTTTTATAGAATGCCCGCTTTAATTTTTAATTTAATAATAACCTGAAAAATGTTATATAAAACAATATAGTATATATGGTATGAACTTTATGGTATACATCCTATTGTTCAAGTTAAGATACATTAAAGAAGCATGTTTAACCAGTTGAAACTCAAGCATCTTTCAGTCGCTCTCAGAGGTGGAACTGACAATTAAAACGATTATTGAGTTTAAGAATCAATTTGTTATAATCAAAAATTCATATGAAAATTAACTGTTTTAAAAAATTTCATTTTTAAAAAAAAAAATTGTTAGGAAAATATTAAAAAATAAACATTAAAAATTGCATGCAATTTATCAAATCTCAAAAAGGCTAGTTTACGCAGATACACAATCTTATTTTAATCAAGTATGCATTATAATTTTACATTTTTACATTATATACAAAACTTTCTCTGTAGATTATTTTACCAAAAATTTTATAAAATAAAATACATTTTTTCAAAGTTTTGAATGCTACTCTTGCTTTTAATAAACTAAACTAAACAATAAGATATTCAGTGCAAAAATTAGTGGACATCTATTTTAGATAAGAGAAATATTGCATTAAAAGTAGTTCTTACTCATGGTGTCAATGTTCTTTTACTTATGGTGTCATAGTCAAAAGTAGTTTTTACTGATGGTGTCAATGTTCCTTTTTATGTACGCATTTAGTTGCATCTAATATAATAAAAACAAATTCAAATTGTTATTTCTTATGATACTTGGATAAGACAAGTTCTTCAGGAAGAGCATTAAGTCAGGAGGGAGAGCCTTTCGTTAGACAAGAGAGCACCCCTTGGGTGAAAGTGCAACTAAACTTAGAACATCTCGGATAGATGGCAGCACAAATTTGACCTGGATCTGAAGGGGAAGAAAATTTTCTCCAGATCCTTGTACCTATGTCGCTGCTCGGCGACCGACCGCAGGACTCTCGATTCCACAGCTTTTACTAGCGCGTACATCGCATGCTTCTAGTAGCTTCGACGATCCAACCCTGGACTTTCCGAACGGAAGTCCGATGCTCTAACCACTGTACCATCAGTACCCCAATTCAAATGGGGCTAATTTAGAAACATAGAAAATGGATAGTTTGGTACAAAAAGTCATGTGCACCCATTTTGTCTTTTAATACCCGACAAACATATTAACGGTTTTATCGTTTTGGGTCTAAATAACACCTCAGGATGCTAACCATATTTCACGGTATCTGTTTATTAATATTGATTCTTAAATGATTCCTAAAAAGCAAGAGGATTAATTACTCCTTCACATGCAAAATCAGCAATACTAATGGATGTTGATTTAACAAGAATTTGTGCAAGTAAATAAAACAAAAATATAAGCATAAAATGGTTTTTTAAAAAAATAAATAAATACATAAAAAACATCAATCGTCCATAATAATATAAACTATGAAAGTTTTATTTACTTACAGTAACGTAGCACTTTCCGTTCATGTAAGTGAATATGTATTACTGTATTATTGTGTAATAAGTATTATTGTTGTAAATGATTCGGAACATTTTTATGTTAAAATTACCACAATCGTTTGTAATAAAACTACAAAAAAATAAACATAAATTAATTTTTAATTTACAAGCGCATTCTAAATATTGATTGACATTTTATTAAGCTTGGTTCAACAACAAAACTAAACCGATGAATTTTAATCTGTTCGAGTTTAAATTAAACTCTGGCTTCTTTCATCAATATCAATTCCAATACCTTGGCGAGTTGAAGAGCTTTGGCAGAATTTATTTCCGGTAAACCTGGAGTTGCCGACATCTCGCTGTTCCCTCATCTTATAAAAGATAGAACGAAAAGGGGTGTGAGAACTTTTTTCCGGAATAAAAAGCAAAAAGTAAAGGGAGAAGCGCTTCACAATGAAACAATATGACCAGTAATTCAATGTCGCCCATTCTCCATCCCAACACAAACCAACTGGGAATGATGTTCCGTATCATTAATTCTAAAAAAAGTGCGCCAAAGCATACTTTGTGGCTCCACCCATTCCACAGAAGCCAAAGCATGTCCATCATTCTGTGTCTATTGCAGACGAATACATTTCCATATCATAAACACTAAAGAAAACTTCCTTTTCTTCTTATAGAAAGCGATCTTTAGATAGAAAATCGTAACCGTGCCGATTACGTTACAGAAAGATGATTTAGTCTCCGGCTTTCAGGAGCTGTTCCCGAAACAATGTCTTTCCACCGGGAACTTTCCAAAAAGAGGTGTTCCGGGAAAGTGAATATGAATTTTCTTCATCCTTTTTTTTTTATTTCGGTTGTTCGGGGAACTTTGAGTTTTAGATTAAATATCTCGAAAGATTGCTTCGGTTGGTTTTAAATTTAAAGTTCTGCTGATTTAGAAGTGATTTCGTGAATTTTGAAAGAATGCTTTTTACAAGGTTATATTGTATTAAATTGAAAAACAAAAAAAAAAAAAATATTTTTTTGTTAAATAAATAAATTGCGTTATATTTGCTCCTCTACTTATTTTTAAATATTGACGTATTGAAGGTATAGTTATAACATAATGTTTTTGATTTCAAGTGAAGTATACTTTTTTTAATAATAATTTGTAGTTGTAGCATTTCAATGCTACAACTAGATGAATAAATACATGACTGGCCGTGCACTTTAATAAAAATCAATTCAATGTTGATTCATAATAACTTGAACTATAATCACGCACTTTGAACTATATGCGGGAAAAATTTGATGCAACTTTAACAAGGTGTCAAATTGAACTGTTTTTCTATTTAAGCTGAAACTTTTAATCATGTAATCAAGTTGATGAGCATGATTCAACTTTGCACGTTATAAAAATTGAACTGAACAATACTATCGGTTAACGCGTTCCAATACTTCTAACAATGTTTGTACAATCAATCGGTAGGTGTTACAACAAGATAACTCTTAAAATTAGATAAAGCATTTTGTTTTAAATATTTTTTTTTAAAAAACTTACTATGACTTGAGTCATGTAGTATAGTATTACACTGATTGAAATTTTAGTGTGTATAAAACCATTATGCTGCTAAAATTTAACCCAGACTTAATACGATGCTGTTTCATATTATTAAACTTGATTACGCATTACTACAGATGACTCAACTTGAAAGGGAACATTATTCAATTTATCACCTTATTAAAGTTGTGGCAAATTCATAACTTTATAAATTTTACTGTACTGATTCAAAGTTGAACAATATTTATTGGCTCCCTGATATTTTGAATAAAAGAGAAATTCTTTTTTCAAACGAAGTTGATGTTCATAAGAAACTTGTAATATTGATCTCTTTAAATTATATGGAAAAAATTTTGATAGAAGTCTTGGAAAGTATAGTTGGGCAAAAATGTAATAGATTATATTTTTCAGTAATCAACTACTCGTAATCATGATTACAACATGTAATAATTACGATTAAAACTGAAATCGTGATTAGAATAATCAATTATAGTAATCAAATACTTATAATCGTGATTACAACTTCGCATAATTTTGATTACTACAGTAATCGTGATTACAAGTAGTTAAAATAAACGGTTTCAAGAAAATATGATTGTATACTGTTTGTTTCATTATATTATACAATACAGATTTCATAAGGTATTATATAATTATACGTTTTGTATGTATTTACTCACAACGTATGAAACAAAAATGTATGTGCATATGTTTTTACCTAAAATAAATGTATGCATGTATATAACTAAAGTTTATGTACATATGTATGCGCAAACAATATAGATATGTATGAGTGAATACAGATACAAAGAATGTATATTTCTTATGCACCTATTTATGTGTAATGTATACTCGTGTTTGTACATACAATGTACTTGCTATTTTTAGCATGAATATACATACATTGTATGTATAACAAATAAAAGTACATACATACATTGTATGTATAACAAATAAAAGTACATACATACATTGCATATAAGAATGAGCGTACCTACATTTCTTGTAATATATTTTACGTATGTATGTATATAATATGTACGTACTCATGTATCTGCATACAATGTATGTTCGTTCGTGTGTATGTACAGAAAATGCACATAATCATGTACACGGAATGTCCGGGCATATGAGCATGGAATGTTCATACGTTGTTTGTATGCTCATACCTGTATTGTATGTTAAGTGCGTAAAATTACCACATAGCTTATTTGAAATAAAGAAATATTAATTAGCATATTTGAAATCATCCTCTCGAACCATTAAGATTGAGTAATTGAATGAGAAGATCTAATAATTCAATCAAAAGTTATCCATGGTGTTCCGTTTTTTTATTATTTATTTATTTTTTATTTATTTTTTTTTCCGCACTGTGCATACATATAATATGCATATAAACTGTACGAAAAAAACAACAATTAACTAAAAGCCTTGAATAACTTATTATCTAATGAACGAATTTTCATGCACTAGGACTTAATGGTTCGAAAGGGTGACCTTAAACATGCTAATTAATCAATTACAGACGATATTTTAAGTTAATTCATGAAAAAAACCTAATTTTTCTGTATATAAAAAAAAAAAAAAAATTCTGAATTTCTGGTTCCTAAAATCTGGGAAGTAGCCACAATCTGGAAAATATGGTCCCAATCGCTTGGTCGGAGAGGGGTCCAAAGTTTAAACCCCTTAACGTTAATTTTACTTTTTGCTTACTGTACCATCTCTGGTGAATTTTTTTTTTTTTTTTAAAGAATCATAAAATTTTTGCACGCAATTGTTAAATTCGTTTATCCAAAGATGTATGCATACAAAAAATATTTTTGTTAAAATTTTTTATTATTCATTCTTATTAAAATATAATAATAGTCGAAGAAATTTTTAATTGTTAGGTGTAAAAGCTTTTACTAGAGTAGAGTGTAACTGGAGCTCATTGCTTAAAATTTAAACGGCACTTTTTGTAATATCCATTTTTCAAACTCGCGTTTCGAGTTATGTCATTTCCTTAAATGCGTTATGTCCTTTGAGCTATGTCATTTCCTTAAATACGTTACGTCCTTTGAGCTACGTCCTTTTCTTAAATACGCGTTTTGGGCGATTTCATTTTCTTAAATGCGCGTTTAAAGCTATGTAATTTTCTTAAATGCGTGTTTGAAACTATGTCATTCTTTTAAAAGTGTGTTTTGAGCTACGTCCAAAACAAAAAGTTTAGCAACAATATACAAACTGTACCAGAGTTTTAATTTTTTTACTGTCGTTAAAAAGATATAAAACTAATTTGAATTAATTAGTTTAAATAAATTTAATTACTGAAATGAATAAGGAAAACCAGTAAGATACAAAATTTTAAATAATACTTAGAACTCGAAAGTAACGCAGTTGCTATTTATTTTATTTTTTGGAACAATTTTTTTCTTTCATTTCTCATCGCCAGTTGGCGAAAAGAGCAGAAAATGTATGAAGAGCAGAAAATCCAAGGTAATGGTGTTCTTTGTTCTTAATGAAATGAGAGAAAAGCAGAACAATTGTTTAATTACTTGCCATAAAAAAGACAAAAATCTCAGTTTTATTTTTAAAAGTATCTCACAAAATGGCTACCTCAAATAGTTTTAATGAATTCTTTGGAAATTCATCATCGGAATGTTTAAATTCCGATGATCACTTAAAACATGAAAAGCGAAGTTTGAATTTTTCTTATTTTTTCGATTATTTTTTCCGACAGAAATGAAATTAATCCATTAAATTAAAAGGAAACAATTGGAATTAATAGTTCCCTTTATTATAAGTCAAAATTTTTCTTCTTGGAAATTGATTAGAAATTATTGACGCGTTGGTAAAAATGTGTGTAGCGGGTATATTTTAAAAAAATTGATTTCAGTTAAACAACTATTTTAATATATTTATTTTACACGTTCATATTTTAAAGTGTACAGGGAATTTCTAAAAAATGATTATTGACTAAATTATGGATCGCTTAGTAAATATAAACACGTAAACAGTGTTTGGTTCTTCTAAGGATGGGTTCCCATAACGACATTCCTTGTGTATAATTTAAAAGTTTTCAAATATTAAGTAAAACGTATGCATATTAGAGCTCAAAAATAAATATTAAACAGAGGAAAAAAAATTAAAATATGATTATTATGAACTAGAAAATATAAGATTATAAACATCAAAACCTGTTTGAGTGCTAGAGGAAGTCGAAAGGTAGTGGTAAACTTTTAAATTTCGTCGGCAAAACACAAGTTATAATATTTTTGATTGGGCTAACTTCTATATCTATTCGTCAGAATATGATATCGTTTTCCCTTATTTTCTCACTTAAATATCAATTTGCTATCACGAATTTGTGTAATATATTTTCTAAAAGTCCTCTTTGACAAGTATTCTAAATATCTATATTAATGGTGATGATTATAGATTGCATTTTAGACATTAAAATCTTTTTATATGTTTTAAAAGAAATTTAAGACAATCAACCAATCAAAATACTCGAGATTAAACGAGTGTTTGATTGTTAAGATAAAATTTCCCTTTGTAGAAAATGCTAAGTACTGATATCGTCTTACTTTTTATATCCATTATATTTAAAATTTAACAACTCAATCAACAAATTATATATTGATTATTTGATTGCTGCAATTTTAAAATTGTGTAAGTTTTTTAATAGCCTTTTCAACAAAATTATTGCATCGTAAACAAAAGATTTTTTAAATATGAGAGCTCAAAATATAAATAATTGTAACTACATTAGTTAAATGCATTGCGCTAAATTTGTAAGTAAATTGGGTTAAGATGAAATATTTATCGAGATTGCGAGTATGGAATTCATTATTTCGGGCCTGCGGATTTTAAGTATGAGGAGAATACACTTTTTTTTTTATCGTCACAATCTTTAAAATTCAAAAAAAAAAAAAAAAAAATTGCTAAAGGAATAAGGTTATAAGATGTTGAAGACGGTAAGAAAACCTCTGCATCAAAAATGAAGAGCATTTTAAAACCCTGTCTGAAAAGTTTTTTCTAAAGCTATAATATAGCAGATCGAGGTTATATTGAAAATATTACATGGTTAAGAAATTAAACATAATATTTTCTGGATTCCTGGAAATCAATTGCCTCCTCTTTTCTCACCATATTAAAAAAAGTTACCATCGTCACAACTTTTATAGACAAACTTTTGCCTCTTTCTTTTTTAAAACTCGCATAATTTTAAAAGATGTTTATTATAATGGAAATATTTCCTCATAATGGAAACATTGTTCTGTTGGTAATCAAAATGAATCTTAGGTAGTGAAGGTTTTAATCTTTTTTCGTAAAAACATTTTTCTATTTATGTGAAAGTTAAAAGATTATTTGATAGCCTAGAATGTTTGTCATATGTTTGCATTTTTATTTTTACTTTGATAAAAGTTAGATCTCTTCATTAATGATTTTATAGAGTGTATAAATTAACCCTAACTTTCCCACTTGAGGGTGATTTGACCCACCACAAAGGGAGGTTTGATCCATGAGATTTATTATGTTTTTAAACATATACAGCAACAATAAAATGTCTATATAGATGTTACTCCGATAATAGCGTTTAAAGAAATATCAAGTAATTATTGACAGATGAAAAATAACTACTCCGAGCAACAATTGTTAAACGAATTTAGCTTAAATCAAAAAATTTTATTTTATAACCGTCGTTTAACAACCTACCGAATTTTTCGGATTTACGACTACTAATGTTCTACCCCGTAACCTTGTAATTTTGAATCCAATCCAGAAGACAAGGGAACTCCTAGTTCAAGTATTGGGAGAAATTTGCCTTCGTGGAGGGCTTTTTGATGGAACTAACCCGCATTTGCGTTATATGGAGAGGAAGACCGCGAGAATCTCCCACGGTTAGCTAGACGGCAAAGGGACTCTAACCCATGGTTCGTCTACCACTGAGGATATTTCACGTCAGCACTGTGGTCGGTGCAAGTCGGATGCGGATTAGTATCGACCAACTATCGCTGGGATTCAAATCCGGTTCACCTCATTGGAAGGCGAATGCTCTATACCCTGAGCAATCGCGGCTCAAATCAACAAATTGAACTATTTGATTAATCTATTTTTCTTTGTTTCTTGGTGTTAGCATTTTATGCGTATTTCTTTCCTTTTTTTTTCCTTGTTGCGCCTTCTATCGAGTTTCTCTTTAATTGTAGTATTTGTCAAAATTCTTGATTTCATGGGATTTGTCGCAACTTTCCTTAAAAGGAATTTTGTAAAAATAAATAAAAAGGAAATAAATAAATAAATTAATTAATTAATAAACAAATAAATAAAAGATAAAACAAAATAAAATTTCTCATTAAAATACAAAGTAAAAGTAAACATTACCGGCTATTAGAAAACAGTGGCGTGCAGAAGATCCCAAACTCCAGATTAATATTTTAATTTGATTATACATAGATGGCGACACTGGAAAGTATGAACCTCTCTGCCTTAATGGCCGAAGACAACAACAACAATTTGATCACAATATAAAAAAATCGAGAAAACTTTTTTTGTAATTTAGACCAGCCTTATGCTTTCAATCCAGCACAATTTTTTTGTATATTATAAAATGTTTATATATATTTTCAAAGTAATATGTATCTACAGCTAAAAACTGAGAGAAGTTATAAAAATATATATACTAGCCAGAAACTTTAGCACGAATAACACTGGGGAACCATTTTTTTGGCGCGTTTTTATAAATACTTGATATTGCCTAATTCGGATGTGAGGATTTAATATCTAAACTCAGGTTTGCTCATAAAGCAATACGAGTAGATTCTTTTAAAATGGCATTATTAGTCTATTTTTTACTGGAATATATAATTTTGAAAACGTTATATATAACCGGAGGTCGCGTAATCGTTGCTGCAAACTTTTAGGGGAGTTAGGGCACATCATTAGGATTGAAATTGCATCGGAAACCATGCCCGGAAATATCGTCGTACGCAGCTAAAGGGGCTATCTTATAGATATAGCATGCAAAGAGAACGCCTGTTCGGAAGCACGCAAAGATGCAGTTCGAAAAAGAAAAAGCTCCTATTGGCGTTTGACGATATTTCCGGACATGTGTTTATATGCAATTTTTTCTGTATATGCATCCTAACTTCCCTAGAAATTTGTTGCAACATTTATGTGATCCCCTTTATGTATAACGTTTTTAATCTTGTACATTTCGACAAAAAATAAACTAAAAATGTCATTAAAAAAACTGTGTCTTGGAGAAATAAATCGATTGCAGATTAGAAATTAGCGATACGAGAGTATCTTTAGGGGTGGTCAAAATAATGGAAACATTATGCTAATACAGAGGTCGCCAAAGTGGTCTATATAGACCCCCAGGGGTCTATTTAACAAAAGCGGGGGTCGATCTGAGCCAGGGGGTCGAATGGGGGTCGATCCGAATCGAAAGAGTCGATGGGTCGAAGAAAAAACAGTTTTTAATGCGCAAATCACACGTACCTAATTGAGTATGTAAAATTTGTGAATTTTTTAATAATTGACTTAATATCAGTTTCTTTATAAAACATAAATTAATAAACGTATATTTATTCGAGTGAAACAAGTATTTACGTACCAGCGCTCAGTGGCACGAACTCAGCACAGTTTATAAGTTATATGCATATGTGTGACGAGCATTGACGTTATAAACGAAAATATCATACGCAGTTTCAGCTATCTTTACAAAGTGCGAACAGTGTTGAATATTTGCAGTGTCATTATTAAAACTTTTATAGTTTTGTATAATTAGTTATTGTTTCGATAAAACCATTCGTTTAGTTGAGATATCAATTTTAATTATCAATGTATGAAAAAGAGAAGGTAAGCATTAATAACATGGATTAGTACAGCCCGCGGCAAAACTATAGCACACTTTGTATTTTTTTAAGAAAATTACAAAATTGACCAATTTTGACGATAATTAAAATTGACCAATTTTGAACCCAATATAGCGAACCTTGCAAAAAAAAAAAAAAAAAAAACACCAGGCACACCCATCTCATTGATTAAGAAACAATAAATCTGTAGTTACTTAATTATTCATAATTACTTATTATTTAATAAATACTAGGCCGGGATAGCCTGGTCGGTAGGGCGCTGGGCCCATGTCCAAGAGTTCGTGGGTTTGAACCTCGCCGACCGAAGACTCCCCGTGTAGTAAAGTGACTGATGCACGTTAAATCTGTCGAGTCGCAAAAGTCCTCCATGTTCCCGTAACAAATCAACGCCTCTGGGGGTACTGGATTAGAGATCGATCGTTTATTATTCAGGTAAAAGTTACGATCTGTGGATGAATGAATGGATGTATTATTGAGTCCGCCTTATAAACAGGCGTGACGTATGATGTGGCAGAAGTCGAATTCTTGGCCATACATGACGCCACTGGAAAACAAGAACAATCGCCCCCTCTCTGCCTAAACAGGCATACGTCAACAACATTTAATAAATATTAAGGTATTTAAATTTCAGCATAAATATATATTTTTCATAAAACTATTGTTACGCAATGTACTATTACTTTAATAAATGTTTAAAATTAAAAAATAATCGTACAAACACAGTATCTAATAGAGTTTTATTTTATTTAACAGAAAATTACTTTTATGGGGGTCGATGGAGATTTCGAAAAATTATATAGGGGTCGATGATCAAAAAAGTTTGGCGACCCCTGTGCTAATATATTTTTTCCTATTTCTCCAAAAATAATAAGAGAATCATTTTATAACTTCAAAAATTTTTAGATCATGCGATTTCTCATTCACATCAATGAATTTTAAAGCTTTTAGAGGTTTAAGGGACCGACAAAAAATTAAAAACGGAAAATAATGTCTTTTAACACCCTATGCCACAAACTGTAGCAATAGATCTGTAACTTTTGAAAAAAAAATATTTGTGATTTAAAGCAGTGATTTTACTCAGTTTTTGCCACTTTCTAATAGAATCTATCTATATATCTATGCACTATGTACCTCCACCTAGAAGCTGAAAGAAATTATAAAAATATACTGCCCAGACGCTTTTGCCCGTCACTGTAAAATAAAATTGTAGCATATAATTGCATATCTTAATAGCATCAAATCAGACTTATTTTTAAACAGTAAATAAACATTTGACATTTCTTAAAACGTTATTTGAGATCAATAAATGTTAATATTTGACATTTCTTTAAGCATAAATATTGCTGGATAGTTTTTAATAACTCTCTAGCTTTCGACTTTGTTAAGAAATAAAGCGTTATAAGAAAAATATGGTTGAAACTGATAGGACTAATTCTAAATTTATAATGAGTAAAAAGTTTAACAATTCCAATACCATTAATAATGTCATGTTTGGATTAGAGGGATGGAATATTTGAGATGGTGATAGTTTTTGACAAGGGAGGAAGAAGTGTGAAATTCACATTTTGTTAATTTATTTAAAATTAGTAGATTAAATATTTTTATATTATTCGTTTTAGATTTTTTTCATCAAAATAATTACAGATCTAATTATTATTGTTATGCTTACAAAAGATATTAAAAAGCAAACGTAATTAAAGTTTTAATTATTATCTATAATATGCGATTTTTTTTTCTATACTGCTAGAATATATTAAATATAGCCTGACATGTGGCAAAGGGGGAAAGGTGAAATGTGACACATTATGACAAAGATGAGGAGAAAGTAAATTGTTTTGAAAAAAAAGTGTGACATCATCTTAATGGACTGTCCCTAGTCTTAAATCTATTAATTAAGAAAGAGTAAAATTGCTTGCTACTAATTAAAGCACAACAAACAATTCCGTTTTTTAGTAACTGCAATTAAAACTTTTATCACTGTAAAATGCTATTTACTATAATTATATAAAATTATTTATGACCATTAATGATTTTATAATTTAAGCTATTCTTAACTAATCAATTTTTAGAGTTACATTGGGTAATAATTTTGAAAGCGCTCGTTTTTTTTTTTTTAAATTATTTCACAGAAATGTATTACTATATAAGAACAAAACTTGTACTTAACAAGTTAAAAAATTATACATAAATGGAAAAGGATGATAAAAAAGCTAAAAATCATAATTTTCAAATGCCTTTCTAATTTATAAAATTTGTCATTTTATTTAATAAAAAAATTCTCTTGAATGAAATGCAGCAGTTTTAATTGTGGCTTTGAAAATTTTTAGAAGGAAGAAAAAACGGATTAAAACAGTTACCTTTCAGAATGCGAAAATTTAGCTTCCTTAGTGTTGATATTTATATTTAAAAAATATTGCACATTATTGAAACTCTATTATCAAATAAATTATTAATAAATTATCAAATTATCAGTATATTATTATAATAATATTATCAAATAAATTATATATAAATTATAATAGTCTTTAATTTAATAAGAATTGAAGTAGAAAGTTTTTATGCATGAAAATTCATTTATCTTCTTACTTTCAATTTTTAGGTATTTATATAGCATTAAATAATACATTTTTTTCTACCATATATTTCACCGATTTCAGAAAAATCAGAATTTCCTGGATGTGGTAGCGCCATCTATTTTATAAAAGATAAAACATTGAGTGACACTAGAGTTATCTTGAATATTCCGTAACTCATACAAAAAATACAATGAAAAATGAAGATTTACGATGAAAAAACGAAATTGAATACTGATAACAGACCAAAGAATGTTACACCATGTCCAGTTTTTTAAATAATTTTATTAAACAAAAAAAAAATTTTTTTTTTTGTTGCTATGATTAATGTTACTGCACGAATCAATTACTAAGAAAATGTTATTTTCTTAAATTCACCTTAAAATACTTAAAAAACATTATACGCATGTTATTTTTATTTATTTTTTTTAATTTCATTTGGACACTGAAGGATATTTATGACAACAATTTAAATTCGTTATTTCGGGATTACTCTAACCAAAAAAAAAAAATAATAATAATAATAATGATAATAAAAAAAAAGAAGTTTCGCGAAGTAGAAAAGAAAATATCCTTGGTGGCGTGTTTAAGAAAATAGACAAGCAAAGAATGCGTTTTTTTCAATGTTCAACCCAAATTTAACAACTAAACGAGATTTTTTGTACTAGCTATTTCTTATTTTTTTAAACACTAAGCACAATCATTACACACATAAGCACAATCATACATTTAACGTAAGCACAATCAAACCAATTTAGACCACAATAGGATTAAGTGGCTTTAAAGAAATCTAAATTAGAACAACGTCAATTTCATACCATTATTATAAAATTTTGGGATCCTTGACAATCTTGTGGAAAAAAATGTTTTTTTTTTTTTTTTTTTTTTTTTTTTTTGAATTTGAAACAATATACTAATAGACTTAAGCAAATGGACGACATCACAAAACGAATTTATTTGAATTCAACAGTTTGTACTTAAAAATATAATAATAAATAAATAAGAGAAGTGTGAAAAACGGAATCAAAGGCTATGTCCATTTTCTTAAACGAGCATTTAGAGCAATGTTCCCACTTTCTTTAACATAGATTCAGAACTGTGTCCATATTCTTAAGCACGCATTCAGAGCTGTGTTCATTTTCTTTATCACGCATTTTCAAATGTGTTTAAAATTAAAAGAACTCGCTGGTGATAGATTGTGGCTGCTGCTGGCCGATAGAGCCAATCTGACCAAATTGTAAAAGGAAGAAGGGAAAAAATGGATTGATACATATTGAAATTAAACGCGTTAATTAATTTCCAACATAAGGGAATAACATCAAACTTTTCTTCTTGTTTACATTACTTCATCAAATTATTTTGAAAAAATGCCTATTCATAGAAGATGCTGGAAACTTCAGTATTAAAGGGGAAAAAAATTCACGATACTTAAAAGTTTGATTACAAACAAATCAATTCTGTAAAGAACTGAGAACTGATAGTGCGGCTTTGAGAAGAACTCCTCCAGACTGGATGTCTGGGGCTGTCTGCTGCTATGGTAACAAGTGAGAGCATATTTCTAAAGAGGAGGGGGGGGGGAATGGAGGAAAAAGACGACCTACGCTAAGATTAAGACAAAACTATTCACTCCACACCCCTATTCGAAGTGACCTTTCCTCGTAACCATAGTACCCGCCACGACGCGAGACGGGTGTCTGGAGGAGTTCTCCTGAAAGCCGCACTATATAATATATAGCTACTTTGGGCGAATTTAATATATTCTTTCCCGTTTAAAGAGAAACAGTAAAGAAATATAAAGTTTAATAATAAGTGTAAACTAAAAAGTGTTTTTTTTTCTTCTTTCGTTATAAATCTAAAAATGGTTTTGGTTATTTATAAAGTGCACTCATCGAGCTATGACCATTGGAATTCAGGTTTGAAATTATTCGATTGATTTTATTTTTAACTAATTTAACTTACACATTTTTAACACATAACATTACACATAATAAAATATTTAAGAAAATCAGAAATTTTTAATTTTTAAAAAAAAAATATACATTAATGTTTAAAAATCTCAGTTTAATGTTTTAAATGGAATTTAATTTTAGATTTAATTCTTAGAATAAATATTTTCGTATTAGCTAAACTTTTAATTTTGATTTTATTGTCAAATGTGTTCATATAAGGTTACTCTCCATCACCTTTTACGGAGCATTTAATAAATAGTCTGTTTTATTTAAAAAATCAAAATGCACTTTTTGAAATAAAAGAAATTCTTTAATAAAACACTAAGATGAACTATTAATTTGTTAATTAAGAATGAATTGGAAGTCCTACGATTAATTAATTAATAAAAAATTGCATTAAAATTTCTCTTACTGGCATCAAGCCTGTTAGCCTAAAATGTTTTCTTGTCTTTTTAACTAGTAGACAAATAGATTTGCCTACTAGTTAAGTCTTCTTAAATAAACGTGCTTAGTAAACAGTTACCTACTGTTGCTATTAAAAAAAATAATGTTCCTACACTTCCAAAAATGTCACTGTCTCTTTTAAAAAAGCTCTTCTACTATAAAGCACCCTTTTGAGGTTTATTATTTCCATTCTTTTTTGAACAAATTTCTCATAATAAAAGATAACTTAAAATGTCTTCTTTTAATCTTTTAAATGCCTTAAAAATCTTCAAAGCATTTTTTCATATTTTTCATTACTTTCGATTATTTTTAGAAATACGTTTAAAATACATTTCGAAATATTCTTTGCAAAAAGTAAAAATATAAAATATACCATGATTGATAAAGTCATCATATATTCAGCAGTTACCCGTGATGCAATTTCTACAAAATTAAAAGCAGTTAAGCTGTTTTAATTTCAGAATTTATTTTATATTCTGAAAGCTTATTTCTCGGTTTTTTTTAAAAATATGTTTGAAATGTATCTATGTATTTTAAAACATTCTTTGGAAAGAAATCAGAATTTATAAGAGGGCATTATTGTGGAGTCATTATATATTAAGCAGTATCCTGTAATGTATGTTTAACAAAATTAACAACAGTTAAGCTGCTATAGTTTTAGAGATTGTTTGTAAGCTTATTTCTCGGTTGTTTTTAGAAATATATTTAAAATGTTTCTACGTATTTTGAACTACTCTTTGGAAAATAAGTAGAAGATGAAAACGAATAATGAAAAATGAATAGAAGGCATTATTGAAGGGGTCATTATATTAGGGGGACCGGAAAGTAATGTCGTTTCGGTGCATTTGATATTTGTTATCAAGATTTTATTTTTAATTAATAATGCATTTAACCTCGTTAGCAACAAACTTTCAATGCAGTGTCGAAAATTAATCGAAATGGATCGGGAAAAAAAAAGAATTGGTTTTTAAGACTAACGAGCATTTAAATGCGCCGAAATGACAATACTATCCGGTCCCCCTAATGAATTAAGCAGTATCCCGTAATGAACATTAAACAAAATTAACAACAGTTAAGCTGCTATAGTTGTAGAGTTTGTTTGTAGGCTTATTTTTCGGTTATTTTTAGTAATATGTTCTATGTGTTTTGAAACATTCTTAGGATAGAAAGCAGAAGATAGGAGAGGGCATTGTAGATGGAGTCATTATATTTTAAGAATGATCTTATAATGTAACTTCAGCAAAATTAACAACTGTTAAGCTGTTATAATTTTAAAGTATATATGTAAGTTTTTTCCCGATTTTTTTTTAGAAAAATGTTTAAAATGCATTTATGCATTTCGAAATATTCTTTGGAAAGGAATGAGAAGATAAGAGAGCATTATTGATGGAGTCATCATCTCAGAGTTCTGGTAATCTGGTGGAAATTTTAAAAAGTAAAGTAGTAAAGAGTGTCATGTAGTTCATCTGCTGAAGGGATTTGGAGAGAATAATTGTGGGCTTCGATGCGTTCTGGCAGCTAGCCTCATTCTGACAGTGATGGATGACGAAGATGCTGACCTCACATCCCTCACCAATTGAGGATTCCTGCGAAGTATCAAATTCTACCCTGCCAGATTCCTCACTGCAAATCTTTTTTATCGTCTTTTTCCCTTTATTCACACTGTTAGAAGGTCCAAGAGACAGGAGACTTAACTGCTGAAAACGACAGTACTTAACGGACTGTAAAAAATAGTATCAAGAAAAAGGTAAAAATTTGCGAAGGGGAAAAAATTCCGGAAAAAAAGGATAAAAAATAAATATAAAAAAGGATCTAAGAAATACCAGAGATTTCTGAGTCCTAATTTTAATTGCTTAACTGGCGTTAGTAAATTTATTCGGCTGTTAAAATATCGTTTAGAAAGTATTTAGACAATTTATCCAGTCACTGTCAAAAAAAAAAAAAAAAAAAACTTTACATTCATCTTTTCCATCCTCACTTTCAGGAATAACTTATTTAATTAACTTATATAAAAGTTGACATTTGATTGACAATATATGTTATGTCAAAGTATATCTTTTTTGAAGTTGCATTTTTAATTTCTGGCGAGTTTTCAAAAAGAAAAACATGTTTTAATACGCTCCTTTTATTTTTATTTTTTTTAATACTTTTTATAAGATCACTATAACAATATAATTTTTTTCGTCGATGATATAAATTAGTTTTTTTTTTATTTTTCAATCCAATATAATCAATTTTTTATCAATCACTCTAACTTTATAAAAGTTAAAACATAATTGTTCATTCATAATTCCAAATACGTAATTTTTGAGGTTGTAGTTTTAATTTCTAACGAATTTCTCAACCTTTAATGCACATGTGTTTTAATCGTAGGCTCTTACTTTTATATTTTAATATTTCACAAAAACACTATAACAACATAAAATTCCTTTTAGTTTCTGTTGGTAATTGAACATCGTTTTTATTTTATTTTATTTTTCATGCAAATTTAGTGTCATTGCTTCGTAATCAATCTAACTTCGATTTCATTTTTCTTGCATTATATTCAAGATTTATTTATTTAAATAACTTCGTTTATGCATAAAAGCTGACTTTTAATTGTTAATAATTTGATTTATGCGGTTATATTTAAGAAATTTCTGACATTTTTTAATCAAAGAAAACATTTGTTCTGAATATTTCAAAATCACACTATAGAGATTTAAAATCTGTTTTAGTTTTTGTCGACTTTTTTTTTTTAATTAAATATTGAATCCTTTTTTTTTTTTCAATCAGTCTTAACTTTTAATTCCCTTTTCTTGTATCACATATTTGATGGATTTAATACATAATCTAAATTATTTAAGTAATTTAGATTATGTATTAAACTTGATATTTATTTGATAATTTTTTAGATGTTATATCATATTATTTTTGCGTTTATATTTTTTATTTATTTTTAGCTTGGTAAACGTGCATTTAAAACATTTAGATTACTTTTAATTTATATATATATATATATATATATATATATATATTATTTTTGATTTTTAATATTTTACAAGAGCAATAAGACAATATGAAATTTGTTTTCGTTTTTGTTAGCTTTTTAAAAAAAATTATATTTTATTTATTTATTTATTTTTTTTCATTTCAATGTAGGGACACTTTATTTTTAATCAACATTAATTTAAATACCCCTCTCTTGCATAACAATCAGGATTAACTCATTCAATTAACTTCATTTTTGTATGAAGTTTCCCAAACACCATCATCAAAGGGTATTTTTGAAATCTTTGCCAAAAATGAAACAAAAAAAAAGTACACATACTGAGGTCGGAAATTAATATGTAAGACAGAAATGAAATATTATATTAATGAAATCTAACGAAACAGACAATTTAAGTGGAACTAAAAACTTCAAAATCTACTTAAGTGGCGGGGAAAATAGAGAGAAAATTATATTTTGATGTTGCATCAGATAGTCAAACCGGCTTTGACACTTTCCCTTCCGTTCTCCTCATTAGTGATTTGTTAAATTTTGATACCCTTTTTGTTTATTAGCGTTTAAACACTAATTTGCGATTCTTAATGGGTATTCTTTTTTACTTGATTTTCGGCAAGAATTCTCATAATATATAATATGGGTGATGATTAGGGAACACCCTGTTTAAGAATTATTTTTTTTTATTTTAAAAAAAAACTTTCTGAGAAATTTTTTATTATTTTGTCCGAGACTGAATTAAATTTAAAAACTTAATTTTAAATTTAAAAGCTAATTAGAAGGAAAATAACAGAACCCTCGGAATCCGACAAAAAATAAATAATCTAAAACCTTATTTTGCCCCAGTTCCCTTCATCAACGTGAAAACTGTTTTCTATTTATTATATAATCGAGAAACCACCTAGAGTATTTTTTTTAACTTTTTGCAAAAATTTTACTATTAATATCATTATTATTATTTTCCAAATGAATCAATGGCCTACCTGATATATGGAAAGAAAAATGGTTAGCACTTTCCTCAAATATTATATATAAAATTTTGAAATTCGGCCATATATAATATTTTAACGTTTAAGTACACACTGTAAATTCTAAAAAGGAAAAAAAAAAAAAAAAAAAAAAAAAACTGTTCAAAATAAGATTACAGATTTTTTACGTTTTTAACCGTCATCCGTGAAATGTAAAAATTCCCGTTTTTTTATGGAATTAGTCTGTATAATTAATTGATGGTTTAAAGTTGTTTTGTTGATAAAAACGGTTTTCTCTGTTTCACAATCTAATCAATTTCTAATCATAAACCGATTACAACCATCAGTTCATATTCTTGTTTTTGTCGTTCAATTTTGCTTACCGTATGATAGTATGTTTAATTTCTACACTTGCTCTTAATTTTCAGCTATTATTTTATAACTTTGAATATCTTATAAAGTAAACTGCAAATCGACTTTATTGTAAAGTTGATACACTACCGGTATAATTATGTTTCTTTAGATATAATTTTTGGATAAGTTAAGTTTGAGGATGCCTGTTTAAATTAAAGAGTTTGTTTGTTAATATAACAGTATTTATCTACTTAAAAAGGAGGTGCCAGTTTTTAAATAATTGTATTTTTTTGTGATATCAGCTGACAGTTCCCCCCCCCCCTAAAATTTAACAGTTTATTTTGCAGTGTAACACACCATATTACAAAAGTGCAGAAAAATTGGGGGGAGGGCGAAGAAAGCGAAATATTGTTGTGTCAAAGAAAGTTGGTGATCCTAACCAGAACTGATCGTTACTACTGATGCTTGGGTTTGTAGAAAAATAATGGGTAGCACTCACACTCACAGGGGAACATTATTTAGAAATATGCTGCATTCCGGTTATTTCCTACCTATGCTATAAAGCAAATAAGGCTAAATTTTTTTAACAAGCCTACAGAATGTACCATAAGTTTAATACACGTAATAACTTTAAAATTTTTAACTAATTTTCACATAATAATAGAGGAATAATACTATAATAAATTAGGAGCCATGCTATAAAGCAAGAATAAGCCATGCTATAAAGCAAGAATAAGCCATGCTATAAAGCAAGAATAAGTAATTCTATAAAGCAAAATTTGACGCTCGGTGGCTGAATGGTAACGCTTCGCGCTCTCGTGCCACAGGTCTAGGGTTCGATCCTCGGGCCAAGCAAGGTTGACTCAGCCTTTCATCCCTTCAGTGGGTCGATAAATGAGTACCACGCATGCTTGGGAACTAAACACTGGGTGTTTCGCGTTCGGCTGACCACCTAACCGGAACATCTGCTCCTGCACCCCAGAGCCCAAGGTCAAGAAAACTGAGATGGGCACAGTAGGCCTTGGTCCTCTATGGGCTGAGTTTAGTATAAAGCAAAATTTATGCGATTCAAACTGTGAAATCAATCACCACATTTTAATGTAAAGAACAATTGAATGAACATGATTTTCAGGCAAAGTTCAAGCTCTGACATGAAAATTTGTTGCTCCTGCTCAAAACAACATGATTTCGTTTTGAGAAACAAACGTTTAGCAAATGAAATCATGCTTTTAAATTTTTAAACGAGGTATCGAAACTCAATTCATAATTAGAAGTCAAAAAGATTTTTCCCAAAACTATTTATATTAATTATAAAAAAAAAAATAGTCATGATATAAAGCAAGTAAAATTAGATTTGAGTGATTCAAACTGTAGAATGAACTATTAAATTTTAAAGTAGTTAAGATTTAAATGTAAAATTATATACCTAAATTTAGATAATTTAAAAGATTTAAAAGAAGTAAGATCGATTATTAAATTGTAATGCACATTTTAAGTATCATTTTAATGTAAAATTAAATTATCTAGATTCAGATAGTTCAGGTTTCAGAAGAATAATTCAACAAGTATCACATTAATTAAAAATATTGTAAATAAAAAGCCATGGTGAAAATTTGTAAGGCAAGATTTAAGTGATCCAACCTGTAGAATCTAGCGATGAGTTTTAAGAAAGTATCATTAAATATAGAAATGAAAGTATCTAGACTCAGATAACAATTAAGATGTATGAAGAATAATTCTAAACATGTTGATATGAGCCTGTTCAACGCCTTAGCCTCGGTATTTTGAACCCATTCCAGAGCACAGGGGAACTCCTGGATCAAGTATTGAGAGAAATTAGCCTTCGTGGAAGACTTTTTGACGGAACTAACCCGCATTTGCGCTACAAGGAGAGGAAATCCACAAAAATCTCTTACGGTTAACCTTACGACAAAGGGACTCTAACCCATGATCTGCTTACCACTGAGTATATTTTATGTCAGCACTGTATTGGTTGCAAATCGGGTGTGGAGTTAGACCAGGCATCGCTGGGATTCGAACCTGGATCACCTACATGGATGGCGAGCGGCCACAGCCTTAGGTCAAACATTGGGAAAAATCAGCCTTTGTGGAGAGCTTGTTGATGAAACGAACTCGTTTTGACACGGAGAAGAAAATCTTACACGCGTAGTCCAACGGCAAGAGCATTATTCTACCTAAAAGGTTATACTAAGGAAAAACTGAAGACATTTAACGTCATCCCTATCGTCTGTGCGACTCTAGTGGCTTGCATAATGTGTGGCCTTATATGATATGTGCCCCTATATAATTACACTCTTCCTGCACTACCTGTACAATATGTGTGGCCCTGTAATATATAACCCTATACAATATGTGACCTATACTACTGGAAATGTGTCCTTATATATTATGTATTTCTATAGATTATGTGGCCCTATGTTATAAGTAGATTATATAAAAAACGATCCTATAATATGGAGCTCCATAAAAACCAAAAATATTCTTCATTTTTTATGAACCTATAAATTACAAAATAAATAAATAAATAAAGTTTGAAAATGTGACGGAAATGGTGGCTGCAGGGTCCCAGCGTTCACCTCTTTCTGTCAAGAAATCAAAGAAATAAGTTTCGCCAAGGAAAGTTTATGAAATTCATGTATTGGTTATTGCCTAAGCTCCTTTTCTTAGCCTTACTCATACAAATGTTTTGGCCGAAAAGAAAGTAGGAGAAATAATAACGAAATTTAATAATATCAAAACACTTAAGAAAGCATGTAAAGGTTTTCGAATTCTATGCTAATGTGTTAGGCGGATGTAGAGAGAATCCCTAAACATAGATTTTATTCCGCACAAATCAAGGTTATTGAATAAAAATATTAACGATTGTATTTATGATTGAATGAATGTTAGTTTTTATGAATTTTAGTTTGATAAAATTTTAGTTCTTAATTGATAGGAAACCTGTTCTGCATATCTTTGCGCAGCAGACCCTGTAATATGTGCCTCTATATAATAGCTAAGGTGTATCCCAATATGACCTATTTAATAAGTGGCCGTGTATAATAATTTGTCCAATAATAAGCTGTACTTTCTCAAGGATATAATAGGCTGTACTTTCTGAACAATATCATTTCCATAATTCTGAAATTTTATCACATATATTGCAGCAGCATCTATATTCACCACACTAAATTGTAGAATTATAAACAAATCAGGGGGTTGAACAAGGGGTCTAATTGGGTATAATATTAAAAAAAAAAAAACACAACTATTTCTACTTCGAAAATTTTAGTAGGAATAACATATACTTTTGTGCAATGTTAAATGAATGGAAGATAGTGGTTGTTGTTTAATATTTTACATGCGCTAATTTAATTTGATTTGAAAACATTGATTTTTTTTAAAAATATGGATTCTATAGAATGATGTCCGTTAAGTTTAATTGGTTTGATGTTTCACGTGGTCAGAAGAGAAAAAAAACTTTTAATTTAATTAATAAACTGAGTTTTAAATATGTTTACTAAAATATTAACTTACTTAGATGAAACAATAAAATCAATTATTACAAAACAAACTTTTCTTTATAATACAATTTAATCTGGCGAGCAGCTATTTAAAAGATCGAACAATCCGTTTGTTTATTTGTGGCATGAAGTCAGGCTCGCAGAAAATGCCGTTCAGTGGTCAAATTTAGTAGGAATAACACAACCTGTGACGTAGGCTTGGATTTGCTGAATTTTGTGGTTGGTCACTTTTTTCTGATGTAGTTACGCTTACCTCATTTACTGCTCGATATAAGGGCCTTTATTTTTCCCAAACACTATTCCCATAATTTTGAAATTTGGCAACCTATGCTGTAATAAAATTTTTATTTTATTTGACAGTAGTGCCGCCATCTATGGAAGCGTTTGTGTATCATAACGACTCAGCATCTACAGTCAAGGTTTTAATTTTTTTCGCTATTTTTCATTCTAAAAGAAAAATATTTTATTTTATTATTTTTATTCTCATCTGCTTGCATATTTTCTAGCTCTAAATCAGATTTAATTTAGACTTTAAGTAAAAATATTTTTTTCTCTTAGAAATGTGAATTAATATTCCTCATATGTGGAATAGCTGGCATTTCCCCTAAATATAAACCTATTGCTTTGAAATTAAGCCACATAAAATTTAACAACATCTAAATATACTACGTTAAGATTGAAAATTAGAAATATGTTAGGGAGTGAAAAATAGGTTAAAATTTTTTTGTGCTTAAGACACAAATTGATTTAGCGTGTTTTGCAGACACTTTATATTTTAGGTATTTTGAAAGAAGTTTGAATTTTTTTTTTAAATGTTGTGTCAATGTTTATTGATACTTGTTGAAGCTTCAATCATTAGATTAAATTTTATTCAGAGTTATCACCTTTTTTTTTTTGCATACTGCACATGTAATTATAAATTAAAGTCTTAATTCAAGTTCAAGACATTCAAATAGTGAATTATTTTTTAGATTTAATTTGTGTTTTTGGGAGGGGGTAAAAGAGAACCAAAGAGCATTCTTGAAACTTAATATACTTTGAAATTTATAGCAATAATATATATATATATATATATATATAAATTTTTTTTTTTTGAATTTTGAAAGTGAAATTGCAATCCTTAGCATTATTGAAAATGTCGTTTTCAAAAATTATTTTTGATTAACATTTCCAACCTTTACATTTGTTTACTGTCACATATGCTGAAGATCCTTTTCGTAAAATTTAAGCCTTTTCAGAAATTTGGATTAAGCTTTTATTACTGTCTTAATTTAGAAATTCGTCGCGATGTAGCACATTTTTTTATCTCTTGTGTACTAGTATAGATGGCAGCACTATAAATATCTGTAAAAGTTTGCAATAAAAAAGGAATTAGTTTTTTATTTTATTTAATATAATAATGACTTAGAACAACAACTGCCTTCAAGTTTAATTAACACATGAACAGTTGTTGATATAGCAATGTGCTGGATAGCGCTAATTTTACTCTTAATGTTAAAAAAAAAAGAAAAATCTAGTAATTTCTCAGTAGGACACAATTCGAAGCAAATCCTGTAGTGCTACCATCTATTTAATGTTTTATGTACCACTGAAAAACCAGATAAACATAGACTCAATAGCATTAGAATTTCCAATTTTTTTACTTCATGTTTTTACAAGATACTAAAGTATTAAAAATTCTGATAAATTTTATAAGACAGACTTCACTAAAATTAATTATGATGCATTCATTCTTTTTTTAAAAATTCATATTCATATATTTTTCTGACAATTTCTTCTTATCAAATAATGAGAACTAAATGCTCAAAAAGTTCTCTCTAAAATTACTATTGGTGTGATTAAAGTGATTTTTATACTGATTTGATTCAACTAATTAAGAAAATAGATAATTCTGCGTTATATTATATATTTTATATAGTACATTTTAAGTCATTAGATGTATTTCAAATAATACCCTAGATTTGTTAAGTTAAGTAAAATTTTAGTTTATTTCTCTCGGAAGAAAAATTGGCCAAAATTGGGTAGACAAATAAGGTAATAAAAAATGAAGTTTAAATAGTATTCCATGTTTATAAAAACTTCACCATTATTTGCTGAAACGTTCCTATACTTTAAGGTCCCATTAAAAATAAATTTATAAACTTTATTCATTAAAAAAAAAAAAATATGAAAAAAATGGAGCATTGAAATCCACAGTAGAGTCAGAGAGAAACTATTTTAAAAAAATTTCTTAATACTACATCATTTATAAAAAAAATCAGTTTATTTGTCATCAGTTTTTCATCTGTTTATTATTAGTTTATTTCATTAAAGATATTTGATTCAATATGCTATTCTTATCCTAATCTATCCCACTAATCCTATGTAATTCTTTAAAAAATGTTGAACTTTACTTCAAAACACGTTGATAGAATTTATTGATGTTATGTTACATACCAATTTGAAAAACATAATATGTAATAAATGCGTTTAACTTTGAATTGAGTCGCAGTACTGAGTTATCACTATAAAGACTGAAGTTAAATCTTTAGTGATGGATTGATGGATTAAAGCCGATCCATCTTTACATCGATGGGTACCATCTTGTCTGATGAGAAAAAGTGGCCAATCCTGATTCAATACCACTATCTTGCCGTTGGTTTTCAGATTGGAGTCTTAACCTCCATATTGGCCTACATCGGGCTGTCGCGGGAATGCTTTAGTTTTAGTTATTTCATACAAACTTTTGAAAATTGTAATAGAAATATGATTTAGATTTTAGTCACATAAAATGCTTCTGCATGGTTCTACAGAGTTCAAAGGGTTATTTATGACCAAAAAAAGTGCTTCAGTTGTATTAGTGATAAGTTTTTAACAACTTTATCATTTATTTAATATTTTTGAGTGGAAAAAAAAAACTTTTTACGAAATTAGATCTACTCAAGGACATTCAAATGTAATAATTTTCATTTAAATTGTTTTTTGACAAGTTTGTAGTAAAATCCTTTTTTGTTCAGCAATTCGTTATGAGTTCCTTTCTCTACAACTTTTCCATGATCTATTACAGCAATGCAATCAGCTCCTTGTATAGTAGATAATCTGTGAGCAATAACAATGCATGTCCTGCCTGCTCGTGCTTGATCAAGTGCTTCTTGAACGATCTGGAATTGAAATAAAATATTTTGAAATGTAAAAAAAAAAAAAAAAAAAAATCGGATAGGTTTTTTGCAACATTTTTTTAATCCTATATTCATGACTGCTTGTTATTATTACTATTTTTAATTTCAACACTTTAAATAAAACGAAGAAATTTATTCCTGAGTAATACGAGATGTGTAATGAGAATGAATTTTTAAATTTTTTTTTTTTTAATTCAAGTAGAATATAAATGGAATAGTGTCTCCTACGAAATAACTCCCTTGTTAAGCAAAACAGCATCGGTGAGGTTCCTTTACTCCTAATGTTAGTATGGAACTCTGATACTGGAATAGACTTAATCTGGAACGTTCCAGCTTTTTAAATGTTTTGCAGTGTCCTAAAATGACAACTCTTGAGATGAATTTTGAACCTTGGGAAAAGTCAAAAGGAGTTAAATCAGGTGAGTAAAAAGGTTAATAGTTTCACAGGAATGTGTTTATTGGCCTAAAATACATTTATTCACATTACTGAATGTTAAAACACTGAACTTATGAAAAAGTTACCACTTCACTGTGTCGAAGTCTGAAGAAAAAAATCTTATAGCATTAACTTTTTAAACCTACTACAAAAACTAATTTCACAATTAAGATGACTTTGGACAACCAGGTTGACGACTCGCTCATTTCACGATGTTGTTGGCATGGAGAGTATTTGCTAAAACCAGTCACAAAGCAAAGCTAGTTTTTTTGTTCAATGTGACCACCAAAACACTTTCTTCACTTAAATATAAATAGACCCATCCGTGACTAAGTGATTAACCTTTTAATTCCAAAAATAAATATTATTTAATAAAAAAACTATATTTTGGAGAGTAAATTAATTGATTTTTTGAAATATGCTAGTACATAACCTAATGGGATAATACCGGATATGTATTTAAAACCCACTGGCGGTTAAGGAAATGGGCGAAATTGGGAGAAAGTTTCTCCCCTACACACAGTTCCCCTATCTATTAACATTGGAAAACCGGTTTTGTTATGCAGTGAAGACTGCAGGTTAAAATACGACTTTCTACGTGCAGAACCGTCAGTGGGTTAAATAAGGAAAAAATTGTTTACCTTCAAATTGGAAAAAAATTATTTATATCATTTAATTAATGCAATTATTTTGCTAAATTGAGAAACACTCCGGGGATTTAAAATTAGGGAAAGTAATTTGAAATTTATTACATTTGTAACTTTAGAAAAGTAAATCAGTTGATGAGTTGTAAAAAGAGGAATAAAACTTTTATCATATAAAAACATCATCGTGTGCTCTTTCTTTACAGTTGAGGCATTGTATCTGGGATTATGACTTGGCCTAATATGTAGCTTATAGCACATTTTATTACCAGCTATTGTCTGACTGACAAGATTCCGATTTCATCTGTCAAGGCCTTATAACGAAAAAAAAAAAAAAGACTTACTATGTTTTAAACCTGATGCAAAACAATGAATAAAATAATAGATTTTAAACTTACTATAAAACAAATTGTTATGCATTTAAAAATTACAAATTGTATTTAGAAGTGTAAAAATCGAAACTTTTCTTATTAAATTTTTTGAAACATTTTCGTAAAATAAATAGCGTACACTGTCTTTCATTGATTACTAAATTACATGGCATTTAGCTGCAACTAGTTTCATTAGATTTCTGATACATGTCAGTAGTAGTTCATTCAAAAATACTGCGTCCTGACTCTTCCTCATTTATAATGAACACATCAATTTCTGATGCAGGATTTCAATTGGTACACTTTTTTGTGCTGGATTGGCTGCTTGCTGAATTTTTTATGTACCTTTTATCATGAAGTTTTTACTCTTATGTCCTTTTCCTTAGATTTATTTAAGATTGAGTCTTCTGTCCCAATAGTTCAAGAACTCCCACACTTCAAAATAATTTTTAAAGCCACGGAAATTCATTCTGCAAATTTTAATAATATTTCCCTAACATTACCAGAATAGTAGAACTCCGTTTTGTTGTTGCCAAATAACCCCCAAAAATGTATTCTTTATTTTTACCTTTTCACTTTCCGTATCGAGAGCGGATGTTGCTTCATCCAGCAGAAGTATCTTTGGATTTCTAACTATTGCTCTTGCTATTGCAACACGTTGTTTTTGTCCACCTGAGAGCTGTGTTCCTCTTTCTCCAACCATTGTTTGATATCCCTTAAAAATATATTGTATTTCATGAATTAATGCAGTAAATATAGCGCAGAAATTATGCTCTTACATACCTTCCTTTTAAGTAAACGGTAAAAAGCTGCATTTCACTTGGGAGAGTGAGAGATGAGAAACTTAATAACAGCTATTTAGAAATTGTTTTCGGTGTATTTTTCGACGCCGAATCGTATGAGACAAAATTAATACGATTACATTAATAGTTCAGAAGATATAATGGTTTTGTGAATAAACAGTCCGCTGATTGATTAGTACCTATTTAAGTATATGACATGACAATCCAGATAAATGAGGAATCTTTTTCTTATGAATATTTAGTCTAAATAGAATGAGGCTCAATAAGAGTTGAAAGAACAAATATTAGGTTGTTAAAAAGTCTTTCAACACCCTAGCAACATCCCTTGCTGAAGGATATCGTTTATAACAATAACGAAAGAAAACCTGAAGTTCAGTTTTACCCATAGTCATTTTGAGATTAAAGATGAAAGTTTATACTAAGAACACATAAGAAACAGCAGCACAAAATGAAAATTCCTAAAAGTTGAAATTTTCGCAAGTGTTGCGGGACTTTTTTAACAACCTAATACTTTAAAAGCTATTAGTTCTATTCATATATACTTCAATTAAAAAACAGAACATAAAAGCCCTTTTAACTTTTGAACTTTTTAATGCTATTTACTTGCAGTTGGTTTGATTCAAATCAGTGTAAAAAAAAAAAAGAAATAATACTTCACCTGATTGGATAGTAATATAAAATACGTAAATAGGTACGAGTCAAACATTGAATTTATAGTAAAATCTTTACCACTTCTAATCTTTTAGTCCTATCGTCTCGTATTTAGTATCATTTTATTTTTTACAAAAAATACATCGAAAACAAAAGCTTATTTGTATAAGTAACAGTTTTTTAATATATCTCGCCTTCTACTGCCCCCGAATTCCGACTGATATTGTAAACTTTTTTCCGCTAACTATGAGGATGATACTCAACAGTTTGTCTTAGTGTAAGTATGGTTTAAATAGAGATTTATAATTACTTACTTGAGGAAGTTCTTTTATAAAATCGTGAATGTTAGCGATTCGAGCAGCCTTCTCAATGTCAGCCTGATTGACTTTGCCTTCGATTCCATAAATAATATTATCCTTTATTGAACAATTAAATAGAGTTGGCTCTTGACTTACAAGGGCCATCTGACTTCGGAGATATTTCAGATTCATAATTTTTATGTCAAATTCATCAATTATCTGAAATATTAAATACCGTATTGTTAAAATTATTTCATTTGAGAAATGTTTAACATTTTGTAGATTCTTTTTAAAATAATTTTTTGGAATTCTACTTTATTATTTAGCTTAAAAGCTCAATTTTTTTTTGAAAAAAAATTTGTAAATATTTAATTCTTAAATTATAATTATAAATTAAACGAGCGCGTTTGTGAGATAAACTATGTAAAAGTTCAAAAACTTTTAAACTTTTTTTTTTAGTATATATTAATCACGGTTTTTCCTCTTCTTTTTCTTTCTAATCTGTATAATTCTGTAATGAATCAAATGTTTAGTCATTTATTACAAATCATGTCAATTATATAATTATACAATTATGTCATTTATAACATAGATTATGTTCTGAGTTTAATTTTTCGTCGACTGCTAAGACTGCTAAGATTTTTAAAATTTGGTTTTGATTTTCAACAATTTTTTCGTATTTTGTTTTTCAGATTTAGACAATTTTTTAAAATTTTATAAAGTAAATGAAATAAATAAAAAAAATTTTTAAATTTTAAATTTATTTTATACCTTTTTTTTAATGTTAAAATATGCTAGAATATCGTCAGAGTCGAAAAAATATAGTAAAAAAAAAAAAAAAAAAAATTCATTCATCATATTTTTCAAACACAAAAAAAGGATAATTTTTTATTAAACATGAGAAGTAACTTAAATAGGCAAAAAAAATTAAAATAATTTTGTTCAAATCTCAAATTCTTACAAATTTCTAAAAAATATTAATTATTAATTTCACTGTAATATATACATACAAACTATTAGTAATAATACAAGCACTTAAAAAACCTTTTCTCCAACAGCAAATTGCATTAGGCTTCATGTTGTAGCATGTAGCCTAACGCATTTGTATTTAATCATCTTCATCCTTATTACCTAATGCATTTTTATTTAAATATGAAATAAGCCACTTTTTTTTATTTAAGTTAAGTTTTTATACCGCAACTTGTAAAACGATAGAAAAACTGAACAAAACTGTACACCTAGGAAGAGTTTGTGTGTAGATCAATTAGACATCCAAAAATTTAAAATACAATCACTAATTTATTAAGAAATAGATATTAGAGACTTGGTCATCAAAATTCTATGGTATTTTATACGATTTGATTAACGAAAACATTTGATAAAAAAGAACACTTACTTTTCATTTATACTTATACATTAGTTAATAATTATCATTTATACTTATATATTAGTTTATACATTAGTTATTTTCATTTACACTTATATATTAATCAAGTTTCCTTTTCTTTATAAATAGTAATTTAAGATATGTTTGAAATACTCTTGCTTTTTAAAGAAACTGGGGTACCTTTCATATATTAAAGGGTACCTTATACTCAAACCTACCTCGGGTTATGGTAGCCTTCCAAACAACCTAAGGAGCCTCTCTGGCCGCCCCAATCATTCCAGGAATAAATGTTCTATTTATACGTTTCTATAAGGCTAACACGTGATTAAATAGACACATAAATTGGTTCAAATTATGAAACGTCAGAAATACTCTATACTTTCAGTAAGTTATTGTTATTATTATTTTTTTTTTTTTTGAATTTCAAAGCTATTAAAAAATGAGAAGGGCCAATAGAAAGAACTTCCATTGTTGTAGCATGTAGTTGTTGAAGTAAATTTTTTCTATTAGATCTGTTTCATCTTTCATTTCGATTTTTTTTAAATAATGAATAAATATATGAAAATAAATCAATAAAAAATGCAGAAAAACACATAATTAAAAACTTACAACTTTTCCTGTTTCTGGATCATAAAATCTTTCAAGAAGAGAAATGATTGTACTTTTGCCGCATCCACTTGTTCCAACTAATGCTAACGTTTTTCCTGGATCAACACTTAAATTGATTCCCCTGAGAATAAGAATATTCTTTCGACTTGGATACCGAAATGAAACATTTACAAATTTTATTTTACCTTTAATTTCCTGTAAATATAGAAATATTTAAAATTAATTTTGTTTTTAATATAATAAGAAACAACTTACAGTGAGATTTAAGAGTTTTAGCATTAGTTAACTTTAACGTTAAAAAAAATTTGAAAAACGTAGCATAAACCACAAATTTAGTAGCAAATTTAGTTGCTGCAGATTTAATTGCAATAAAACGGATTTAAATAAAAACAGAAAACTTAGAAAAAAATAAACAGAAAAAAATAATGTTTAAATTGTTTATTTGAAGCGAATTTGAGGGGTGTAAATATTCAATTCCTGGCAATCCAAAATTAACAGAGATAAACTATAAAATTATCTGTATAAAAATTGTTTTTAAATTAATGTATCCCTAAAAGAAGCTCAGCCAATCTAAAATATTGAGGAAATATAAATTTTGTTAAATATTTCTATTTTGTAATGTTTTATGGAGGTAATTCATCTTTCATAAAAGTCGATACATCGAAAGCTTAAATGTAAATAAAACTTACAGGTTTTATTCCTCCTTTGCTATTACTATCAATAGGTGGCTCTAAACTCATCAAATGAAAAATTAGCCCCGCAGATAGCTTAGCTTTAGCATAATCTGGAAGATAAGAGAACCACTGTCCAACAGAAACAGCACTAAAAGCCATGGCAAAGAATACTCTAAAAATAATAGAAATGGATAATATGTTATAATTTATGTGAAAAATGTGTTTTTATGTTGTAGAAGGGTGATAAAAGGAATCAAGTAGATGGAAACTGTCCATAGATATGGGGTTACAAACCATGTTGAGAGAGGCTCTGAAAGATAGTGGTCAGTTGAGTTTTGTCCATATTAAGCAAACATATGCCATTCATTTTGAACTATTGCACTGTAAAAAAATTACTGTTCTTTTCTCAGAGTTCCTCTGTATATTTGATGGCTTAAAGCAGTTTTGTTGATAAAGCGGTTTTTTTCTGTTTTTCCTCCTAATCATAAAAGGGATTTAATCCTTCAGCTCGAATTCTAGTTTTTGTAATGCAGTTTCGCTTACTGTACGATAATTCTTCCTTTTTTTCAAATCATTTTACGATTATTTTCTTCATTTGCTCTTACTTTTTAGCAATTAGTTTATGGTTTTGAACATCGTGTAAGTAAAATTGCGATTTTATTTTATTATCAAATTGATACTCTACCATCTAAGTTCTCTATAACAAATAGTTTTTTCTTTACTGAGAGTGAACAACACAATAAAATTTTCAAAAAAAAAGGGGGGGGGGGATATTGTATTTTTCGATATTTTATCCTTTTAAGAACAATGTAACAAAATACTGAAATGATTTTCGTAATAAAGTTAAAGTTACAGTACAATTTTTCGAGCTCATTGCGCGAGGCCGGACGCACTGTGACATATTCAGTGAACTTGTGCGCTCAGTTTATGAATTTTCTCACTTTTATGAGAAAATTTTAGTAAAATACTGTTGTTTTAGCTATTTAATTTAAATAATTTGGTTAAAATGTCTAAGAAAGAGATATAACGGTACTTACAATATAAATTGCAGAAATTGTTACTTATTCAGCTGAAATAATTTTTAATGAATGTTGCAAATGTTTATTGACATGGAGCAATTAGAATTAAATGTAGGACCGCATAATTTCAACTGTTACTCTAAAAATATATGAGGCATCATATGAAAATTGATTGAAAAGAAAAAAAAGGCACATTAGCACTTGTTAAAATAACAGTACGCATCTGCTTAAAAACAGTCTGTTTTGAAGTAACAGTGTTTTCTGTGAAATAAACGGTTCTATACTGGCATAGCAGCAGACAGTTTTTTTTCCCGTAAATTTAACAGATTTTTTTTATAGTGTGAGTATCTTCAAGGATCAAACCTATGGGGTCACCACCATGTTCACAAAGTGTGACGCCAGTGGACGCATAAGAGGATCTTGCGGTATAATCAACGTACTTGGTTCAAGTACCAAAGTTGTCGAACCTGTAAACTTCTGTACCAGGCTTGAAGTATAACGAACTGAACTGAATTCAAATTGATGAAATGTATATATACCATTGCAAACGTTCATTGGAGCCTCTCCGCCTGAGCGGTATCGCCCGCCAAACGCTCTGTTAAGCGTGGAGGTGGCGGATTCGAATCCCGCCTTTACCCTGGATGTATTATTTGTGATGTCCTTCTCTGTATTGTGCTATCGGTTCCTCTACTTGACAAAGGTTCATAAGCCTTAATTGAGCACACAAGCCTGCAAATGTATGTTGTACCAATACCAATAATAAACGTTCATTCTCTTTTCCGCTTTGTTTTGAACTTTTTTTTATGTTAGACGTCTTGGATCCTGAATTATTACAATCCTGGATGCTTATGATTTTGTTGCTGAAATTTTATTAAATTTGGCACTTTTCCTATTTTATATTTAACGATTGATTTAGTTAAATTGATGAATAAAATACATACAACCAATCGAGCCAAAACATCATAGCGAAGATCGTCGTCGCATCTGCAGAACATCAAAAGCAAATAAGGCATCGTTTAATGCGTCTGGGAATAATTTTTACGCTCTGTTATGTAATATTGAAAAAGTTATCACTCGATTGTGAGATTCTTAAGTTATGTGAAAGCGAATAGCGATTAAGTAACGTAAAAATTACATGTGATTTTATTGTTTTTTACCACGTTTATATCAACTTGCCTTCGTGTATGTCTGTTCGGGTGGAATTTTTTAATCGATTTTAAACTAACTTCCCGACTAGCTACAGACTTCAAATTTGGCACATAGTTCAGAATTGAATGACAATGCATGAAAATGAAGAAAAAAAAGACATACAAAGTAAAATAAATTAAAATTAAAGGAAAATTCATATTTATGCGATTGTCTTTTGTTGTCGATTCAATTATTTCAAATTAGTGTCACATGCCAGTTGAAAAGGTTTGTGTACAGTGAGTGAAAAAATAGAGATTTTGGAAGTGAGTACAAAATAAATAAATAAATAAATAAATAAATAAATAAATAAATAAATAAAAATAATATTTTTAAAAACCACGTTTTTGTAGAGGAGAATAATAATTAAAAAACAAAAATTTGAAAAACGAAAAACGTGGGGCGCATGAAATACATAACAGTACATATACACATACATATACCCATTTTCTTACTCATACACATGCACAACCACATACACATCCGCATATACATTCACATACACATGCATATACACAAACATATTCCACATCCACATTCAGATACAATTACAGATATACAAACACATATTCTCATGAACATATATACTGTTACTGTTATGTATTTCATGCGCCCCACGTTTTTCCGTTTTTCAAATTTTTGTTTTTTTATTATTATTCTCCACTACAAAAACGTGTTTTTTAAAAATATTATTTTTATTTTTGTGAATAAAAGTGGTGATTCTCGGAAATGGATCAGCTAGTAACGCAATTTGCACCCTTTTTTAAAACTATAAATATGACGTCAGAAACAAAAACGTTCAGATGCCTTTATTCTTCTACAAAATAAAAAATTTAAAAAAATATGACCAAAATTTGTAATGAATTGTGATATAACATCATAGGGAGACACAGCTTAGCGTTCAATTATGTCGATAAAAAAATACGCGAAACATAAACTACAAACAAAATGTTGGCTATTTCAAATTTTCATGTTAGTTCGGATTAGCAAGATTCTACTGTATAGTTTATTAAAATTCATAATACCTGTAAACATTAACTGGAACCATGGCATTTCTGGCAACCAAATATGCACCGAATCGAAATGCTGCAGCATAGGTGAAAAACATTATTGCTTGTGAAAATGCATAAGAAAGAGCATATACCTTCGAATTCTTCTTGTTTTCTCTGAAAATAAATTAATATTAAAGTTGAAGAGGCATGTCTCAATTAGAGAACTTCCGAGATGACAAGTTCAGAACTAAATATGTTCTAAAAAGTAAAAAAATATATTCTAAAATACTACTCTAAAAAGTAGAATCATAAGAATAACTATTACTAAATGTGTATGTAATGATGATAGTTATTAGTCTAAATACAACAATAATAATTTTATTTTTAAAAGTAAGACAAAAAAAAAAAATTATTTTCTATTTTGAAAAAAATTTGACGTAGCAAGGTTCGGAGAAGAATCCCTTCGACATTGGAATTTAGATTAATATTAGGTAAATACGTAATGGCAAGGGGAAAAATATTCTTTTGACACAAGGTTTTCAAGATATCGAAGTTCGAGGTATCGATAGTATACTGTACTTTGTACTTCAATCTTTTTCTTTCTTAAGTGCACGATACTATGGTTCAGATAGTGAAAAAAAGAACTACAGTAAAAAATGAAGGTATTGTGAGTTTGCGTAAGAATAAAACCTAGATTGTGTCTCCAAGCATTGAAATTTATAATTTCTTATACACAAATTCGCATTGATTTAATTGCCTGTTTATCAATCAAAGTTTTAACAGAATGTATATGTTTCATTGATTTTAGAAACTCATCTTTATACATATACAGCTGGACTAAAAGACATAAATGTAAATAACCAATTAGGGGGCGAAGCGAGCTCAAATTGCGGGAAGTTATTCTCGGGATTAGCGAGCGCAACGAGCAGGGATGGCCCCGCTAATTTAGATAATAATAATATTATTAAATATATTATGCAATTGTATCACATACAATAAAAATTTTCACATCATATTTAAGGTTGCTCCTGAAAATTTCAAAAGAAACTTCGCATATGAATTTTTTTTTTTTTTTTAATCTAATCGGACATAAAAAAAAATCATATACTTTTTGAGCAGTGATTTTTTCCTCGAGCTTTCTTCCGTAATTCTATGGTTCAATATGAACAGAAACATAATTGAGTTTAATTTCTCCTTAAGTTTCTAATTTCTACAATATAATGTTCAAGTTTGAGCCAATGTTTCGGACAGTGTACTATCACACGAATATTTTCAGAACACTTTACAAGTTTAGGAACTTATAAAACCAGACAAATTAAAATAAATATTAAGACAAAGATAAGAAATTAAAATAAATATTAATATTTCCTTAATTTTCAGAATAGGATACTTATTTCTAAGAAACTCTTTTTTAGACTTTTTTGTAATCTGGCGGTTAAAAGTTCGACGTGAAAAAAATTTTGGTCTCATTAAGGACTTGTTATCTTCCCCCATCACAGTTTTAAACAGCCATCTTGAATTTATTAATGGGGAGAAGGGGTTCATAAGGAGGGAAAACTTAAAACATTTATAAGAACGTACTAAAAAACGAAATCCCTCTATTTAAGCTTTTACCTCAATTTGCGCTTCTGATTTTAAATTTTGTAATCTAGCAAATTTATTATGAAAATATTTTAAACCATTCTTGAAAATTTTCCCGTATTTGTAAGTTCATTTGAATTCGCTATTCGCTTTAAAGATTTCGATTTGTGTTTTGTTCTGCTTTTTTCTTTACATTTTACTTTTTTGTCTCTTGTATGATATTTATTACTTAATGTGTCCTATTTTGTTTCAAAATTTTTTTTGAGTGTTACTCATACTATTCTATTGATATATTTTGCTTTGGCTATATTGATGCTATATTAAAAAGCATATTCCTTTATGCGGATATAATCATGTGAGCTGATGAAGAGATTATATCTTTTTTTTTCGGATTTTTATTATTTTTTTTTTTAAATTTTATTTTTAAATTTATGTCATTTTATTTGAATAATTTTCTTCGAATCTTTTCAATTTTCTGTGATTTTTTCCAGGTTTTCTCTACATTTTGAACTTATTTTATGAATTCTATATACTTGCAGCTTATGAACAGTAAATAAAACTTATTAATTTTCTAAATTTTCTTCATTTTACTCTTTATCCTTTTTGTATTTATTTATTGCGATATATATATATATATATATATATATATATATATATAGCTCAAACTTCAGATGTCCTAAGAAGGACCAAACCACAACTCTTTTAAGTTCTTTGTAAGATAGCTAAACTTTCATTTACTTGGGACACTTTTGTTCGATGTTTTATCATTGATAACATTATTTTGTGCTATTTTTTTAACGTCAATACACTAGTTGTTGAGATGAATACTGCTCAAGAGTTTCACTAAGACACGAATTTTATCAACGATAAAATATTTCTCGAAAAATAAACATTCAAAATTTAAGATTTTTAACTAAATATAACTTTATATGAGTAGCTGTTGATAATTAACTATGGGTGATTCTTTGGAAACATGACAATTCGGACCAAAATTTCTTCAAATTTAAAGTCTTCAAAATAATTAAAAAATTTTTTTGTCTACTTATTTATTTACTATTAATATCTTACAGACAGCTGTGTAGTTTATTGACATTTGCTCAAGAAAAAAATAAAATAGAAATTCATCAAATCTTGAATGCCAGGAAAATGACATATTAGCTTAGAAGTTTAAAAAAAAGTCATTTTAAGCTAATAGTATGTAACTCAGCTTAAGCCTATATGTTAGATGAGCCATAAATTGCTTAAATTAATTCTTTTTATCTACTGTAGAAAGAATCAAAAATGTTTTTGTTGCTGATATGTACAGAATAAAAAATTTTATTATAACCGATTATTAAATAAATAAATAACTTTGATTACATTCAGGCATATTAAAATCATACATAAACTTGGTATTAGGTTAATATTTGCTTTCCCTCTTTACAGTATGTTTAAAAAAATTTCAGGTAACAATTCAATGTCCTGGCATTCATAAGCCAGGATGATGACAAATTTGCCTTTTATAGCATTTAACTTTACTTTAATTTAACATTTTGGCCTAAGACGTTCACATCCCGCAGAAAACAACAGGATTTCTTGAAATAACTCAGATATATCTATGTAGTTTATGTTATTAATGATTTCAAGAAGACTGGAAAATGATAACATAAAAACCTACTCTCCTTGAAAAAATTTTTGAAATAGATTTTGAACCAGAAAGTTTGTTCTTTATTCATGCAACAAGACATGTTCAGATAGGATGGTATCTAATCAATCTATTGACATAAGATATTGATTGCTGGCGCTATCTATTTTGGTTATAAATCACTAAATAAAAGTAGCCAGGAAAATGACAAATTTTTACGTAGCAAACAAATTATTGACAGAAAAAAATTATTTTAAACGAAGCTTTTGTAAATAATATGGAATATTATTTACAAAATATGCGTATATTCTGGAACTGCTTACAACGATTGAGATAAAAAAAACTAGATATTGAAAAATTTATGCGAAGTTCTGAAGCTAGTTATTATTGAAAATATTGTTTGTAACATACCAAAAACATGGCATTTTGAAATTCAATTAAATTTTATAAATATACAAAACGTACGATGCTAGTACAAGGCCATTTTAAAATGCTAACAGAAATTCTATTTATTAAGATTTAAAAAAAAAAGTTCTTTTAGTAGTATAGTATCAGATCTTGGAGCAAGAGACTGTAAATTGTCATATTTCGTGAGAATCACCCCTATAGTGTTTGGCTGAATAATATTCCAAGACGTCTTATAACTAAACTTACTTGAATGGAACCAAAAGTTTCTCTACGTATCTTTCGTAAAAGGTTTTCTCTAGAGTTAAACTTTGAACAGTTTTGATATTTTCGATGGCTTCAACTGCGACCTAAAAATTATACACATAATTTCATCTAAAATAATTTTCATTCATATAAATTAAATGTCATTCAGGTAATGTTCAATTAGATGTTAATTTATGTAATTATGGGTCATTATTTGCATATAATTATTATTAATCTATTTTATGTAATTATGTGTCATTTCAGCAAAGTTATATTCTTAGATTTAATCTAGTTCTGGAGGTTGCTTAAATTCACGCAGCATTTTTTCTTATGAAATATAACTTATTGACACTTAATAAAAGCAAGTTTATAGATGCATAATGAGCATAAAATTATTTTTGCGAACCATTTAAAGATGCTTTAAAAATAACAAACATATCTATATAATTTTGTCTCTATCTGCTTGTAGTATAGCGACATGAAATTTTAAAAATTAACCAAATTTATCGAGGCTGGTTGAGCCCCACTAACCAAGAGACATAACGCATTGCAAAGTGATACGCAAGGTAAGAAATCGTAATTACAATCCTTGCTAATTTTTTTTAAGTTAAGAAGAAAAAAAAATTACACTTTTTTATAATTTTTTGCAGAAAGTATTAAAATGAAACATGTGCATGAATTTCTGTATATTCCAGAATGGCAAGTAAATCTTTTTCACTGTGAGTCAAATGTACCTGATTCAAAGATGCTTCTTTTATTTTGTAGTAACACCTTGTAGCCTTCATTTATTTTGTAGTAACCCCTTGGAAAATAAGTAGTGATAGAGTTGGAAACAGTTGGAAAGAAGCTATGAATTAACCTGATTGGTAGTTGCTTCGGAAAATCAGGGATATCTCTGGGGAAAATTTTTTTTGCATTTATTCAAATACTTGTTCTTGCTTGATTCGGGAGTAGGGATTCCAAATCTGAAATTTTTATTTGCTCATAAAGCTACATTTCTTAAATGAGATTTTTAGTTTTTAGATTTTTAGTTTTTTAAATAAGATTTTTTTTTTATCCAAATGTACATGTTTAAAAATGTTATAAATAGCAGGGGTCACGTAAATATTGCGACAAACTTCTGGGCGAGTTAGAGTAAATCATCAGGATTAAGAAAAAAAAAAAAAAAGATCCTATGCCTGGAAATGTCGCCGTATGTGGCTAGGGACGCTTACCTATTATAATCTGTTTAGACACACACAAGGAAACAGTACATAATAGGGAAGCAGCCCCAGCGTAGTAGGACGACATTTCCGGGGTTGGGTTCCTATGCAATTTTAATCCTGATGATGTGCTTTAACTTCCCTAGAAGTTTATCGCAACATTTATGCGACCCCTTGTTATATATAACGTTTTTAACTTTGTATATTTCAACAAAAATGGACAAAAAATGTCATTAAAAAGAGAAAAACACCGTGGCTTGAGAGAAACTAATTGCAGATTTGAATTCAGAGATACGAAAGTAGGTAAGATCTCTTAAATCTCACGCATCAAAAAGAAATTTTTTTCTTCTCTAGTTTAACAATGGAGATAAAAATTAAATTTCTACCGAATTTAAAATTACGCTTACAACATACATAGATCTTTTTGATCAATATATTAATTTAAGAAACAAAAATATATTGATTTAACAAACAAAAAGAAACTAAACTATACCTTGCGAGAAAAGAAATCTTTAAAAGATTATGTGACATTCTAAACTGCTGTTTGTAGAAAATGCAACACCATGAAAGAATCATCAGAATCAAATGAAATTTAATGCAGAAACGACTTGTACTGATACAAATAAATGATGAAATTTTCAAAACAAAAGAAACAAATTAAGCGTCCGAAATCAGTATTTGGTGCAGCCACCACGCGCTGCAATAAGTGCTGCTATACGACGTGGCATGGAGTCAAACAGATGTTGAATATCTGCTTGAGGAAGAGAATTCCATATCGCTTGTATGCGCAACCAAAGTTCGTCTTTGGAAACTGCAGGACGCGGATCACGAGTGAGACGCCGACCAACCATATCCCACACGTGCTCAATAGGCGACATATCCGGCGAATAAGCAGGCCAAGGAAGAAGTTGCATGCGTTGTGCTGAACAGAAGTCTCTAACAGTCCGCGCAACATGTGGGCGTGCATTATCCTGCTGAAAGATAGCTCCAGGGATGCCTTGAAGGAAAGGAACGACTTCGGGCTGTAGCACTTCACGGACGTATCTGTTGCTATTGAGATTACCCTCAATTCGTATCAAATTGGATCGTCCATGATACGAAATCGCACCCCAGACCATAACTCCGGGTGTTCGACCACTATGTCGTTCAATAATACACTCAGGAAGGCAGCGTTGACCGGCATAACGTCTAACACGAACACGGCCATCATGGGTCCACAAATTGAAGCGTGATTCATCTGAAAAGACAACTTGGTGCCAATCAGCTCGCCAGTCTCTGTGCTCAAGAGCCCACTGCCGACGCAGCCGTCGATGATCCGCCGTGAGGGGAATCCTGTATAATGGCACCCTTGCACGCAATCCACGGCGCAGCAGACGACGACGAATTGACGAAGCCGACAATTGTACACCTGTAGCAGTAGACCAATGTGCTGCCAGCTGCCTGGAGGAAGCTGTGCGATCATTCACCGCCATGCGGAGCAGGTGTCGATCATCGCGCTCTGACGTCACCTTCTGTCGTCCAGTGCCTGTTTTTCGAGTTGTTCGGTGCTCGTCGGTCCACTGCTTCCAAACTCGCATCACTGTGGAACTGTTCCGCTGCATACGAGCTGCTATTGCGCGATAGGAAAATCCTCCTTCTCGAAGGCCGATTATCCTCCCTCGTTCAAACTCCGTAAGTTGCTTGAATTTCTTATTCTTCCGTCGTGGAGGCATACTCAGGTCTCACTAAACGTTTGCCACTAACAAATAATCATAGACTATTTTCAACGTCCCGCTACAGCACTTTATTTATACGCTTTCAGCATCAATTCAGAGGGCGCTGCGCGCGCCACGCACGCGCGATGGCTCTGAAACTTTATTAATTTGCATAATATCCTATAATTGACATTTGCTGCGAATTTCATTTGATTCTGATGATTCCTTCATGGTGTTGCATTTTCTACAAACAGCAGTTTACTTACATTTCCAGCATCAGCCATCAGTTCAGCATCTCTTTTTTGATTTCCCTTAAGTGTTTTCATTTGAAGCACCCCAGAAAGTAGTAGAAGAGGAACTGCAAGCATTAATGCAAGAGCTAGTTTCCATCCGAATATAAAAGCTATGACAATACTTGATAGTAACGTTACTATTGCAGATAATACTGATCCAATTCTAATACCACCAGCCTAAAATTGTTTGCTTCGGTGAGTTTTTTCACATAAAATAGATATCAAGCTCAGTTTTAGTACAGTTTTTAAGAAGGAATTGTTTAAAATGCTTACACTTTTAACCATAGGAACATCTGTCGAAAGCCTTGTAGAAATTTTTCCAGTAGAATGTTTGGCATCATCAAACCATCCAATATCTTGCCTCAGAATATTTATAAACGTATTAGACCTTAATCTTTTAGTTAATTTTTCTCCAGCATAACAGAATCCTATTGTCTTCATAAATAGAAATGCTATTGTCATTAATCATTTTTAAGTTATAAATGTAATATTTGAAAAAATTAAAAAAAAGAGTTATTATTTTAAATTTTTTTTTAAAATTAAATTTGTTATTAAACAGTATATAAAATTAAAAAAGAAAATGATAATCTTAAAGCAGTTCTGAACATGTTCTCTGTAATGCTATCAATAGTTGGAGAAGTTTTTATTTTACAAGCAGAGCTGTACCTTTTTTCCTAAAAATTCTAGAATTATGTATGAGGAAAATTCAACACTTTTCCGAATTGATGAATCTTAGTTCTTACATTGTATTTTGAAGATCCAGATTTTTTTTTTTTTGTATCTGAGTTAACTTTGGGAAGGATATTTTCTTACATTTGTTTTGGGAGAAAAAATTATTAAGTAATATTTTTTTCACTTCAATCTAATTTATTCAAATTTGTCCCTCTCTCACAACAAGCAAAATTTAGGTAAATATTCAGAAATTGAAGAAAAAAAACTTTTTAACTATTTAAATTTAATACGCAAGAAAATTTCTTTATATTCTCAGCTCTTCATAAATGCACATCAAGTCACAAAAAAAATATGTAAAAAAATAAAACAATAGCTCCCCTCTAATTATGCCTCTATTAGAGAGATGCTAATTTCCTTATATAAATTTAATTATAAACAATAGAGCGCGAAAGCACGATAAAAAAAGCTGGCTAACAAAAATGCTGTGTTGTCAAGTTACCTGAAGACAAAAAGTCCTGCCGAATCAAAAGATAATTTAAAATTTCATGTTAAATTTGTGTACTTAAAATAAATATTAGGCAAGAAAGTGAAGAAGAAGTGATTAGGCAAGAAGTGATTAGACAAGAAACCCTCAAAATTACATATTTATTATATTGCTTATTTATTTTCAAGTTGTTTTAAAGCATAAAAAAATGGACTTTTAAATTTAGCTATTGTGATGCCACAATTGGCATTACATATATTTCCTAAGTTTTAAAATATCTTTAATTACTTAAACTTTTTTTTAATCATTCTCAATCGAATTATATTTATAAAATCGTACATAAAATATTTTATTCTTTTCTTATCGATCAATGTAACGGGTAACTTTTTGATTTCAATTATAATGCAAACTCATTAATTCACTGCCACGCCTAATCTAGAACAAAAATCTATTTATAACGCTTTATTTTTAAATTTCTTACCACAAATATGTTTCAGTTACATGGTTATATTAATTATCACAGTCTTGTTGACGATTCACAATCGCCAAAGTAGTTTCAAAGCTAATATTGATTATGGGGGATTGGCTTTATTTTGGCCACGTTATATTTCGATAATTCGCCAACCTTGGATCCTTCTTCATGCTCCTGTGTCCGTTGGGAACAAATTTATTGACTTTCAATTTCAAATTTGTGGCGACTGGAGGTGCCCTTTTGGGCCTCCCTGTCCCAACCGTTGAATATCATTCCCAATCAAAAATTCTCGATGTGGAGAATGTTATCTTGATATCTTTAAGGGATTTCTTTTCTTTGTTATTTTTATATTTCAAATATAGCCATTTTTTTAATACACTAATATTTGCTTAAATCAAACTTTTACTTTAATGATTTTATTCATTTTCTTTGAGACAATTATCATTTTATTACATCCAAATTATTTATTTATTATATTATTTATTTATCATATTATTTATTTATTATATTATTTATTTATTATATTATTTATTTATTATATGATTCATTTACTTTCTTCTTGAACTCAAACTCTCTTTTCCCAGAAATAAAAATGTCACGCAAAAAATACTTTAACTAAACTTTTATAAAATAGTTGAATAGAATTAAAATAAAATACATCGAAAATGGCTTACTCTAAATGTATAACCTAAGCATGCTACAAGAGCAAGCACTAAAAACATCATGGACCAAAAGAATGCTGATTGTCTTAAAGCTTCTCCAGTCATAGTAAAAGTCTATAAGATAAATATTTTTATTGAATAAAAATAAATTGTAAAGAGTTGTTTTTAAACTATAAGTCTTAATTTACTTACATTGAAAATTTCACTATAGAATATTGCATAGGCGGGCATTACAATACCAGTTACCACTGCTGCGAATAAACCAAAAACAATTTCCTTCCACTCTTGTTTGCTTTGTCTGAGAATTTCCCATCCTGAAGGAATTTCAATATTTTCCTGCAAAATTTGTAGCTTAATTTAACGCATTATTTTTTTCAAAATTATCAGGGAATTATTTAAAATTATATTATTTATTTTACGTCATATTGACATTCGGGCTACAATTTGTTCTATATTTTGTCCTACTTCAATTAAGATTTACTTTTTCTAATCTATTTGAGTTACTAATCTTACTGAAAATTTTTTTAATCCTAATTGGGTCGTTCAAAAAATACAATATGTTACAATATATTATATAATCTGTTGTATAAAATTTTTCTTATAAAAAAAACATTTGATCTTATTTTAAGCATTTTTTTTTTTTTTTTTTTGGTTAAAATGCTTTTAAAAAATTGTGTTTGTTTCACGTTTTATTCTATATTTTGGAAAGTTTTATAACATCAATTACGGTATATATAAAATAGAATATAATAATATTATTATTCTGTCATACGTTTTAAGCAAGACTAGTCAAAATATTTTTTGACGCTATTTACTTATAGATATTCGGTACTTATAATATCTGCGTTGAATTTTTCTAAAGCAAATATAACAAATATGAAAATAAATAAATAAAAATAAAAAAGGAAACTAATAGTTATTAAATTTTATTAGGAATAAATATATTTATGAAATAATTCATTTTTGTTCAATCACTTAATTTGATTTTAATCAGGAATTGCAGACTACAGTTTTTAAATACACGCATTCAAGGTTTTATCTTTATATTTTTTAAAAATTTGTTTTATTGTTTTTCTATGATGGATTATGATAATTATATAGTTTGAAGTTTAAATTCTTTAATTTTTAAATGAAAATGGAGCTTATCAATTTTGTGTAATAGGATCTACATTTTCTTATAAAATATCTAAAAAATTCAACTACATTGATTATATTGAGATAAATCTAAAATAAGAATTGAAAAAATAAAATAAAAAAATTTCTGTTTTTTAATTTGATTACATTTAACTAACAAAATAATAATTTTATAAAACCTTTTTTTAAAAACCATTTTTATAAAATGTTTTTACCGATAATTAAGTCTATGAAAAAGTTATCAGACATATCAACCATTCAAAAGCATAACAGTGTAACAAATTAATTAAAATTCTTACTTCTTTAACTTCGCTTTCAAGTCGACTAAGTAATCTAAAACTTTCGGGAATAGCCCGTACTGAACTAGAACGTTTCTTAGCCATTCTCATCGAATATTCAGTGGCACTTTTACTTTCTAAAAGGCAATGAAAAACTTTTACTTCATGCATTTCCTAATTAAAATGTTATCTCAAGATCAAGTATCAGGTGATTCCGAAACTTATGCTAGATTTAGAATGATTGAAATATAACACATTTTTATATTGTCATGCTGAAAAATACATAACATAATTCCTAACATTTAAAAATCAAATAATTATCTTATTTGATCCCTTTTCTATAAATAAAAATCATTAATATAATCTGTAATCTTTTTATACCGCAACCTTTAATTGAGTGTAGAATACAATCTATTTTTAGAGATTCCCTCTATATCTGCCTAACACATTAGCATAGAATTTGAAAACCGTTATATGGTTGCTAATGTTTTGATTTCATTAAAATTCGCTATTGTTACTGACTCTTTTTTCCCTCAACACAATTGAATGCGTAAGGCTAAGAGCTTTGGCAATAGATTGATAGCCAATACATGGATTCCTTAACTTTCCTTGGCGAAAACTAAGCTAATTTATACATGACACTTGCATTTTTTATTTCTTGTCCTGTGGGGCTCAGCCCTGTAGCTTTACCCTCCGGGCCAGTTTCTAAATTTATTAATTTATATGTATAGAAAAAATGAATCATTTTTTACTTTGGAATTCCATATGATTCCATATTTCTGAAATAAAATATTTTTATATATCTGAAATAAAATATTTTTATTATTTATCGAATTTATTTCTTCATTAAAGCAGTTCCCATTGTTTAATATCTATATCACTCTGGAATAATATATGAACTACTGAAAATACATCAATCAACATATTTCTCCAATTAATGGTAAATCATCAATTTCTTCGATCAGCAAATATTTTCTTAACATATATAATATTTTTTCATCCATACAAGGAGCAAAATATTATTTTAAAACTACCGTACCGTACGATAATGACATTTCGGGTAAAAAAAAATATAGGAATAGGTTTTAAAGGAAGCTACAGATTTAAATTTAGACTGATAATTTTAATATTTGAAAGGAGCATGTAGACTCATCGTCAAGCGATGTATTTCAAGGTTCTATTAATAAACCGCCATGCCAGAAAAAAGCATGCAATTTTGATCCATGTGAAATGACAGTGCTTGAGAAAACCCCCAGTTTTCCTCTAGTGGTATTATCGATGTTTTAAACTGCGCAACCAGAGCTAAGACTAGGCAGCAAATACTATTTCTATCATAGAATTAAATTTTTAGCAAATTTAGTTATCTAGCTCTAGAGAATCATCAAAAGTGTATCTGATTGAAAAAATCCCTGTTTGGATATTTGGAATCAACGTAACACTTATATTTAAATTTGGTTTAAAATATTTCGACACAAAACGGAAAATAAAAAATTGGATGTCTATGTAATTACTGCCAGTTTGTATAACACGAAATTTTCAAATATCTTGCAAGAAATTGTGTAAATGCTTTCAAATATTTTCGTAATCCTAAAATTGAAAGTTCGACAAAAAGAAATTTTAAATTTTTTTTTTAAAAAAACGAAATGTACCTTGTTCCGACGAATGAATCTCGACTTCATCAGCAAATACTTGATTAGTGACTAATTGATAGTATATACCATGTTTTTCCATTAATTCGTCATGCGTCCCTTGCTCTTTAATTTCACCATTTTCCATAGCACAAATAACATCGGCGCTTTTTATTGTTGACAACCTGTGAGCAATAACAACTGTTGTTCTTCCTTGCTGGGCCTATCAGCAAACAAAAAATAATGATATTTATTTTAAAAATAAGAATTAATTTTTAAGTAAATTACTAATTTTGAATTTAATTTCTGAATAAAAATTAAATAGCGTGCTGTGAACTATAGTAATTAGTAAAAATAAATTTCCCAATGACGAATTATTTGAGTTTATCTATTATTGTAGTAAATATTACTTTTAATAGAAAACTCACATTTTAAAAAAAAATTCAATTAAAAATAATTTTTTTTTAATTGAAGTAATAATCTGCACCTGTCTAAATACATTCCATTTCTTTTAAAACTCATTTAAAACTGTTTTTATTACGAGAGAATTTTACATTTAACTAACTTAGATTTCTGTGCTAGTATTTTATTGGTAGGCAATTAAAATAACTAAAACCAAAACAAAAATGTACAACAATGAGTAACCCTAGTAATAATAATAATAATTATAATAATAATAATTATAATAATAATAATTATAATAATAATAATGTTATAATAATGTAATTGAAACAAAGAATTAAAAAGATTTGGTTAAAGTAACAAATTCTAAAAATATATATTTTCCGTAATTTTTACATAAATATCAAAACACAGTTTTAACGAAAAATATTTTTAATGTATTAACAATATACATGTCCTTTATTTTGGTATAAAGATATTATTTTATTTAGTTTCTAAGAATAAATATTTAACTTCAACTACATAGAAAGTATAAGTAATAATATGGGGTTTGCTTTGCTCATCTAATCGGAAATAAAAGCAAAAAGGGGGTGGAGAAACAAAAATGTGTTCTATTAACAAACAATATTAAAAAAACACTACTTTCTGACATGTTGATGTTTTAGTGGAAAAATTGATAAGAATATATTACTTATTGAGAAAACATTCACGGAATTTATTTTCCTTAAACTGCCGAAAATGAATGCATTCAGTTTAAAATCTTGCAGTAATTGTTCTAATTAAAAAAAGAGAGATTGAATTTTTATAGCAACCCTTTATATTTCTTCCATCCTACATTTTATGTTATTTCAATTTCAATAAAATTTTCTGTTAAAAAAAAAATTTCTGTTTCTCTTCAAACCATTTTAAATGCAGTGAAAATCTGCTATATTTACACATTTTAAATTACATTATTTTTCATTAATTAAAATATTTAAAATATGTTTATTCTAAAGATAGTTAGATATACTCTATAAAAATATTTGGAGTAGAAGAATGTGTTGTAAAAATTTCCTTTTATTACTTTATCTAGAGCTTGTTGAACGATTGCTTCACTTTCAGCATCCAACGCTGAAGTAGCTTCATCTAAAAGAAGTATTCTTGGATCGCGGACTAACGCACGAGCAATTGCTATTCGTTGTTTTTGTCCACCTGATAGCTGAGCACCTCTTTCACCAACAAAAGTGTCATAGCCCTGAAAGATAAATTGACATGAAAGAATTAGAAAGTCTAAAATTAATCGATCACTACAATTACAAATTTTTCTTAAATATATCTTGTTGTTGTCGTCGTCGGCCATTAAGGCAGAGGGGATGCGATTGTTCTTGTTTTCCAGTGGAGCCATCTATGATCGAGAATTCGACTTCTGCCCCACTCATACGTCACACCCGTTAATAGGATGGACCATTTCACACATTCACTTATTCATCCACAGATCGTAATTTTGACCTGAACCTGAGAACGATCAATCTCCAATTCAGTACCCCCAGTAGTATCGATTTTTTGTGGGAAGATGGAGAACTTTGTGATCCGACAGTTTTACCGCGCACCAGTCACGAGGAGTCTTCGGCCTGACGGATTAGAATTCTCGTTCTCACAAACGTGAGTCCAGCACTTGCCAACCAGGTTATCACGGGCCTAAATATTTCTTAAAATATGAATAAGGCAGTGAATGTTGTTTATTACTCCAGTGAAGTAATTATTGAATTCTTAAAAAAGAAAGAACATCTAAAACATATTTCTCATTATGGTTCATTATTATTAATTTAATTACATAGAACGATAACTGCAAAAGAAAAAAATTCTCTAAGTATTTTCCACAGAAAATGGGAATAAATCAAAGCAATAATTTATGTCTTTTATTTGCAGAAGATTACTCCTACAATTATGAATAAAGAAACAATAGTATTTAAACTTAAAATAAATTTTGAAAGGTTTTGTTTATTACATTTCAATGTTTGCACTTTTGTATTTTATGTTGACCGGAAAATGGCAGTAAAAAATTTAATTTTTAAGTAAAAAATGAGCTAGTATTTCTAAAAAAAATCCCATTTAATGCTGCAGACCTAAATGCTGCCGGATTTTGAATTTAATCGTGCATCATCTACGAATCAAAAGCCTTAAATGCTTTGAACTTAAAATAGTAATAAAACTACAAAACTGTAAACAGAAAAAGTGCTTATCCATTCGAACAAAGCGCCAAAACGGAAATTTAGCTAAGTTACGCTAAGTTAATTTTATTTTTTATTAACTCGTTCGCTAAGTTCTTTTTTTTTATTTATTTATTTATTTTTTTTTTTAAGCGTCGTTGAACAGAACAGCTGACCCAATTTTATGTTTACAACAACCAATGTTCAACTTCGCAGCCTTGTAATTTTGAACCTAATCCAGAAGACAAGGGAACTTCTGGATCAAGTATTGGAAGAAATTTGCTTTCGCGGAGAGCTTTTTGGTGGAACTAACCCACATTTGCGTTACAGGAAGAGGGAAACCACGAAAATCTCCCACGGTTAGCCTGATGGCAAGGGGACTCTAACTCATGATCCGGCGAAGATATTATACCGAAGATAATACTGATCATTATATACTGAGGATAATAACTGAGGATGATATACATAGGATATTTTACGTCAGCGCTGTGGTCAGTGCGAGCCGAGAGCAGAATTCGTATTGGGCAGTCAATGCTGGGATTCGAACCTGGGTTATCTCATTAGGAGAGAATCCCCTGAAACTTCGCGTCTCTAGAGAGTTAATTATGGCAAATTGCATATTAGGAAACAAGCTTTTTTTCTGCAGTCTTCCAATGCCTGTTTCAAAAATTAATAAAAATTTTCAACGGTCTAAAGATAATTGCGAAACAAATTGTAAATTCGCGCATTTTTAACCATGAAAAGAACACGATGTTGAAGGTTTAGATAGAAAGTTTAGATGCTGAAAAGCGGAGTATGCAAAAACTATTATTAATTTTATTAATATTGGAAAAAAAATTTATCTCAACTGCAACATTCAAAGACAGTAAAGCAAAAATAGATTAGCAGAACAATTATACTTACTTTTGGTAGTTGAATAATGAAATCGTGAGCATTAGCCATCTTTGCAGCAGCAACGACTTCAGAAAACGAAACACCCTGGTGACCATATTCAATATTTTCAAAAATGGATCCGTCAAAAAGTATAGGTTCTTGACTAACTAATCCAATTTTTGACCGTAACCAATGAACATTTAAGGATTTGAGATCATAATTACCCAAAGTTATCTATATAAAATAAATGTAAAACTAATACAGCATCGAAAAATCATTTCTGGGAAGGTAATGATATTAAAATGAAATGTGCATGCATAAATTAATAAATGAGAACGCACGCATGTTAATATTTAACTCAAACGTATTGCTTTCTAATCCTAAGAACACAACTAATATAAAAGATAAAAATAAGATTTGTCAGAAATTTATATATAGAAATTATAATACTAGAAGCTTTTAAATATGTCTTTAGTTTAAGTAAATTGAAAATACATACCATTCCGTGATTCGTATCATAAAATCGTAATATCAAATTCACAATTGTTGACTTTCCACTTCCACTTGCTCCACATAAAGCAATAGTTTGACCTTCCTTTATTGTAAGGCTAAAGTTTTTTAACACCTGCAGGACATTTGAATGCTTGTTATTTAGTCAAAATTTAATTTATATGACATTTTTTAGGATTAAGATATTTTTCAAAATAAAATAATGTTTGCATATAAAATATAGTGAAAATTTTTTATTTGTTTGTAATTTTATAAAAATAGCAAACTAATTATTTTTGCCTCGCTCGAGCTTTTCAGAACCGCACAAAGAGTTTAATCAATTTCCAGGTACTTAAATGTCACAATAATTGCACAATTTTTTTTAAATTTTTTTTTCATCTAAAACATTTTAAATTGCATGTAAATGAGAAGTTTTACTACAAAATTCTATTTTTATTCCTTTTTCTCAATAGTTATATGAAAATAGTTAATGCTTCTTCCAATATAATAATTAGAAGGTTGTGGAATAAAAGGGAAAAGCTAAATATGCTTTTAATTATTGATATTTAATTTTCACAAAAAAAGTAATATTTGTCACTTTTTCTACATGGCAGCATGTTTTAAAAAATATAAAATACAATGTTTAGTAATTTAAATCGTTTTTTTGTGACAAAATTAACTCTTACGTTTCTGTGAGCATCGAGTTGTAGTTTAGAAATACATCTTTAATACATTTAAGGTATTGAAAAATATGTTTGCTTTAGAGTAATAAAATAAAATACAAAACATTGTAAGAATGAGTGTGAAGTGTCCTCCCTTATATTACCGATGGGAATGATTTAAACCTATCTTAAAAATTAAAATAAAACAAATTCTTGAAACATTTGGATATGTTCAAACAATTGACACATAATTTTTAATGTGACGTATGTTTGGAATACATTTCACATTACAAATAATAATTACAAATAATTAAAGAATTCATAAAGAGACCTTCCCCTCATATTTGCGATTTCTATACTCTGAATTTAGCCTGTATTGGTATAAACAATTAATTTATTTTTTTACTTTTTAATTATAAGTTCATGACACATACGGGTATTTCGAACAAACTGAAGTAAAGTATCTAATATTAGTTAAGATTCAAATGAATTCAGCATAACAAAAAATTATATATTAAAAAAAAGAACACTAATTTTTCTCCCCTATGTTATACATGCTTTAAACTGAGCAAAGTTTTGCACTGCGACTGTTCTTAAAATTATCAATAAATATTTTTTGAAATGTATGGTTATTTTCAAACAATGTGACGCTCGTATTTTGATAAGTTTGAAAAGAGTTTCGCATTACAAATATATATATATATATATATGAAAACCAAGTGTCCTCCTTTTTGTTGGCAATTTGTACGCTCTAAATTTAGCATGTTTTGGATTAAAAAGGTTCATCTTAAAAATTTTCTTTATTTATTTCTTGACACGAATAGATATTTTTAAACAAATTGACATTCATTTTTTAATACAAAACAAATTTCAAATGAATATGAGATTGCTAAAAATTAAGTATCCAAATATCATTCGATATATCTGCCCTGAAAGTAGCATATTTTGGACTAAACATGTTCCTCTCAGAACTTTTCAATCGATATTGTTTGACTTGTAAAGGTATTTAAAAATAACTTGACGCTCGCTTTTTATAATGAAAGAAGTTTTTGATAGAATTCTACATATTAGAAATTTAAAAAAAATCGCAAAGTGTCCTTTCTTGTGCATTATTTAACCTTGGATTAGACTAAACAAGCTTTTCTAGAAAATGTTCAATAAATATTTCTTAACATATATGGGTATTTTAAATAAATTGACATTTACTCTTTTATATGAATTAAGTTTCAAATGGATTTTGCATTGCAAAAAATTGCAAAAAAAAAAAAAATCGCAAATTATCCTTCCTTATATTAGTGTTGTGTATGTTTTGCACCAGATTTTGAACTAAACAATTACTTCTTAAAACTTTTCAATAAATATTTTTTAACAAGTATGGGCATTTTTAAACAAATTGACTCTCACTCTATAATAACGGCCAGTTTTGCTGTTTTAGTTTTTTTTTTGAAAAAAAAAAACTTAACATTTTCAACATTTATCAAGTGATTAATTATGATCATAATTTATTTTATTCGTTATTATTATTTTTATAATCCAATAAAACTAAGCCAGTATTCTCGTCTTTTTCAATTTATATGCAGTATTCAACCTATTTATATTCTTATATTTCTTCAATATATTTCTAATTGTGCAATCTATTATGTACATTATTATGATGCAATAAAAAGTTTGTTGAGAGCATTAAGCACTTAGAAAACCAAGATCAAAAACTTAACCTAAAATCCAAGATGGCGAGTGCTTTTAAATTGTTCATACGTACTTTAACTCCTTTCCTTGTCGGATAGTTAAAATGCACGTCATGAAATTCTATGTCTGCTGTATAAGCATCTGGTTTTATTCCTTCTTTTGAATATGGGTCAATTTTGGGTACCTATAAAATATTTTGAGTAAGAAATTAAAGAGAAAATAAATCTTAAAATTGATTTGTTACATTTATGAATAAAAGTGAAATATATAGTAGGCGATGTTATGATATTGATAACGTAACAATTAAAGGAAATAGCTTGCTTGAAATCTTTTTGAACTATAATTGATGACATTTAGAAAGAATTCAAAATGCATGAAATAAAGCTGTAAGAAAATGGAATATTACTTTAGAAAATCAATAATCTGAATAAAAATAGCCCAATGAGGAAATGAAAATCTTTTACTGAGTCTGCCGCGAAATTCTGTTCAAGAAAGTATACGCCGTATTAAACAATAATGCAAAAGGTACCTTCATAAAAAAGCTGTAGGGATTTACCCTTAGATGTGTCGATAGATCTGTCCCTAGTTTGAATATATTTATGCATTGCTCCTTTGAGCTATATATATGTTGTCTCTTTGATTTGGTCTATCTAGAACATTACAATTGAGTTAAAAAGAGCATCGATGGCTCAGGAGATAGAGCGTTTGCTCTCCAATGTTGTAAATCGGGTTTGAATCCCAGTGATGACTGGGTGATGCGAATCCCGCATCCCACAGAGAGGACGTAAAATGTCCTCTGTGGTAGACGGATCATGGGTTAGAGTCCACTTGTCGTCAGGCTACCGTTGGAGGTTTTCGTGGTTTTCCTCTCCATGTAACGCATGTCTCCATCAAAAACTCCTCTACGAAAGCAAATTTCTCCCAATACTTGATCCTGACGTTCCCTTGTCTTACGGATTGGTTCAAAAATGCAAGGCTACAGAGTTGAACAATTGTAGACGTAAACCCTAAATTCGGCCGGTTGTTTAACGACGGCTATAAAATTTAAAAAATGAAATTGAGTTATAAGGTTTCTACCATTTTCTTTTATAGAAGATCCTTTTGCATTGTTGTAAAATGAAAAGTAAAATGAAGCGCAGTCAGAATTTTCCGGTACACCTAATGTTATCGATATAATAATTATATACACGGTATGTTTGTTAGAGATAAAACGTTAATTTATGTTAAAAACATAAGCAATATAGTAAAGATTCAAATTAAACTTTGAATAAATGTATTTTACTTTTTGCGAACATCACAGTTATCTTATATTGAATCTTATAATTAAATATTTACTAACTACAAGTAAGCTAGACATAGGATTATATTATTCTTATAGGACAAGCTGTTAATTTAGTTCAATTATAAAGTTTTAATAAAATGAAGCAACACACTGTTTCAATGATATCAAATATTTTTTCACCCGAGCCTTTTGCAGTTGCAACACTAGTTAAATGTGGCATGGCATTTCCAAGAGAAAAGGATCCTATCATAACAGCAAAGAAAACCTAAAAATATAATTTTATTAACAACAACCGATGTCAAATTTTATATACGAAATATGTTATTCTTATTGTGAATAGTAATTTTTATCAAAATAATAATGAAACGTATGTTGAACAGAGCTACCAGAACAGAGTTTTGAATGCAAGGACAAAGAAGTAAATGGAATCTGAATTTTCTAATGGAAAGTTTAGTTTTATAAAAATTTTTTAGATAAGAATGTATGGTATTTTTAGTTATTGATTATTTTAATATAATTAAATTCATGCCCTACGCATGATATAAGATTATAAGAATATATGGTTTTTTTATTAGTGATTGATGCACCCAATTCGTAAAACAATGTAACCTTTCATTGCTTTCATTAAAAAAATTATATCATTTATCTTTTTATCGTCCATTTGCTTTATGAAGACTTTAAGAAGAAAAATGTTTAATTTTTAAAACTTTTTCTGGTTTGATAAGTTAAATACTATGTGAATTACAATTTTGTTTAGTTTTTTAAGAATTTTAATGCATTATCATTTATATTTCGTTTTCCTGTTCATTTCACTTTTTCATAAATAATTTGCTTCTTTTTCCTCATATTTATTTGATAAATAAACAAAAAAATTATCAAATTTTAAAATTGAAAAATTGAAAAATTTCTTCCTATGTCACCAGCCAAACTATAAATGAAAGGTTTTTATTAATAGGATTTTTTACTAACCCATTATGAAAAAGTAGCTCATAAAGAAGCGACTGTGCCACAATTGAAAATTTAAGAAATCCTTCTTAAAGAAAAATGAGAATTTAGAAGAATATCGTTAAATTTAAAATAATTAAAAACAGAATAAAGTCAGTGATAAAAGGGTTGACTTATATTCGGTATAAGTCTTTGAAAAATAAACATGTCTATTCAGAAAGATAATAATGATTATTATATATCATTTTCATAAAAAAGTCGTAAATTTTTCTAATGGTTACTGATACTAACAATAAAATTTTGTTTAATTGTTTTCAACAAAAAGCAAAAAAGCTAAAAAAAGAAAGTGAAATAAAATAAAAACATGCTTTATTATTTCTAATTTTAAGTTATAAGTTTTGAAGCTTTTCATTATCCAGCTTTAAATAACTTTTTTTGATAAATCCTTTTTTAACAATAATAAACTAACAATAAGTTTTCATTCTTTAATTTTATTTTGTGAATATAATTTATAAACTACAAATATAAAACGTTGTTTTAATATAGATAATTACTGTGTTAAATGTGACTAGTTTTAAATACGTCTCAAAGAAAAGAAGTATTACCGCATAAAAAGTCGATGATTAGAAAATCTACACGTATAAAATGTTTAAGTAGTTTCTGAGATCTCGATTCATTAAATTAAGAAAAATTACACTGAGAAAAAGAATGGTCAAAACTACTTGAATATGGAAAAATGTACCGTGTTTCTGCGAACACCAAAAAGCACAGTAATTTTTACCGAAGCGCTTTGCTAACGACTGTAGGTAATTTTAACGATAAAATATGATTTTTGGTTGCAATTGTGGTAATTTTATCATGATAACTTAGAGAACGGGAAAACACCCCATTAATTTGTTAAACTTATTTTTCAGTTTTATATTTTTACTAAATGTATGGTAATAAGATTTATAATTTTGAAAACCAGAATTTCAAGTGAACCGTTACTATACGTATTGAAAAATTTCCAAATGAATGGCTTAAATTCCGTTTATTTTGGTTTTGTTACCAGAATCATGTTTTTTTTATTTATTTGTCTTTTTTTTATACCAGAAATGTCATAATAATACCAGTACTGTAGTTTTACGGTTTTTCTCCCTGTGTAGTTTTCGATTTCAATGAATTTTGAAAGAAACATTTAAGAAAACTGACAAAATTTTTTTCTTTTTTTTTTCTTGACATGACATGAAAATTTATTTAACGAAAACAGAATCAAAATAGAAATAAACGGAAACAGATTTCTGTGATTTTTGGTTTATAACCTTCGGATATCTCACGTTTAACGAAGTTAATGAAGTTACTGCTCATTTTCAAAATTAAAGAAACTTTTTTAATTGTAAATGCTTTTTTTTAAAAATTATACTCACAGAGAAAACATCTCCTGCTGTCATGCTATTTTCAAGAACCAACTTGGCACCATACCTATGAATTTACAGTCAAATAAAAATAATGTTTCAAATTTTTCTCTAGAATCTAAAACATTTTAAAAATATTTTTGAAATTTCAAATACTTTTATACGAGGCGCACCCAGAAAGTAAGTTTCCCTAATTTATAAAAAAAGGGAACTCACACTTTCATGAACTTATTTATTGGCAACAAATGCAGCAATGTTTCAGCTATTTTTCAACATAGCCACCACCAGATTTGAGACACTTGTATCGGGGAATCAACTTTTGTTTCCCTCTGTCATAGAACTCTGCCACCTGTGAATGGAACCCGCGCGTGACATACGTCTTCAGCTCTTCGTCGTTGCCAAAACGTTAACCGGACGACAGGAATTTTTAGGAGTGCAAGAAAACGGGAAAATCGCTGGAAGCAATATCAGGGCTGTAGGATGGATGATCAAATAACTCCCTGCCAAATTCATTCAAAACAGCTGCTGTGAGTCGTGCCGTAGGTGGACGAGCATTGCGATGGAGGAGCGCTACACATGCAGTAAGCATTCCACGACTCTTGTTTTGAATGGCACGTTACAATTTCCGCAGTGCTTCACAGTAACGGTAGACGTGTGTCACTCGCTGGTTCCATTCACAGGCTGCAGAGTTCTACGACAGAGGGATACAAAAGTTGATCCCTCGATGCGACAAGTGTCTCAATTCTGGTGGTGGCTATGTTGAAAATAGCTGAAATATTGCTGTACTTGTTGCCAATAAGTATGTTCCTGAAAGTGTTAGTTCTTTTTTATTTTTTTTTTACAAATTAGGAGCACTTACTTTCTAGATGCGCCTCGCAATTATGAAATTTCAGAATATTTCATCTCATAAGTTGAATAAACGAAAACTAAAATCTTTTATTTCTAAAATGGATTTCTCTTACAGTAGTATAAGTAATTAAAATGTAGAAAATGAGGAGGAAAAGAAAGATAATTTGAGAGCGGCAAATGAATTACCGTTTAACAAGCTAATTAGGAATTATTTTTATGAGTTTTAATTAGATAAATTTAAGTATTGGTTTAATATTTTACACTCTGATTGTGACACCTTCATAAATGTGATTAAAAATACAGGGCATTTGAACAAAATGTATAAAAATAATAACTTTAAATTATGCAATAATCCCTTATAATATATATACATATATATCTGCCCTTCAGTGGACAGATCTAACCTATAGCAATTAACTGTCCCTGTTAGAGACGGGTAAGTACCAAATTTTTTTGGTGTTAGTTATAGGATAATACTGATACAACTGACACATCCATTACAAAAGCCAAATACTTAGAGTATCAGATACATATCAATCTAAAGCTTAATTTATAAGAGGGATTAAAAGTAAAAAAAATTTAGCATTATTTTCGGTTGTTGATTTATATGGAATACGAAATCACAAACATTTTTAGCATATTTTACATGTTTTCAAGTCCAGTATACCAGTCAGGCCAACGTGAAATGTTACGATAATTGAAACATGGTTTTCTTATATTATCTGCAAAAGTTGTTTTTTCGATCAGTCCAAAAAATGTATATTTCACTCAACTATATTTTTACCATAAAAGTTTTTTATGAGTGTTTAAAAAAATAAATTATTTCTTTTAAACATTACTTTTATAACAAGATAGTTAAAATTCAAATAATGAAGTACAAATAATAAAATACAACTTACCAAAATGCAAGAGCGTAAGATCCATATAAAACTAAAAATGTAAATCCAAATGCGGATCCTACGTATGTATACTTTTTCAATGCAATATTCATACCATCCAATAAAGCATCATGGTATCTAAAAAAAAAAAAAAATCCGCACTTTATACTCTGATGAAAATGATTTTCCATGCACTACAAGCAACGGTTTTACATTTCTGCTTACTTCAAAGAAATGGATTCCATAAATAAATATAGTTTATGTAAAACAATAAGTATTAAATACCCATTACCATACTTAGTAATACTTTTAGTTACTCATCGTTACTTTTTAGAGTTAGTACTTTTGCTTGTTTTTGCGTTACATTTTTAGGGACAAAGTACAAGAGTTTGCAACGAACGTAAATTTGTAACTTAAGAATACGTCACTTTTTTCTGGTGTTTTTTTTTAATGTCTGCAAAAAAGATTTTTGAGATAATTTTTTTCTTGAAATTTATAAATTTAGTGCATACTATATTCTTCAACAGCTAACTTCCTTTTCATGAATCACCAATGAAAAAAGGATGCCTTTTTTGAGAAATTTTCTGGCATTGAGTGATTGATTATTCGAGTTGTACCTGTACGATCTTTTCCTTTGGAACACGCATTATCTATTTTCTAAGAATCGGCTGTGATATATGATGTAAATACCATAGAGTTATACCATAGAGTTATGTTGTTGAAAGGGAATAGTTCAGCACAAAATGTTTTAAAGTCACGTTCTGTATTTCTTTTTTATAAGGGGCAAGCGTTTTTTTTTTGTTGGAAAATAGTTTAGTTTATGTTATAAAACCGATGCGTTGTCTAACTTTGAAAATTTCCGAAAATTTCTTTGTGATTTCCACGTATACATAAAGGCTGATATTTCGCTTTTTTATTCGTCTATAATATTCACACTTTGCCACATTTATTACTTTAAAATACTTAAAAACGAGGGCAAATTGCAAAATTCTAAGCAAATTAGTTTGGGTAAAAGGAGGCTTAATTGTAATGTCTATTTTTTTTTGTCCTTTGCATTTGTATAAAGTATTTGCATTTACCTTTACATTTAACTTTAATATTAACCAATTATCAGGGGGACCGGAAAGTAATGTTGTTTCGGTGCATTTGATATTTGCCACCAAGAGTTCATTCTTACTCAATAATGTACTCATCCTTGTTAGCAACAACCTTTCAAAGTCGGATCGAAAATGAATCGAAATGGATCGATAAAAAATGAATTGGTTTTTCAGACTGATGAATATTTAATGCTCCGAAATGAATTACTTTCCGGTCCCCCTAATGTCATCAAACTTGGCGACATTTATTAATGCAACTTACCTAAACTTGAGGCCAAGCAGCAGATTTACGGAAGAATTAGTTCGAGCACAAGGGGCTTAATTGTACTGCCAATAATCTCTTTATAATAGCAGAATATAGCTCATGTTTGAATGATCAATAATGGACCTAATATTCTCTTGGTATCAGCCTATAATTTTGAAACAAATTCATGTATATTGTTGCAAAGTATTAAACTACCACACCAAGCCCCTAATTTATAAACGAATTGCAGGCCACATAACGGGGCTTAATAAGATACGCCCTATGCAAATCCTCGGAAATGACTCAGAAGCTTGATTCCCGTGAAACAGCCAGATCACCACGTGACCCGTGATATTTCATGAATCAGCCTAACTCCTAATCCCGAGAACGCAGGTTTGAATTCCTGGGTGCATTGTCACAGTATATGTGAGTAAAAGGGCTAGTTATTTTTTCTTTTTATTACAGAATTAAAAATCTTCTTTATTCCTTTTTGTTTTACCCCGTATGGTATTTTAAAAGTTCTGGTTTAAATTATGCTCTCAATAACAATTGTTTATACCTTCTTTATTAAACTGTAATTTTGAAATTTGATGAGTGATAATATGTTTCGCTCCAAGCGAATCCGCAGAAATGACATAGGAGCTTGATTTCCGTTAAGTAGAAATTTTAATTTATAAATTAGTTATCTGTTTAATTCATAGATGGCAGCTTATTCTTACTTCAATCTTATTAAAACGTTTATGTAAATGAGCCTACTTACATAATTTACACGTTTGTAACTTAGCAAACGTAATAAAAGTGATATAATTGTCTTTCTAAGATCACCTTTTATATTTTGGATAATATGCAAAGCGTTTATAATGTATTTTTTTAAACATGATTTTACTTAAAAGGTTTTGAATCATTTTTGATTTCGATAACAAGGACGGTAATACCTTTTTATTTCCCTGTCTTGACCATTAAATGCAGTTACAGTTCTAATGCTGGACAAAACTTCTTCAGCTATACCGCCAGCTATAGCATATTTTTTCTGTTCTCGAGATGAGGAGCTGGAAACCATCTACATTTTTAAATAAAGGAACAAAAATATTTAATTAACTAAAAAATACTTGATATGAACTAATGTTTGAGAAATAAATTTTTCCAAAATACGTGTAAAATTTAAAGGAAATTGTAAAAAAAAAAAAAAAAAAAATCTTTAAAGAGTTAACTGCTTGATAGAATTCAGGAGTAATAGTAGTAGTTGTCTACCTTTCCAATGAAGCCAGACGATAATGCCAATAATGGGGTTAGAGACATAATGACTAATGTTAATTGCCATCCTTTTATGAACCCGACAATGAAACCAGCTACAAATGTTGATCCGTATTGGATTAACATACTGAATTTGTCACCAATACCTTCTCGCACACGTTCTAAATCACTAAAAATAGACAAAAAGCATCGTCTTATATAAGCTTATATAAATTAACATGTTTTTTTTATCAAGGTAACTGAACTAAATGTAAAGAACAATCAAAGAAAAATGAAATAGGTTATTATTTTATAAAAACTTATAATCTGAGGAATTGTTGATAAAATGTACAGCTCAGTTTTATTGGATATCCGTTTGAAAAGATTATTAACCTATATAAAAATTATTGGTAATTATTATGAGGACACTGCTAATTAGCTTAATACGGAGTGACCCATAGGTAGTTTTAAAAATCTTTATTATCTCAAGAGTCCATTTATTATTTTTTTATAAATGCCTGCCCATTGACCATTAGGTCATTAAACGAGCTCTCCTATATTTATCAACAATGCATACAAGGTTTTAAAAATCTTAAAATTTTTATTTTTACTAATACATATAAAGAAAATTTATGAACGTACACATTATTAATTTATCGAAAATGGACATTAACAACATTATATCAACACTTTTGAATCAACGTATTAAGTATTATTTAAAAAGTAGCATTAGGTATTATTAACAAGAAAGTACTAAGAACGAATGAAGATACACGGAGTTAATGCGCAGTATTATTATTAACAAAGAAGTATAACTTTTGGAACTATTAAGCATCTTCAGTAAGTCAATATCTAACAAGTTACTTTAAAGCGATGTCATAATATCGCTGTGACTTTTGCCTTTGCTTTCTATTCAACTTTTCAACAATTTCAATTTTAATATTTAATATTTTCTTATGCGCTGTGATGCTAGTAATTTTCTTTAACAAAAGTGAACCGGAGTAGAGAATAAAGAAGTATGGGCTAAGATTACTTTATAAGTTCTTAAAATCGTTTCATCATTATCATTTAATTCTTATTGATATTTTTACAAAAGCATTTAGGTCTCATCAAATATAATCTATTTCTTTTTTCCCCTTCATCTTTCGTGCTGTTATTGGTACGAAGTTTAGCAAAATTTGATTTGTGATTAATCGGAAGTTTATGGTATTTTTAATAAAATATTTGCATGCCCATTTGGAATTTTTACATTTCCCGGGTCTGTTGGACATTTTGATATCCGTACTCTAGGTGTAATTAAAGTCATTCAGAGTAGAAGACACGTTATGATTAGCAGCAGTCTTTGCTTGTCTAGAATTATACGGAACACAATCAGATCAGTTAATACAGCTAAGATTCTTTTTTCTTTTTTTCCTGTTTTTAAATTTTGCTCAGACTAATACCAAAATATAATTTCAGAAATTAGAATTAGGATGATATTGATTTAAATGTTATTTTCAAATGATTTTTACTCCATTACCGCACTTACTCATTTAATTTTGCTGTTAAATCTCCACTTTGTTGGCTGTCAAACCACGCTATTTCATGTCTTAAAACTTGGTAGAAATATTTCTGCCTCATCTCATATACTTGTCTTTCACATGCCATCATCCATAATAAAATCTAAAAGAAACATAGAAACATAGAAAATTTTATTATCATTAAGGAAAATTAAAAAATGAAATTATAAAAAAATAATGCATAATTACCTGAGTTACAGAGGCAATAAAAACAGCTATCCCAATATAAACATAGTATAATGAATACATAGTCATCATTTCTTCGAAGACTAAAGCTTGTGACTTTTCATATGCACTTGATTCCATGAACGTGCCTAAACATTGAAAAAAAAACATTTTTGAAGTTAAACATTTTATTTTAATTATAGTGATTTTATTAGTTACATTTAATGTGTATATTAATAAATAAATGTTTTTTAATTACATGAGCAAAGTTTTTTTAACTAAGCAGCTTTTAACACACTCAGTGTTACTCTGTAATTATTAGGATGGTAATCATAATCTGTAATTATGATTCATTAAGTGAAGACACAATAAGACTTGCATAAAAGACACTTAACTTATGAATATGTTAAAAAATTGAATAGTTAAAACAACCCTCATGCATAGCCGAAGTTTGTTCTGAGCAAAGCATAAAATACTATAAAGTAATTGAGTGTTATTACATAGTATAATATTTTTTAAATTAAAAAAAATTATCCTCCGACTACACTGTTAGTAATTTTAAATCTTGTTGAACCATTCAATTATTCACAGTTGAACCCTATTAATATGTAAATTAATTTTTTTTCAATTTGATACCATGGTACAATCGGTTTAAATTGAGCAAAATATGGGAAATTTTGCAATTAATGATGTTTGCAACAAATTTCCATGGATTATAGTTCACTGTTCATATGGTTTCAATGAATTTTTTTGTGAGTGTGTCAAAAAACTTTCATATATGCACACGAAGGAGACATAGAGAGATTTATATATTACCTGAGTTATTTGAAAATGATTTGTTCACGTATGAAGTTGAAAATGATGTAGGTGATTGTGTTAAAAATGTATTCGTCATCGATCCAAAGACTATGGCCAGCAATGGCCATCCTGCTCCATTGATAACAGCAGAAAGTGAGCCAAGTATCATGAAGAAGATGTCAAGTGGCTTACTGTACCGAAACTGAAAATTAAAATTAAAATTATTATAATAATTCAAGAACCTCAACACGCTACGAATCCCGCAATAAAAAAACTAGAAGTAATTGTTCGAAAAAGACTTGGTTACCGAAATACATTCGTAATTTATGCTGTGCCATATTTTAGTTATTATTTAATCTCTGGATTAAAAATATAATTTTATTGTACGATATTCCTATGTTTAATTACAAAACATGAAAGTAAATCAGAGCTTCTTTAATATTTGACTTCATTTCATGCAATGTTCATGTTTGCAACATTCTTTATTTCGAAATTGAATTTGCTGGTGGAAAAAAGTATGCGTTGTTCAATTTTTAAGTTTAATCTAAACACTTAATGATTTTGTATTTGCATCAATAAAATTTCAATAATTTTCACAAATAGTGTCAAAAATTTAATTTTAATGAATAATTTTATATAATTTTAATTTATTAAAGCAAGAAGAAAGTTAGATTAAATATTTTTGCTTCAGAAAATATGTTTGAAAAAAGTAGCCATTGTGGCTAGTTTTCCCTTATTTATACTTTTTCTAAAAAGGCTCTGAAGAATTTCTTAAAATTTTACTTTTCAATACTTTTGAAGACCCATAAAATGACAATAAAATAGTTTATTTTATTTTTGTACATTTTAATAAAGGTCAAATGAATATGATAAATACATGGTAAGTATGAAATATATGTTTCTAGCTCAGTCAATAAACTGAAACTTTACTAGTACCCGAAATTTTTTAACTTTAGGGGAGAGTGGGGTCAACTGTAACAGGGTACGATTGTAACAGAGCAAAAATTTCGAATGTCGGGTTCTAGATTTGGTTCCTAGGTGTGTATTTAATAAATCTACATGAATACCCTTGCTGGCAACCATTTTTATGTACTTTTGAAAGAGTTACATCCCAAAAGATATTTTCCCACTACGTAAGTACTTTTTTTGGTATTAGAATATTTATTGTAACAAAGTAATTTTGTTTAAACAAATAAAAATTATTAACCGAATATGTAAGTTGACACCTTAATTAACATTTAAAAAAAAGATTAGTTTTGTTAATTAACTAGCATTGTTTTTAACAAATGAAGCTGAAATGGCGTCTTGGGAACGATTGTAACAATAAGTAAAGGGACGAATGTAACAGCTGAAAATAAATAATCTTATGTTTACAAACCATTACTTAACTCTTTAAGAACCACCAATAGTTTCCTATATCATTTATATTACGTTGCATGTGCATTATTTTATTTGTCACCTTTCACAGCATAAATTAAAATTTTTAACCCCTTAAAGTTAAAAGTTTAACCCATTAGGTCTCTGCTCATTATTATTTTTACTCCTAAAATATTACTACTATTTTGATCAATAAAAAAATATATCACAACTAAGATAATATGTATAATTAACTATGTTTTAGTAGAATTTATGAGCTGTTACAATTGACCCCGTAAGTGGAGACAATTGTAACAAGTGCACGACTGTCAAAAATTGTTAATAACTAATATAATAACATTTAAAATAAGGTATTTTTTTTTTTTTTCTAGTAGAGAATAGTCTACTTTACTCGTCTGTCAATTAATACTAATAATATATTGGATTTTTTGTCAGTTAAAAATAGTTAAGTAAAGAATGTTACAATTGACCCCACTCTCCCTTACTAGCATCCAAAAAAGGGATAACGTAATACGTTTTGGATTATAAAACAATTTAGGAATTAGTATCTAGTTAACAGACTCAAAATGTGCAAAATATTTTACACTATTTTATTATAAATCTTACTTTTAAAATTAAGATACAGAAAAGAATTAACGTTAAACCATTCGTACAGAGCAGCGGTGGTTCAGGGGAAATAGAGTGCTCACTTCCTAATGACCCATGTTCGATACACGTTCTACTCCTAGGTTGCAGTGAAGACGTGAAATAATGCTTGTAGTAGAAGGATCATGGGTTAGATTCGCTTCGTCGTCAGGATAATCATGGAAGGTTTTCGTAATTTTCCTATCCATGTACCGTGAATGCGGGTAAGTATCATCACAAAATTATCTAGGAAGACCAAGTGCTTGATCCAGAATTTCCCGTGTATTCTGGATTAGGTTCAAAATTACAAGGTTACAGAGTGGAACATTGATAGCTGTAGAGCCGAAAAAAAAATTAAAAAAAATCGGTTGGCTGTCCAATGCCATTTCGGAAAAATATCCATTTACAGTTATCCAGATTGCATAAAACTAAATAAGAATATTTAATTTCATGCTAAACAGTTTCAGAAACGTATTTTAAAAATTATTCATAACTAAGTAATATTTTTCGTTTTTAACAAATTATTGTCTATAACAATTATTATTATTATTATTATTGAAAGCAAAAGTCTCAATTTCTTACCAATTGCCATATAGAAATCTTGGCTTCTGAAGATTTCTTTCCTTTTTTGATTTTAGATTTCTTTCTGCAAAAAAGTCTTCATTAAGAATGAATACTAAAAACCATTATGTAATTACAAGTATTTTTAATTAAGATCAAAATGCGATGGTTTATAATGTGTAATGCATTTTAGTACATATGTCTATTTTATTATAAAAGAATTTCAATGTAACTAAAACGAGCAACTGTAAAAGTTTTATAAATCGGAAATTATTAAAAGTAATAAAAGTGAGATAAAATAGTTGTACATTCTAATAAAATATTAAAAAAAAATTTAACACTTGAAAATTGGATATTTGTATTTTTCCGATGGGAATCTTTTTTTGAAGGAATTTTGAACCGTTTTGCTAAATCTAATTTCAGGTCAAATGTGCGATACACCCTTTTAAAATAAAACCAAATTCTTTTTGATGAAATGAACGATTGTTTATCTTTATAAATGGTTAAATTATTTTATCTAAAGACTCAAAGAAAGAGGGTTAGCTTTCAAAATGAATGATCAAGTTAGAATTATTGCTATAGCAGTTGAGCCGGATTTCTAAAAACTGACTGCATAACGCTCATAAATTACTCCTAATAGTATGTGGAAATTTATAATGTGTTAGAGTCCATTCATGGATTTCTCTGTTACCTTTTCCTGCGATTCAAATAAAACAGATTAGTATAAAATGGTAATTTGCCTCGACTCTTGAATTAATAGTTTTCTGAGATTTGAGAATGCATAATCACACTCACCATGTGTGGATAAGCAGTTCATCGCTGTAATAAAAAATACTTGACGCTGTGGTGTTATTACCTATATCCTAGCTTTTAAATTTCCTTTTATTTCAAAAATTCATATTTATTTTTAATTATTCCTAATCCCGTTCTATTAAATTAAATCATCTATTTAATTTTTATCCCATTTTGCAAAAAGCGAATATAAATACTTCTATTTTTTTAATAATAAATGTAGTGGCTAACTTAATATTTCAATTTAAGTGTATAACTAATTGTGATTCAATGTCACGAAAAAACAAAAGCAAAACCTATTTTTAATTTTATTTTAAACTGTTTTTTTTTAATCACAAAAATGTTTCAGTTGCAGGGTTATATTAAATTCAGAATTTTTGTTGATTAATTTGTAAGCCAGATTATTTAATATTTTATGATATTAAGGCGGGGTCGGCTTTATTTTTGGCAGTAACATTTCTTTAACATATATATTTTGGAAAACTTACTCCAAGAATGCATGTAGCGTATGTGTAAGTAAGATATCTTAAATTTTAAAATGGCTTAAATAATTCCAAATAACTGTATCCATTTTACCGCAAAATCCATTTTTACCGTAAATATTATACCGTAATAATTACGGTGTATATATTATACCGTAATTTTTGCAGTAATATTTATTTAATTAGAGTGATTCAGTGATTTTACGGTAATTATTATAGTAAAAATTACGATATATAGGTTTTTTGTTCAGTAACATGTTCCGGCAAAAATGGATTTTACTGTAAAAATTACCGGAACTCTGAGTGCCAGTACTTTTTACAGTAATTTGATTCAAAATTCTTTACAGTTTATGCAAAATACTTATGAATTTGAAGGTGGTTTACATCGAATGATGGTTTAAGTAATTTTGAAACGATACTAACTTATTTTTCTTCTACTTATGATCATGTATTGAAGTGCATGCCTACAGTTCCCCTTTTTTTCACATGATTCCTTCCTACATATTTGTTTTTCAAATTCATTTCTATTTTCATTTAAAACATTGATTTCAGCTTTAGATAATATATATTTGGACAAAATTACATTTCTTATTACATTAAATAAACAACATTACCTTTTCTTTTCTTCCGATGTATATATAGTTCCATAATTCTTGTAATTATCATCTTGAAACACAAGATTTTGGGATTCTTCTTTAACGCCCATTAAAGCAAAAAATATGTAAACATTTCTTGATGGAAAACTTTTCTTAACTTTAATAGAAATCAAACTAATATTGAAAAACAATGAATGCTTATCATATTTTTTAACAATACAAAAGATTGTCTATCTGATTCTTGCTTGTATTCTTTTACGTAAAAGAAATTATTAAGCATTCCCTTTCGTATCTAATCTCTTCATATTGTTTAAGAAAAAAGATAATTTTTAATGTAATAGTTTGTACGTTGATTTATTTTCAAAGTACTTAATTATGTCTTAAGATGTGATTATTAAAATGTTAAATCGTCAACTGATTACGTTGCTATCTGTGATAAGAAGATTTATTGTGAAAGAAATTATTCTAAATCAGTAAGTAATGACTGTCATTTTTTAATCGCGTTCAGTCTTTTAGTTGACTAGAAGTTTTAGTTGGCTAAAAAATTAATTTTGTTCATCCACATTTATAATAACAAGGTTCTTAATGTAACCTTCTGCATACAATTATAATAACAGTAACACTCATTTTACTCCATCCATTATTTCTAAAAAAAATTTTTTGTTGATGAAATAAGATTTTGTTTTTCGAAACTGAGTTTATAATAGTTAAGAAAAGCTGCCTTTATACCTTTATATTATTCACCCTTTTTTATTAATTTACATTACAACTTCTTGTGCCATATACGAGGGTCCTAAAAAGAGGCAAAAAATAACTTTTACGATGAAATAAGTAATTTTTTTTTCTGAAATCGAGCTTATAAGAGTATAACTAAATTGCCCTTATACCTTCTCATTCTGCATTGATTTTTAAATTGTTTATATTTTAAATTTTTCTGCCTTATACCTGGGTAGAAAGTGTCTTATAGAATCACTATTAACAAAATAATTAAATAATATAATTAATTTTTACTATTATTTATTTTATATTACTAAACTATTTTTATATATCATTCGCTCACTAACGTATAAAAAAAGGGAATCGAAAAAAAGGGTTTGGCGTGAGTGAGTGATTCTAAAGCATTAACTATTAAAAAAAAAGTCTATTTTTCCTAAAAAAAATTTTTTTTTCCTTGTCTTAATATTAGTAGAAACTACAATTCCCTTTAATTATTTGGATTTCATGAACTTAACTGAAAATAATTATTTTAAATGAGAATGACACGTGTAAAATATAAGTGATTGAAATAAACTGAAGAAGAAATAGTTCAAATGAACAATCTGTTATCATGTTGTTTGTGTCTAAATAGTTTCTAGAAATCAAATATGTGGTATTTCTTGTTACTTCATTTATTTTACTTTATCTTCACCCAGAAAAAAAGCATTAAGCCTTTTCTTTTCTCTCTTTTTTTTTGAGTAAGTGCGTATTTATGCTTATAAATGAATATTATTTAAGTAAGGCATATCTTGAAAGCAAATTTAGATGTTTTTTAGATTTTGTAATTTCTATTTTTCACTTGAATTAACACTTTGGTCCCAAGCGTTTGAAAGTAAGCGTGAAGCTTTTTTTAGTCGAACCGAAAAATTTGCTCATCTTTGATAAGGGATTCTGACCAAACCATTGAACCAAATTTAATTTTTAAGGATATCATTCTATGCGGAAATCAATTCTTTTTTTTTTTTTTTTCATAATAAAAAATGTTTTTTTCGTAATAAAAAATCTTCAAAATAAATTTTTTTTTATTTTATTAAAACCTTTAATTGTTAAAAGGCACAAACAAGAAAAAAGTCCAAAATTTCTATTTTTTTCAACTCTCAAAACTTCAGCTCATTTCTATTGCCGCAAACTCAGTTTATTCTTATTTGGGATGCCTAAGCTGAAACAAAATCATTAGCAGTTTTCTGAACTTATTTGACTGGGATATTTTTTATATTAAAATTATTCAATATTCATAGAAATTCCTTTCCAAACCATTTCTAAAGTGCTCTAAAATTGGTTCAAATTCATGTCCTTTATATTCTTCAGTTTCGATAACATGTACCTTTACGCATAATAATTCAATAGATTAAGAGCTAGAGAGCTTGGGGCGGGGGAGGAACAGACAGAAATCAGCATTCTCTGACGGAAAATCAGCAAGAATGCTAAGGTTCACCATTTTACCAATAGCAACAGATTTCATCTCCTTACACAGGTTTGAGATTGGGCAAAAGAAAAAAAAAATCACTTTTTGATAGACTTCAGCCCTTTTCAATGAAAATCTACGGAAATTTATCCCTTCTGAAAATGCTACCAAAACTATTATTGAAAATCCATTTTGAAATCTATGCATCAATTTTTTATCGGGTAACGTGTTTTGAATCGATGCTAACAACAATCGATCACTTTGTAGATTATGAGCTTAATCCAGAACAAAAAGTTTCTTATCGGAAATGACATGTTATATCATGTTGGATAGAAATATTTTGTATGAATTTTGTCATTTTTTTCCATCCTCTTCTTTAAATAGCAAGTAATATTCCGGACAGATTAGTTGTTTAGATAGCAGACAGATAGCTTTCCACCCATTTGCAAAAGTTTTAACACTTTATAGCTTTCTATAGTAAATTATTAAAGTCTAGACTGAGACTTTAAAAGTGTGGTCAAAACTACCAGAGGTAAAACATACCGTATGGGGACACCAAAAAGCTCGGTCAATTTTACCGAAACGCATAAGCACTGATTTTTGATAAAATGAACAAAAAATTTTTTTTTAATATGCGATAAAATTTTAGAATTTTATCGTGATATCTGAGAGCATTGCCTAAAAATTCATTTATTCGGTTAAATTTACTTTTCAGTTTTCTATTTTTTACTAAATGTGTGGTAATAAGAACTATAATTTTAAAAACTAGAATTTCCAGTAAACCGTTGCCATATGAAAGAAAAAAATTAACAAATGAATGGTTTAAATACAGTTTATTTATTTATTTATTTTTACCATAATTTAGATTTTTTTACCAGAAATATAATTTCCATATGGTATGGTAATTTTACAAGGAAGTTTTTATATTGTACGTCCCCTACGTACTGTTGAAAACTTATAAAACATCTTGTAATATCCGTGAAATTTGCAAGTTTGTTTATAAAAGTGAAAGTATTTTGTTAATGTTGTAGTGTTAAAAGTAAAAGTAGTTTGTTTATGATACTATCGAAACAAATCCTTAGAGACCATGAAACGTCCTTCAAAGTGCAGGGTCTAAATAATGTTTTAAAAAAGCATATCTCAATGAAATTGATAATTAGGTAAAAATTACAATTTTGAATACTGCTACTATCTGATACGGTTGATGAATAAACAATGTTCTATGAAGGATAGTCTTATCGTATTATGAATAGTTTTAAAATTCTGATGAAGAGAAATTTCATATTAGTGATAAATATTTTATTCAAGGTTGTCTTGGTTTATCTACATTGTTTTGTTATTTTATACACAATTTCAGTGCACAAGCTCTCTCTTTCTGAAATATTCATTGTAAAACATGATAGGTTAATAAACTTTTGAATGCTTGTTTTTAACACTGTCTAATAAAAGTTTACAAAACATAAAATTTTATTTCGACGCATTAGCATAAAATTTAAAATAATTAATTTTAGTTTGGTTCTTTCAGAATTTTTTTTAACAGTGTTTTATACACTGGTGGACAAAATTAAGAGATGGAAGACATTTTCCCAAATATCTCAAAAAATACTGAATATAAATAAATGAAATTTGGTATGGATATAGCTTATTCCATGATAATAAAGTATGCAAAACAAAAATGAAAGTGCCATTCACTGGCAAGACCTACTGCCAATAAATCCAATGTAGTCTGAATTTAAGGATAAAAGATGACGATAAGTGAGGCTTGTACAGTGTGTGTTGCCTCTAGTATGGTGTATGGTCACCCCTGACAGACAGACAGCATGCACAACGAGTATGCATGCTGTTAATAAGTAAAATTAAAATGTAAAAATACAGCATTCAATATTATGTCGAGAGCAGCGCGTGACGCAGGACGTGCTGTGACATGTATGAACAAGTGATTAATGGATTTTCTCACTCCAATCAACACATTTTAGCAAAGTACATTCATTTTAACTATTTTATTGAAATAATTTGCTTAAATTATCTAAGGAAAAGAATTGATTGTACTTTTAATGCATAAAGTTGAAATCGCTACTAATTTAGTTGATACTTTTTAATGAAAGTTTCAAAGGATAATTTTATTTTATTTTATAACCGTTGTTAAACAGCCAATTTTTTGGGTTTTCGGCTATTAATGTTCAACTCCGTAGCATTGTAACTTTGAACCCAATCCAGAAAACAAGAGAACTCCTGGATCAAGTATTGGGAGAAATTTAGTTTTCGCACAGGACGTTACATATGAGGAAAAACACGAAAACTTCGCACGGTTAGCCAGACGCAAGAGGAACTCAAACCCATGATCTGTCTACCACAGGAGATATTTTACGTCAGCACTGTGGTCGGTGCAAGCCAGATGTGGTATTCGTATCGATCAGCCATCGCTGGGATTCGAACCCGGTTAACCTCATTGGAAGGCGAATGCTCTATCCCCTGAGACAAGACGGCTCTCAAAGGGTAATTGCAGTTTAAGAACAATTAGAAATAAATATAAATCCAGCAGCCAAAGAATGTGCTAAAAAAGAAAATGGCTGTAGAATGACGACTGCTACTCTAAAAATATATGTTGCATCACAGGAGGGTTGATTGACAAGAAAAAGAGTTAGATTAGCACTTAAGACTGCTGAAACTGATGGAGAAGCATCTTATGGATCTGGTATGGATACATTATAGCTAGTTGCAAAATGTTACATATTTATATGGATTATTAATCACAAAATTTTTACACGTAATTTACTCGGAACTATGTTTCTGTTATTTGCTGTATCTCATCACTAACTAGTGCAATTTTCAACCAATTTACTTCACACCGACCGGACTGTGTAGGGGTCAGGGAACTAGCATTGCATCAGAACGGTCTTGTGTTCGATTCTCGGACAAGTCATTGATGTTCTTTTATTCTCTGTACTATCTGTTCTTAATATGGCAGCAGCGTTGGCCCACCTAATATGGTGTCCCTGAAAGAGTGGCTATAAAATCCACCCTTCAGATACATGTATTGACGAAAGGTCATTCCCCAGGTGGTCATTGAGAAATAAAAATTCACATTTTGACACAATATTCCCAACGAGTATAATTTTCGTTCTAGGTAGGGATCCTTTTTAATTGGATTGACCAGTCCGATTTATTCCCGAAAATGTAAAAGTAACTTATATTAGCTAATTTTTAGATTTTTATTTTCAAAACGCCTCCATTGTGTGAAAAAATTATTTTTTTGAAAATAATTCTAGGTGCAACGAAAACTACATTTATGTAGTTTAAAAAAGCTTGAATAATTTTTTAAACTTATGAGTACAGCAAGTTATGGATAATTGTTTTTTTAAAAATAGTATTGTATTATAACATTCTATTATATAACATAACATATAACATTGTATTATATAAGCGTTAGTTTTTAAACTTTTTGTACTTGTAACAAATAAAATGAAGATTAAAATATACACAATAAGATAAAAAAGATAAATTTATCAAAACCATTGCAAAATTTTTCAAAAATGAGAAAATTCCCCAAAAATTAGAAAAATTCAAATTTAAAAATGACTTGTGAAAAAGAAAAGAAATAAACACTACATTCTAATCACTAAGCAGCAAGCAACATAGGTTCACTAAGCATTCTAAGCTGTGAACGTTTTATTTATTAATTAGAAAATTTATTCGCTTTAATACTTCAGACTAAACATATTTAAAAATAAAATTATGATAATTTTTTTATATTTTTTTCTGTATTTCTTTCTATTTTATTATGTTTTTTTGAACAACAAGCATTAATTTTATTATATTGTTATTTATAGCATAACTGGAACTCGATTAAAACAAATAAGCCACTTACAAGGCACAAAAAAATAGATAAGTACAAAAAAATTACATATTGAATAGACAATTTTGACAAGGCTTAAAAATAGCTAAAAAGACAGCAAAATACAAAAAAATTACATATTGAAAAGACAATTTTGACAAGGCTTAAAAATAGCTAAAAAGACAGCAAAAAAATAGATAAGTACAAAAAAATTACATATTGAAAAGACAATTTTGACAAGGCTTAGAAATAGCTAAAAAGACAGCAAAAATTCCCCCCCAATGCCTGCCTGAGGAATGACCAACGGCATGTAAGCATTTGAAGAACAGACTTGTTGGCCATATTTTAGGGGCACCTTACTAGGTAGGCCAACGTTGCTCCCACAGTAAGGACAGATAGTACGGAGAATGAAAGAACATCCATGCCTTGCTCAGGATTTGAACTCAGAACCGTTCTGACGCAAGGCCAGTTCCCTGACCCCTACACAGGCCGGTCGGCAAAGACAGCAACATAACATTAAACAAACAACCGTCATGTTATTAATAGTTACATTTTTTAAAGCATGAAAATACAACATTTAAAAGTATATTATTTCGTTTTATAAAGTTTTTATACTTTAAACAAATTTTAGTGGAACAGTTAGTAGATATAATTCTGGAAGCCAGCATTTTATTTATATTTTTATTTATTTTTGTGCCTTAGAAACATGATTTTAGGAGCTGTAATATGATACTCTTAGATTTTTCCGTACATACAGAATATCATAAAACTAATTTTGTAATGCTGATGAAGTTCTTGACGTAAACTTTATTTTGGATTAATTTTACGATTCTATCACTTTTTGAGGGAAATTTAGAATTTCTAACCTTTTTTTATCATAACTTGATTCAAAGAAGATAAAAGATCTGTTGATATTCATGATTTTAATTCTGTTGTTTCCAATCCCACCTGGGATAACGGAGCTATACCAGATCCATGAGGCCGTGAGTCTTCAAAAAATCGAGGAAAAGGAGAGGTCTCTCAAGAACCTCTTCAATGGTGAAATCCAGGATATCAAGTAGATGGTGAGGACTAGCCTTGCTGGAGTTGCACTTTTTACAAGTTGAAAAAAAGTTTCATTTGTCCACTGAAAGTGAGGCTCTTAGTATGCCCACTGACAAATCTACAGGTAGCGGTTTGGTCGGCACGTGTACCCTGAAGGTCAAGGGCTCCTCCAGGACGCTTGTGGGGATACCAATTGTGATCCGGTGGAACAGGCCAAGCTTTATTAACTTTAGATTTGCGGATAGAAAATAATTCAGAGTAAGTGAGGGCCGTGTTTGGAGAGACTGGGAGGGAAGTACCTTCTTTTGCCAACTGATCAACACGTTCGTTGCCAAAAAGACCCACGTGTGAGGGTATCCACTGAATATGGATGTCATGGGAGGCTGAGAGGGCATTTAATAAACGAAATATAGAGACACCAGCCCGGTCCGTTACTCTCTCCCAATTGCTCAGGTGCTGAATACAAGTACAACTGTCCGTGAAAATACAGACATTCCCAAAAGTGGCTCTAGTCCTGATATTTTCCAGCCCTGTTTGAATAGCAATAAGTTCACTGCGAAACACTGAACAAAAATCTGGATTTCTTAGTGACCTTGATTCGTGAACTTCAGCAGGATATATTGTGTAAATTCCACTGCCGGCGTGGTGATGATAGTCACCGCTACCATCCGTATAGATTTTAAGATCGTCAGCAGGAACAAGGTTTATTATCTCTAAAGCCAATTGCTTCAAGTACTCCGGAGGGTGATTGCCCTTAGTAACCTCAGAGAGCAGTGTTGTATGGAAGAACACTCTCGGCAGGCCCGCAATGGGACATACAAGACTGCAAATGAATTGCGGATCAACATTGGACTTTACTGCCTCAATGGTTGGTTGCTCTTGTAGGTTGGCTGCTTTTGTTTGTGCTTTTGTATTTTTTTATTAAAGGATATGCTTGTCAAACTCATAAAAATGTAAAATGTGAAGGTTTAATTTCTAAAATATAAGAATATATACATCTCGTGTGATATAATTTCAGTACTCGGCCAATTTAAATCAATATATTTTCTTTTTAGCATTTTATTTTTTGTAGAAAAGAAAATATACATCTCTTTAAGAGAACTTTTAGTTTACTTTAAATTGTTTTTTTTTTTTAAATTGAAGTCATTGAATTAATTTTTTCTAAATGATTTTTCAGTATTCATTTATATTTATTTGTTTGTTTAAAAACAGTCATTCACAACTATGATATAATTTTGATAGTGATTACTTAGATTAAGCATATAATCTGGTTGTTATTAAACCCAGTTAAAAGTTTCCAATGATTTTTTTAAAGTTCTGAATTTCTAGAGCATATGTTTGATAACGTTTAAGAAAAACTAGCTTAACTAAGTTTTTTCAAAAGTGTAAACTTTCTCAACATGGAATTGTAATTTGGAAAATAAATTATTGTGATGTACGGGTGGTTTGTTTTAAAAACTAATCCTAGTTTAAAAAGCAAATAAAAACAAATAAACGAAAAAAAAAAAAAAAAAAAAAAACGTTTCTTAAGAAATCACTTACGTGATTCTCCAAACATGTAAGAATAATAATGAAATTAAAAGTCAGAATATAATTGGTAATGCTTAATCAAAAAGATATTTTTCATATTAAATTTAAAGGGCTTGGGGCATTATATGTATAAGCCACATTTTCAAATTTTTCGAGGGAGCGATTTAGTCACAAGGTGATCAAGATTTTCCTGTAAATAATGAGTTATTCTTATATATTACTAGGTATCAAATGTAGAATTCTGAATTTTTTTTAAAGAATAAATTTTTTTAATAAAGAATTTTTTTTTAATCTAGAGACAATACTTAGAAATAGTTTGAGGTAAAAATGTCACCTTTGAAAAAAGTAAAGTGATCATTACACACTAAAGTCTTTATTTATGGATTATTCATCAGCTTTAGAAACCTTTTTTTATTATTTTGTTCTTGCATTTTTTATAACTCAGTGATTTTAAAAGTGATGAGTGGCATTTTGTTTTTCATTATTTGTGACAAATTTCATAAATAATAAATTCATTCGTTTTCAATAACAAGTTTACAGGGTGCGTTCTGAAAGTAATGCGCATGATTTTATTGTGACGCGACTATCTATCGCAGCGCACTCAGATTAGTCGAAAAATGTGGTGGGGGATTTGTCCTTCAAAACAAGTCTGGTCTCAGGTCGCTCCAAGCAGTAAGAACGGTAGGACGTGTCTTCGCGCAAAAAGTCATTTTTACGATCGATGATGGAGTGTTCTCTGGAACAGCGGTACGCGATAAAGTTTTGTGTGCGGCTAGGGAAGAATGCGACGGAAACTCATCACATGCTTCAAGATGCCTTTAAGGAGGAATGTATTTCGAGATCTCAGTGTGGAAGGTGGCACAAGGCCTCCAAGGAGGGTCGGGAGAAGGTCACTGACGAGCCTCGTTCTGGACACCCAACAACAGCCCGACCCAATGAAAACGTCCAGAGTGTGCGTGAAGTTTTGAAGTCAAACCGTCGGTTAAGCATTCAGGCAATCGCTAACACCCTGAACTGGTCAAAATGTGTGGTACATGGGATTGTGACGGAGGATTTGCAAATGCGAAAGGTCTGTTCGAAGCTTGTGTCGAAGGTGTTGACGGAGGAGCAAAAAGAAGTTCGAGTTTTGAGCAGTGAAGAATTGTTGGAATTGATGAGTTGGTACCCCAGCCTCCCCATAGCCCTGACTAGGCTCCGTGGGGCATTTTTTTTGTTCCCCCGACTGAAAAGAGAGCTGAAGGGAAAGCACTGGGAGTCGGTGGAGAACATCCAAGCTCATGTTACAAGGTTCCTGAGAGGCATTCCTATCGAGGAGTTCCAGGGTGCCTTCCAGGCGTGGCAGAATCGTCTCCGCAAGTGTATTGATGCACAAGGGAACTAATTTGAAGAATTTTAACTATTTGTACCCATAGGATCAATAAATCTATTTTTCCCAGAAAATGCACATTACTTTCAGAACGCACCCTGTATTTAAAATTCAAAGTAAAAAAGTAATATTAACAGTATTTATATGGATACATATATATACATTTCTCAAAATACATTATTTATACATGTAGTTTAGGTTCTGTTGATTTTATTTTGTGTTTTAATTTAATATTATGTTAATATTGTTTTATTTTTCGTCATGTTTATGCCGATTTTATTTTATGCATTTATGTTTTTCATTGTTTGTTTCAAACTTCATAATTAATAGAAACATTCGTTTTTAATGACAAGTTTATTTAAAATTCAGAGTAAAAAAATGATAAAAATAATATTTACAAGAATAAATATACATTTCTCAAATTATCTACATTATTTATACTGTTTTTTAATAAGCTTGTAGTAGAATCCTTTTTTATTCACAAGTTCTTTGTGTGTTCCTATTTCTACGACTTTTCCGTGGTCAATCACAGCAATACAATCTGCTCCTTGAACTGTAGATAATCTATGGGCTATAACAATGCATGTTCTTCCTTCACGTGCTTTATCAAGTGCTTGTTGAACAATCTAAACAGAGAAAATTGTACACAATGTATCATAATAATGAAATCAGCAGCAACAAATTTACAAAAAAAAATATTCGAAATTTTTTTCTCGCTTTTTTTATTCATTTTATTTAAGTGCAAAAAGCCGAAAGCCGGGAGTTCAAAAAACCTAAAAATGAACATGAAAAGCAGTGAGTACAGAGCATCTTGCATGATTTTTATTTTATTTAATATATGTATTAATACATAAAGATTCCTTCTAATCATTCCGAAATAAAATATGATATTATGAACTGAAATGCAAGATGACTGGCTATTTTACTATTAATTTTATTGCAGAGGTATATTTAAATTTTAACAGCATAGTAAACAACATTTTCGTAAAAGAAGAAATTTTAATAATTAGCAAACAAAAATTAAAGAATTAGGTTTGCAATAATTAAACGATGGTACATTCATCCGAGGAGCGAATTATTTGCAAATACTAATTTTTAACACAAGGTGTTGCGTAACCACCACACTTAGTATATGTTTTTAGAATCTTTCTTAAAGTTTTAAAAAATTGCCTCGTAAATTGATATTTTAGTGAGAGAAAAAAGCAAAAACATTGTCTAAATCTGACGAATAATTGGATTAGTTATGCGAATCATAGAGAGATTGAAAACATTAAAACTTGTTTGATTGCTGAAGGAAACTAAAAGTGATTATTAGAAACACTTTCTATTTCCTCTCGGCACTTTTATTTGCTTTAATATCAATAATCTAGCCTTTCTCAATAACAATTGAGCAGATTTTTATCCCATTTTTATGTTTTTAGTTATTAAAGTATAAATTCACGACCACCAGTATGTATAGTGTTTGACCGCGCTTTTTTAATAACCACTCTTAATTTCGTAAGACAAAAATACATAGTAATAGTGGTAACTGTGTAACACCTTGTATATTTAGAATTTAACGAGAAGCATTAAATTCTTAAAGTGAGCACAGATCAGTATTGGTAAATAAATCGAACTAGCTGACAAAATTGTAAAATTCTGCAGGATTCAAAATGCATCATTTCCAATTTAAGAGAGAGAAAAAATTCCTTGTTACTTTAGTACTTGTTCCTTGTACTTACCCTACATCTTTTTGTTGCGTCTTTAGACGAATTTTGAGTAACAAAGAGGGTAACTTTGCATTAAAATGAATGTGTTCAACTCAGTTTGATTGGAAGTAACATTTTTAAACTGAAGTGACCATATTAAAATATCAATCAATCTCTTTACACATCGACTCTCGGTGAATTTGAATGTTCGAAATTTATGAATTCCTTCAATATATGACTTTAAAGTAATTCAGACTTTGAACTATTTCAGTATATTGAAAATAAGGTTTAAAATTTCTCACTTTTTCACTTTCAGTGTCTAAAGCTGATGTCGCTTCATCAAGCAATAGTATCTTAGGATTCCTAACTATAGCACGTGCTATAGCTACACGTTGCTTTTGTCCACCAGATAGTTGTGTTCCTCTTTCTCCCACCATTGTCTGATATCCCTGTTTGGAAGTAATTATCGATATCAATATTTGTATTATACACATATTTTAAAAACTAAAAATGTTTTAGATAATGTAAATTTACTAACCATAGACATACCTATTATAAATTCATAAACATTAGCATATATCATCCATATTTGTGTCAATATTTGTATTATACACATGTTTTATAAGTAAAAAAAAGTTTTAGATAATGAAAATTTACTAACCATAGGCAGACCTATTATGAATTCATGAACATTAGCAATTCGAGCAGCATTTTCAATTTCAGCTTGACTGACTTTATCTTCAATTCCATAAACTATGTTATCTCGTATTGAACAATTAAACAAAGTTGGCTCTTGACTTACTAATGACATTTGACTTCGGAGGTATTTCAGATTTACAGTCTTGATATCAAAATCGTCTACTAACTGAAATAGTTAATTAATTAAGATAAATATAAGCATCATTACGTAAAAGGTATGAATAAAACTTAATGTTTAGATCTGCACGTTTTAAAAATATTTTTTTTGCAACTATCTAATTTTTTTTTGACTCACGAATTTAGAATATTTATGCAGACAACTAAATTGCAAGAAAGATTTTGAAGAATATAGCTAACGTTTATATTGAAGCGTTTGATTGTTTTTAAGTTATGATGAAATGCCGCATTTTCCTATAAAAATATACAGGTTGCAATGTACAAGTCTCTTTAAAGTGATTTTTTAGAATCCTTATAAAAAGTATTCACTTTTGAAATTACGAAATGATACCTAGGTGAGGAAAAAACCAAAAGAGCTACTATAATCTGTCGAATCACTTGTGAGAAAGACTAGATGCGAAATTTCGAAACCAGCTTGAAAACTTTGAAATGTTCTCATTTCAATTAATCCATGTTTCCTCTGGTAATTAAACAAGCTTGAGGTTTTCAGTCCCAGCTTCATCAGTAGTGATTCCTTAGATTTCGTTAGCAATTTTTTCCTTCACGTAAATATTAATTTTCGACCCCTTATGTTTATGTTTTTACTTCCATCTTGATAAAGGTTCTAAAAACCTATATTAAAAGTTGACATCAAGGAACACCCTATATAATATATATTTCTGAGTAGAAATAGTATGTTATGTTTAGCTCATTTTAAGCTCTTTTGTTTCAAATAAGCTTTCTGTATAATTATTTACCACTATATTCAACATTGTTGTTTAAAGGGCTATAAATGCAAGGAAAATAAAATGTTTAGTTTTAAGCAAATACTATATTTTCATTTGCGTGAGTAGTCAACTATTTTAATTTCTGAAAAGAACAAAATTTATTCTATATAAATGTATAAAATATATAGAGATTCCGCTAACTTCAAGAGAGAGAAAAAAAATCAAAAGTTTATTATCATTGCTAGTTCATTACAAATTATATAACCCTGATATATTATTAAAGCAGAATTTAAAATATATATCAAATTCTAAAGGAAAGAAATATGTTTTTGCATTACACGATACTAAGTAAAGTATAAAACATGAAGGTACTACAGTTTTCTGTACAATATTAAACATGAGTTAAAAAAAAGTAATCTATAAACGGCATTTAAATAAATTATAAGCTTGGTTTCATAAAACAGTTTGTAAAGTCAGAATAAATTACAAAAGAAACAAAATTAACCTTACCACTTTCCCTGTTTCTGGGTCATAAAATCTCTCTAAAAGAGATATGAGTGTACTTTTTCCACAGCCGCTAGTTCCAACTAAAGCAAGAGTTTGTCCAGGTTCAACAGTTAAATTTATTCCTCGAAGAATAAGAATATTTTTTCTACTTGGATAACGAAAGAAAACATCTTTAAATGTAACTTTCCCTTTAATTTCCTAAAAACAAATTATATAAATAAGTTACAATATTCATAGGCGTTCAACTAATCAACAATTCAACTATTTTATATTAAAATTTTAGTCTCGTAATATAATAGAGAAATATTAACTCAACACATTTCTGACCTGAAGTACGTTAACTCGTCTTTATTATGCCCAACCATTGTTGACTAATAACGAGTCAGCTCGTCATTGCAATTGCAATGCCGAGTTAACTCGCCATCAGCCAACAACGTTTGAACATGAAATCATCATTTAGAATGTCTAGTACTTTACTAACATATTTAATTACAAAATAAGAGCCAGTGACATAACATTCTGTGTAAAATTGCCAATCAACAAAGTCTTAATTAGCTGAAGTTTCTGAAAAAAAAAATTTTGTTTTCTCAATATTTGCTTAAGATAATACTATTTTTTGTTTAGTTTTCCACAACAGCACTACAGTGCTAAATATTTTTATGCATGATATTGTACAAGGGCTTTTCAATCATTCCACACCTCCAAAGTAAACCATATCATTGTACAAATTAAACCATTTTAATCGTGTGCATGTCACATTAGGGACAGAACATGAGAATTAGGGACAGAACAGAAACATGGTTCAATAAACCCCTTATGGTATTAATTTTGCACGGTATTATGATTCTAAGTAAAGATAGTGTGGTTCACATTTGCGCTGATTTTTCTGAAATGAAAAATTCCTTTTCTTTATTTGTTTTCATAGTATTGTGTCAAACAACATATTGTTTTAAACAAAATTTTAGTTTACCCAAGTTTGATCTTTTAAACAATTAGAATAAAATAAAGCTAATAGCACTTCCAATTATTTAAAATTCTTATTTTATCTCGGTATTTAATCTTTAAATATGGAGAAATTATATTAAAAGATATTGAAACTGACTTTGTTTATATCTAGTTGCACTAATAAAAACTATACTTACAGGTTTTATTCCTCCTTTGCTACTACTGTCAATTGGAGGTTCTATATTTATCAAATTGAATATGAGTCCAGCAGATAATTTTGCCTTCGCATAATCTGGCAGGTAAGAAGACCATTGTCCTACCGAAACTGCACTAAAAGCCATGGCAAAGAATACTCTAAACGAAAAGAAAATATTGCTTGTAATTTCATTATTTTCCTTTTTTTCCCTTTCGTTATCCCCTCTCATAAAGCAGCCTTTTAAATTATACAGAGGTCGTAAAAAAGAGTGTTGAATATTCGTTTAAAGATAACTTTTCAAGACGTTAGGTAAAAGGAATTTTCAATGAAATTGTATTTATTAAAAATATTTCGATTATTTTGTGTTTGGTCTGCTTAGTGTCCAGATGAGCTATAATTGAGACCACTTTAATGTTTCTATTTCAGTTTTTCTTTAGATTTTCTGCTTAAATGTGGAGAGAAATACAAAGAAAAATGCAGGGACAAAAATAGTGCGAGGCACGAAGATTACAATGGCGGTGCAGATAAAAAAGAAAGGCCGTGGTTTTTTCCCCCTTTTTACGAAGATGAAGATTTAATGAAGGTATGTTTATGTAAAAATGTATAATTCAATATACATTTTTACAAATATGTTCCTTTTAACAAGATGATTCAATGTTGTAAATAAGTTGTCTGTAATAAATCAAAGCTTAAAGGAAAAGCTTAAAAGTAAAGGAAATAATTTAATATCATTAAAAGTTTCATTTTGCATTGCAAAAAATGAAAAGGAAATTAAAAACAATACTGCAAAATGGTTTATAGTGAAATGACAAGGTGGTTTACATATGGATGTTAGTTAATTACATTATTATAAATACAATTAGAATGTTTATACATCACGCATTGAATAGAAACTTATTAAGTGGTTTAAAAAGAATTGAAGTTAGATGATTAGACGCATTTTTATGAGATTTCATAATTAAAGAAAACTTCATAGACAAGGACGTACAGAATACTACATAATAACAATTTTGTCACTGCTTTAAAAACAAACAAAAATCAAAATTCTATGGAATTTAATACATATGTATAAAATTAATTTGAGCATAGATTTAATTAAAGGAAATTATAGAAAAAATTTATTCCATTATTACCTATATACATCTACAGCTACCATGTCATTTCTAGCTACTAAAAATGCTCCCAATCGAAACGCTGCAGCATAGGTGAAAAACATTATTGCTTGTGACAAAGCAAAGGCTATGGCATAAACTTTGGCATTTTTCTTATTTTCCCTGAAAAATAAGATTTATTTTAAGTATATATTTTGCTGCAAAGTATCGATATAATTGAAAATTAAAAATTATGAGTAAAACAGAATAAATACAATACCAATCTTATATTATACACGAAGAAAAAAAACTCTGGTAAAGTTACCGTAAAGTATGGTAATGAAATTTTTGGTAAAAAACTACATAACTTTGGTAAATAAAATCAAAATATATAGTATTTTTTTGTTCATTTGGTATTTTTTTCCATTTATGTGTTAATGGTTTACCGGTAATTCTGGTTTTCAAAATTATCATTCTTATTACTACACTCTTAATAAAAATTACAAACCAAAAAAGTAAATTTAACAGAATAAATAGTTTTTCAGCCATGCTCTAACTATCACGACATTTATTAAATTTTATTAAATATTGTTAAACCATGCTTAAATACTTATTTTACCGAAATAATTACCAAAGTGCTTCGTAATTTTTACCATATTCTAGTAGTTTTGACCATACTTTTTTTTCTCATGTACAATACAAGGATTAAAATAAGATACTCACAAAAATGGGATTAAAAGATGGCCCACATATCTTTCATAAAACGTTTCTTCAAGCGTAAGACTTTGGACTGTTTTTATATTTTCAATTGTTTCACATGCAACCTAAAATTAATGCAAAATTATATTAAATGAGTTTTGTTTGCTTCTAAAAACTTTACTTTTAAACCTTTATTTATATATATATATATATATATATATATATATATATATATATATATATATATATTATATATATATATATTATATATATATATATATATATATATATATATATATATATATAATTAATTTATATGATAATATTTGTCTTGTAGTTAGATGGTGGTTAGATTGTAAACTTACGTCTCCAGCATCAGCCATTAGTTCTGCATCTCTTTTTTGGTTTCCTTTCATTGTTTTCATTTGAAGTGCACCACAGATTAGAAGAACTGGAATAGCTACAAGCAAGGCCAAAGCAAGTTTCCATCCAAAAATAAAAGCTATAGTTATACTTGCTGCTAAAGTTACAAGAGCAGAAATTACAGTTCCAATCCGAATTCCAGCAGCCTAAAATTTATAAATCTATTAAACTAAAATTTCCTACGTAATTTTATAATTTCCGAAAAAATAAATACAATTAATCAATCAATAAATAAAAGAGTTGTGCTGAAAGAAATGATATAGAATAATTAAAGTATGAGATAAACATTGAACACGTGAATTTGGTTTCTTGAGAAAATATAATATTTTTTTTATTTTTGGACAAACTTTAAGTTTAGTCACTTCGGATACAAAAAAAAAAAATAAAAAAATAAAAAAATATTTAAGGATGCTGGTCTCATTTGAGATCGATCTTTATTTTTTACATAAAATATCGAATTGCAGAAAAAATATCAAAGGGGTTTTGGAAATTTTTTTTAGTATTCAAACTTGTTTTGTGCTTGATATTTTATATATATAAATATATATATATATATATATATATATATATATATATATATATATATATATATATATATATATATATATATATATATATATATATATATATATATATATATATATATATATATTATATATATATATTATATATATATATTATATATATATATTATATATATATATAGTATATTAAAAAAAACAATAGCATTAGATAACATTAGAAGTTAAATAGAATGAATAAATGAATAAATTAATGATATACTAAATGATGATTTTAATCAGAATCTCTTCACTCTTTCAAGGTATTTAGTCTGTTTTCAAAATAAATAAATAAATAATAATAATTCACTGGTATAGTGTGCTACACTAGTTAATGCACAAGTCTTTCGTATTAATTTTACTTTTTTATGAAATGGTGGTAAGTGATGTTGTCAGCAATAATTTTCATTTATTTACTTGAAGTTTAATACCTTGTAAAACATTTCTTTGAGCATTTTAATTTATTAATTAAATGGGAACCGAAATTATGATAACTGTTTTATTGAGTCTAAAATCAATGTTTTATTAAGTAACAAGTCTTTATTAAAGATTAATTTTTTTATAACTTGAAAGATGAATGCAAGAATCCCAATAATTGCAAAAGAGTTAAGGATTGTGAAAATTATACGTAGGATATAAAAGAGTTATAAAATGGGTAAAACTGATTTTATTCTAAATATCTATATGATTAGAAATTTCAAAAGAATTTTTTTGAGTCCAAAAACATATTTCTCTCAAATGGTTTTTATACGTTCAAGAAAATATATGCTATTATGTTTTCTTAACAATGGTTCTGAATATACTTACGCTTTTTATCATAGGCACATCAGTTGCAAGTCTCGTAGAAATTTTCCCTGAAGTATGCCGACTATCATCAAACCAACCAATATTTTGTCGAATTATATTTGTAAAGGCCTTATATCTTAACTTCATAGTTAATTGTTCCCCAGCAAAAGAGTACCCTATAGCCTAAATAAAAAACTAAATTGATCAAACACAATTAACTTCATAAATGTAAGATTTAGCACCAAATACACTTAAAAAATCATATTCACAGAAAAAAGTAATAATAAAAAAATTTTTATTCTCAGGTAAACGTTTATGTTACAAAGGAATTATACTTTTAGGATCATTGGAATTATACTTATTATAGGCAGTTAAAAAGCCAAATAAAAGTTTATTACTTTTCATTTCAATTAAGGTAATATTATATGCCAAGTCTTTTTATAACAAAATGTGATCTTGTAAAAAAATGAAATTAATATATTTTTTTTATTGCATGCACTTTTATAAGGAGTTTCAACTAAAAGAACTTAAAGTTAAATTAAACTTTAAAAGTTTTTTAGCATTTTGTAAGTTTATGTTGTAATATAAAAAATTAATATTTTCAGGTACTACTTTTGACTCGTCCTTTTTCGAAAGCGCTCGAAACCAAATTAGTAGTGTGTTACACTCTACACGTTATAGAGGATTTTATTTTAAAATATAATAAACATTTAATTTTTACAGCTGGGAGAAAAATGTTCTGAAAACAAGAGCAAAAATGTTACCACACAGTATTTGAATGTTGAAATAAAAGCAACGACGTATAAAATTTTATTTAAATGAAAGAAAAGATAGATAAAACTTTGGCATTTTTTCTATTTTTATTTATATAAATTGAAAAAAAAGTAAGATCTGTAAAGTAGGTTAAGGTTAAATCAGTTATATTTCTTCGGTAGTGAGTCATTTCCCTTATAATTTTTGAGCAGATAATACAATTTTAATGTATCGTAATTTAAGTCACAGCGTACTTAGTTTAGAATAATTTTAATTTGGAAGAGATTTTTCTATAATTCTAATTCATATATTATATGAACGATGAAATGAAACTTTATAAAGTGTTCACAGCTGTTACTAACTCTTAGTCTATAAATAGTTTCTAATTATGTTTTTATTAATTCAATAAAGAGAAGAAAATTTTTAATTTCACTAAACAGAATTCTTCAATTTTGTTATTTTAAAGTTATTCTGAAAAATTAATAATATTTCAGCCTATTAAGAAAGAAAAAATTGTCTTTTCACTATCCTCTGCATTTTTGACAATTAAGAAAATTAGTAGTTGTCACGAAGTTGGTTTCGTTTAGTGTACTCTTCCTTGATATTTATTTAATAATTATCTTGCTTGCCTTTATCCAGTTTTTAGCCAATTTTGGCGACCAATTTGGCTTGGGAATCGATACAGAAATTTTCCCAATAAATATTACCTATGATTTCAACTTACTCTAAAAAAATGACCTAACATTGTTACAACTGCCAATACTAAAAACATCATGGACCAAAAGAATGCAGACTTCCTTAGAGCATTTCCCGTCAAGGTAAATGTCTAGAAAGCAATAAGAAATACTTAAAATCAAATATATATTATCGAATATAAATCATTTATCTCAGAATATATAACTGACTCACTCTAAAAATTTCACTGTAAAAAATTGCATACGTGGGCATAACTACACCAGTCACAATTGAAGCTAGTGAACCGACAACAATTTCTTTCCACTCTTGCTTACTTTGCTTTAGAATCTGAAAGCCTGAAGGTATATCCACATTTTCCTGAAAATGGAATAAGCATAATCATTTAACTAATTGTTCATGAAATCCTGCAGTCTTAAAAGTATAATTCTATTTATTTTACCTCCTTTACTTCACTTTCTAACCGACTAATCAGTCTATGACTTTCATGAATAGCTCTAGCAGCACTTGAGCGTTTTCTCATCATTACAGGAATATCGAATTCGACACCACCTTTAACATCTGTAAAATAGATACGTAATATTCCCTTGAGAGTTTACATAATTATTGTCATAACTATTTAAACTCTCAAAATTAAAAATGTACAAATACTAAAATGTAATGTTAGTTTATCTAATAATTTTGTAATAAAGGGTCGTAACATTTAATGTTACCTTGTTCAGACCAACATATAATCCATTTTGGTTGACGAATATCCATGAAGCTTAGACAATGGGAAAAAAAATAACAGCAGTAAAAAAATTCACTGCAAACTTTGATCACCAGGTTATAAAAAGAGCGCACTTATGCGTAAAACACAAATTGAATGCAGAAAACTACATATTCATAGCACATTTTCGGTTTCCGCTCCATTTTTGTCGCCTTTGCGTATAGCTTGCTTATATGTTCAAACATGAAGTGCGAATTGTATCTTGATTTAATGCAGCAACATGACGCGTTGTACTTGCATTCAATTTTATTTAGAAATCGCTTTTATTTTTTTGATTGCAGCACTTCTCTATGTCCTAAAAGTCTTCTCCAAGTCTTTCATCAAAGATTTCTTGAAGTCTTTTCAAATTTAGAGCCTGTCTCGGCATGAGTCCCTTTATCAGATCTATCAAACATCGACATTCTTGCCGACAAAACTGACAGATTACTGTCCTTTTGATTAAACAGTTTTAGAAGCAATGTTTGTTCATTCATACTGGCATATTGAAGAATGATTTTACACTTTTCGGCAATGACTACTAACTTTTTAAAACACTTTATTGTATAATGATCTTTCTTGTACATTTAAAGTTCCACCGATAAGTCGAAAAAGGAGCTACTTTGTAATGCAAATTTTTCTTCTCTTGTACATGCCAAGTTTCACCGTCAACCATAACGAACAAGAATTGCCTAAACAAGATAGCTTTCATTATAATCACACTGAGAAAAAAGTATGGTCAAAACTAATTGAATATGGTAGAAATTTACCATGTTTATGGCTCTAAGGAAACACCAAAAAGCTCTGTAATTTTTACCGAAGCACTTTGGTTATGATTTTGGTAAAATTAACAAAAAAATAGGGTATATAATATGTGATAAAATTTGGTAGTTGTGGAAAAATTTGGTAATTTTATCATGATACCTTAGAGTATGGCATAAATACCATTTATTCGGTTAAATTTACTTTTCTGTTTTGAATCTTCTACTAAATGTATGGTAATAAGAACTATAATTTCGAAAATGAGAATTTTCAATAAATCTTTATCATAAGAACGGAAAAATTAACAAATGAATTATTTAAATACCGTATATTTTGGTTATACTAACCAGATTTTTATTTATTTATTTATTTTTTTTTAATTTTTTAATTCTCCGTTAATTTCTTTAATTTCTCCGTTCAGCATTCATGAACATAAGAAATTAAATAATTTAAGTTAGTTTAAGTAAGTATAACTATATCATAGAAGCATCTTTCGTCGCATGAAATAACGTGTTTTAGAAATTACAGTCTATTTTTATAACAGTTGTTAGTTCGTAATATTTATTTTATAATGTATGTTTGACAAGCGCTCTCTACATTAAATAAGAAAATTGCATGAAATGTCAATAAGAAGACAAATCACAAGTTTTTGAAAATGAGAAGCGTTTTTGATCCTTTTTTATTCTAAATATTTAAAAAGTTACATCACTACCGAGTCACATAAAATATATAATAATTATTCATTGATTAATTCTTATAATTGATCAATTGATCAATTCTTTTTTGGAACACAGAATACTGAGTGATCCGTAAGGAATATCTGAATTTATATTTTTAGAATCCTTTTTGAAATCGAAAACAAAGAGAAGTATAAATATTGGGGGAAGCAATCACAAATTAATCTATAACCGACGTGAAAACATACTGTTTCAAAAGCTGTCTAATCACAGTGAATGAAGACGAATATTGTAAACAACAGGGCTGACTTCATTGCGGGAGGAACCGGAGAAAAGTTGAAAGACGAATGATAGAAACACCGGCACGTTTTAATTTACCAATTAAATCTGTTTTAATGCTTTAGGGGGCTGGAAATTAATGTGGTTTCGGCGCATGAAATATTCGTTAGTCTTGAAAATCAATTCATTTTTTTTTCATTTTGATTCTGTTTTGATCCGGCCATGAAAGGTTAGTAGCTAAAGAGGGTAAATACATTATTGGTTAAAAATAAAAACTTTATAATAAATATCAAATGCATCGGAACGACATTATTTTCCGGTCTCCCAAATACTTAAATCTGACAGGAATTTGATATAGTTTTTTTCCACTTAAATATTACTTTGTTATCTCTCACTTGTATATATTTGTTTCGTTTTCATTGTTGATAAGGACTCAAAAATTTCATATTAAGACCGGTCTTTATGGAGTACGCTGTATACGCTGGAAATGCAATAGTGCAGCTCTGAAGTTATTTTACCTCCCGTAACGCATTCATTAACGAAAATTGTTAATTTTTTTAAATGTAATGGTAGTTTATATGGAACACCTAGCATAAAGTCTAAATAAGAGCTTTGTTTCGAGTTCAAAGAATTCTAAAAATAAAAGATTTAGTAAAAATCAAAAGTTGAGAAGATTAAAAAAAAACACACTTAGGCTTTTATATTTTTCTTATCTTTAAAAAACAACATTATTATTTATTGCAAAGTATTAACCCGTAAGTAATTATTTTTAATTGACTTCAAAAATCAATTAAAAATAAAAGTATTTAAAAATATTAATATAAAATAAGTAATATTAAAAATTTTAAAATAAATATAGAAAATAATAATAATAATGAATATAAATATAAATAGACAAATGAATAATAATTAATTTAACTATAAATGGACAAATAAATAATAAGTACAAGTAAAAACAAAAAGACAAATAAATGATAAATGGACATAAAAACAAATAAATGATAATAAATATCGAACAATACTAATAAGAAATAATAATTCATATAATAATACAAATAATAATGATATTTCAAATGAAATGAATCATAATATTTTTTTAAATATAATAAACAAGTCTTAATATTTAAGTTTGTCATACCCTGTTCCGACGAGCATCCCTCATTTTCATCGGCAAATATTTGATTTGTAACTAATTGGTAGTAGATACCACATTTTGCCATCAATTCATCATGAGTCCCTTGTTCCTTAATTTCTCCATTTTCCATTGCACATATAACGTCCGCATTTCTTATAGTTGAAAGACGGTGAGCAATAACTACAGTAGTTCTCCCTTCTTGGGCCTAAAAAAATTTATAATTTTAAAGGTTTTAAAGTTTAAGACGACAGAAATATTAAATTTTGATTAAGAGGTAATAAAATGCAAAATATAAGATTGAAAACTTCAAAGCTAGATTAATTTCTAGATGTACTGCATAATAAATTTGAAAGTGTTTATAATAATTGCGTTCTTCTTTCGTTTAGTTTCCTACAGCAATCAAACAACGTTTTTGTGTTTTTAATCTTGTCTTCTTTGTTAATTAGATTTTAGTATTTTATAGCGTTTATGCTTTGTTCTAGCCAAAATATTAAACATAAATTTGTGACAGCAAATTTCTACTCCTTTTTTGACAAGAATATGCAAATAAAGAGGTGTTAATTGAACTTGTTGTTGTGTTTAACTTAAAACATTTCTTCTGCAATAGAAGCTCTTTCATTTTCTTGAAATTCCATTGCTTATTTTTTTAACGCTCTTGTACTAGTTTAAATTAAAAAACGAATTCTAAATTTTTCAAAATCTTTTGTTTCATAAAAACATTTATTGTTAATTGTTTAAAATAAACTTGAAAAATATTGTAATTTTAGAAATCTTATTCTTTTACTTTTCACATACAAAACATATGTCAAAAATATTTAGTTATAGATTTGTAGAAAAATATTTTTTGTACCTTTGATAACATTAGTAACTTAGAAAATAACTTTTTAACAATAAACACCCTAGCTCGTAATCTAAAAGTTCAAATTTATCATAATTTAAAAAAAAACAAGCATTCAAGAAACAATTATTAATTTTTTTTAAAAGTTGAGCAAGAAAACTTGTTTGTTTAATATACATTTTCAATAAAGCTTTTTAATTATAATATGATTAACATAAAAATTATTTCTATTTGATAATACACATTGTCACTGATTATTTAAAGAATTATAACTATAAAAATTTGTGTTTTAGTTTATTATCAAAAAAAAAAAAAAAAAAATATTTCACTACTTAAACCAAATTAGGTATATTTTTCCTCGACCCGATATAAAAATTTTTTAATAATTATTCAAAAAGGGTGGATAAATGCATTTAAAATTTATCTTATAAATCATCTTACTTTATCCAGAGCTTGTTGTACTATAGCTTCACTTTCAGCATCAAGTGCTGAAGTAGCTTCATCCAAAAGTAAAATCCTTGGATCTCGAACTAAAGCTCTTGCAATGGCAATTCTTTGTTTTTGGCCACCAGATAATTGAGCACCCCTTTCTCCAACTAATGTATCATATCCCTGAAAACATAATTTTTTGATGCATAGTCAAAATCAAATTAGCAGAGACGATACTATATTTATTTTGATGTTAAAGATGAATCTTTAGTAGATGAATAAAATGAATGATAACATTATTTTTGCCTGTAGAGATTTCTAAGAAATATGATTTAAACACTTACTTTTGGAAGTTGTACAATGAAGTCATGAGCGTTTGCCATTTTTGCTGCAGCAACAATATCAGTAAAAACCACACCTTGATGTCCATATTCAATATTTTTTGCTATTGTTCCAGAAAAAAGTACTGGCTCTTGACTCACTAATCCAATTTTTGATCGAAGCCAATGAACATTAAGAGATGGAAGTCCAAAATTTCCGAGCGTTACCTATAAATAGTTTTTTTAAAAAATAAGATAGATCAAAATGGATAATAGTAATAATTTAAAAAATAGTAATCTACTAAATTGTGAAGGAATAAAAATAATTTAAGTAGTAGGGCTAAAAAATTCAAAAGCTTAATGAAATTCCTCTGCAACAATTTTTTTCTCGGTACAGTGAATAAATTCAACTTTATTGAGGTAATTTCTGGAGTACCTTTCTTTGGTTGGTAAAAAGGCCAGCGAAGATCTGTCTTATACAATAGTCAATTATATCAATTACTATTGACCAATTAAAAGTTTCATTTTATAAATATAAGAGTAAATAATTAAATAAAATTACAAACATTATTATCATTTTTAGCTCATTTGTAATTTAGTCTTATTGTTATCGTCTTTGTTTAAAATAGTAAACATATTCAAATAATTTATACAAAAATGAGCCTTGTAAAAGAATATAATGTTGATTGAATATGATTTTGTTTATTAGAATACTTTTATAATAAACATATAACAATGGAAATAATCTTGTATTTATAATTATGATAAATTTTACTTGAACATAAGAAGAACTTTTATTCACAAATCTTTATTTTCTTTAAAAAAATGCTTAAAAAGTAGTGTATTAGCTTACGTTAAGATTGTTAAAAAAGCACACCATTAAACAAAAAATTAAACCTTTTAGAGACAAAAGGGACCGAATTATAGATTGAGTTAATCTTGAAATCAGGAAATAAATATAAGAACTCAAAAGAGAAAAAAAAAATGAATAACTATACATTATATAAGATGTCAAGGAATTCAACTCCAAATCAACTTTGATGCACATAACGAAAATTAAATGATTTTTTTTAATCAAATAATAAAAATCATACAAAAACGGTAAACGCAAATATCAAGATACAATTTTTTTTATTAAATTATAAAGTATATGTTATGCATTAATTAATAAAGATATTACTCACAGTTCCTTTATTAGGGTCGTAAAATCGTAAAATCAAGTTAACAATAGTAGACTTTCCACTTCCACTCGGACCACAAAGAGCAATTGTTTGTCCTTCTTTGATTTTCAGTGAAAAATTTTTCAAGATCTAAATTTAAATATAAGCATCAAATTAAAAATAATTCTGAAAATAATTTCTAGACAATCAATGGTTCATTTATATAATTAAATTCCAAAATTGCATTTTAAAAATTTTTGCAACTTAAACGATTTTGCTACTTAAAAGATTTTACCTATAACTCAATGGACTACTAGTCAAATTTTCATTTTGGGAAGTAGCTAATTTAAATGTTAACCGATCATAAAGCAAAGCGTAAAGTGTCCTCATTAAGACATCTTTTTTGCTAGCCCTTTTTTTATTTTTTATTTTCTTGAAGCTGTAATTATAGAAAACATTCACTTAAATCCAAGGTTTAAATCCAAGGAAATGACAAGTTGTGTAGATAGAAAAATGAAAGGAATTGTGAAGAAAAATATGGAAAGCAGATAAATGACAACTATACAATTTACGAAAAAGTACAATTTAAACTCAGAAACAAAAAACTCTAATAGAACAATTTGAAGAGAGCTTAAATGTTTTGCCTTGTAAAGGTGAGAGAACTAAATATTAAATGAAATGACGAATTATTTGGCCAGTTTGTTTATTTAAATTTCACTAAATGGATTGCTCCGTTTGTCGTAAATTAGGCAGTCACATATATGCTGCATATATTTACTATGTTGCTTGCACTTGTCATATAATTCAACTTACATGATTCAACTAATATGATCCAACTTAACGCACTAAAGTTAAAGCAAATTTGCATGATAGAATGAATCAAAGTATGAATGTTATTATTCAACTTCGAACAGATTTTTTAAATGACTCCAATATACTAATTTTTCTAAAAATTATAAATATTTTCATGATTTTACTATGTATCAAATAAATTTAAAAGACTTTATAATTTAGTAAACATTTATACATAAAAAATATCATTCTAAAATATAATATCTTAAAAAAAAACTTAATTTTTTAGGAGCCTCAAAATGAACCCTGATCTTGATAAAAATAAATTTCATATAAAAACAAAAATTCATTATTGCCTTTAATAAACATTTATAGTTGGGTCAAATGCTAAAAAGAAAACAATAATTATTTAACAATGAATGTTTCAAATTCAAAATGTTTTCTATACCACACGGAGAAAAAATTCAGAAATTCAGGTAAAATTACTACACAGCATGGTAATGGCATTTTTGGTAATTCACTCTCTTAATAAAACCGAAATATATGGTATTTAAACCATTCTTTTGAGAATTTTTTCATTTAAATGGTAATGGTTTGCCGGGAATTCTGGTTTTCAAAATTATAATTTTTATAATCTCACATTTAATAAAAATTACAAAACAGAAAAATTAATTTTGATTAATAAATGGTTTTTATGCCATGCTCTAAGATAAAAAATTGAAATCATGATAAAATTATCGAATTTTATTAGACATTAGGAAACCATATTTTATTTTTAATGTTTCCAAAATCATTACCAAAGCTCTTCCGTAAAATTAACCGAATTTTTTGGTATTTCTATAGAACTAGAAACGGAAAAAATCTACCATATTCTTCCAGTTTTGACCATACTTTCTTTCTCAGTGTAAGAACATCATGCAGATAAAATAAAAGTGCAGGGTGTTCCAAAATTTTGCTTTTGAATTCAGACGGATGATAAAAGGCATAAAAGACATGAAAACATATAATATAACATTAGGTCGTAAACCGCATTGACTGGCAGAAAATCGCGAAAAACACATGCATGTTCTGAATCTAGAGATGGATATCAGTTGAGGTTTGTGCTGCAAAAATTAAGCGCTTGTAAGTTATTCTGTTTAAAGAGCAGATGCAATTGGTTTAAGCATGATGGTGCCTCTTCACATTATTTCCTTTAAGTCAATTTGACCACATTATAACATACACAAGGGAGTGGTTTGGACTCGCGGAACCGTTTGCATGGCCTTCACCGGATCCCAATGCATACGACTTTTTCCTATGGGATCATCCTAAATCACTAGTTTATGTGGCGCCTGTAAACTTGCCGGAGAATCTTATTGCGGGGATTTTCATCGCTTCGGCAGACGTCAAAAGCACACGTTGCATTTAAATGGCCATCAGGGAATCGTTTTTGCGTCACGGTGCAAGAATATCAGCGGATGCCACTTCGAGGAACTCTTGTCATAGTTGTTCAAATAAATCTTTTTTAGTTAGCAAATTTTTAGTATCTAATGGATTTGTTCACCCAATGAGGACGAAAACTGTCTGTGACTTTCATCCTCTTAAAGTGATTTGAAACCCCATATTCTATACTGATGGAAACCCCATATTCTATACTGATTCTATACTATCCCATCAGAATTTCATTCTCCTTAAAGTGAGTTATTACTCAATGAAGATGGACTCAAGGGATAGAGTATTCTCCTCCGAATGAGGTGCACCGAGTTCGAATCCCAGTGATAGCTGGTCGATATGAATTCCACACCCGGCTTTTACTAACCACGGTGCTGACGTGAAATATCCTCAGAGATAGACGGATCATGGGTTAGAGTCCCCTTGACGTCAGGCTACCCGTGGAAGTCCTCTCTATGTAACGCAATTACGGGTTAGTTCCATCAAAACGTCCTCCATGAAGGCAGAACTTTCTTCCAATACTTGATCCTGGAGTTCTCTTGTATGATGGATTGGGTTCAAAATTACAAGGCTACGGAGTTGAACATTAGTAGTCGTAAACTCGAAATTGGGTGGGCTGTTCAATGACTGTTATAAAATAAACTAATAATTTGGCCACGATAGCTTGGTTGGTAGTGCTATGGACTCCTGTTCGGGAGAATGGGAGTTCGAATTCAGCCGGCCGAATAATACCCATGTATAAAATGGTGACTGGTGCATGTTAAATCTGTCGGGGTCATAAACTCCTCCAAGCTCTCATAACAATTCAATACCTCTGGGTACTGATCCTGGAGTTTCCTTGTCTTCTGGATTGGTTTTCAAATTTCAAGGCTACGTAGTTAAACATTGGCTCAAAATTAAGTCAGTTTTTTAACGGCGAATATAAAAATAAAAAAAAACTAATAATCAAACCGCATTTTCTTGTATTCTTTTTAACTCCTTGCATATTTTCTACACACCTTCATAATTTGATGTTTCTAAGTCTTACAGATTTTGAGCTGCAAAGTAAAATGTATGTCAAACAGGAAATTGATTTTGATGATGTGATAGAAGATTCACCTCTCAAAAAGGGTGAAAAGTATTGCTACCTTAAATTTTCGATAAAAATAATGTATATAAGCTTTTATAATTAATTTCTATGTTTTCTACTCTTAAAATAAAATAATTTTTAAAAATTATTCAAAATAAATTTTTTTTCTCTAAATTTACTCATAAAGGGCCCGCTGATAATGACAGACCCAGGGCCCCTGTAAACATAAAAACGGCTCTGGGAACACCCTTTCTAAAGATAGATTCAAATAGAACGACAAACAGACGACAAACTCATTGATAAAATAATGTATATTTCTTACTCTGACTGTTTTTCTTGATGGGTAATTGAAATAAACATTATTAAACTCGATGTCTGCAGTGAATTGGGTTGGATGTATGCCTTCCCTAGAATATGGATCAATTTTAGGTACCTGCAAAAAATAACAAGCATTATGATTTATTGTCCCCTACACTAAAGCAACAACAACACATTCAATAATTTTAGGTTAACCAAGGATTTAAATATTTCTGGTTAACTCCGCTTTGTACTATTGTACACTCCTTATAAGATTCCTAATACTTAATTTATCATACGACATATTTAAGCAACTACAACACCAAGGTTTTTCTAGTTTTGTTTTTCGCCTTTTCTTTTCTTTTTGTTCTTGTTAACTTTACGTTTTATGTTTCAATATTTTTTTTGGTTTCCCCATCTTCATCTGAGAAGTCTTGAGAATAGACATTTGTTTTTGAGCTCTTTTTTTGTCGAATTTTATTATCATCTTCATATTTTTCTAATTTTAATCAAGTATAACATAGTTAAGAAACTGCAGTACAGGTTAACAACTACAACACAGTTAAGTAGCAACAACAAAGTTAAACTACACTGTTGAAAGTTCCGGATCAAACTGCGATAAAAAAGTACTGGCAATCTGAGTGCAGCATCCGTAAAACCAATTTTCCTCTAAAGTCCATTTTCCCCGTTAAATTTTATACCTCAATTTTTACAGTAATATTTGTTTATTTACATTTATACAGTAATTTTACTTTAAATATTACTGTACAATTTGAGGTTTATCAGATTGTTTATTCAGTAAAATTTTACGATAATAATGGATTTTACGATAAAAAGTATTGACACCATTTGAGTGTCGGTATTTTATACCGTAATTTGAATGTAAATGTAAATACATAAATATTTCGTAGTGCCTTAGCTCGGTTTACCGATCTATGTATTATCTCGAAACTAACATAGTGAAACCACTGCCTCCACAAATGGCAAGAAATGTAGGGCTGAAGTATAGTAAAGATGAATTCTTTTTGAAAAATTATAATAATTTTAAACAAAGTTTAATGTTTATATATTTTTAAAAAAATAAATAATCGTAGTGTTGGATTTCTTTAAAAAATGTTAATTATCCAATTCGTGTTTATATCTTTATAAAAAAAAAAAAAAAAAAAAAAAAAAAACTTTTTATATATTTCTCTACAGAATATTTTTTAAAAAACAATATCTATGTATATTTAGATTTATAAATTTTTTTTAATCATATTCGCCTTGTGATGGAACTAAAAGATATTCATTAAAAATTAATAAAATTTTTCTTATATAACAAAGGAATGACTTTACATTTTTAGGCTCTCGCAATTTGCTTCAAAGCATACCAATCAACTTAATTGTTTTATCAAGTAAATTAAATATAATTAGATAGTTTTCAATGGTAAATGAAAAATATGCAAAGCACGTAAGATATTGTCAAAAAGAAACTTACTGCTTTGATGATATCAAATATTTTCTCAGCGGATCCTTTAGCTGTTGCAACAGTTGTTAAATGTGGCATTGCATTTCCCAGTGAAAATGATCCAATCATTACAGCAAAAAATACCTTTAAATCAAAAACTTAATATGTTAGCAAACGAATGAATATTAAAGATATATATTAAACAAAACAATTTAGAATATATTTAAAAAAATCTAAGTTTCAACTTTGGTTTTTAAAGATATTTTCATTTTCGCAATACTGGTATTTTAAAAGTAATTTTTATAGTCTTAAATTAAGTGGCATTACATGAAAACTGAAATAAAAGTTACACTTACTGAGAAAACATCTCCTGCTGTCATTTTTCCGTCAATTACCAACTGTGCACCATACCTATCAATTTAAAAATATTTTTTTAGTTGTTATTTATGTATAAAATTTTATTAAATATTTTTACTTTTAATTTTTAAGGAACTTGTAAAGACTATATTTTTAATTTTTGAAAAGGAAGCGCTAAAATAACAAATAAATAAATTAAATAAATTCTGATACTAAATTTATCATATTTAAGCTGCTCATTAATTTTTCATCATCATTCTAGTGCCATACTCCTTAAGAAATTTTTTATTTTCTTTGTAGTTCTCCACTATCTGTGATTCTGTTCTTTCTAAAATTTTCTCATTTATGTTAAAAAGTAAGTATAATAATTAGGTATAGAATTAAACTTAAAGAGCGAAAATTAATCATGCTATGCATTTTGTGAACTGAAAAAAAAAAAACTTACCAAAAGGCCACAGCATATGAGCCATACAAAACAAGAAAAGTAAACCCAATTCCAAACGCCATGTAAACATATTTTCGAATAGCTACATTCATGCCATCAAGCAAAGCTGCATGATATCTAAAAGGAAAAAAAAATATTAAATGATTAAATCAACACAAAAATTTTATATTTTTTATTAATTTGTTAGGAAACGAAAACTCAATTATCTGTCGTGATCTCTTAACAAAAAATAAATTTTAAAAATAAGTCTGAAAAATAAGCATTTATTTTCCATCTTAACCTTTCCGTAGACTTTTCTCTTTTTCTCTTAGACTTTTTTCTTTATGCTTCTCAATTTCTTTCTCAACTCACGGGAACCATAGATAATTAACTCATGATATTTTTTTAATTAATAGAATTTCAAGCCTTAATAACTAACGGGACTTTAAAGGTGTGCTTAGAATTTGTCCAAGGCGTACAATTTATTTCATAACTATTGGCACTACAAACATTCGTAACAATCGTAACATATTACAAAAGATGACATCGATTTTTGGGATCTACGTCACCTTGCTGGAACATTTCGAAAATGGTAGCTATAAGAAGAAAGTTATAGACTGACTTCAAACATACAAATATAGTGCTAATTGTAACTCAATATAAGTGATGTTGAACCAATGCAATGAATACAAACCTTTAATTGCAATGAATTTTAAAGTTATAAAATAAGTTAAAATTGTGTCAAGAAACTAAATTGTTTCAATTTTCAGTAATTATTATTATTTTAAATCGGAAAAATGTAACAAAAACAAAATACGAACTAATCTAAGAAAATAATTAAATTAATGGTAAAATTTTCTTTCCGTCTTTCGGAATTCCTTACATCTTTCATTTCATTTTTGTCGCAGGGAAGACCCAATCCTAACTTAAATTTATGACAAAAATATTTTCAAAACTATTGAATATATATATTTTTTTAAGTCAAACTTATTGAATGGATTGTTTTATTTTAAAATTCTACAAAAAAATATTCTAAATGATACAATAGCTATTTAAAATATAAAATAAAAATTAAACGAGATTTTTAAAAAAATTGGAAAAAAAATCGTCAGTAAAATTTATTTTTGCATCAAAAAATTTATATTTCATACAATAGACTCAAAAACTTTATAAGCTGTTACAGATTTCCAAAGAGAATCTTGTTAGTGTCGCCATCTCATGGGAATGGCACAGAACTCAAGACGTTATTGTTAAATTTATTGTTCTATAAAAATAGTTTTTTATGGCTGATAACTGATTCGTAAGATAATAAAATAAACGCATTGTACCCATTGTTTAGTTGAACATAACATATGGAAATCAAATTTTTACAAAACATAATATTTTTAATGATTCAGTCTAGATATCTTGCTTTAAGTTTACTATTATAATTTATTTGCTTTAATTTTAACTATTGGTAGTGTCTAATCATATTAATAAAGGAATCAATCATCATAAATAATTTGACACTCTTAAAATGATATAGGATATTTTTATTTCAAAAATATTGTAACCTTAAAGGGAAAGTACAAGTCTAGATTGCCAATCAATGTATAGAAATATAGATTTTAAGGTTTTGTTACAATATGAAACATTTTTTTTTCCATTTTAAAGTAGTTATTGAGTTATAGATTGTTTGAAAATACAATTCTTAAACCAATTTAGCACGCCGATTACTACAAGTGATAAGAAATATCAGGTTGAAAAATAGCTTTTAATATATTTTTCAATCAAATAATTTCTGTATGAGATATGTAAAAATTGGCGTTTAAACTTCGAACAACTTAATAATAACTATTGTTATAAAATTGATCTACACACTTCCGAAATAACTAAAATAATCTCCTTTTATGGCCATTAATGAGTTAAAAAGTCCATAGATATCTATACCTCTTTACCTCTCTCTCTTGACCATTGAAAGACGTGACTGTTCTTATACTAGACAAAACCTCTTCAGCTATTCCACCAGCCACTGCATACTTTTGTTGTTCACGGGCAGATGAACTTGCTACCAGCTAAAATAAAATTGGTAAAACAAATAAATATCTATTTATATTATTTCTTAATATATGAATACTTTTAACATGTTTTACAAATATTTGATACAACAAAATATTTAAAGTATGATGCTTTTGAATTGAACGCGTAATTGAGTAAGTGTGATTGAAAGTTGCACTGAGAAAAAAAATATGATCAAAACTACCAGAATATGGTAAAAATTTACCGTGCTTCTGGCTCTATGGGTACATCACGGTAAATTTTACCTAACGTCTTTCCTAATGACTTGTGGTAAAATTAACAATAAAATATGGTTTTATTACCATGCTGCTTTGCAGTTAATACGGTAAAATTTGATAATTTTATAGCAATAGCTTAGAAAATGGCATAAAAGCTATTTATTCGGTCAAACTTACTTTTCAGTTTTGTATTTTTACTAAACGTATGAAAATAGAAACTATAATTTTGAAAACCAGAGTTTTCGGTAAATCGTAACCATATAAACACATAAATCACCAAATAAATGATTTAGGTACTGTATATCTTGGTTTTATTACTAGATATATATATTTTCAAACCAGAAACGCCATTACCATACGAAAATGATAATTTTATCCGAATTGTTTTCTCCATGTTTATATGTTTATACTAATGCCCCATAAGTTTCAAAAGAAGTTTAAAGTCACAAACTAAACATTGGTAACAAAACAGTTATAAGAAATAGCTCTAAAAAATAAGTGGGTTTTCTTATCTTCTACATTTTCTAATGCTAAATTAGGAACTATTGTGCAAATATTTAATGGAATTTCACTACACTGCAAAGAACTAATTGAACTTCAAAAAACAATAGTTATAAATCTTAAGATCCTTTTCTAATTTCTTAATTTTTATCATACTAGATTAATATGAAATTGAATATCATTAAGGACTCAAACTAATATTTTGAGTTCTTAGGTTTTCGTAGTTTTTGTAGAACTTGTCTATAGTTATATAGAGAAAATGCGACATATATTAAAAGAAATAGCGAACGGCAACAATTAATAAGAAATAGGAAAATGTCCTTTGGCAAACAATCTTAGGGATGCAATCGTAAAAATGAAAAAGATTGACCTCAAATGTAGTATGATAATTAAGGCTGTTTTTGACGGCTGTAACGTCACATTAAATAACGCTTTTATGCGAATAATATGCTATTTTTTCAACAGTTGTTCGTTGCTGTAAAGTGAACTTTAACTTATCTGTGGCCAGCGCCCTCTTTGTTAATTCTAAAACTGGTCCAAAATGTCTGTATTAAAAATCCATAGTTTTGTGAAAATAAAATAAAATAAAGGGCATTTGTCATTTATTTATTTTTAAGAAGTTACACTTTCACTGTCTTATCTCGGCTCATAAAAATTTGAAGAAAAAAAAAAGATGAAAATTATCAAAATTAATGAACAATTTTCTATTTTTTTTCCATGTGTTCGCCACGGTGATGGTTTTTAAAAACGTTTAATAACTTTAAAAATGTTTGAGTGATTTGTCCGTTTTAATAATTCTTTATTGCAAAATGGTATACATTATTTAAAGTTATATAAGTGCCGCAAATGTAAGGCACGTACCTGCAGTTGTTGCTTTATAAATATACTGTTAATCTGCGCAAACCGATATTTCAAGTCGGGAAATCGGGCGCAAAATCGTACCTAGTCTGCGAAAGATACGTAACTTAAAAAAATGTTTGCTCAAATAAATCAGCATATTTTAGCAATGCCACTCGATAAATTCAGTTACATAAAGGTGAAATTTCACTCACTGTTTTTTTAGTGGGGGGCGGGTGGAGGGAGATGGAATTTCAAAAAAAAAGAAAAAAAATGTGTGAAAAAGTACAATATGAATCATTGTACCTCTGTAAATTGTACTATCACAATTTCAGTTTTACAAATTTGTTGTTTTTTCATTTTGCTTATTTTTTTAATTCTACTAATAGCTCATTTTCACTACATAAAATTCAAACTCTTTCATACTTTTTTTCATAAAATTCATACTTTTTTTCATAAACAAACATACTGTAGTATATCTGATTATGTTGATTTATGCTGTTCAGCTTTACTTAACTCTAAATATCATTGCAAAATTTATGAATTGAAAGGAATTAGGAAGGAAGAAAAACAGTATTGTTTACCTTTCCTAAGAATGCAGATGACAATGCTAATAAAGGCGTTAATGACATAATAACCAGTGTTAATTGCCATCCTTTAATGAATCCAACTATAAATCCAGCTACGAATGTTGAACCAAACTGTATTAACATGCTGAATTTGTCGCCAATCCCTTCTCTCACACGTTCTAGATCACTGTGAATAAGAAATTAAACATATTACAGCACTTCAAATTTTTTTAAAAAATTAAAATTGCTTATAAACTGTACGTACTCATTAAGTTTTGCTGTTAACTCTCCACTTTGATTTTTATCAAACCATGCTATTTCATGTCGTAAAACTTGGTAGAAAAATTCTTGCCTCATGATGTAAACTTGCCTTTCACATGCCATCATCCACAATAAGATCTTAAAGAAAATATGAATAATATGTAGCACGAATTTTATACCATCATTCAGAATACACTTATATCTATATATTATTAAAAAGTAATTGTCATCTTACTATTTCATGAATTTTCATAGGACAAGAAAAATCACATGATATGATTATTAATAATAAACAAAAATGATCCAGATACCTTTGGCTATCATCAGAATAAAATTAATATAACTAAGTTATAATGGAATTTATAGTAATATTTATCATCTTCAGTGTTAAACATTATTATTTCTACGCTTTTCATTCTGCATTTTTTCAAAATTTAAGACTTTCAACAATGTGTCTCTTTAAAAAGTTCATCAAAAATGAAACCAATAAAAAGCATACACTTTGGAAGTCGCAAATTGATAGTTAAGCAAAAAGAGATCAAAAACGCCACTGAAATTTGACAAATCACAGCACGTAAATGTGTATGTAATAAAAGTCAAAAGAGGTTGAAACTTTAATATTTTTTTAATAATCATCTTTCAAATAAATTCTATTTCCTCTCGAAATTAATCCTGTCTTGTTGTCTATTACACCCAACCGTCTGTGCTGTTATTTGTCAAATCTCGAAAGCGTTTTTGTTTTTTTCTCTCTTAAATATTGATTTGAAATCCCCTTTGTGCGTAAATTTTTATTTATATTTTTCACAAGGATAATAAAAATACATTTATCAATAAGGTCAATTTTCACGGAAATTCTGGCTATAAAATATTATGCAACATTTTATAGTGAGGGTATTTAATTATCGTTTTACAATAATAAGACGAAAGACAAGTTATATTCACTTTTATTATGAATTTTATGCTAAAATGTGCTCAAATAAGACGTGTAAATAAAATCATGAACAAAAATCAACTATTTTAATTTTTAGATCACAATTAAAATCCACTTATTACACCTGTGCGAAATAATTTCTCTGGCAGAAAATATTTAATGAGTTTTTATAGTAACCGAAAATTAAATACAAATTAAAGAAACAATACAAAAACAACTCTGTGAGTGAAGCTTCTCTTGTAACCAAGCGAATTTAATACGTTTAAATTTTATCTCAATAGAATCGGAAACTAAATCTGTGTTAATTCTATAAAATGTTTAAAAAATTTTTTTTCAATTTTGATGTTACAATCTGTTTTTTGCCAAGAAATAAAAATTATTGCTAAGCAATCGGTGGTATTGTAAATGAAGCAAGCAGAGAATAAAAAATTCCCGTTCTTTTTACAAACTTTCTCTGTATTTTTAAAGAATTTAAGCTCTTCTGTTGACAAAACGGTTTTTCTTTGTTTTTCATTCTTACTAATATAATCATCATAAACAGATTAAAAACGTGAGTTCAAATTCTAGTTTTTGCCGCGCAGTTTTTCTTACCATACGGTAACTCCACCTTTATTCAAATCATTTTGCAATTATTTTTTAAATTTGTTCTTATTTTTCTGCAATTATTTTATGGTTTTGAAGTTCGTATAAATAAATCTTCGATTCTATTTTATTGCCAGTTTGATACTCGATTGTTATATTTCTTCAGATATACTTTTTTGGTAAGTTAAGTTGCCAGACATTCTTATACGGATGGGTTTCAATAGTTTTAATGTTTTTACACTTAAATATTATTTTAATTATATATTATTTAATATTACACCAATTATATATTATAAAAGCAGTTAAAAATTTTTCAGCATGCTGAGACACTAGAGCTGCGGTAACCTCAAATGACAGTAACCAGGTTAGAATCCCAACGTCGACAAGGCATACGAACACACGCTACTCTTGACTCGTAGTGACCACAATGCTGACGCAGTCTTTATTATAGAATTTTTTGTCGAAATAACAGTATGGAAGATCTTAAAAAAATAGGCACCTACTTTTAAATAATAGTATAAAAGTAATAGAATAAAGCGATGTAAATTATTTTAATTATTTTGCCAGGGGTCAAGCTAAATTAATTGTATATTTGAAAATGACAATGATTAGTATAGTTAGTGCAATATCTGAATCTCATAAATTAAATGAAACATTCTTAGAAGTTAGAATAAGATAGTTAATGATGATTCTTAAAAACCGTTGCTTCTTGATGTTAAGAAATGAGAAATTTTACACTAACTATGAAAACTACTTGTCAAATTTTATTCAACTTATAAAAAATAGTTATGTTGACATTTTTAACAAACAATTTGTTTGTTACGATCTAATCTTTGTTTTCAATAAAGAGTTTGTTTTGATAAAGAGTCTAAAATACATATTAAGGGTGGTCTTTACGAAACACCAGGTATAATGAATAAAAAATAATAAAAAAAGTTTTTTAGTTGATCATTAATTTTTTTGTCTTTAAATATATTTAAATATTACTTGATACTTTCTAAAAAGTATTTCATTATGCTATCAAAAATATTTTCATATTCTCTATTTTTTTATTAAATGTATAAGACAGTATTTCTTTCTTTTAAAGTATTTTAATTTTTTGTAAAAATATTTTATTGTTACATGATATTTTATTACATCATTTTATAAATATGTTGGTTCTTAAGACAATTATTTAATGTATATTTTTAGTACTTTCATATTCATTAAATTATGAATTTATCTGCCAAAAATAATGAGCTGAAAATTCAAGAGTTAAATTTAAAAACTCATATAAGAAAACGTTTTAAGATAATAATGATGGTATCTTACCTGAGTTACAGAAGCTATAAACACAGCAATTCCAATGTAAACATAATATAAAGAGAACGTAGTCATTACTTCTTCAAAATCAGGAGTAGTTTGATTTCCAAAAATCTGCATTGAAGCTAGTAGAGAGAAACAAAAATTTAATCAAGAAAACTAAAAATCTTAATTTCATTAAAAAATTTTTAAAAAAATGTCTAGATACATTTTTAAAAAAATAGATAATTTATATTTTCTGCGATTTTAATGTTGTGTCAAACGAGAAAAGGAAAATATGATATTCGTTACTGCTACTACTAGTAGTAAAAACGTATGAAAATTTTTTTTAGCAAATTTTGAACTCAATTTTGATTGTTAATTTTACAAAAATGATAGCAATAATATTTGCATAATTGCATCGCCTTCGTATAAATAAATTATTCGGATAATCTAATGAGTAAATAGTGCTTTTATTGATTAAAAAATTTAGCCAATAGGTAATATGAACAAACAACTTTTGAAAATGAATTTTTGCATTTTTTATATTTTTGTTTTTAATCATTAATTTTACATTCTCTTTTATTTTTTTTGTATATAAATTGGGTATAGGTAATTAAAACTAATGAAAGTAAAAAGTATTCCCGCAACAGCTCGTTGTGGGAAAGTGAGTCGTGGAGATTAAGGGTCCAAAATTTCATGACCAACTATATGGTTGTGGCAATGTGGTCAACACTGCGCGCAGGCCATCTTTACATCCAATGCAAGCTGGTACCCATCGATCGGAAGCTGGATGTACTTGACAATGCACAATGACAGTTCAGTGCCTAAAGCACGGAGCCATTACAGCTCAATTAAAACCAATGCCCTACTAAAATGTCGTAGAAAATTACAGTGGGTCCCGAATAGTTTTTTAACCAACACAATTTTTAGATATATTTATATCTACTTGAGAATAATATTATATACATTGCCCCAAAAAAGTGAACATCCTAAATATAATTTGATCGAATTTTCTCCATCTTAATGTTTGAATGCCTTAAATATTAGCTTGTGTAGAGGAATTAAGAAATCAGGCTCATAAACTTACTTTCTCAGAATAAACTTACTTTTTTCGGACAGTTATGGTCTTTTGACACTCATGATATGAAAGGGAGCCACAACCTTGAAAAGTGATTCCAATATTTTGGCCAGAAAAGCGGTCAAAAGCTTGGAATCCTGAATGAAAATTTTACTTTTTGCATATTTCCCTATCTATCCAAAAGCTAACGAAGCAAATCAAACTGTTTTTCTGTACACTGACATAAGAAACGCTTCTTATTAAATAATATAATGCGAAATATAATTATGTATAATTATTTAATATTTTTTAATATTTAGTTTAAAATTGAGTTAAAAATTTGATTTTATGGTATACATATTTTCATATTATTTTAATTTACGCAGTCTTGAATGACAGAATCCAAAAACTTAATGGAATTCGCCAAATAGTAGACGAAATACGAATTTATAGTTTTTTTTCTCTCATTCTACACATTCCGTATATTCGTTTTTATAATCCAGTAAATAATCAAGAAAATCTGGATTTTTTTTTATATTTTGAACGAAGTTCTTACCTGAACAACATGATTTTCAATTATTCAATTTACTACAAATTTCGTTACTTAAAATTAATAATCAAACGACAGTCGTTAATAATTTTTTTTTCCAATACCCACCTGGGTTGACATTTCATCAATTCAGGCGTTCATTCAGAATCAATTCAGGTCAGATTTGTTGACCACTCTTTCAGGGGCACCATATAAGGTGGGCCAACGTTGCTTCCACAGTAAGGACAGATAATACAAAGAAGGAAAGAATATCCATGCCTTCTACGGGACTCGAACCCAGAGCCTTTCTGTTGCAAGGCCAATGCCCTGACCCCGTCTTTAATAATTAAGGCAATTTCAATTATCTCTATTTGCGTTAAAAGTAACTGCATAGTAATTGCATTCTATAATTGCGTGAAAAACAACAACATAATAATTGCATGATGTGCTTGAAAAGCAACTGTACCAAACACAAACATTCAACATTGCTAACTTAATTTTTTGCTCACACTTTGCAGTGAAAATTAATTTTGGTTCAATATCTATGTTATAAGAATTATTTTTTTATTTTTATAAATGGGATCAAAATTTTAAAAATAACGGAAAAAAAAGTCTTCTTAGCATTCTTTTTTAAAAAAAAATTATTTGAATAGTACCTGAATCATTGAAAAATGAGGTATTCGTGTATGAAACTGTAACAGGTGAAGGTGATTGAGTTAAGAATGTATTTGTCATTGATCCAAATACAATTGCTAGTAAAGGCCATCCAGCGCCGTTTATAATAGCAGCGCAGGTTCCCAAAATCATGAAAAAGACATCTAATGGCTTACTGTAGTAGAACTAAAATTGAAAAAATATGATAAAAAATGAATGTATACACATAATTTGACATTATAATTTATTTAAGGTATAAATTAATCATAAACTTTATTTCCTTACGAAAGTTATTCTATAGTGTAAAAATTTTTTTTTTATTAAGTTTAGAGGGAAAGTTCCCATTTAGATGAATTATGCGGATTGCTTGGTCTAATGTCAGTCAATGAAATAGATATAATTCTTCGGTCCTCTATTTTTACATATAGTTTACATTGAAAACACTTAAAATTTTTAAGTGTTCTGCAAGTTTAGATATTTAATGGAAATCAAGCACAAAGATAGCTCTACATTTTCTATAATAATAGAACTAAACAAAAACAACAAGCACTTAATTTTCATTAATAGCAATAATATAAAAAAAATTATATAAATCTACTAGTTAATTTGCTAGAAAGCGATTTTTTTAAAATTGATTTATTTAAAGTATGTTGAGTTTTCGAAATTATAGTTAAAAACAATAAACATGTTAAGGAAAATAATTTAATGCTTTTCTTTTTTAGCCGTATTCTCGAAACAAAAAGAATCATTCTCTTTGGGTACACATTTTCATTAAAAATAAATTGACATACGAATTAAAGCAAATTTTGAGAGAGAATTAGTATGCATCTAAATCTATGGAAAATAGTTTTATAAATAGAAACATATTTGTCATTACCATTTGGTTCTTACATTAGCTTGAAATATATTTTAAATCTTTGAGTCTGAATACGAATTCATCTTCAAAGAACAAAAAAAAATATTTGGTTTCAATAAACCTAAATTAAAGAATTTCACATCAAAATGTTTTGCTAACATTCAGACCAAACAAACTTATGACTGACTTTCGTTACAAATTTTAGAATGAAAATTCCAAAGAAAATAATAAATGTTTTTTACTATTTTTATTTGCTAGCGAATGTTTCAAAATAAAAATTATTATTCAGTTTTATTCAAGCAAATTATTTGATTTAATTTCTTACCAAAGACCATAGTGATATTTTTTCTCTCTGAGATTTTTTCTCCTTCGCAATTTGAACTTTCTTCCTAAAAAAATAATTAAGATTAAACTTGCAAGAAAATAAAGAAAAATATTTTTAATAAGGATATTATTTTGGAAAGTGATGGCTAGAGCTTTTAGTTTCAATTTTGTATCCATGAAAATAAGAATAAAAAAAACATGATATATTTTTTTCTATAAATAATAGTGATTTTAAAGAATCTGGTTTTGGTGCGACAGAACATAATGAATAATAGCTAACAGTATTATAAAAATATACATATTTAAACTCTCAAAACTTTATAATAATGCCTTTTATAAAAATATTTAGTGCAAAAATAAAATATTACATCAAAAACAGTTATTTATCTATTTAAGTAATTTTTTGATATAAAAAATATATGTGTTAATAAATACAATTATATGAAGTGTCTTGCTTTATATGATACATTTTGAAAAGCTTTATTTTTAATTATTAATTTTAGTTTGTTCTCTAAATTTAAGTTTGTTCCCTTAATTTAATTATATCTAACTAGATAAATGCTGTTATAATATTCAGTTCGCATTTTTAAAAATATAATTATTAGTAAATTATTTGATTAATAATTTCAGCCATTTTTATTTTAACTTTTATTTTGCTTTCAAAAAAAATTTTATTTGTTGAAAACAAAATAAAAAGTTGTAAACGTAACAAAATAAAAGTAACCATTGAAAAAGTTTAACTCTATAAGCAATTTGTAATTTTATTTTTATCTAATCTAATTTATTTTCCTACCATTGTTATATGTTTTTTGTCTTAAATGCAACACTTTGAAACAAAGGAAATAAAGCTAACACATGAAAGATAAACATGACTTAGATAGAAAATAAAAAATGAAACGCGTCATTATTTAGACTTTTAACCAAATATTGCAGAACATTCAAAACATAAATTTTGCAAATGGATAGTAGAATGAAGACTTTAGGCATTTCAGTTTATTTACGAATACAGAGTTTTAATAATTACTATCCCTAAATGAACTTGACAAAAATGAAGTTATAAAAACTTACAAATAAGGGGCTTCGAATTATTTTTTAAATGAGAAGTATCAGTATTATTAAAATCTGACAAGTAAATCGAAAACAATCAATGATATGGATGAATTAAATGATCAAAATACAGTTTATTTGATGTACACTCTATAACAAAAAAATCGACGCACACTGCCGAGCCAGATTACAGTGGTGCATGGCTCGATCAGGCAGAAATGATGCAGACTGGGGACGTATAGTCTTTAGCGACGAATCCCGCTTCCAACTGTGTCCTGACGATCATCGAAGACGTGTTTGGAGACGCACAGGGCAGAGGGGGGATCCTGCCTTCACTATTGCACGCCACACCGGCCCTCAACAAGGCATTATGGTCTGGGGTGCCATTTCCTTTGACAGCCGGACCCCTTTGGTCGTCATTAGAGATACACTTACTGCACAGCGGTACGTCGACGACATCCAAAGACCTGTTTTGCTACCGTTCCTTTTGCAGCGCCCTGGGCTGGTTTTTCAGCAGGACAATGCCAGACCACATACGGCACGTGTTGCTATGAACTGTCTGCAAGCTTGTCAAGCTCTTCCTTGGCCTGCCAGATCACCAGATCTCTCTCCCATCGAGCATGTCTGGGATATGATGGGAAGGCGATTGCATCTGGCACGGAATGTTGATGACCTCGTTCGACAATTGGATCGAATTTGGCAGGAAATACCGCAAGAGACCATCCGGGAGCTTTATCGGTCTATGCCACGCAGTGTGGCAGCTTGTATCCAGGCTAGAGGCGGGTCAACACCTTATTGAACTTGTTACTGTAACTCTGCAATAAACTATTCAATTGTCCTGAAATTTTAATCATTTACTATTCTGTACATTGTCTTCCTATCCACCAATTTTCGTTTCAATCGGACAACTCCTTCTTTGTGCGTCGATTTTTTTCTTATAGAGTGTAGTTTATTAGATCAACGATTTTACATCTTTGTTTTAAGAAGAAAAAAAAACTAGTTTTATGTTATTAAAACCTGCTTTTGATCTGTTTAAGCTTAAAAAGGAATTTTATTTGTTTATTTATTTAAAATTAGATAAAATCTTTGTACTTAAATATTTATTGTTGTCTTTAATGCTAAAATTTTTATGATTTATCTTTGTCATTAAAGTATATATATTTTGGTCATCACTGGTTGCTGAACACACTCTATATTTTAATCTTAATCACTATATTATAATTTAATTAAATACCAATAGTTATAATTAGTTGCAATTTAAAACATCTGCAACAAGTATTGTTTTTGCAAAGTGAATTCTTTGAAATTGTTGGTAAAAAGAAGGATTAAAAATCCTTCAGCTTTTTAAAATTATCTTAAATTTACCAAAAAGAAATAGAATCATAAACGAAACATTAGCGGAAAACAGCTTAACATTATGTGCATTCAATAGAATTAGAAGCAAATGCTTAACACTTGTTTGAAGGTATAGAATATTGATAGAACAGATTTACGTCAATAACAGAATGATTTTAAAACAACAATTTTTACTATTCAGTATGAAAAGTTTATAATTAAGTGAGAATTTTTTGATAGATTTTATTTATAACTTTTTTATGAATTTTTACTTTTATTTTTTCGCAGATATGATTTCAAAAAGATTAATAATTCTTAAACTAGAGCGAATTATTTAGAAAGTGTACCTCAATTATTTTATGCTATTTCTCAAAATTTATTTTTTCTTTGACAAAAAGTATATGAACGAATATTTCAAGGAAAAAATATGTATTAAGCAAATAAAAACATATTAAACTACATTTGCTCAAAGCATACATTAAATTAAAAATTGTGTTATGATGAACTTAGTAGTACTTTTTCGCATCAATAAGGATATCAAACAATTAGGAAAAGTTCAATGCAACAATTTTTATTCATTTGGGCTAATGATCAAGTTTTTTCTTCTTATAAGTAGGATTTTACTATTGATACAGGCTAAACAGAATAATTATTCAAAACATTTCCTGATGCAACAACGAATCAAACTTGCGCTTTATGTATGGAAATATTTTTAGGAGTTTAATTGGATATGCCTTATAAGATAAACTTTATTAATTTATTAGAATAAGAGAAATTCTATAAATTTAGCAGGATGAACCTAGTAAGAGACAGTCTATCTAACAGGATTTTCTTGTCTATACTACAATGAAATTATAAAAATTCATTCGAATTCCTCTGTCTTCACGCCGGATGGAAATGCAATAAAATATTCTGAAATCTTTTAATCTGTCAACTTCAAAATAAGTTACAAAGCGCAGAATTGAATGTTATTTAGCCTTCCTTTATTTAGATAAGATTCTAACATAAAAGAATCTTCTATGTATTACTTTATTTGTAAAAATAAAACATCTTTTTGCCAAAATATGATAAAATTGAGTGGCACGATGATTTATGTATAAAAGTGGTAAATGAATACTGCTTTCACTATTTTTAATGACTGCATAGTTATTGTCTTCAATTTAATTTATTTGTCTGTCTTTTGACGTTCAAACTTTCTGGTTAATTTGAGCAATATTACACTCAATTATAGTAAATTTGTACAATACTTTTTATTTTGACAAAAAGAACGTAAATAAAAGTGTTTTTTGTTAGAAACTTATCTAATTGAATGAAGGATAAATAAAATTTAACTCAGTGATTAATAACTTGTCAAGAAGTTGATTGAATTAAGTATTTCAGTATTTTAATTACATTTCCAGTAGTATATTATGGAAAATCTGTGATGCATGCAAAGAAAATCTCTATTAGTTAACAAGGCTCCCCTATCTGCACTACGAAGCAATTCTATTTTTTACAGAAAAATCTATTGGTTAACAGGGTTCCTCTGTCGGTACTACATAGAATTATTTTTCTTTTACCAAAAAAGACTATTGGTTAACAGGATTCCTTTGTATGTACTTCAGAAAAATCCCGCCTTTTACTGAAAAAGTCTGTAATAATTATTAGGACTTTTCGGTCAGTGCTATAATTAAATTCTGTATTTTACAGAAAAAAGTTTGTAATGGTAATGGCATTCCTTTTTGTATGATACAGAGAAATTCTGTTTTCATCGAAAAAAGTCTGTAATGGTTAACAGAATTCCTCTTTATATGCTGCACAGAAATTCTCAGGATTCCTTTGTCTATAATACAAATAAATTCTGTTCGTGATAATATGTTTTCTCTGTCTATGCTACGGCGGAATTTTGTTGTATACACATAAAGTCTGTATCAATTTTAAAAAAATTTTCTGTACAAGTTACAGTGGAAAACTCATGGAATTAATTTTCCCACTAAATCTTTACTTTTTTTAGAATGTATATTGGTTCAGAGAAAATGCGTTTTGTTGTCTGATTCCGTAATTTAATTAATAGCTAAAATTAATGAATTAGCTATTATTCATTGAATTAAAAAGATGCGTGATAATTTTATCATTATATAAAAAGTTTTTCAGCTGTCCCGACTTTTATTTTGAATACTATATAGTTTTCAGGTGTACTATGCTAAGCATATATACGTGCGTTTAAGTTTTCTTTTTCTTCTGAGAATAGAATATGTAAATAAAATTTGATTGAACCGTTATTGCAGTCATATATTTACAAATCATGAAAGTAACTGTACCTTTTCTTTTTTTGATGTACAGACTGATCACTTGGTTCATTCTTTGGAAGAGTTCCATATCCTTTGGAGGAATCATGCCCTTGCGACACGAGACTCTCAGTTTCTTCTCCAGTACCCATCGAAGCACGAACTTAAAAACTATACTCTTAACTGTTTTCTGAACAAAACGCTAATATTTAAAAACGGTAAACTTTTATCACACTTCACCTTTACATAATAGATTGTGTCAACATCGATGAAATGCAAAAGGCATTTAGAAAAATTGTATTTTCGCTTCATTCTTATCTTTTACTATTGTTTTATGCTTAGTCGCTATTTTATGATATAAGATAATCACGGTGTTGTGTATCTCTATTGTTTTCAAGATTAAAAAAAATTTTTAAATATTTATTCCGGTATTAGATAAAAGATAAATCTGTAAAAAATGGCCTTTTTTCTCCATTTTTTCATAAGGATGCTAGGTGCTACTATTAACATACTTATCAATCATTTATTTTATCATACATATAATATTAATCAACTATTTTGATATAAATTGTGATTAATCATTGTTTTCTATAACTATTATCTTGCATACATTTTAAAATTAATTGAATACATTTGTCTTTTAACTTTTCGAATGTATTTTCGAAAGACTAGTGCTCCATTTGATTATTTATTTTTAATATTGTGTATTTAAGATATCTATAGCAATATAATAAATTGCCTCTTTCTGTTTTAAAATATCACTATAGTAGAGCTATAAACATTGACTCATCGCATACATTTAATTGCGTCATTGATTTTAATTTATTTCAAGCCTGGTCATAGACTTAACTTAGATAAATTACTAAAGAATACTAAAATTATTACGGTTAATTCTTCTCATGTCATTTACATAGTATGTTAATTAATTTTTAAAAAATGGAATAGCAGCTTAGACCCGGACCACGTCCTTGCTTGTAATAACTTTTTTATTGAAATTAAACATTTATTTCTTCTAAGCTTACATTTTTATGTTTAAATCAAATAGATATTTCGAAATTCAGAAATTAAACCTGCATTTGTAAAATGGGTAAAGAAATACAATTGCGTGTAGATAAATTATAATATGAGAAATTAAAGGTTCATTTTTGACTGTAAGAAGTGAATATTTTTTTCTAATACTTTCTGTAGATATTGAATGGGTAAATGGGTAAATATAATTTTACAGCAAAAATTTAAAAATTGTACTTTGCTTCGGAAATTGTAATCATTGAAGTCATGATACCCAGTGCTTGTGAAAATCGTTATGCAAACAGCTTTAGAAATATAAGTTATAATATACCAAGTTTCAAATTTCCTACCCTAATACTAGACTCACTTAATTTCATTAAAAAAGTAAATTTGCCTTTTTAACTTTGAATTACAAAATTTTATTTATTGGTTTCAATGTATTAATTCTATTATTGTCCACCTTAATAAGGTACTAAGTTAAACTATGATTCAGTTATTACGTTATTAAATATAATTATTCCATTATTATATATATTATGACTATTATAAGCTTAAAATATACAATACAACTCAGAACCATATTAATATTTTATTTAACAACTGTCGTTAAACAGCTGACCCAATTTTGAGTTTACGACTACCAATGTTCAACACCTTAGCCTTTTAATTTTGAACCCAATCCAGAAGACAAGGGAACTGGATCAAATATTGGGGGAAATTTGCCTTCGTGGAGGATTTTTTCTATGAAACTAACCCCCATTTGCGTTTTGTGGGGAGAAAAACTACGAACTCCCATGGTTGGCCTGACGACAAGGGGCCCTAGATCCGATCCTACCATTAAGGATCGGGGCGTCAATACTGTGGTCAGTGCGAGCTTGATACGCAATTCATATCGACCTGCCGTCGCTGGGATTCAGACACGGATCACCTCATTGGACTATATTAAGATTTTTTATATTTTTTTATAACCGTCGTTGAACAGCCGACCCAATTTCATGGGTTTACGACTACTAATGTTCAACTCCGTAGCCTTGTAATTTTGAACTAATCCAGAAGACAAGGAAACTCCTGGATCAGTACCCCCAGAGGTATTGATTTGTTATGGGAACTTGGAGGACTTTGAGACTCGACAGATTTAACGTGCATCAGTCACCATTTACTACACGGGGAGTCTTCGGCCGGCGAGGATCAAACCCACGACCTCTTGGACATAGGCCCAGCGCCCTACCGACCAGGCTATCCCTCCAAAATTTTAAGAGTGTTTCTTTATAATTTGCTGAATTTTCTTGTTTTTGTTACGAGCACTTAAATGCTATTAATTTAATTATTGTTCAAAAACATTTATATCGTAAAGAAAATATTTACTGAACAATATGTTCAAAACCAGTTATATCTTACTTTACAATACAGTGTAGGTTTTAAACAAACAATTATTTGATGAAAAAAGATTAATAAATTATTCACGTTTTCCAGAGGTACATAGTTTACAAAGCAACTAAAACAAATCCTACATTTGTATATTGCTATAAAATTTCGATAAGTAAATCCTAACTATAAAATAATAAACCTAAAACCTCAACCTTCTTCTACTAGGGTTGAAATCAGAGAGTAGTCGAAAATTTCCTCATTAAACAGATTGAAACTATATTGCACAACAATGCATATATTGATTCTAAACAGCCTGTTTGTAACAAGCTTTATATTGCAATACATCAGGAATATAAATCTTCTTTTTCTCTTTATATATTTTAACGTTGTGCAAAGCAAATTATTTTTAAGATTGTTGTTGGAGAATTGGGTGAAAATAATTTTTTTTTATTTATTGATATAATTTCAAAGTATATACGATTTTTTTATTTTTAATTAACATTTTAATATGACTTGTGTTGTAATATAGCTATTATTTATTATTCGCGTTTTTTTTTTTTTTTTTTTTTTTTTAAATTTCTTTACTGCATCTACATTTTCGTCTATCATTGGATAGCAAGAAAATATGAAAGACGAAAATTATTGTATTTAGACTAAAAATTATTGTACTTAGACGAAATATTATTGTCTTTATTATAAAAACGATCAAATTATAATAATTACCAAGGCTTTTATTGAAGCTTCTGAAAGAATAACCTTACGCTCTTAAAAGAAAAAAATAGTAATTTGTTTGCATTGTGTATTTAGTTTTTAATGAGAATAAATTATTATTACCAAAAATTTTTACAATTTTTTTGTTTACAATAAAAATTTAAATTTTTTGTTATTTTTAATAAGATTTTAATATTACGTCAGGTCTAGTAATATTGTTATTATTTTTTTTTTAAATTTACAGTATCTAGATTTTCTTTTCATTGTCGGACAGCATTTTCAATATACATTTTTTTAGAAAAAAAGCATTTAATTTAGCAAATTTTGGCCTATAGCATTTAGCATTATTTCGGCCTGTATTGAAGCTTTTTGAAACAAACAGCCGATTTTAAAAATAAAATCGTTAAAATTTGCTGCAAGCTCCGTAACAGAATCTACTGAAGGAATCTGCAGCACTATTTTCATGAATCTGAAACCTCATTACAGCAAGACATAAATTATGATTCTAAAAATTCAACTTAATCTGACAAAAAAATAGAAATATTTCCAAAAAAGGGCCAAAATTAATTAATTTAACTTAAATTTTATACAATGATACAAAAAAAGGAAATAAATCACAATAAAGTTAAGCCTATAATCAAATTACAGAAAAAAAATATTCTTTAATTTTTTTCCCGATTTTCTCTCAATTCAGTTTGCAAATTTTTTATTTTAAACAAGTCTAAAAATGTTTTAAAAAGAAGTTTTAGCGATTTTTTACACTTGTTTGTTTGTGTTTTAAAAATAAAAATAAAACTCGGCAGTTGATTTCATGATCAGCAGTACTCGCTGACGTGATGTAGGGTTTCTGATACCAGGGTGCTAAGAGGTGCACTATATTGTTTAAAAAAATTGCTCCATATTTCATTTTTAAAAGTTCAATTTAAAGTTGCAGCAAACTTATATAATATTTGTAGTTCAATGCTGACCTGATTGATTCGTTCGGAATTTTTATTATAATATCGTGTAATGAAATCTTTATTTATAATTTGTGTTGCTAAAAATTTTGTGCATTAAACATCAGTTTGTTATGGAATTGAATATTCTGGTGAATTTTGATTATTTTACCAAATTTCCATTTTTTGAAAGGAAAAATTACTTTTGATTAAAACTAAACTTTAAAATATTGCTTTACTGTCAGTTTAGCTACAGGGAATTTGAAAAAAGATAACTAATTAAAGTTTCTTTGGGTTTTAATACACAGACAATTAATAAAATGATTTCCTTTGTAAATTTATCATTGGTTCAAATTAACAAGAACTAAATTGAAGGAAAGAAAAAAATTCCTGACCTTAATCGTCTCATTGAATTAATAACTCACTTCTTTTACCAAAAACTGGTATTTTTCAATGTCTCAATGTCAACTTCATTTAAAAATGCAAATTTTTTCATTATTTATTTATTTATTTATCATTATTTATCTATTATTATTTATTTAATATTATTTATTAATTATTATTTATTTATTGTTATTTATTTATTAGTATTATTTTACAAAAGAAGCTATTCATCTTTGGACTTTTTCCGAGTAAAGGATTTTTTTTAAAAAATTGGTCAACAATCTAATCAATCTTTTAAACTATTTAACGTCAGTTTCTTTTTAAAATCTTTTCTCTATTCTGTTCTTCAAATTCCTATTAATTTGCAAAGAAATAAAAAAAGAAATAAGGAAAGCCTGATCATGAGAAAAAAGATCCAAATATTTGCAATTAATAGCTTTTACTTTACAATTCAAGCTGTTGTTAGATATAAATATATTAAATGCTTTTAGAGATTAAATTACTTCGGCGGAAACAAAAATAACTCTTTAGCAGCAGAACAGTTAGTAACCATAGCAACTCTTCTTCACACATATGTGAATGGTTTTCTCTGCTTGTCGGACCGTCCGAAACTTCAGTTGTCCGAAACGTTTAGTGGTTAAAGGAAGTTTTCTCTAACGATATCGGAAAAATGACTTACTTAAAGCATTGAGATAAAATGCAATTGCCTTACAGAAATAATAGTTTGTCTGTTACTATACAATTGGTGAGTTTAGGAATTAAAAATATTATTTGTTATCTTTTCTCAACTGTTTGAAAATTTAAGTTACATTTTTTTTCATGTTTATTTGTATAATATTTAAATTTTTGAATAAAAGTGTAAAAAATATGTGAATTACAGTTCCTGAAAATGAACGTAACGGAAAATATTTATAAGAATATTATCCAAAATCGTCTATTAATTATTATAACCTATTGCGTCAAGAAAGTTTTATTAAAATTATTTATATAAATTAAAAACTTGCTATACATTTTCATTCTCTGAAGTATGAAAATCTAACTCTGGAACATGTACTTTTAAAACATAAAATTTTAATACACATAAACTATAAAAATTAATACAATTTTCTAAAAATAGCAAACTCTACATTAAATATATAACTACAAGAGATGTTTTCTATTATTACATTACATACATTTCAACTGTTTTTAAAGAAATATTTTAGTTGTACTTAAGAATTTAGTTGTTAATAAAAACGATCATTTTACTCTGTCTGATCATGTAAAAAACTCCGTGCGATCTTTAAAACAAGTTTCTTTATTTTTAATTAATTAAAAAGCAAACAGAAATTAACAGTCTTGATTAATTTGAAACAATAATATGATATTTCAAACTACATTACTATTTTTTAAAAAAATAACAAACATACTGTTACAAAATAATATGTAAAGCAATTTATGTTTACACAAATGATAATAGTTGAATATTTGAATTATTATGCACTATAAAATTTTGTTTGCTTATTTTGAAATGAGAGTTATCGAAATTTATATCTATTAAATAACTACTCAGTACTAATAATATCAGTCCACTTTACTTCTACGTTTTGTTAATTGTTCACGTTGGGTGTAAATAGATGATTTCTGACTTTTTATGTGTATTTTCGTACTGGTAAGATTTGTCAAATAGGTTGTGTATCGAATTTTTTAGACATCTCCGAGAAAAGTTTCAATAGCTAGGAGTTTTAAATTTTGAAAAATTAAAAATGACTCAAGCATGATTTCAAAAGTGTTAAACAACTAAAATGTTAATTTTCATGTATAAATAATACTATTATTTAAATACATGTTACACCATTTCGATTATCCTAAAAACTAATTTAAATCTGTGTAAGTCAATTGATATCTTAAAGATATTTTAAATTTCTATTTGCAATTTTCATTTATATAATTTATTTCATAAAGATAATTTATTTTATGGCAATATTTGAATAAATAGTTTTTCGATATTATTTTGAAATGTTCGCTCGAATACAAATATTTTTAAACTTTGCAGCAATGAGTAAATCGTAATGGGCCATTATAAATAAATAAATTTCTATAATGGACAGCCGTAGGTATACGTGCTGAAATTTGATACCCGCTTGTGTTTAATTTCTGAATTAATTACATTGTGATGAGTACTAATTTCTTTACTAAGAAATAATGTGTGCTCATATTTTCATATTTCCGGAATATTGTAAAATTTACTGTGTTTCTGGCTCTAGGGAAACACAAAAAGATCTCGCTAATTTTTACAAAATTTAAAATTAACATTAAAATATGGTTTTATAATGTTTTATAAATTTTGGTAAATGTAGTAAAATTTGGTAATATGGTTTTATAATATTTTATAAATTTTGGTAAATGTAGTAAAATTTGGTAATTTTACCTTAGAGTATGACTTAAAATCATTTATTCTGTTAAATTTACTTTTCCGTTTAGTATTTTTTATTAAATGTGGCATGTTCCATTGCATGGGAGTTTATTTAGTAGAAATTTGGTAATTTTAAAATTAGATATAAATAAGAACAAAATGAATCGATTAAAACAAGACAGAATTTAGTTACCACATAAAACCAATACTTTTCAATTCAGAAACTTCATTAACTGAGCCTGGAATAACTTTTCGTGATTTCTTGGATTTAATGAACGTTCAGGGCTCTTGTTTGGAGAAATAGATATAATCAATGATTTATTTTTATGACAAGAATTGATTTGTTGTGAGGGTTTTATTTGTAAAAAGAAGATTGCTTTGTTATTAGATATCTTTTTTTATGAGAAATATTGGTTTGTCATTAGGGATTTATTTTTTAAATAGGATTTAATTGTTATTAAGGGTATGTTTTTATAAAGTAAGGTAAATTCAAAAAACAAAGTAACTGCATACAATTAGCGTACTTCGAAAAATTAAATAACAATCTCTTCGTTTGATCGTCTTTCTTTTTCTTATGAATATTCTTTTTGATTACCTTATGCTGAAATGTCATAATCTTTTTCAGTAAAAATACCAATAAAAATGTAGAAATACGAGAAAAGCAAAATTAAATCTGATCGAACATGGTCTCTCGACGAGATAAAACATTCGGCTAGTCACGCGTTGTAAGTGATCAGTGAATCAAGATCGTACTACGTTAGGAAATGAAAAAAGGAACTAAAACCAAAATTCTAACAAAACTGATTACGATAAAAAAAAGTCTTGCGTGAAATATATTCTTCTTTATATATATAACCTCATTTTTCAGTAGTTCAGAAGGCCAAATAAAGGTATTATCTCTAAACGAACGATATGTTTTATTTTACAAATTCATTCTCTTCTGTTTTTTGTTTTAAATACTTTAATTAATGCATTAAAATGATAAACGACTGGCATTATATGCAATTAAAGCAGGAAGACAGAGCATTAACTGTTTAAAAACTGTATTAAAACTGCTTAAAACTTTTTTTCTTTTTTTTTATTTATTTTATAATTTATTAAGCGATTTTCGTTGCCTAAATAAGAAAAGATTCTAAGAAAAATTGATAAACGTCACTTTCTGGAAAGCATCGTAGTGTCATTCATAAAAACAATGACTAGTTTGTTTCAACTAATTAACTTTTCGATCATTAATTAAAAAGCTTTTCAAACTCAACCCTTATTTCACAGATTCAACCCTTTCACAGATGGATATTTGGAAAAAAATTCATGAATTTAATTTCGATTTGAAGGATTTTATTTTGACAATTAAGGACTTCTGTCAAATCAGGACTTCTATTAAGAACTTCTGTCTTCTGTTCCTATCTAATAAATTTGATACAAGATGGCACCAATCTGTAAAAAAAATATTAAACTTAATAAAATAAAATTTGTTGATGAGAAAATACGTGAGGAATATTTATTTTGGAATCAAAGGCATATTTCATTTCAAACATTAATTATTAAATAATTATTTTTATTGTATTACACAAACATACATAAAAAACTTATTACATGTTCAGTAATAGAAAAACAAGAAATTTTCATGGAACAAATTATAATGAAATTACCGTTCTTTCGTAATGACATTTCTGGTAAAAAAAAAAAAAAAAAAAAAAAAAAAAAACGCAAATCAATTTAATCTAATCAAATAAAGGGTATTTAAACAATTCATTTGGTAATTTTTCTGGTTTTCGAAATTATTGTTACTATTTTCACAAGTTTAGTAAAAAATACGAAACTGGTAAGTAAATTTAACCGAATAAATGTTGTTTATGCCCCACTCTAAGGTATCATGAAAAAATTAACAAATGCTACCATATTTACCAAATTTTATCACATATTATGAAAACATATTGTATAGTTAATTTCACTAAAATCATTATCAAAGCATTTTGGTAAAAATTATCAAGCTTTTTGGTGTTTCCATAAAGCTAGAAACACGATTTTACCATAAATTTTACTATATTTTGGTAGTATTTGTTTTCTCAGTGTATGATTAATCATTGTTCAAACGCTAATGTTCACGTGTTATTTTTTATTACACTCTATCAATTTGTTTTAAATAAGAAAATTAACTGTACTTCTTATTAATGTGATAATTGAAGATTATGTATAATTATAAGAATCATACATTGAAAAAAGATTCCATTTATTTATGATTGTGCTGAAAGCAGTTCTATTAATTGTTATTTAAAAAAAACTGTATAATTTCATCTGATCTAAGTCTTATTTTAGTTGGATAGTACATGTTGAATAATGGGAATATTTTTATTAAGAACCAAAATTAAAATATATTAGAAAAAAACGAAAAACACAATCAAATTCTTTTCTCCTAAAATTTGAAGGAAATGACTATTTAAAAAGGCATAATAAGTTCTAAAAATGAAAAACTTAATAATTTACATTATGGGTATAACTTTTCTTTTAAATATCCTAGTCCTGTAACCATCCTTAATAAGATTTTAATTAAAATTTAAATTATTTTTTGTCTTATGCTAATCAGGTAGTGTTTCGTTAAACAAATAACAAAAATAAGACATATAAGACATAATAGGCATATAACTTATTTAAGAATAGACATAAGATATATTTGTGTTCCCATTAAAGCTTAACAGCGTAATATTACTTTGAATGAATTTTTATAATGTTTAGCAAAATAATACGATCTATTGCAAAAATGTTAACTTTATAGAAAAGATCAGAACTTCTTTTGAAATAGCTTCCTTAGAAAAGCGTTAAATATCAAATGTGATTTTGTAACAGCTATCATAAATTTCAAAAAGGTTAAAATCCTTTTATAAAAGCTCTTAAAACTTTTTAAAATGTCAAAACCGTTTCATAATGCTTATAAAAACCTTTTTATTTTTATTTATTTGTTTTTTTACGTTTTAAAAAGTCACTAAAATATCGTACAAACTATATCTCTGTAAAACAGCCTTTCTCTTTGTTGCAGTTAACAGAACTGTTAGCGTATTCTAAAAGATTAGCTTCTAGATAAGGAAAGGTGCTAATTGTATAAGTACATAGTTTGTATTACTTATAGTAAGAAAATAAAGTTTAAAAGTTATTGAATATAAAAGGTATAAAAAATATTTTTTTCCGATGAAAATGAACATATTGTTAAGTGATTTGCACATTTTTAGAAATTTCAAAATGCAATATATATATATATATATATATATATATGTATATATATATATATATATATATATATATATATATATATATGTATATATATATATGTATATATATATATATGTATATATATATATATATATATATATATATATATATATATATATAATATATATATATACATATATATATATATATATATATATATATATATATATATATATATATATATATATATATATATATATATATATATATATATATATATATATATATATATATATATATATATAAATTCCTGCTTTAAAACGCTTCCGCTGACCGCAGTTATAACAAATTTTGTTTGAAATTGTATTATTTCCGAAATAATTGATTATAACCTTTAAAAACTTTCTAAACGCTCGAATTCATATCATTCTCACCCTTTGATATTTCTTCAAATGTCCAAAAAAAGGGATTTTCTTTTCATTTCCTCTTATGCAAAATTCATGAAGGCTATCAATTTATGCAAAAGACAATAATAGCGTTTCCCTATTATTTTTTTTTCTGTTTTCTTAACTGCCTAAAATCATTACTAGTTAAGTAGTTTATTGGAGCTTTTCCAGCGTGATTACCATTTCATGACCTCATTTAGCTACCAAATTTCGAGATTTATAGCTTTTTATTTTTGCTTTTCCTTACAAAATAAAAGGAATCAAAAGTAACTTCATGCCCTTGAATTTAATTATGAAGTAATAGGCTACTGAAGCAATTTAAACTAAGAGCATGATAACAATTTTAAAATGATTATATAATACGTACCAATTTATTTCTGAAACTCATATAAAACGAGAAATGTATGCCAATTTTAAGAGATGCCTACTGATTTATAAAATCATAGTGATGTTAAAATTTTAATTTAAGAAAATTAATAAATATTGAGAATTTATTTTAAAAGAAAATGCGTAAAATTTTATAAAGAAAATAATAAAAAACAAAATATTTTTTTTAAGAAACAGCTTTTTATCTTAAACAAGCAAAATCAATCAAATTTATTGTATTGATTACCTTATGAAATATAGCTTATACTTCTGTAATAGATTTATAATTACTTCATTGATATTCTTTTTTTTTTATAAAAAACAATAAAATATAATGTGTTTGCCAAATTTTCTTAAAATAGTTAGCAGTGAATTATAATTATGAATGCACTGCAAAAATTAAATGTAAATTCTTTCTTAAAAAAAAACATATTTCTTACAGAAAAAAACTATTTAAAGATAACTACAGATTTTTCTGTTTTTAGATCATTACCCTCATATTGTAGGAAATTCATTTTATAACTGACTTTTCTCGTATATTTTACGGTTTAAAGCTGTTTTTCATAAAAACAATTTTGCGCTATTTTCCACCCTTATCATAAATTAATTAAAACTGTCGATTACAAATTTTGGTTTTCGATATGCAGTTTTGATTACCGTGAGATAACTTTATCTTTTTTCAAATCATTTTACTATTATTCTCTATATTTGTTCTTACTTTTCAGAAATTATTTTATGGCTTTGAACAACGCATAAAAACTTGTGATTCGACTTCTGCGATAGCGATGCCAATTCTGATGTCAGCTCGCATCGATCACAATGATGACATAGTTGTTTTATAGTGTTTTTTTCCCCTGTAAAAAAATAGAGTCTTTTGTTAAAGTAACAGATTTTGTTTCTTAAAATAACAGTACTTTTCTACTTAAAAAACTGGAGTCAATTTTTAAATTACAGTATTTTTCTATGAAAAAAAAACAGTTTTATTCTGGCAAACCAGCTGACGTTTTTTTCTGTAAATACAAATTTTTTACAGTGTGTTTGCAGAATTTTCAATAACTTGATTGCATTTATTTTTGAAATACCCCGATGTCATTTTGAAATCGAATTCAATTGTATCTAAGTTGTACTGATTTGTCACGTCAGCATAATATTCGAATTTGAATGATTCAAATCATAAAACAAATGGTGAAATTTGCAAAATAAAGCTCTGTCTCCACTGCTAATATATTCCCCTGATTTTTGCAGAGAAAATTTCAACTGTGTGTCCAGCTCCGTTGAATCTCCAGTCTGATCTCAGTTGTTTTATTCGTAATAAGACTTTTTTAAAGTAATGCAACGACAATCTGCTTTAAATTTAGTTTTATTTTTCTGCTTTTCTCTGTTTGAATTTTCCTTTAAATTTTTTTTTGAAAAAACTTACAATTATTTTGTAATAAGAAAATACTAAAATTTATTAACTTATAACATTATTTTTAATCAAAGCAATTTATAACTTATAAGTTTTTACCCTTATAATGCTCGAAAATTTGTCATATAAAATCAGCCGAATATATATAATCCTCAAACACTTCTCATATATTTTTTAGTCTGTCAAATATATATAATTATACAAATATACAAATTCTGAGAGTGCTTAGTATTTTAATTAGTTGCTTTTCATTTTTTGATACTTCTTATGAACGTTTTTTCCTTCTTGTCTGCGCTTTGACTACATTATAAATAAATAAATAAGGATTTTCAGGACAACTCGTTCTTCGAAGCAGGTTATACCATTGTATGTTTATTTCGGGTGAAAGACCGGGCGTTTCCCGGAAGCTTCCGTCCACGTGACTCACGCTAAACCACTCAAAATTTCAATTATCATGATGGTCGAACTTCTTTTTAAACGCATGATTGTAAGTCCACTCCTCTTCTACCAGGCATATCTATACAGAAGCATTAAACAAAGACACTATTTATCGAAATAGATCATTTTTCTCATTTTTTTTCTTCACTGAAATGAAAAAATCATTCTAAATTAATAGCTATAACTGTGTCATTCTGGTAAAATAATCCTTCAGGTAATATATCAATACTTTTTTTTTAAAATTTGATTTTTTATTTTTTCCGAGTTTAACTATTTGAGTTCTTATTGTTTATCCACTTTAAATGTGCTTACTTTGGGCATTATTACACCTTAAAGGAAAAAACATACACCCTAAGGATGTGTCTTTTTAAGCTTATATGTCTAAACAGCCTGAAGATGAGAGAAGTGATAAAAAAAATATCCGTTTGCACGATACTGTAACTTTTATTTAATTAAAGATAGGTTTAGTCAGAAATGTGGAATTTTCAAGTTAAAGCAGTTCATGAATTTAACGGTCAAAGCCATAATTAGGATCAGGCGAGAGTACTGTATCATTTAATCCACTCCTAGTACAATTAAAGTTTTAAAAAAAAATTTTTTTTTACCGATATATAAGGAGATTTCTGTTAATGTGTATTCTGTCTGTGCTGTTTTTATAAGTAAAGAAAAACAACGACTTATAAACTTGCCTGGATCAGCATGATTTTGTTCACAGAAATTATTTTAATCCTGACTGAAAATTTGAAGTGATTGTTACTGGTACACTAGTGTTACACAAATGGGTTACTCTTAGTTATGTTCAAAAGAGAAAAGAAAGATGATGAGTGTAATTCACTACTGCAGTTTTAATAAGAGAAATACACCGAAGAGCCATTACATTATGACCACCCTCTATCTATAACAATGGGCTCGCCCAGGTTTTCATGGTTTTTCGCCCAGGAACAATGTTTTCATGGGGCACATTAGGATCCATAATCCTCATAGAACAATCCCTGACGTCTGTAAACTACTTGCCCATTCATGGCAACAGTTTTTCTTGCGGGGGATAGTGTTTAAAAACAGGATAATGCACCATGTCATTAGGGTCGAATCGTCATGGATTGGTTCGAGGAACATTCCAGTGACTTTCAAGTCATGTCTTGACCCCCAAATTCACCTGACCTTAATCCAATAGAGCATTTGTGGTCCAACTTGGAAAACTAAATTCATGCTGCCACGCTACCCCATCGCAATGTGAGGGAATTGCAGGACCAGTTGGTGAGCACTTGGTACCAGATACCTCAGACTACCTATCAGCACCTTGTGGAATCAATGCCACGGCGGGTGCTAGCAGTTTTGAGGACTAAAGGTGGTCCTACATGTTATTAGCAAGGTGGTCATAATGTAATGGCTCTTCGGTGTAGATAGAGCAGGTAAATGACTAGGATTTCAAATCACGCTCGCTTCAACCGAGCGAAGAGCTTCTACCGGTTTTGAAATCACCACAAATACTTAGAATGGATTTTGAATCACTAAGGCATGATAGAAAAACCTGCAAGGTGATCTGCACCCAGCCTTTACAACAGGAAACCTAAGGGGATATTTCAACAGAGAACCAACCCCTGGTTCAAATCACGAAAGGTTCTTTCTTTCTTTTATTTCTTTTCTTTTTCCTTAAGTTAACTCCGCAGTTTACTCTATAAGCATGCAGTTTTGAGCTTGCAAAAATACTGAACAAATACTAATATTTCAGAATATATAGTAGCATTTTATTTTTATTTATTTTATAACCGTTGTTGAACAGCTGACCCAATTTTGAGTTCACGACTACCAATGTTCAACTCCATAGTCTTGTAATTTTGAACCATTCCAGAAGACGAGGGAACTTTTAGATCAAGTATTGGAAGAAACTTGCCTTCGTGGAAGACTTTTTGATGAAACTAACCCTCATTTGTGTTACATGGATAGTAAAACCACGAAAACCTCACACGGTAAGCCTGACGGCAAGGGGACTCTAATCCATGATCCATCTACTACTGTGGATATTTTGCATCAGCACTGTGGTCGGTGCAAGCCGGGAGTGGAATTCGTGACCAGCCATGCCTGGGATTCAAACCCGATTCACCTCATTTGGAGGCAAACGCTCTATCCCCTGAGTCGCCAAAGCTCTATATAGTAACATTTGTCAAACTAATTATTTCGAGGAAGATGTTTTGCCATATTTCTTAATGGATTTTTCAACTAGCATTTGCATCGATGGAAAAAAAGCATAACTTGTGACTCGTAATTAGGATGTTTATGTGAAGAAAAAAAAAAGAAAACCAAGAAAACATTATACAACTACACTATTTTAGACAAAATTATCTATACCGCAGTATTAAAAATGTTCCTGAAATTTTTCGCCCCTTTCATATATCTACAAAATACTCTGTGATATAAGTTTAACACTAATCAGAAGAGTGGCAAAGGAACAGAAAAACTACTGAAAAAAAGAGTGAAAATAAAATGAATTATCAATTCAATTTTTAATTCCAATGTAAAACTGGTAAATAAATTTGTTTTGAATTTTCGATTTAAAAATAAAATCAATGTATTTATGAACGAGAATCCAAATTTGCAGTAAAAATGTAGATTCATGTTGAATACTTTGCAGTGGCCCCGGAGCCTAAGGAGTTTGGTTAGGAGTCTAACTTGGTGATATCAGATACGCTATTTTTTTTTTTTTTTTCAAAATATCAAAAAATGCCATTTTTAAAAATATCACACATGTTTTTTTCTGATTGAAATAGTGTTTCTATTGATATCTCCGTCTAAAATAATTTGTACCCAATTTTTTTTGTTGCTGATCACCGAACCATATGTGGGTCGAAATCGAGTTTGGGGCTATTTAATAAATAGTTTTAAAATAATTGGCATGCATGTTTTTATATCTTTGATCTGGCGCGTATTTCTTGAGATAGTTAAGCGATTCCATACTTTTCTAAAACCCATAATACGATTAAAAAAACGTAAAATTGTACAATATTTTAAGTGCTATATAAAGTTGCTAAAATTTTAAACCATATCAATACATTGCATAGTTTCTAACAGTATATAACCCTGGTATCAGATACCCTCTATCATGGCAGCTAGCACTGCAAATTATTACAGTATCTGCACACTGCTATTCGTCCCAGATTTTGAAAAAATGGGGGAGGGAAAATGCTGAGAATCTTTTTTAAAACTTCTCAAAACTTGTTTCGAAATAAAGTTATAAAGCTGAGTTGAGAGAACATAGCAAAGAACAAAAAATATAGAAACAAATTTTTCTTTTTCGGTTTACTTGAGTGCAAACTTTTACTGTACAATAAATTCAATTCATCTTCTTTTTTTAGTTATAATTGTATAAAATTCAAGCCAATTTTAACTGACATAAAAAATTTTAAATAGCTTTTAAATACCTTATACTTGCAAATTGTTCTACTTATATGTAGTGAGCCGAATTTATACATTATTTGTATCTGTCTGGCTGCGTAAGGGTGATAAGCACATTTGGATTTATAACGATAATTCTGCAGATTTACTGTGACTCTGTATATAACTGAATAAATATAAAAGTCAAAACGTTCTATCTTTTACTAATGGTTTTAAAGGAATAAGTAAAGAAATAATTTTAATAAAATAGTATAAGATAAAACAAGAAGATTGTACAAGATATAGTATAACATGAATTATAGTATAACCGTTTTTCGGAACTTTAGAACGAATAATCGTTATTGTATAACACTTATCTATAGAAACTAAATCATCACAATTATTTATATAATTCGAATAGAGAGTGTTAGGGAGTGAAGCCAAAGATTTACGACTTTACTTATATCATCGATTTAACTACGCAGACTGGCTGGCTGGAAGGACTAAAATAGATTTTAACGAGTGCATGTAATTTATCAATAAGTCTGTGTCTTGTATAAAATGAATAAAACAAAAAAAAAATATGCATACTTCTAGAGCAATAAGCTTCAATAATATTTTAACATAACTTCAAAAAGTTCTCTATCATATTATTTTTGAATGTGACAGTAAATTTCTTTTTTTCCGTGTAATGCGTATGACACCTGTCAATAAATACACCCTTTTAAAATGAATGATGTTTTGTCTTTTAGTATTTATTTCTGTAACCAAAATTTCTAAAAATAAGTTCCTGAGTATCTCACCAGATATATATTTTATAAATAGTTTTTAAGGTCTATTTTAGAAATGCATACTTTACATCAAAATGCTAAAGTATGAATTTTGATGTTATTATTTATTTTAACATTTAATTCCAAAGAATTCATCGACTCTCAAAATGATGTAATCCAGAAATCATTATTTTAAATCCAAGTACTATAAAACTGCCTGATCCAACTCAATTTTGGGAAAATATATCATTAGGAAATATAATATTACATTCTGTATTTTAAAGAGCATTGTGTAATTCATTATTTAAAAATAGTCTTCAAATAAAAATTCTTTGAGATCTAATATAATTTTTTTTTATAAACTTAAAACAAAATTATTTCCGTAACTAACTTCTATTGAATTTCTTCAACCATTTCTCGCACGTATGTAATCGCTTTATATATATTTTTGTTAATTATTTTATTATAGAGAGTGAAATTATTATCTAACTAAATAAAATAGCAATAGTATTTCGGCTTTTAGAATTTTTTAAAGGAAATGTTAAAACTGAAAGCTGATAAGCAACAAGTAAGTTTAACATAACCAATTTACAAAGGGATAATTTTAATCTGATTTATTTCTTACTTTAAATTTGATCTCTAATGAATAACATAAAATTAAGAAATAATAAAAGTATGAAAATCGTAACAATCTCTGATAAATACAATTTTGTTTATTAAAGTTAAATTAATGCTCAAAGTATCATAAGTAAAAATTAATATTTCGATGGGGAAAAAACATACTCATTAATAAACTTTTCATAAATAGTACAATGCAATCTGTGTGAGTTGATCATTTCTATGTACAGCGCGCAAAAAAATTAACGATCCACCCGGAAAAACTTTTGATCTAATGATTGTATCTTCACGTTCTGGGACTCAATCTTAATGGTTCAAGGGGGCAACCAAAAATATCTTAATTAATAAATGCAGATGATAATTTAATCTACAAAACCGCACACATATTTTTTCTTAAGGAAAAAACCTTTATTTTGTCCAATTCGGATTTCTGACCCCCTAAATATAGCTTTAGAAGCATATGGTCCAAATACCTTTGTCAGGAGAGTAATTGAAAGTTTGGACTCTTTAGGGTAAGTTTGACTTTTTGCCTGTTTCCATATATCTCGAGAACATTTCAAGCAAATTGAAAATTTGGAACATGACTTTAAAATTCGTTTATCGAAAGATAATTCCATGCAAAAAATAACTTTTAATAAACATTTATTATTTTTTAAACATTTATTTAATAATAGTCGAAAATTTTTTAAATGTAAAGGTACACAATTTTTTGCTATAATACAATATTTGCGCGAAAATACAATAAAATACATTATTTTAAAAATACAATATTTGAGCGAAATTGGTGAAATAGTTCCTAAGAAAAATTGAATTTTAAAAGGGTCGTATTTTTAAAATTCCCTTTCTCAGGAACTATTCAACTGATTTGGCTCTAAAATTGTATTTTATCATGTAAAATTAGATTTTTTAAAATAATGTTGAAAGTTGTATACCTTTCAATTCAAAATTTGTTAGACTGTTATTAAATAAAATAATAAGTATTTACTAAAAGTTATATTTGCATAGAATTATCTTTGGATAAAATAATTTTATAATTGTGCGCAAAAGTTCTTCATTTCGCTTTAAAAGATCTCGAGATATGACGGAATAAGCAAAAAGTAAAATTAAATTTATGAGATCAGAAGATTGGATCGCTCTCCTGAGCAAACTATTGAGACCATATTTCCTAGATTGCGAGAAATTACGTTTTTATATCTGATTTCGTAACTTAAATTATCGTCCACACTAATTAGTATATTTGAGGTCACCTTCTCGCACCATTAAGATTGAGTCCTAGAGCGTGAAGATCCGATCATTAGATCAAAAGTTATTTAGGGTGGTGCGTTTATTTTTTTGCGCACTGTACAACAACAATTTATCGGTCTGCTTTGACAAGTAGTGAACTAATAAGGAGGGGATTTAATTATTTTGCCAGTTAGATAATTGATCAATGAGATCAACTTATATAGGTGATCGATTTACAAAGGTGGTCAACGTAACAAATTTCACTGTAACATGATCAATCTGTGCGAAAATGGAATAGAAATTATCGAAATTTAGCTAATTTCGATACTGAGAAAAAAGTATTGTCAATACTACTAGAATATGGTAAAATTTAGTATGTTTTTGGCTCTCTGGGAACACCAAAAGGCAAGGTTTTTTTACCGAAGTCTTTTGATAATGTCTTCTAGGTAAAATTAACAATAAAATATGATTCTTATTCCCATACTGTTTGAAAGTAAATGTTGGATAATTCAGTAATTTTAAGCAAAAATAGGTATTTTTAACAGTAGTAGTATAGTTTGAGATGATCCAAAAATGTTCAGTTTTATTACCTATTTTTCATTTAGTACACACTTGTTAACTTTGTTTCTCGTCGGTTAATTTCTTTCTTTCCTTTGTAAACCATAAGTTAACATCTACCAACCTTTAAAATTACAAAAAAATGTGCCTTTGTAAATCGACAAATGCCTGCATAAGGTTTAGTTAAATCAGTAGCTTATCTATTATGAGTCAGGGCTGCCCTAACAGCCTAAAATCGAAACGCAGAGGTAGCTGGTTCGAATCCCACTGCAACTCTGGACAAATCTGTTTATTTGTTTATTTTTATTTATTTATATTTATTTATTTATATATATTTATTTATATATATTTAATAATATTTATTTATTCATATTCATTTATTTATATTTATTTATTTATATTTATTTATTTATTGTTACTCACGCATACTCAAGCTTGTATCTGGTATTATAATGAGGCAAATATAAATAAAGTTTTTAAAGCATTTTTATGAAATTTCTGGATAAAGGAATTTTTATATTTTGAAAATATATCTTTAAATATACTTTGATATGATGATATTTTTCCTTCACTGAAATATTCTAACAAAATTAATCTTCTTCTTTAAACCTTTCAACAGTTACTTAAAGCCACGTGGAGAACTTGGCAAAGTAGTTTCTCCAAAACAAATGCCAAATGGTCAGTCTATATTAGGAACATAAACTAAAATATCTATAAATATTCTCTTTTTCTTTCAATTTTTTGTGTAAATCCCTTGTGATTTCTAAGTAATATGTCTAGTCTGGTTAAAAGCATTAACTTTTGTTATCATGACAGAAAATGATACGTATGGATAATTACTTATACCATAATAGGTTAGGCAGAAGTTTTAATCAATAAGAGCGCTTTGGTTTTTTTGATGTAAATCTTCTAACAATAAGACAGACAAAGAAAATAGGTGCATAAAGAGTAATATACTGCATTTTATCTCTCAACCCCTCGAGAAAAATCAATAAGGGTGGGGTAATTTTATAGTAATTAAGTCTGGTAACTATCACAACGTCTGGAAATTAATTATTCGTACCAGTTGTTACTGTAATAGCTATAAAGGGAAGCTTAATAAAATAAATGCACGAAAATAAAACTTTTAACTTGTCAAAATATGATGGAAAATATATGAATATTATAATAAGGTAGCATCTAAAGCTCTTAAATAGTATATCATGCATGAACAATATTTGGATTACATCCAAATGATATATCATGCCTTACGCTAAGGAGTAAAAAATTAAAAACTCTGAAAAATATTTTCCTGTTTCAATCAAATTCAAGCAATTTACATGCATATCACTTGTGGAAAATAATAGTAATTTTAATCATTAATATGTCATGTAAAAGTTTTCTAACATTATCATCAAAAGACGAAATTTTTTAGACCAATTAACGATAAAAAAAAAACTGCAAAAATGTCTCAAAAGAGATTTATTTTTTACTTTTTTTAACATGTGGGACAATTATGTTCTATAATTACTTCTAAAGTTTGTAATACAGCTTAAGGTTTCCTATCTTATATTTATAACCCTATATAAATGTATTCATATTTATGTATTATGTTTTCATTCATTAGACATAGAAAATGTTTTAATCATTAAATTATGTGTTCGTCATTTCTGAGATATCTAAAATCATATTTAATAAAACTAAATTCAAACAAAATATTTATAAAAATTTATCTATGCTTGAGATATCATTGTAACAAATGTGAATACAAACAAATGTTTTTTTTTTTTTTTTTTTTTTTTTTTTTTTTTTTAAGATTTGAGACGTACAATAAACTTTAAGGGGAACTATAACATAGGGGGATTTCTCATATTTAGAATAGCCTCAAAAATATGCAGATTTTCTAATGTTTTGTTCGTTAAAATATACAATAACAAAACTGTAAAAATTTGAGCAATAAGCCAATGTTTTAATCCTTAATGGCTTAATGGACCAATGAATGTCATCATAAAAGTAGCATGGCACTTCCACTTACTGAATGCAATTGGCGTATATGGCGGCAAAAAGTTTTTATTATTTATATATCACTCTGATTGTTTTCATTTAAACAATAAATTTAATTATAAAACTTGATTATACTTGTAATTATAATTTATTTTATAATTAATTATTACAATTATACCAAATGGGAAATAAACTAGAAATTCTTCAGGATTGTTTAAGGGTTAAACATTTTATTATCAAGATACTTAAATACATTTTTGCTACAGTAGATTTCACATAATAGATTTAGTAAATACACGTAAGTTATTGAAAATTAACGGAAGGATATTAATTACGTAATGATTTGTAAAATGTAATCTCATCAAAACAACTATATAGAGATACCATTTTCATAGTTTTGATTATTTACTTATGTTTTTACTTAAACAGATATTACAAAAATTAACAATAATGTATAACAAACTTGTTTCTAGCAAATTTACAAATTATAAATACGTTCGTATACCCTACAATTTTGATAAAAATTTTTCAAACGAAACTGGTAACATAAAAATGAAATATTAATGAATAAAAATATATTAAAATATATGTCGTAATTATTCTGAATAATCAAACTACTTTAATAAAATAAAAATAAAAAAACAATCAAATTATTTCTGCTAAATAAGTTTTTATTTGGCAGTTAGTAGGAAAATTATTCTTTATCAATAGAAAATTGAATCAAATCCCATCACATTCAAACTATTAGTAGATTAGCTATCCTTTCGCAATCTATTTCCGACAATTGATTTTTTGATCAACAGTTCTTGATCCAAATTTGGTACATTTTTACCATTAGTATGGAACTTTGAGACACACCTATGATTTAGATAAGTGTCTAGTTGGGTAGGAAAAAAAATTTGTCCCGACAGAATTTGTTCGTGTCTTAAAACAATTTACAAAAAAGCAAAAGATATATTTTATTTTAAATACGAGTAAAATGCATTTGTAGTTCGAATTAGTAAGTAAAAATAATGAAAAAAAATCTAGATTTTTAAAATAGTAGATTCAAAATTATTCAATTATTGAAGTAAATTCCGAATTATTCAGTTAATGAGGTAAATTCTTATTTATTCGATTAATATAGTAAATTCCTTATTATTCTTGAAAAACTCTTCAATGACGTGGTAATATGTCTATCTAGCAAAACAGCACTCTGGCATCAATTATTACTATTCCTGGCAAAACAACATATCATCTTTAACAAAAAACGCTTTGCAAATAAAGTCTCTATAAACGAGATAACCGATACCGATTGAAATACATTCGAAACAATTGAATGAAAATGACTTTCGAGAAAAATAGCACTCTGACATGAATATTCGCTGCTCCAAACAAAACAGCATGATGTCGCCTTTAACAACGAACGCCTTGAAAATTAAGTCTCTATGCACGAAACAACTGATACTGATTGAAATACATTCAAAATATTTGAATGAATATGACTTCCGAGTAAAATCAACAACTCCCTTCCCCCTCGGCAGGCCGTGGTAAAACTATCAAACCTTGATCCTTGAGCACTGCCTTAGAGGATGGAAGAAACACTATTTATTCAGTTAGTTACATTTTTACTTTTCAATTTTTTATTTTTTACTAGATGTGTGGTAATAAAAATTATAATTTTAAAAACTGGAATTTTCGGGAAACCGTTACCATATACAAAGAAAAATTACCAAATAAATGGTTTAAATATCGCAGGTTTTGGTTTTATTAACTATTTGGTTAGCCAAATAATTAATAAAACCAAACCTTTATTTATTAATTATTTGGTTAACCAAAATTACGTTGTTGTTTTTTTACCAGAAATGTTATTACCAAACATTACAGTAATTTTGCTAGAATTATTTACTCCTTTGAAGGAACTTCATATTAATAAACAAAAAATATTACTTCAGAGCAAATCAATAAATCAAAACAAATGTGTAAAGAAAAAATTTAAAAAGAAAAATTATTCGCTGAAATAACTCTATTCTGGATGCAAAAATAACTTTTCGTATAGAATATTTCCTTTTTAAGAACATTTTCTGGAGATTAACTTTTGAAATTCAAGAATGTATTTTTGTGAAATATCGAAAGTTACACCTCAGAAAATGTCCTTAAGAAGTAAATATTTAATACAAAATAATTGAAACTGATATTAATTCTCTTTTGCACTGAAAGTCCCAATTATTCCTGACTTTCGTCTTCTGATATTGTTGTCTGTTCGGTTTTTTTTTTTTTTTTTTATAAAACAACCGACATTTTTGTGATAATTTTTTAAAAAGGAGATACAGCGTCTGATAATCCTACTTATCATTCTAAACAAGAAAAAAAAGCATAGTTTATTATGATCCAAATTCATTTGACTTAAGTGCAACTGTACGAACGTGCTGTACTAGTACTAGCAAATCTATGTACTAGCAAACTATACACGAACTGTACTAGCAAATCTATGTTTACTTAAATAGTTGCAATTGAAATCATAAGTTTGGACAGATACTGAAATTGAAAAAAAAAAGTTTCAGTGTCAAAAATAACGTTAGCTAATATTAGCATCTTTAGTTTCAATTTTTATTATTATTTAATAGTGCTGAAATGTTTACTTTTGTTTTCGGAGCTTGAAACTTTTGAAATAGGTTGAATTAGTAAGCACATTTAAAATGCTTTTCTTCACGATTGCAATATAGAATATATATTGAGTACAAAAAAAGTGAATGTCAAGAATAACTTTTGATCTAATGTTCTGATTTTTACGTTTTAAGATTCAGTATCAATAGTTTGAGGGCCTACCTTTACAAATGGTAATTATTTAGTAAAAACGATATTTTACGAAATTATTACGAATTATAAATTACGAAATCGGACACAAAAACGTATTTCCTCAGAAGAAGCATACATTTTTTTCGACGAATTTGTATTTTTGACTTTAAAAATATATAGATTGTTCACTCTTTGTGGGTCAAAAATTCTAATTCATCGAAAAAGGGTATGTTTATTCGAAGAAAATACATTTCTGTATCTGATTTCGAAACTTAAAATATCGCTTGCGCTAATTAGGTAGCATATTTAAGATTAGGCTCTGAAACCTATTAAGATTAAGTCTTAGAACCTGAAACCGATCATTAGATCGAAATTTATACCGGCATTCAATATTTTTCCTCTTTACACACTGTACATGAAAATGTGATTCACAGATTAAAAGTTATCAGCATTTCCTAAATTTGGATATTTGATTTATGTTAGTTCATTTGCTTAAACTTATTATCTAATACCTTATTATACTTTATCATATTAATACCTTATTATGCCGGAATAGCAACATGGGATCAACATTAATAATAATTCAACATTATGTTGGTTCACCCCTACAAAATGAATTTCTAATTCTATTTCAGAAGAGAAAAAACGTATACTGTGTACTGAGAAAAAAGAAAGTAATGATCAAAACTACCAGAGTATGGTAAAATTTACCGTGTTTCTGTCTCTTAGGGAGTACCGAAAACCACGGTAATTTTTACCGAATCGCTTTGGTAATCATTCCGATAAAATTAACAATAAAGTATGGTTTTATAATGTATGTTAAAATTTAGTAAATTTGAATAAAATCTGGTAATTTTTCGTAATACTTGAGAGCATGGCACAAAAATAATTTATTTGGTTAAATTTAATTTTCAGCTTTGTATTTTTAATAAAAGGATGGTAACAAGAACTACAATTTTGAAAACCATAATTTCCAGTAAACCGTTAAATGAAAACTGAAAATGCACACTAGTTAAGTTACGGTTTGTTATATGAACGAAAATTATTCCGTTTGCTCTTGTGGTTAAATATTTTTTATGTCGTTGCTCTGAACTAAACTGTCCAAATTTTTTCGATAAATTACCAAATAATTGAATCTTGAATTAATTTTTCTTCTATTTTTAAAAGGAAATTTATTTTAGTTTACGTTTAGTGTTTCATTTGAACGATATTTATTTTTATATCATTTTCTTTAAGTTTCAGTCTTACATTTCATTTTAATTTTAATCATTTATTTCTAATTTCAAACATTTTCATTTAAAATAATTACCTAATAGATGAAAATAATTAAACGTTGCATATTTAAAAAAAGCGAAATTATTTATATTACTGAAAATAACTTTCTTTCGGTATTTTATTAAATCTCATTAAAAAACGTGCTTTTAAAATTTACACGCTGTTTTGCGCAATCTTACGGAATTTGTTTTATCTTTTCGAAACGTTGTATTTACTTAAGACAAAGCTTTGTCTTAAACTTCTCCAGACAAATATTTTCGTTATTTGTGTTATTATTATCGTTTATTAATGTAAGAACAGAGACATGCTGACGGTTAAAAATGATGACATCAATGATTAAGGCAGTTTAAAAAACACATATTATCACCTCTTTCTAGAAAATATTTGGAGTTTTCTCTTTAACATAATGTCACACTTTCACTTGAAAAAAATTTTTTTGCTGCAATAACTTTTATTGAAATTTTTTATTTCATATTTCATAAGTATTTATCTTTGGTGGAACTGTAATAATATATGTATTCGTTGAGTAGTTGTTTTACTGGGTGTTTCGTAATGATCACCTTTAATGTAAATTTTTTAAAGTTCTTATCAAAAAAAGAAGTAAAAAGGTACGGGAGCTAGTAAAAAATATTCAAGCGTGACAAAGTACTGTCCAAATCTCACTAATCACAATTAATAAAGGCGGGTATCGAAACTATTTTTTATTCCAGACTATTATAAATAGTAAGCCAGAGGGGTAAAGGAGAGGAATTAAAAGACAATTATTACAGAAACACCTTTAAGCTCCAATCTACAATCAAATATGTATCGATATTTCATACACACGCCTTCGTTAACAGAAATTTGCCAAATTTTAATAACGTTTTTGTTTTCAATTAAATATTAATTAGCGACATCGAATGTGTTTTTTTATCTTCTTTTTTTTAATTAAGATTCTAAAATTATATATCAAGGAGTTTTGTGAAACACCCTTAAGGCATAAAATTCATGATTTGCTGTTTTCAAAATTTAAAAATATCATCGAAACCGAAATTGAGAACGTTGTTTCGGGAATAATTAAATCGAGTTTCACTAGAAGATTTTTGTTTTTGTATTATTTTCAAATAAACTGTTTCTTTTTTATTTTCAAATTGATTCGTATAATTAGATGTTTGATAGCAATAAAAAATTATGTTATTTTTCCGAAAAAAACTTATCCGCTTGCTATAGGAAAGCTAATGGATTAAATAAGACCAGACCATAGAGAAGAATCTGTAAAAATTATTCTCTTGTAATCATAACTGTTTTCGTAAATTAATAATAATAATATTTAAAGTGAAATATTTAGAACTAATATGTGCTCCAACACTGTAAAAAAAAAAAAAAAAAAAAAAAAAAAAAATCCCGAAACGTCTCTGTATATGGGAAAGCTACGGTGAATCAAGTTTTCAAAAACGTTTCTTAATATTTCGGAAACATCTTGTGGGTCTAGGCTATCAACAATGTAAACCGTCATCTATCAAAAGATATCTCAAAATAGAATCGAGTTAACATGCCTTATATAATAGCGAATTGGCATTTAATAGTTGTAGTGGTAACTACGCTACATTACTCCTACACCAGAATTTTATCTCTGATAGAATTCGATGAATGGATTCATAGCTGTTTTGCTAGAGGACGGGTGAGCTGTTGTAAGATCACCGGGCTTTGAGTGCTGGTCGCGATAGCTGTATTAGGATAATGGTTGTGGGCATGGTCACTCCTGTGTTGCAATTAGCAATCGAGTGTGTACAGGGGCGGCTGTTCAACGATGGTTATAAAATAAAATTTAAACCGTCGGAGCCGTGATGACTCAGGGTATAGAGCTGTTGCCCTCCAATGGGGTGAGGCAGGTTCGAATCCCAGCGATCGCAGGTCGAACCGAATTCCGCATCCAGCTTACATCGACCACAGTGCTGATGTAAAATATCCTCAGCGATAGACGGATCATGGGTTAGAGTCCCCTTGCCTTTGGACTAACCGTGGTAGGTTGTCGTAGATTTACACTCTATGTAATACAAAACACGGGTTAGTTCTATTATAAATTCCTTTACTTAGGCAAATTTCTCCCAATAGTTGATCCAGGAGTTCTGTTGTCTTCTGTCTTCTGGATTGGGTTCAAATTTGCAAGGTTACGGAATTGAACATTAGTAGTCGTAAACCCAAAAAATTGGTTGGTCTGTTCAACAACGGTTATAAAATAAAATAAAATGTCAATTGTCATCTATCAAAAGGTACCTGCTGCTAGATTTGAGTTAATGTGTTTTATATACTAGAGTGAATTGGAATTTAATAGTTATAGTGGTATTGAAGTTACACTCTAAAACTGAATCGGCGTCAATACGATTCAGTTTCCTACTTTTGAAAATAAAATAAAAGTTTCTCAACTGATTGGAAACATGATATTAAATGAAGTTCTCTGAAATATTCGGAAGCATTTTTGTCAAGTTAAAATTAGTTTCTGAAATTTTTACAGTGAAAAGATGTAAGAAGTGTAGTCTAATAAATAGCAAAATTGTGTAAAAAAAATATTATAATCAGGAACACTTTCTAACATTTTTTTTAATGAGTGAATAAAACTGAGGAAAATTTTGTTTCTATGTAACAGTGATAATGGATAAGTGTGACGCGGCGGTAGTTGCGAATAAATAATTGAATCGAGAGTCTATACAATAATGAATTAAAATTCCGCTATTTTTTTTATTTTTTATTTTTTTTTTTTTTTAGGCGCACGCATCATCGCTAAACTTTTTTTCTGCAAAATAAGCAAGGTTTTGAAATTTATTTTGATAACAAGTTTATGCTAAAATGATTTAAAATAAGCTTAAAATTTTTAATTTTTAGACATTTTGTAGTCATTTCGCTTTTATTTTCAGTTTAGAGCTTTAAAAAAATTGTGATATTTAGTATGATCTTAACCTGAGATTCTAAACCCCTGACCTTATTTTAAATTTCTCATTAACGTATTTAATGAGCCTTCATCTTCTAATTCATCTAGATATCAAGTTTTTACTATCTGGTTAGAAATAAACTTATTTTGTAATTTATTATTATTGTTTTCAGAATAAATATTTGTTTTTGAAAACTATAAGTTTTTAATATTTTTGTACATATTTACAATTAAAGCCATTATTTTACATCCATTTTTAGCAACGATCAATTCAGATATACTCAAACTCTCCGTTTAAATTATGTGACCCTTTGACCATGATAATGACTTCGGTCAATGCTTTCTTTCCAGGTAAATCTGAGCAAAAAGAAAAAAATATATATATTACAGTTTTACAGAGAAGAATTATAGCTGATATGACCACGAGTTACCTTTCATTGATTTTTTTTTTTTTCTCCCTATCAATGTTGTCGCACGCTCTAGCCACGAAAATTCGACTTCATTTTGCCCGTCAACTGGCAATTTCTTTCTTTTAACATTCCTTAATCGTCCTAGACAATATGTTTTTATTAAAGGCCAATCTTAAATTGATCATTGAAAAATTAATTAAAAATATACATTAATAAAAAGAATATTTTTTTACATATGTATTAAAAATTATATTATTAAAAAAATAGTTTGTAATAATATATTTTTAAAAAATACATATCATTAAAAGCTGTTTTTTTAGTTATTAATCATCTTGTGTGAATTCAACTCCTACTTGAAAAGTTTTTGTCTTGATATTTACATTAATTTAATTTTTATCTATAACTAGATAGTATCAAAACGTGTATTTTAGTTTTAAAATAATATTGTTAGCTTTGAAATTGAATATTTTTACCTTTTCTTTAAAGAGTTACTATTTTTCAATTTTTCCAGTTAATTTCATATCTCTGTAAGAGAGCTTTTATAAATTTTTCAGTCGCGATGGTATGGTCTTTGAAAGTGGAATTTCTTCGCATCGCATTAAATTTTATTTCATAGGTATACACTGTATTAAGCAAATTTAATGACAAAATTACATAAACGAAGGAAGGTCATTCCGTTATTTTAGCTTAAAGATATTAGATTTCAACATTTATATTTATTAATGATTTTGATTTTATTTTTTTTGACTCATTTTAAATCGCTGACAGTAAAAGCATACATCATTAAAAAATGAAAATAAAAACAAGGCAATTAAGTCGGGATCATAATTTTTTACTTTTTTACTTTATTGTTTTGATATATATATATATATATCTATACATGTGTGTGTGTGTATACATGGTACCAAGGAATTCAAGAATGTAACGTAGGTCATTAATTATTGCTGGAAACGTCAAATAAAATGTCCTCAACACAGGACATTTTTACTTGAAATTTCTTTATGCCACTTTGCAGAATTTCTTCTTGTGTAATATAAATTCAAAATATGAAATCAAAAATAGCTTTATATTTCAAGCACAAAAGATATTTCACACCTTAAGGTAAAGTTTGAAACAATGAAAGTTTTCGAAAAATGTAACATTAGATAAAAAGGATAACCGCAGCCCTCCACTTCATTCATGAGAACTTTTTCCTTCAAATGGCTGTAGTAAAAGTCTGCTGTCATTAAAATTATTTAATGATAACATAACTTATTTACAAATAGCTCGAGAAGCAATTGAAACTTTTATAAATGTTGAACTTTCTCCCATTTATCAATACTTAAATAGGTTTTCGATAAGTCACTGCAAACTTGTGATGTTGAACCTTCGGAGAAAAGATAAAGAAATAAAACAATCTTAGAGAATACTATTATACTTATCATGTAATATTTGCTTTGTCAAACAAGCAACAAAGGAGCTTGTTTGGTTTTAGTTGTGATGTAATTGATAATAAATTTACAAATAGATAAACTGTAACAAAAAATTAGGCTTTATATCACAAAGCGAAGAACTTCTCTGCGTACCGAAACCAAAAATGTCGGTAAAAATTTCTGGCACCTTGAATGCTGCATCCGTGCACTGGGAGAACTTTTTCGGTTAAAATGGTTAAACAACAATTTATTTAATTGTTATTTTACCATATTCAAACAAAACAGTCAAATAAACATAAATAAGATGGTATTCAAACTGTTAACTGAGAGAAAAATCGTTTATTAACTGATTTCACCTAATACGGTTAAACATACAGAATTTTATTTCCCCACCTAATGAAGCTACTTAGTTCCTTGCAGTTGGGTACATTTTATAGCCGAGATGGCTAATCTGTCAATCTCATGACAGACAGAGCAGGGGTTCGAGTCCCAGTGTCGATACTATTATATTTCCTCCACTCCTTTTAAGAATGAAGAGTTTCTAGTGTCCTGCACTCCCCAATTTGTGACTCTGATTCGTTAGAGTACGATACTCTCCTTTACGCATAGATGGCAGCACTATAAAGCTGCTAAAGTATATCTCCATGATCAGTTAAATTTCTTTTTTCTGGTTTTGAAATCATGCTAGCTGTAAATGGTTTCAAAACCGTAAAGATAAAAAATGTTCTTTGCTGTAAATTTTACGGTTAATTGGATGGACAGACTGCTGACGGTTATTTTACCATAATTTTAGAATGAAAATTCTAACAGAGTAAAGTCTATTGATGTATCAGATTTTTTGTTCCGCATAATTTAATGATAAAAAGTACTGAAACGCTGAATGTCAGTACTTTTATCGTAATTTGATGTGGAATGTTTTGTAGTTTACCAGCTATATGGTGCAGTGAAAAATACATAAAAATATAAACTGAATGAAGTTTTCTCCGAATCAAATGTTGATTATTTATTGCAGTCAGTGAGATGAGAAGTAATAAAACATTTTAGCAACTGTTCTCATTTTTATTACAGCGAAATAAAATAACAAATTAAAAGAAAAATGTTTCTAAATTCTCAAAATTGTTAATTTCATCATTGTATTGTAATCATTGTATTTCATTGTATTGTAAAAATCTGCGTGGAAAAAAATCTGTTTCGTCTTGAGAATTCCTACCTCTTAATAAGCCACTTTTTTAATTTCTTATTGTTATTGAGACAGTCGATGCCGTATTGAGAAAAAAAATTTCATTAATAAATATTTTTATTTTAAACTTTTAAATTTAATGTTTCATGACACAAATATAAAAATATGATTGTGTCATTAAAGGAAGAATTTGAACGATGGTATTGAGGCATCTAAGTATTATCATGAAGCGTTTTTATTAAAATACGAAATTCATTTAATAAACTATATATATTTCATCTAACAAGTTTTGTTTAAAAAAGTACTCGAAGATGACTGTAGCTGAATTTAGTTTTTGTTTTAGACTTAACAGTTGATATCGAAGTTCCATATAAAAAAAATGTATTAAAATTTACTTTTGGGTTGAATAAAAATTCGTTGCGTTTTTTTTTTTTTTTTCTATATTTTTCAAAGTCATATATTTAGATAAAGATTAAAGGTTAATCAATGATATATGCTCCCTTTTGTTCAATGACCTTTCGCCATTGTTCAGTGAGCTTCGCAATTTCTCGCTCGAAAAAATACCTTACTTTATTTGAGAAAAGCTGAACAAAATGCTAATTTAAAACCTCATCTGAATTTAACGTTATTCCACGCAAGAAGTTTTGAAGAGAGCGAAGCAAATGAATGTCTAACGAGGCAATCTCAAGTGAGTATGAAATTCCAGCAACTTTTGACTGGTCGACAAAGATGTATGAGGTCTGACGTTGTCTGATGTTACACTACTCCTTTATGATTCTACCTTTTCATTAGCTCAGGGCGCTTTTGGTTGATAGATTCGTTCAAACTGCTCAATTGCCTACAGTACACATCTGAATTGACTGTTCCGTTCCTTTATTGGAGCTCAAAAAACATCACACCCTTCCAGTCTTACCATACTGTGAGCATAACCTTCCTCTGATGAAGTTCTAGTTTTGAAGTCGTTGATGACGAATCTTCGCCGCATGAACGTTTGCGTACAACATTGTTACTCGTATATACAATCTACTATTCATCATTAGTTATCATTCTCTTAAAAAAACGGTCGTTTTCTTCACGTTTCATGAACATATCTCAGATGTTTATTCGTGCAGTCAAATGAACTTCTCGGAATTCATGAGGAACCCAAATTTCGATCTTGCTTACGCATCCCAGTTTCTTTAGATAGACGTGAAGACTTTTTTGACTGATCTTCAATGTCTCTGTAATCTTTCATGTCATGTAACGTGGGATTGAATGGATTAATGTCCTTATTTTGTCATCATAAATCCGAGTAGGCCTTCCTTAAAGAGGAGCATCTTTCGAAGCAAAATCACCAGCTCGAGGTTTCTCGAACCAGTTTTGGCATTACATTTTTATTGAGCACCGTTATCGCAAACTTAACAAAAATTTGCACTAGCTTGACGTTCGCTTTTTCTTTTACAGAAGTAAAGTAATAAAATATAGCGCAAATGAACACTTTGATCTTCCCTGCTCAACGTGGGGCAAATCTCCAAAACTTAACAAAATAGCTCAATTTGTTCTTTACAATATAGCTGCACAACGAATTGTCAGCTATCAATAACGTTAAAACTATTATTGCAAATGCTTCATGTATTTCTGAAACTGCACTACTGCAATCTGTTACAAAAAAAATCGCAATGACTTTCCCCTCAACCCAATAGAGATATAATTCATGTTAAGTCTTAAAAATGAAAAAATAATAATAATATATAAACAAATTTTATTAAAGAAAACATTTTTCTGAGTAATATGTGCTGTTTTAAATGCCTCTCGGGTCATATTATTTTGTAATTTAGGTTAACAATTTAAAGATTATTAATCTAATTTCTTTTTTTCAGTGCAAAAAATAGCAAAAAGGATCACCCCGACTAACTTTTGATCTAATGATCGAATTTTCACGTACTAAGACTCAATCATAGCGATTCGAGAGGGTGATCTCAAATATACTAATTAGTTAATTTAGACGGTATTTAAAGTTGCGAAATTAGACACAAAAGTACTTTCTCTGAATAAGCATATCTTTCTCTTTCGACGAATTCAGATTTTTAACTCCAAAAGTATAAGAGGTAGCCGCAATCTGGGAAATTCGGTGCCGATGGTTTAGTCAGGAGAGCGATCCAAAGTTTGGAACCCTTTATGTCAATTTTACTTTTTGCGTATTTCACCCCATTTCGAGAACTCTATAAACGAATGGAAACATTTTTATAAGCATGTATAAAATTCGTCTATTCAAAGATAATTCCATGCAAAAATAATTTTTAATAACTATTTATTATATTATATTTTATTTAATAATTGTCAAAAAAACTTTAAATTGTAAGGTATGAATTTTGTAAACCATTTTGTGGAATGTAATTTTGTATGACAATTTAGAAAATTTGAACAAAATCGGTTCAAATGTTCTCGAGAAATCGAACTTTAAACTTATAATTTTTTTAAAAAATTTGATAACTCTAAAGCTATTTGACCGAATGTGCTCAAATTTTTTATTTTGCCATTTAAAATTATGTAATCATGTACGAAATCATGTACCATACAATTAAAAAAAATTTCGGCAATTATTAAATAAATTATTAACAAATAATAAATAATATTTTTTTTTTTTTGCATGGAGTTATCTTTGGATAAAAGAATTTTATATTTGTTTGCAAAATATTTTCAATTCTCTCAAAAAACTCTTGAAATATATTGAAATGTGCAAATGTCCAAACTTTTGATCGCTCTCCTGACCAAACTATTGGAATTATATTTTTCAGATTGCGGTTTCCCCACCCCTGTTTTGAGAATCAAGTATCCCGATCCGCCGGGAAAAAAAACGTAAGTTTATTAAGATAAAGTATGTTTTTGTTTCAAATTACGAATCTTAAAATATCATTTTCACTAGTTAATGAGCATATTTGAAGGCAGGCTCTTGAATTATTAAGATAGAGTGAAAATCCGATTATTAGGTCAAAAGTTATTTAGGGTGTACCATTTTATATTTTAAGCATTGCGCATTCATTTTCTTCCTGTTTTTTTTCCATTGTCTAAGAAGAAATAGGTTTCGTCTGATTAAATTAATTCCAAATATTGCCTTTAATTTAATGGAACGTACCAAAATTTAAATTTAATTAAAACCTGAGCTGTTATGGGGTAGTGCCCTCTATGCTTAGTTATAAAGGAGTAGGAATTTATTTTGAGATAATCTCAAACAATGATTACTAAACTACAGACAATGGAAGAATTAGTTCCTTAAAATTTAATTTATATAAGATTTATGTGAAACTACTTTACTTTTAACTAAAGAAAATCAAAATTTTTGAAAAGAATTACTATTTTGAAGCATAAAGCTAAAACCTTCAATTAAATATAAAAGTGTGTATCAGAATGAGAAATTACTTGATTTGAATTTTATTTGTCCATCTATATCTCAAGCCCTTACAAGTGAACTTGATGTGCGTTAAATCAATAATTTTACCAATTCAAAATTTTGAATCGATACTCCCCCCCTTTTTTTTCTTAGTTATTATAATTCAAGGAAATTTTTAAAATTAAAATTTTTTAGTTCTTTCACGAGAAATAAAAATAATTTTACTCTTAAATATTCACGAATAAGTTGAATTTAGAAAAAGCTTTTTACTAACATTTTAAAATAGTAAATACAGAAATATTTTATATTTCAATTGGAAATCAACAGTAAATTTTATTCAATATTATTAAACTTAATACTTAATGAGAAACAATGAGTGGGGATGTAGGTTTAAATGTGGCGTATCACGTGATCAAAATGAATCGTCAGGCAACGGATGGGTGGTGACAGACTAAAACTCTACTCTTTGAAATAAATATGTCCAGCATTCAATGCCACACACGCGCTCGCACGCACGCACACACACACACACACACACACACACATATGTATATATATCCTGATGAGGCTATTATGTAAATGATGTGCATTTCTCAAAAATAAAAATGTTATTCTGAGAAAATGAGAGTTCCATTAAAAATTTTTTATTCAAATGCGTAAAGAAATACGAAAGTTGTACAAAACATAGTTTATGCCTTTCTTATTAAGGGAAACAAAATTTTCATATAAAATCCGCTAAGTGCAACTGTCAAATTCTGAGCTTGAGGCGCGCGTTAAAAATCACGTGCCTTGCCACGTGATATTCAAAACGAATTGGAGATGTATTTTGTACTTTGCCGGTTTTTTATCTGGCATTCTATAGAATGCCGGATTTCAAACTTTGCCGGTAACATACACACACAGCCATATATATATATATATATATATATATATATATATATATATATATATATATATATATATATATATATATATATATATATATATATATATATATATATATATACATATATATATATATATATATATATATATACATGTAATAACAGAGTTAAACTTGTAATATAAGGGATTAAATAATGCAGTCGTAAGCCATGTTACACACAAAAAACTTTATTAATGGTAGTAGGCTGGTATCGATAACAGTCCACATCCGCTCTCCCCAAGGGAGAGGGTGGACAAGATTTTGGACAATTCTGGAACAAATTACCAGGATCACAACATGATGGAAAAAGCCATGCGAAAAGCATTGCTCTCGCTTTTATACTAACACAGATTTGAGTAAACAGGCACAGTCGTTGGCATTCTTGTATCCTTACGCATTAAGGAAAATCATTTCATGCTTCCTTATATGGAAGTAAAAGGGGGAGAGATTCTATAAATAACTCAATCGTATGTTTATCAGCCTTGACTTCCCAAAATAGAATCTCTCTACGCTTATTCTTTAACAAAGACATTTTATTAAAACGAAAGAGATTTAATTCTTTTATTAATACAAAAGTAGTATACTTTTTGTATTACATCCCCCCCAAAAAAGATTTTTGGCAAGCCAAAAAGAAATCATAATAAAATTTAGAATTCTCTGAACTTTTAAAATTTATGTTGGTACGACTGTTCCTTTTCACTACTACAAATAACATTTTTTCAATTATCTGTAAAAAAAAAAACAACTCTATACAATAATAACACTAAAAACATGATAATACAATTTATCTGTTTAGGCAACTAAACAGAAAGAAAAATGTAACATATTTTTATAACTAATCTACTAAATATTTCAAAAATTTTTCACACAAAAATATACATAATTTTTATGGAAACGACTGGACAACAAGTGTCTTTAATCAGAATTTAAGATTCTGTATGGTTAAAAGGGTTATTTACTTTATGAAACAACTATTCTACTAAAATTTTCAAAAACATTTTTCATATAAAAATATACAAACTTTTTACGGAAAAGAATTCAATTTCACTATTCATGATTTAATTTCAACCTTTGTGGGTTGTTGTATTTCCTAAGATTTGATACATGAACTATTTCAAAATTTTGTTTACTTAAATTTTTCTTTTTATTTCCTATTTTTTCGTCGATGTTAACCTGATAATGTATGCACCCATTACCTAGTTCTATCTTCGAATCATTTGAAATGTTTGGCCTTTCTTTCTTTTTCCTGTACTTTTTGTTGTTAACTTCTTGGTCATTCTTTCTTTTTCCTATTTTCCTGTTCTTTTTATTTTTGTTACCCCTCACATTTTTTATTTTCAAAATGTTTACTTTTACTGAAACATCTTAAACTTTTTTCAAAATGTTTACTTTTATTGAAACATCTTAAACTTCCATTTTTCAAAATGTTTACTTTTATTGAAACATCTTAAACTTTCATTTTTTTTCACAATTTTTGACCTTAACATTATGAGAATTCTGTTGTCTAATGTGCAAGGATAAGTTGTCATTGTTAGAATTAGCAGAGATGATCAGTCTCTTACCAACTTGAGTAACAACTGGCCGGACACAATTAATAAACAAACAAAAATCTTTGCAAGTTTGCAACCCTACTAAAGCATATGATAAATCAGTATCAAGTATAAAAACTTAGCTGAATTAACAATTTCGCCTATCGTAATAAGGGGAAACTCACAATTTTTGTTAAGTGTGAAATGTCTTTTTGTTTGGGTAACATTTAATTTTTCACATTTTTAATAGGAATATTTAGTTTTGACCAAGTCCGAAAAAGAAAAAGCATTACAAATTTCTTTTAGTTTTGTTTTTTGTTTGAAAAGCTGAAAAATTTTGAATTTTGTTTGCCGTCACAAATTTAATTGACGTTTGAAACACATTTATTTCCCTCAAAAACATTTTAAATGCATAAAAATACACTATTATATAATAATTTTAAAGAAAAGCAATCTAAACACAAGAAATGCAATCTAACTATTCATAATATAACATACTCAGTTATTCATACTTTATAAAGAAAAAGCAATATAAAAACAAGAAATGCACTTTAACTCTTAATAAAATTCTATTGATTAAATTTCATTATAAAAAGTTTAGATCACTTTCATATCCAATATCAACAAAATATTTGATCATACTCGTGAGAACGAAAACTAAGAGAATAAAAAAAAAATATATCTACAGTACTTTCTTTCCATTTTCCACACTGTTCTTTGACCTTCATGACTTTTTGTTTTTCGTTGAAGAGAAAGAACAAATATCATTGCACTTCATGAATATTCATGATTAAGATTCACGCACATTCACTTTTGTTTTCACATAAATCTTGTCCCGCAGTGGACTGATCGTTAAGACACGGTTCCCAACAGATCACCGAAGTCAAGCATCACTGGCTGCGGTCAGTGTGCGGGTGGGTGACCACTTGGATCAGTCTGCGTAGGGACCGAGGGTATGCGGTATTGGTCCTCGTTAAACTGTTCTACCGTAAAGTGCTCGACTTCGCGTGCAGGTCGTTGGGCTACCGAAGCAGGGGTGCCATCCCCTCTGCAGAGGATCAAAATTGTGATGGCATGTCTTCGGATCATCCTCAGGGATGTTTCCCAGACCGTCGCCAATAGCCCATTGTGCAGCTCTAGTGCGACGTAAATTAACTACATCTCTTCACATAAATCTTCGGGATTTTACAGGCGTTCACATATCACTGGTGTTCACAGCAGCTTTTTAATGAAAGGAACTTTTAATAAAGAAGCAAAAAGCTTCTCTCTAAATTTAATGTAAATCGCGCACATTCACTTTTGTTTTCACAATTTGAGCACTACGGAATTGTAGGGTTATCGGTCATTTCCAGATTGGACACTGTAGGGTCATCTCGATCAACACTATGGGTTTCAGAGAGGCATGTGACGAGCTCGAGCCAACGTCAGCATTCTCACTGGGATGAGGTGTACAGGTAGTGAACTCAATCCTTTCTTCCTTCATTCTTTTTTTCACCGCGGACTAGGCACTTCTTTCTTTCGTCCTTCGTCCCCCGGGATGAGGTTTTATCAACGTTGTAGTCAGCCGGAAAATAGATAACAATGGTTTCCTCAGCAAGTAAACATCCTGGCGTCTTGTAATAACAGAGCTTCATCTCTGTTATCAGTGGTGTATTTAGCTTTAATAATGCAGTCGTAACCATGATACACACAAAAAATCTTTATTAATGGTAGTAGGCTGGTATCGATAACAGTCCACATCCGCTCTCCACAAGGGAGGGGGTGGACAAAACTTTGGACAATTCCGGAACAATTTATCAGGAACAGAACATGATGAAAAAGCCATGCGAAAAGCATTGCTCTCGCTTTTATACTAACACAGATTTGAGTAAACAGGCACAGTCGTTGGCATTCTTGTATCCTTACGCATTAAGGAAAATCATTTCATGCTTCCTTATATGGAAGTAAAAGGGGGAGAGATTCTATAAATAACTCAATCGTATGTTTATCAGCCTTGACTTCCCAAAATAGAATCTCTCTACGCTTATTCTTTAACAAAGACATTTTATTAAAACGAAAGAGATTTAATTCTTTTATTAATACAAAAGTAGTATACTTTTTGTATTACATACATATATATATATATATATATATATATATATATATATATATATTATATATATATATAGATATATAGATAGATAGTTAGATATAAATCCATTAAAAGAAAGAAGGTTTAAATACAAACACATTCACCTTGCATCGTTGCAAGGCTGGAATACCCCCGCACCACTGCGGGGATAGAAAAAAGATCCCCTTCTACTTCCGCAGGAAAGTGGGGAAGTACTAAAATGCAGAGTGGATGTATACGATTTTAAGGCCTTTTTTATCAATAGCGTCATTCTTTGTTTACGTTTTGGACTTACATTTTCGTTACTTTGATACTTTTTTCCAGAATTCGCAAACATTCTAGAGGCTTATAGAGGGAGCCACTGAGACAGAATAGTAATAATATTACGATCACATGACTAATACAGGGGCGATATAATCGATTAATAAATGAAATAGATGGCGCTCTATGATAAAAAAAAAGTTTAAAAATAACACATAATATTAAACAAACAGAATTCCATCTCATTTTCCTGGATATCGTTTCTGTGGACCAGGTACAGACATAAAAGCTTCTGATATAGCTGATGGTCCAAAAAATGAAATAGATAATTTTTGTAGAGAACACAAAATAAATTTAAGTAAAAACTCTAAATTATCACTGAAAAAGCAGATGAAAAATTTCTAAAAGAAGCTTACGAAACAGGTTTAGCAGGCAACGCATTCTCATCTTCGTTAGATCTGAAAAACACAGTCAGAGAAAATGTTCCATATATCCAAAACTATTTACCTGGGCACAAAGGAAAAAAGAACCAAAAGTGGCTCCACCGAAAAAACATCATGAACCACAGACCCACTTATTGGATATCCAACACATCCCTTACGAAAATTTAAGATATATTTAAGGTTGATTTGGATTTGAGGTATCGAGGTTGTTTTGAGGTATATTTGAGGTATATTTAAGGATGCCGAGAAAACAAAAATAAAAATTATACCTCGTAAAGATTGTAATTAAGGTGTACGAGGTTGCTTGTATACACTTCAGCTTGTTTTGAGGTTGTTTAAAATTCACTTCAAATCAACCAGACTGATAAGGTGATTTTTCAGGTATACCAGGTTGATTTTCTTATACTCTTAGCAAAAGAGGTATTTTTGAGGTATAAAAATTTGTACCTTATTTCAACTAAAGAGAGTGAGGTATTTTATTGAGGTATATGAAGTCATTTTATTTATAACTAAGCTTATTTTGTGGTTGTTTTAAAATCACTTCATATCAACCAGACTGATGAGGTAGCTTCTAAGGTATACCAGGTTGTTTTTCTTACATTTGTAACAAAAGAGGTATTTATGAGATATAAAAAATCAACCTTATTTCAGCTAACGAGAGTGAGGTATTTACGAGGTATAAAAAATATACCTTTTTTCTACTAAAGAGAGTGAGGTATTTACGAGGTATAAAAAAAATATACCTTATTTCAACTAAAGAGAGTGAGGTATTTATTGAGGTGTATGAAGTCATTTTATTTATACCTAAGCTTGTTTTAAGGTTGTTTAAAGTACACTTCATATTAACTAGCTCACTTCCCAGAGTTCTGTGCGAGCCGGCAAATGGCAAATGGCGAAATTCAGTAAGTGTGTTTGACATTTAATAATTTAGTTTTCTCACTTTTAATCAAATATGCTTCAATTTTCAAACTTAAATTTTATTATTTCTCTTTTAAAGACGCCTCCTGATCTTAAATAATTTAAGTTGGAGAATATTCTTATTATTAGGCTATTGGAAAGGCTATTGGTGTAGGCTTAGCAATGAAAGAGAACAATCGAAATATTTCTCATCGCTGCTTAGGGTAACGTTCGTTACTGGTGAATCGTTACAGCAGGTTACGCACAGTATATTTTATTGTTTGTAATTTATTCAAATATAACTATTCTTTTTATTTTGCTTAAATGTATATGTTTTAACGTAACAGTATGCAAGCTGATTAATTGAGTAAAATGTTCATAATTTCTCTTATAAATAAATCATTGAAAATTGAAAGATTTTTAAAATAACAATTTTGCTTTGAAATTCTACTATCGCTGTATGCTTATCCTTTGCTTGGATATATGTTGCAGAGTTTAAATTGTTGTTTATGAGTGAAAATATGTATAATAAAACTGCATTTTAAATATGATTAACATGCAATTTATATATATATATATATATATATATATATATATATATATATATATATATATATATACATATATATATATATATATATATATATATATATATATATATATATATATATATATATATATATATATGTATATATATATATATATATATATATATATATATATATATATATATATATATATATATATATATATATATATATATATATATATATATATATATACAGAACTTATCCACAGTTCCCTGATATTGCTGAGATGACCTAGGCTGTAAATAGCACATGTGCAGCAGCAAAGAAGAAGTGACTAGCAAGTTATTGCTCAACCTTCCCCTAGGAAATAGTTCTGAATTTATACCAAAAAGAAAAAGTAATCTCTCCTAATAAACTACAGAATTTATGTAATTGTTGATAACAATAGTTTGCTAGATATTTGATAATTGAAAACTAGTAACTGTACTAGCTCACTTTTTTATGTTTGATCACAAAACTGCTATTTTCACTACATGTTATTTTTTCGCAATTTACCCACATTAATTATTTACTAAGCAGATTGTTATTACTTATTAGAATATTGAGCAGAATTAAATTAAACCCGATTTCAAGTTGACAATTTGTTTCAAGGTCATGAACATTTTTATGCAACTGTTTATGGTTCACAACTACAAAAATTAGCGACTTTCGGAAATCTTAAATTTTTTAGAAATAAGTCAGTATAGTTTCTTATGCAATTTTAATGCTGAATTGAATAAAATCAATCGCAAATAAAAACTTTTATTGTTGAAAGTAATATGCATTTTTTTTAATTTCATCCTATGGGATGTGTTTTTATATTTAAACAAATGTTTGTAACAACTAGCTATTAGTTTTATTCTGCTCAGTATTATAAGTTATATAGGAGATATTATACTCAACTTATTTTAAAAGTATTATTTCAAATAATTCTCTCTTAGACATTTTCCTCACATAAAATTACTCACAACTTTAAAATAAATGCTCCTGATCAGCTTGTAATTTGTTCTGTTCGATTGAGTGTAAAAAAAAAGAATAAAAATTGGTGCATAACTTTAAAATTTTAATTTATTAAGCGGTTGTTGATTCTTGATTACATTTATTAAAAAATATTGTAATTACTATTTTTTAAGAAATTCTGATGTGATTGACAATAACGGAAGTCCTTTTCAGAATCAGCGTCAAAAAGTTATTAAAAAGCTATTAGTTTCATGAAGTCTGACAAAAAGTTTAAAAATATAGACTAGGTTTATTGAGTTTAAAGATTTGTAAGGAAAAAAGAAAGAAAATATAATTATCAAACTTACAAGTACCATTTTGTGGCTGTGGTACCTGTCATGCGTTTTAGCTACGAGGATTGAATAGAAATGGCAGAAGAGTAATACTATTCATCTGAAAAAGAAAATTAATTTCATCCAGTTAATTTAAATCATAAAAAAAAAACAATTTCTAATATTATAATATTTTAAAACCTGCCACTATTATTGTAAATATGACTTTCTTACTAATTCATATCTTTTTTCTTTTAGGTTCCAATAATTACAAGTTGCAACAGGAAATAGTACTTAAAATAATTTTGTTGGTTTGTAAAAAAAAAGAAGAAAAAAAAGAAATTTTAGTTTTAAATAAAAATAATTTGAGTTTCAGCTGACTAATTATTTAAATTTGTAGTTTTATAGCTTCAGAAATTCAAGCACCTTAGACAACTATCTTCTAAAAATATGAGTTCCCATAAATAATTTTTACTAATTATAGAAGTTGGATAAGTGCTATTTTAAGATGATTAAATTCAATCCATTAAAATTACAGAAGAACTATGCATTTGAAACTTTCTTTTATAGCTTAACAAAAGAAGCAATTACTGCCGAAGGTTTAATATTGAAAACTTCAGATTGATCAATGAAGATCTCTACTAGTGAAAAAATGTAATGATGTACATTATTCTTCATATAATATATATAATATCTTTATATATATTATATTTGTTATATAGTGAGGTTAAAAATTAATAAACTAGTTGGTCCGTATAACACCTCACCTTCGTTAGTACTAAAAAAACAGCTTTAGGTTGAGCTACATAAGCCTGAAGTGTAAAATGCCGCATCTTTGGTTGTTAAATTAATACTTCTAAAAATACAAAAATATATACTTGAGGTTAGGAAATAATAACTTAAGGTAGAACATGGAATACATAACGTTAATAAAAAATAACCTTTCAAAGTGTTAAAAATACATTTCAGGTAGATTTATAACAACCAGAAGTGTAAAATGGCACACCTTAGGTTGAAAAATATATATCTCTACAAGCAAAAAATTAGATACCTGAGGTTGAAAAATAATTACCTTAGGTAGAACAAAACACACCTGAGGTTGATTTATAACAACCAGAAGTGTGAAACGACACACCACAGGTTGAAAAATATATATCTCTACAAGCATAAATTTAGATATCTGAGGTTGAAAAATATTCACCTGAGGTAGAACAAAATACACCTGAGGTTGATTTATAACAACCAGAAATGTAAAACGACATACCACAGGTTGATAAATGTATACCTCTACAAGCATGGAATTATATACCTGAGATTGAAAAATAATTACCTGAGGTAGAACAAAATACACCTGAGGCTGATTTATAACAACCTAAAGTGTAAAACGACACACCACAGGTTTATAAATATATACCTCTAAAAGCATAAAATTAGATACCTGACGTTGAAACATATATATCTCTGGAGGTATATTTAAAGTATATTTGAGGTTGATTTTGAGGTATTCATTTGTACCCTTTTCAACCTAACGAGGTATTTAAATAGCAACCTGCTTTATACCTTTAAAATATACCTCGTTTATACCTCATTTATACCTCGATTTTTTTTCATAAGGGATAAGAAAGCACCACTAAAGAAACACTCTCCAAAAAAGAATGCATTACCAGATACACAAGATTCTGGTTATAGTTCATCATCACAACAAAAGAGTAAAGGTTAATTAATAAAAAACCGCGTTATTAAAAACCAACTACGTATAGAAGACGAAACTGCTTCTATTAACCAAGAAGACAACATGGCATCACAGGCTGTTCCAACAACTGAAAGTTCACTAGGGGCAACTCAAGGCTCAGGCATACCACAAGGACCAAATGAGAAAAAATAAAAACAAAAACTATAACAATGGAATACTCAAGAACATTAAGATACTACATAACGCTGCCTACTAACTCAGATAACAAAACAATACAAGGATAATCAGGCATATCGTATCAACATATAATATCATCAGTTAAACAGACCGATTAACAGGCATTAAACTGTATGGCTAGAAAATGAACAGTATTAGAATATGGTTTTCATTTGTAGAATATTATATCTGTTGAAAACACAATAACAAGCCAAGGAGGAACAATAACTCCAAAACTTGTGTACCAAATGCTACCGAACGTAGAAACCTTTATAAATGAAGAAAACATCTTACCAATTCAAGAAATATGATTTAATGGACGTCTTACCAATTTAACTGCAATGGATTTCCTCAAAACTTTAAATCAATAATATTATACAAATTCTGGTTTTGAAGTAATCAGCTAAAACTGCAGATTTGTAAGTTTTTAGATTTTTTAAAATTTAAATTTAATGCAGTTTGAACTGACGAAAATCGATTCAGATGATGCTAAAAATTCTTTTAAGGTTAATTGGACAAAATCAATAATACTTGTCAGAGCTCCAAGAACAGACAATTGTATACTATTTAACTACCTTTCAAACACTGTTGATTGCAGAGCTGCATTGATATAATTTGGACAGAAAAAAAATAACAGAGAATCTAAAATGCTGCCCATTTTATATCTCAAATTATGTTTGAGTGATGACTTTGTGTTTTATATGCATCGAAAGATACTACTGAATTGAGTAAATATTTAAATTTCTCCCTGTCTCCGCTAAAATAATGTGCTTGAATATATACAAAAAAAAAAAAAGGGGAAATAACAGTAAAGGTGGCATGTGCAGTGCACCCCACCGCTAGCTTGGTGGCAACATGTAGTTTTATTCGTGGCCGGGTAAAGAATAAGTGAATATAAGGGGAATGATAACTTTATGCATTTCTAGGTAACAAGTTTTAAAAAATCGTAAATATTTAAAATTTGCAGAAAGTTTGTGTTTTATAAGTTTGCTTTTTCATTTATTCAGAACCGCGGTCGATATTCATTTTTTTTTACCTTTTCATGATGTGGATAATTAACTGATGAGAAGAAATATGTGTCTAAGTTTCCCGTGGAAAAAAAAAAACTTTTATGTTGAATAATACTTTTATCAGTAAAAAAATTAAAATTATTTAATATTTTGTATTATTCAATGAAAACAAGATAAAAAATAAGAAAGAGATTTTATTAAAAAAATTGTTCATGGGTGTCAAAAAAGTTAGCACCATTAAAGTGATTTCACACTGATTCACATCGCGGACCTATGGTTTGTGACGCGACATTTTTTAAAAAATATAAATAGCCTGTTGAAAAAACAGCAACACAGCGAAAATATCTTACCTGGTAGTATATTGGCGCTTGAAATTATGTGTGATTATAACTTTGCACCAAAATTAAACGTAAAAAAATAAATGTTTCAGAAGTATTAAAAAAACTATCACAGAAACAGAAATTATTATTTTTTAAAACGTTTGTGATGATATGTAGTCGTATGTGATGATAATAACTTTAAATCTAATGATCTCATCGTCACGTGCTAAAATTTGTGCGGGTGATATTTTAAACACAAATAATAAATCAGGTAAGACATATACGTATACATGAAATACTACTCAAGATAGATTCTCAAAGCACAATGACTACGTTGCGGGGCCGGGATAGCCTGGTCGGTAGGGCGCTGGGCCCATGTACAAGAGGTCGTTGGTTCGATCCTCGCCGGCCGAAGACTCCCCGTGTAGTAAATGGTGACTGATGCACGTTAAATCTGTCGAGTCTCAAAGTCCTCCATGTTCCCATAACAAATCAATACCTCTGGGGGTACTGATCCAGGAGTTTCCTTGTCTTCTGGATTGGTTCAAAATTACAAGGCTACGGAGTTGAACATTAGTAGTCGTAAACCCATGAAATTGGGTCGGCTGTTCAATGACGGTTATAAAATAAAATAAAATGACTACGTTGCGAGCAAATTGGCTTCAAAACACACCATAAACAGTAACCCTGAAGTATAGGCAGCAATAATTTGCAACTCTCTCTTGTATAGAAAACAGTATTTTTTTTTCTAATGGCAGGTACTGAACTTTTACGCCCTTTATCTGGGAAGATGCCGGAAGTGTTGCTCATTTAACGTTACCCAGTGGGCATCTTTGAACCTTAGTCACGGAGGCGAGCAACATTACCCAAGCCACACTGTCACAGATACCCGTTCATAGGGTGGGCCACATCCACACATCACACACAACAGAGGACAACGCATAGAGACAAACATCCATGCCCAGAGCAGGATATGAACCCGCAGCCATTGACTTCGCAGACAGGCATGCTTACCGCTCGGCCACCTGGCTGGCGAAAACATTATCCATAAATTTTGCATTTTTCAGTGAGAAAGGTCCGGCAGCGCCCTTAAAAGGTTTGGTTCTTTAATGTAAATTTCTCTATTTTTTCGTATTTTAAAATAACTCATTAACTATTTCCCGAAAAAATCTCTTGCTGCGAATGATCCAGTAAAATATTTTGCAATTTATTTTCTCAAGTGCTTCAATACTGACGCATAAGATCTTTCGCTCGTTTTTGTTTCAGGCAGCAAAAACTAAACATTGATTTAAAAGACAAAGCAATAAAAAAAAAAAAAAAAAAAAAACTATCATGTATAAGTAAGCTATAAGTTAACTTTGTTACGTATTGATAATTATAAAATATCATTCAGTGTATTCTTACTGTGTTCTGTAAACAAGCTGTTTTTTTTTGTAAAAGTTACTAAATAGTCTGATAACTTTACGAGATTTATTAAATTTGATTAACTATTGTTCATGAATATATAAATAAAACTTTTATATTCAATTTCATGAATACATATTTTAGCTCGAATTATTTACTTTTTTAGCAAAAGCATTAAGATACACTTGATGGTCGAAAATTTGGACATTAGCAATTGAAAGCGTATATATTAGCTCATTCTACTTGCTTAGTAAAAATTATTAAAAATGCTATGAATAGAATAAGTCTACATTAGATTTTATTATTTTTTAGTATATTAATAACTAAATTTAGTTTACGTAGCACTTTAAATAAAATCTAAGTATAATTTAACTAATTCTCATGTGTTTGGATAAATATACTTATGGAGTATTAATCCAGTAATCATAAAGTGTTTATCCAGCCCTAGTAATAATCAAAAGGGTGAATAATAAACTGTATATAGTGATTATGTGATTAAATTGAATCTTTAAATTACGAGCCTTAAATTTTTTTTGAAGTTAGCTGTGAATCACGAAATTTGAAATATCTCAACATTTAAAATGAATTATTATTATAACTCGACTTATAATTTACTCGTAGTAACTTAATTATATCTGTCCTTCTAAGGATGAAAATATAAATTAGTTTTGACACACCTGTAAGTGTAAATATGACATAGTGATACACTGCATGCTAGCAAATTATTTCAATGTGGACAACAGTTGTAGCATCAATTTAGTGCGCAAATTTGAATACTAATTTTAAGTTGCATATAACACTCTTGTTTTTTTTTTTTCATTTGCAGAAATTATTTTATTGATATATAATATTAAACAGTAGTGCTCTATTAACATATACATAAGTAGTGTATATACAACCTAAATAGAAAAATATATAACAGTAGTTTTAGAAAATTTTTATTTATAAATATTTATTACTAAGATGTTGACAAATTATTTTCATAGATTTTATAGGGGTTTAGTAATATTATAATGGTTAAGTAATATTCTATTCATTCTTCGATTCTAAATAAATATTTTATGTTTTGGTAATTTAACATTATAGTCAAATGCTAGATAGTCTGAAGGAATTAGAGTAAGATAAAATAAACTTTTACACACACAATCTAAAAGTATCTACAAACTTATGTTTCTTGATAAAAGGCTGATTTTGATAAAGTGACAGCAAATACTTTAAACTTTTTTAAATGTGCTTTTTATTTTCGTTTAATATTTGGTGTAGGAAATATTTCATGTGGAAATATCTGCTTCTAGAAATGTGTTTTTTTCCTTGCATAATTGTACATATATTTTAATATACTTTTAATAAGTTATTCACAAAATTTAAGAATCTCAGTAAATGTATCTGCATGCTCCTATATTATCTGACAGTGGAGAGAATATGGATCTTAACTAATGCAATGTTATGAACAGAGTACCTATGTTTGGTTACATAATCTAGAGCAAGAGTGTCAAGACTAAAGATTCTTGTTGTCCATAAACTAGAGTAATCTAGCTTCTTTGGAAGCAGAGACACTTTCAGTTTATTTTCTAAAAGAGGGTGCAATGCTGAATCACTTAAAAGGCATCCCATTTTCTAAATATTTAGTAATTAAAGTTAACATTTAAAACTAAATTCTATTTTAATTTTGACTCACAGTATTTCTTAACTGGCATTTTGTAATTTGAAAATAAAACTGTGCAGATGGTTTTATTCATTTGCAGTTCTATCAGTTCGTTCTCTTCTGTTGGACTTCTTTCTTTTGTAGACTTTTGAATTTAATAAAATTAGATAGAAAAAAAAAATGACAATTTCAGTTTCTTAATTAAAATGTTTTTTTTTTTTTTTTTTAAAAAGAAGTATGTAATGTGTTACTGTACAGTATTTAAATTTTTTATTCTTTGTACATGAAGTAGTGCACTTGTGTTTGTGACAGAAGTTAAAAGAATTTTTAGAAATAAATCTCGTTTGTTTTATGGTTATAATATTGTTTTATCATATTAATGGTTAAGCTTAGAGGTACTTTTAGTTAATAAATTACACTGATTGAAGGTGTAGAATAAATTCAGATAAGAATTTTCACATGACTGCCAATAGGCAAGGCTAGCTCTGTGAGCAGTTTGTCAAGGATTAATAATTAGTAGAGCCCAGATTTTGATGACCTAAAAAATCTCAATTAATGCCCTTAAAAAGTGCAAAAAATGCCCTTAAAAAGTGCAAAAAATGCCCTTAAAATGCGAAAATTGCGCTAAAAATGCCTTATGACATGACTTAAATAAAGTAAAAATATTGAACTAAAACAATTATTTACTCTTTAAAATTATTATGAGTCATTTCAAAAAATATAAAGCAATGCAATACTTGTTCTACAATCATTAAAGTTTGAAAAATATGTTTTATATCCTAAAATAACAACAACAAAAAAAAAAAAAGGAAAATATATTGACTCCAAAACATTTTCATTTTGTATAGAAACTTTAATGAATATAACAACTTCCATCTCATAATATTACTAAATATCAGAATTACATTGAATTATTAATTTTTTTTTAATATTTTGAAATGTAAACGAGCGTTTCTTGTCTGAAAGTTAATTTTTATACCTGAAGAAGCTTCTTTCAACGTCTACTGATGTTATTGGTGCGTACTTGAAAAAGACGGTCTCACTTACTAACAATTCTTCTTCAATTTGAAAAGATGTTGCTTCACCTGTTAATATCCTAGAGATTTTCTTCATTGTTTGGAAGCCAGTGTAATAATGAAAAATGATAAAAAATAATAAAAATTTGAAAAAATTAAAAAATGCTTTAAAATGCAAAATGTGCCCCAAAATTTAAAGAAAAATGCCCTATAAATCTAAAAAATGCTCTAAAGGACAAAAAATGCAAATGTCATCAAAATCCGGGCCTTAATAATTAGTTATAAACTTTATCCCATTTTTGAAAGTTTGTAAAGTTTTGGTTTTTATACCTCAATCCATTTTGTAATTGCAGATTAAGTAACAGAAAAATCTGAAGTACTGTGGATATTTAAACCCAGCTTCAATAAAAAGCAATGTTGGCATTATGTCTGATTCAGAATCTTCTCCACCCTTGCAGAAGAGCAGTTTACCCATGCTGTTTGAAACTCAAAGTATTATATTTTTTGTATTGTTTTATTCTTGAATTTGTAAAATATGTTTCATTTTATGTCATTCCTTATGTTACCATTCCTAATTTTGATAAAATTTTCCAACAAGTTTTGTTTCTGCTGAAATTTCATAAATGTGGAGAAATAAAAATATCCCAAAATTTAAATATGTAAAAAATCTCCAAAAGCATGGTATCTAGGTGATATCCTTCCATAGCATGTTCTCTACCATGTTTCTTGTAAATTACCATGCAAATTTTTCCCACAATATACATTTTCACACAATTCTTAAATTTTCAATATTTCCTTCATTTCATTTATATTTAACCAAATTACAACTCTTCATAAAAACTTAACTAACTCAGGCACAAGAACAATGACCAATAATAGAATATCTAAACTCAACTTTTACTTGAATTTACACTCCAAAATATGTACCTACAATAATATTTACTCCACGGACAAAAGTGTCACACAAAATTTAATCTTAGAACCATTGTTAAATCTCCATTTCATAATTAAATCTCTGCAGAAAGCATATGAAGCATCAGGGAAACTTAAATTAGGTCAATTATCTTTCTCATTATTTTTCTTTCTGAACAATTACAAATCCATCATTACATCAGTTTTTCATCTGTGCAGTTACAAATTTATCAAATTCATCACCATAACATCAAATATCCACTTCTTATGCAGGGCTATAGTGAACAATAAATTGAGGGGGGGGGGTGAATGCTAAATTACCTTGCTCAAATTTGCTTTAAAAATATATTACTATTGATAATTAAAAAATATTTGGTTTGAAACCCCCGAGTTTTCCCTTAGTAAAAATGTAGAAACTTCGAGCATTTCTGCGTAAATATAATGCATCAATAAATAAACAGTAAATAATGTAAAAAAAATTATATTTTTGTTGAAAATATACTTTGTATTCTCAAGAAATCAATGTGATTTAAAGAATTAAAGTTAAATCGGAAAAAGAAGAAAGACTGATTTTAGTTATGGCATACTTAAATTATAGCGACGAAAAAACTGATCTCTTCATAAAAATCAAATTTGTAAAAACACAAAATTAAATTTATACAGCCTTTTTGCTTATGCGCATCAATCCAATTAATTGTGGAAGCAAACAAAGTTATGGTACATAATTTTCCATAGTAAAAAAAGTTGATTAGAATATAAACCTAGGTGACAGAAAAAATAAATATCTTAAAATATTTTAGTCAGTCGGCCAGCTAGCTATCTGAAAAAAAAAAAAAGAAAAGAATGATCAGGAACTAAGTTCAATCAGAAAAAAAATTAATCGATTTGCTTATTTATAGACCAACTTATGTGTATAATGCAGCTTTGACAGAGAAATGCAAAAATAAATTTGTTCATCAGGAAAATATTTTTTCTTCCTTGCTAATTTTTTTTTAAATATCTATGTCAGAAACAAAAACTGACTAAAAAAATAAATGAAATCTGTAGGTTTATTTGTCAATAGGGTGACTTAGGTATTCCACTATAATTTAATATAGAGGCAGGCTGCTTCCCGCTCGCTATGCCTCTGTTCCTATACAATCTTACTTTCATTATTATTTTGTGCATCTCGCCTTACCTATCGTTCTTTATACATCTCTGCAATAACAAATCTAAAACAAATACGAGATTATAATCGACTGTTGCCAAACTTGGGACAGAAAGAAAATTTGGCAAAACTAGCATGAATATAAGAACAAAGCTATTGCATATCAAATTATTTTAAATGTTTTTTTTTTTAATTTTCTTATGCTTATTCTTCATAGTGAAATTTATTTAATCTTTTAGATTTTGGATTTCAACTACAGGAGCCAAAATGTGTTAATTCCCTTTGTAACCTGATTAATACAAGGTTAAAGCTGCTAGAAAATGAAATATTTGGCCAACATAAAGTTTGGGAATACATTCAGAAAGAGGTGCTTATTTGACGAACTTTAAAAATAAATTCTTATGTATTATAAATATGTGTCTACGTAATTTACTATTAATTGTATTTGTTAATAACGAATTAAAAGAACAGAGAGAAAAAATACTGTTGCTCGTCTGAGTGGATGCAGTGCACACATGAGGTGCCACTTTTTAAATTAATTGTTTTGTTGTGATAGTTCGCATAGATTTTAAAATTTGAATGAATAATAAACATAGTCCTCATCAGAAACGAAAATTTTTTGATTTTCTAATAACATGTAGTTTATATGTCTGAAAAATTATTTTTAACTTAATTTAGTAATTATGTTTAGTCTTTTATTTTTTAGAAAAAAATGTAAGAAGTTCTATAGTGTTTAAAAAGTTGCTCTCTCTAATTGATCTTAAAAGAAATCCCAAGATTTTATCCTCATGGACAAATAATTGTTTATTTAAAATTGATAAAAGAATTATTATTACAATTTTAAAATTTTGATTTTTAGGCTGGTTTAAGCATAAATTTTAAAAGCAGGACTTTTATAAAATAATTATTTTATTGTTGGATATTAAGTCTGACTTACTGTTATGTGCAAAAGTTTTTTTCTTTCACCACTGTTTTTATTGTAATAAATTTTTACTTTGTAAAAAATGTTTACTTATTGTATAAATTTTTGACGCCCGGTGGCTGAGCGGTAGCGCTTCGCGCTGGCGCCCCACACGTCCCTGGTTCAATCCTCGGGCTGGACAAGATTGACTCAGCCTTTCATCCCTTCAGTGGGTCGATAAATGAGTACCAAGCATGCTTGGGAACTAAACACTGGGGGTTTCGCGTTCGGCTGACCACCTGAACGGAACATCTGCTCCTGCACCCCAAAGCCCAAGGTCAAAAAAACTGAGATGGGCACTGTTGGACTTGGCCTTGTATGGGCTGTCGCGCCGCTGAGTTTAGTTTTTAGTTTTAAATTTTTACTTTAAATTTTTATCTATATATAAACATTAGTTATATTAAATAACTAAATAAGTTAATGATTGTTTTAAAGCGTTTAAATTACTTTAATATTTGAAATAGGCATGGCGAATGTGGCTACAAGGCTTAAATGCCACCGGACAGTTTCTACCTGCATGCAATTATAAAAGAAAATGTATGTAAATGTTAGTTTATTTTACACCAAGAAAAGTTTAAAAATCCATGCATAGGAATCATTAAAAATTATTAACAGTATCGACCTTTAAAAATTTATTTCTCTTTCTTGTCATTAAAATTTAAAAAATAAAGTATGAGAAATTATAATAAAGAATTTTAAATTATAAATGAGGAGAATTATTTTCACTTTTTTTCTCTGCACTAATACTTATTTATTGCAAATATGAAAAAAATATGCTTTTTTTTTTAAAGGTTGATGAAGTAAAATCCTTGATTGAGGACTGCACATCAACTTGTGATTCATCCTCTTTGAGTGGTCATGATAATGACAGTGAAGTTGTGGATTCTGCTCTTGAAAGCCATAAAACGTGTAATAGTTTGTTATGGGACAAAATAAAATTAGCCGAAGAAAATATAAATGTTAAAAAAACATTGATGAAAATTTTAAGCACTGATGTGACAAAATTGAAAAGTTATAAAAGGAAGTGTAAAAAAAAGTTAGAACATTCTGGGTCCAATATTGACCTTATTCTTGAAGTCACTAATGGACTGAATGTTTTTAAATGTAGCCAATGTAAATTTTGTAGTGACCATTCTGATTTTAGAGAAGCCCTTTTATCATCAATAATTGAATTAGTTCATTTTAATGAAAAAAATCACAGTTCTTTATTGGAAGAAAATAAAGCATTTAAATCCTGTTTACAAAAAATTTATTTTAAAACAAAACATTGTCTTTTACACAATCAAATTTATTCTAAAAATCAGCCAAGTCAACATTCTTCTTTTGAAAATGATGGCCATGCATTTTATGATAATGTGTACTCAAGCTTTGAACAGTTTTGTCATCATTTTCAAAGCCTCCAAGAAGAACTTATGCAGCTAAAACATATTTTGCTTGCAGCAGAAGAAAATCATTTAGATAATTTCTTTCAAGCTTCTCATTCATTTGATTGTAAAAGCTATATTGATATGAAGAAAAGGCAAGTTGGTTTTCAAAATGAATTTGAAGATAATGAAAAATTTTCTCGTCATCATCAGAGAAATTATTGCGGTTTTGAAAAAAAGGTATTGCTTTCTTTTATATAGTTTAATCTGTATCAATTTGATTTAGCGATAAACATTTTATCAAACGATTATAACAAATTTAGAAAATTTTAGTTTATATCTTTAAGTCTGGATTTGGTAAAATTAATCTTTTGCAAATATGCAATTTTTTCTTACTATTAACTCTGAACATAATTTCATTATACTAATAAGTTTACAATAGAACAATAAATTTACAATATATTATTTTCTTGTGATATTTTTTTTCTCATAACCAAAATAAATCTATTTGCCAAACCTCTATTAGTAGATAGACTATCCAGTTAGAGAGAATGAGAAATATGTCAAAATATATACAGTTAAATGCTTGAATTGGTAGCTGAAAGTGTGTATTATTATTGTGAAATGTGATATGTTAGAGAATGCATATAATATCTATAATGAGTTAATTCCAAATTTATTCTGAATTTTAATATCATTAATTTATTCTTAATATTAACCAAAGTCATAGTCAGAATTTCATATCAGAGAAAGTATAAACTGTAATAAATACTTGCACATAATTTTTTTCCTGAAAAACTTTGAGTATGAATCTTGCTTTATATTATATTATATTATTACTGCTATTAAATATTACATTCTATTTTAAAATTGAGAGTATAACAATAATTTGTAACAAAAATTAAATATTCTTTTCCCATTTAAAATTAGTTTCATTATTATTTTTTTTTTTTGTCTTGAAGAGAGAACTGAACTCAAAAATAATCTTTAAACACAACAATTTTCAAATGAATTTGTTTTACATTTTGAATTGACATTAAAATAATATATTTTCTTAAGATTGTTCATGTTTTGATTTAATATGTGCATATATTTATAGCTTAATTGTTGTGATGAGTCTTCAGATAATGATATGGCATGTGAAGCAAATCCAGCATATGATCTAAATACCAACAATTTGGTTAAAAATGAAGTATGTTTGTTATAGCTGTTCTTTTTGTTTTCAATAATTTTTATTATTTATAGTTAAGTTTTATTTTTAACAAAATATAAATGTGAACTCTTTTGATATATTTGATCATAGTTATAATTGTTATTTTGTTATGAAAAGAATTTTATAATGAACCATCTTTGCTTTTATATTTTTGTTCGGACTTCGATTTTTAAGATTATCTATTACTTTCAGCTGGACTCACTTCGCAGTGGAATATTTGAAGCTATGCGTGGTATTCGTGATGTAGAAGTTGAGGATAATGATGATAGAAATCTTATCAACATGGTGGCTTCTTTGGCTGAAGAGTGTGGAGCACTTCGGCAAGAAGTTAGTTATTTAAGAAATGTACGTCAAGAAAAGAAACGTTCCTGGAACAAACTGCAGTGTTTCATAATGGATGCAGAAGTAATTTTTTTACACATTCTTATTTTATTCCTGACTGTATTTTTCTACTTTACATTTTAAAATATTCCATCTTTTTTAATTCATTTATGTTGTCAAAGTTGAGGTCAATGTCAGAAAGTTAAAACTTTTTTTTACTTATGTATTATCTACTTCTTACAGCGAAAACTTAAAGGAAGTCGAAGTATTTCTACTTTAAGAGAGATCATTCGAGATTTGGGGCAAATAATTATTTCAAGTGAATCATCATCAATTGATGAAGCAATTTTATACATGTACACTAATCAACTAGAGTGGCTTGAAAAGTTTTCTATGGGTTGTGAAAATTTATCAGATGGCAAAGATTTAGGTAAATATATACTTTACTTTATATACTCATTAATTTATTCCTTGTAATATAATTGCTAATTATATTTTCATTATAAATAATTTTAGTTGCTTAGTGCAACATATTTTAAAAGTATGACATTTTCTAGGCTTTTTGTAATACTAGGGTTGCTATTTATATTTCTGGCCTAATAATGAAAAAACAAATATGTAGGATCGAAATTGGTTTAATTGTTTTTCAAAATATTCTCCATGATGATCAATACACTTTTGCATGCGTTTGAACCAATTTTCAAAGCACTTTTTCCAGTCCGATTGAGGTAACTCCAAAACATGCGTTTTGAATGCATCAACCGCTTCTTCGGGGGTCGAAAATCGTTGTCCACGTAATTTATTTTTGATGTGTGAGGATAAGAAGAAGTCATTGGGTGCCAAATCAGGGCTGTATGGCGGATGACCCATCAGTTCGATCTTTCGCTCCGTCAGAAATGCCTTTGTTTGAGTCGATGTGTTGGAGCTCGCATTGTCATGATGAAGAATGATTCGCCTGTTCTTCTGCTTTTTTCGAATTTTTCCGATGACTTCTGGCAAACAAATGGTCATGTACCATTCAGAATTGACAGTCCTGCGTTGCTCTAACGCCACTGTTGCCACATGACCGTTAATGCCGAAGAAACAGGCAATCATTTGTTTCGATGTGCTTCTTCCTCGAACAACTTTTGTTGGTTTTGCCTCGTCTTGGAAGACCCATACAGTTGATTGATGTTTTGTTTCCGGCTCATATGCATAGATCCATGATTCGTCGCCTGTGTAGATGTTATACACAGCCTTTGATGTACCTTGAACATATTTTTCCAACATTTCCTTGCACCAATCGACACGAGCCTTTTTTTTAGCGTTTGTCAGATTATGCGGGATCCAACGCGAAAAATTTTTTTTAACGCTCAAATGTTCATGCAATATTTTATTGATGCTAGTCATACTAATGTCCAAAGATGCCTCTATCTCACGGTATGTCACATGACGATCTTGCTTTATCAGTTCACGCACAGCATCGATCTTTTCTGGCACAACAACGGATTTTGGACGACCTGCACGGGATTCGTCCTGGATCGAACATCGACCACGATTAAATTCGTTATACCAATTTTTTACAGTGCTGTAGGATGGCGCTTTATCGCTGAATAAAGAATTAAGTTCATCGAACCACTCTTGTCTTGACAATCCACGTCGAAAGTTATGAAAAATAATGGCACGAAAATGTTCACGATTCAATTCTATTTTTTGAAAGAGAAGAACTTTTCAATTTACTGTCAACAACACAAATGAAGCTATAATGGTAAATCGTCTGCTGAATTTATGTTTTAAAATATCAAACGTTCGATTAAAATCGTCTGCAGTCGCCTAGCAACACTTACTGTTGCCAAGGCCAGAAATATAAATAGCAACCCTCGTATGTTAATTAATGTCATGTTTACTGCTTTATGGTTTCGTCCTGCTGTAGACTAAATCGTTAAGACACGGTTCTCAGTAGATCACCAAAGTCAAGCATCACTGGCTGCGGTCATTGGGCAGGTGGGTGAGCATTTGAATCAGTCTGCATTAGGACCGAGGGTGTGCGGTACTGGTCCTCGTTAAACTGTTCAACTGTAAAGTGCTCGACTTTACATGCAGGTCGTTGAGCTACCAAAGTGGGGGGGGGGGGGTGTCATTCCCTCTGCAGAGGATCAGAATTGTGATGGCATGTCTTTGAATCATCCTCAGGGATATTTCCCCAACCGTCGCCAATAGCCCATTGTGCAGCTCCAGTGCGACGTAAATGATCTACAACAACAACAACAGCTTTATGTTTTCCACTTTATAATTCTTACTTTTTCAAGCCTTCATGTTATGTAAGAAATTTAGAAAATTATCTAGTATAGTTTTATCTTTATATAGAAATAAAAAGCTAGTATTTAATACAATAATAAATGTAACCTTGGAATAGATATATGAAGTATATTATTTATCCAGTATTAAAAATTTTTTTTTTCAAACCATTGTTTATATTTTGCTCAGAGATTAGATTCAACCCTTAAATTTTTTTTCTAAAGAAGGTAGGGTTATATTATATTGTTTGTAAAGTGTTTACTATGAAGTAAATTAAGTTCACTTTGCTGTAAATTGATTATTGTTTCAAATAATACTAGAGGAAAATGTAGCCCATGCTACTGTTCTCATGAGGTTGTGCTATTTTTATGTTTGAGGAAACAACATCTTGCAACATCTAAAAATATCTTGTTAAGCTGTACTGAAGTGAACAAAAAAGTTCAGATAGATACATCCAGATATTGATATGAAAATAAGAAAACCTGGCTTAATTACTGAGAGCTAAAGCAAGAATGCACGTTAAGATAAGGGGTAGTTTGTTCTGTTAAAGCACCAAGTTGTGAAACTGCCTTTTCTTTATTGCAGGAGATATAAATGAAACTTCAGGTGGTTATAATTAACATCCATGTGCAATGATGAATAGATTGATTATGGATCTATGAATCTTTTTTGGTCTTCCAACATATCTATTCAGGCAATTATCTAACATGGAAGAGAGGGTTTACAATATCAGTTATAACAGAAATGTGAGTCTGTATTTAAGTTTTTTTAATAATTATTTTTCACTTAATGTTGAATTTTAAAGTGTTTTCACAATTATGTGAAACATTCAAGCAATATTGAAGATAATATTTTCCCTCTCTATTGAAACATCTGTTAAACAATTGTCACCATAAAAATGAAATCTTGAAAACCAAAAGATGACGGAAGCTATCAATGTTTTTTTTGTGATGTTAAAGATAAGAAGATCTAGCCCTTAAAAATGGCTATGAGATGAAATCTCCATGATTATGACTATATTATTACTTGATTATTTATAATTTGATTATTTTTAATTTCTTCATTCATATATTGTATGCAAATACGTTTATTGCTCTCCTAAGAAAAATAAAAATGGATAAAAATATTCTGTTATAATAGTTGTTAAAAGAAATTTGAATAATACCTTTGATGGATTATAATCAGTCATTGATAACGTGATATGAGTCTTAAAGGGTCTTGCAAATTCAGCATAAGCGAACAAAAGTGGAGATAACCATATCATTATTTTTTGCTCTAAATTATTTGAAATTTACTAAAAACTATTACTCTCAGAATTCTGAAAATCAACACTGGTGTCTCAAATATTGTATTGTATAATCAAAACTTTATTATTTTTGAGGAGGAACACTTTAATTTTAGAAGAAATGAATTCACAAGAAACAAGATACTTCACAAGAAATAAATTCACTGTATTAAATAAATATAGACTTTAATGGTACAAGAATATGAATTGGTTTTAGTATGGTAGACTTACTGCTAATGTATTTAAAATTGTGGATTTGCATGGTTTTTTTAAACTAAGTTTAACATTAAAAAAGAGGAAACATCACACTATTAATCTTAGGATCATAGAGCCAGTATTTACATAAAGACAAATCACCTGATAAGAAATGAATTTAGCCAGAAAACTTTTATTTATTATAAAACTTTCTAAAATTTACATATTGGATTTAAACTGTATGAATGACAAAGCATTTTGTTTTGTCAAACTAGAAAAATGTTTTCATAATCAAACTATGCAATATTTATGTTACAGAGATCTTTGTTTTCTAATCAGCATTTAATATCTACTATTGTTGTTTTAATAAAATAATAAGAATATTAATAATCTACTAATGTAGACATTTTGGAATAAACATACACATAATTTCAAGAAAATTCATCAGTATTAAATCCAATTTGATTCTGATTTGACTGTAGATTTTAATCCTTTTAATATCAATAATGGATTACATATCAGACAGCTATCCATAAACAAGATCATTAATCTATTTTTGATGAAATGAAAGCACAGTCTGAACACATTTACTGTTACAAGCCACTCAAAAAAAGAAAAAAACATGCAACCTACCTATTCTATGAACAAGATTTATAATAATTAGACATATACAGTAGAAAACCGGAAAACTAGAAAACCAGAAAGAATTTTGCTTGGTTTTCCTGCCATTTTGAGCATAGCGATTATAAAGAAAAAAGTCGAAATTTTACTCATCCTTGAAGTTGAGTAGAGGAAAAGGGGTATTTCTTCTCATTTGCACATAAAAACTTCAATTCTTCCCCTGACCTTGAAGATCATTTGATGGAGAGGGGGCAGGGAAGGGACAAATGTTTTATTTTCTTCTGTGTGTTGGTTGTTTTTCTGATAAGCTGCCGTCAATTAAACTTAAAGTAGAGGCATGCTGATTTCGTTTTCTCTTTGATTTACAAGGGGATGGGGAAAATGCATTGCACAAGCATATTATGAATGTCTGAGTTAAGAAACTTGAAACTTCTAGCTAAGAGTATTGATATGTGAGATTTATTTTAAATCCACTTCAGTTACTCATTTTTTGTTATCCTTGATTTATTATGATGAATTGTTTTATTATTTCAGATAATGCATTATTTATTACAAACAAAATGTTTTTTAATCACCAGTTATATTCATCTATTTGACATTGTTTAACAAAACAATATATATATATATTTAATAAATTCTGATTTTTTGGAAATGCGGTACCATTAGCAAGTTAGTATAGCAAGTTTTTCTTGATGTGGAATCACATCTGCTTTCGTTAAAAAAAATCTTTTTATAAAAAATAAAATAAAAGGAGAAGATTGTTTATTAATTTAAGCATATAATTATTTGTTAATAAAAGCAGACGATTATTTTATGAAGCAGATAGCAGTTTTCTTTTTTTAATTTTGATTCTGTTTTTTATTTTTTTTTTATTTATTTTTTTTTTTAAAGATAAATTTTGTAGTTAATAAATTAATCCTTTTTATTCATGAATTTTATCAATAAGTTTTATTTATTTTTTAATTCTATTGACCTTATAATATCCTGCCTTTATCCAGGTTTTAAGTGTTGTTTTCATTCAGATTAATTTGTTCTTCTATCTAGAAATTTATATCTCCGGCTGTGGCCATTTATTGACTCACAAGTAAGAAAATATCAATGTGGATTCTGTGCGGGAAAATCAACTAAAGATCAGATATTTTGTCTCCGTTAGATTCTAGAGAAATCAATGGAATTTAACATTGAAACACATAATCTTTTTATTGATTTCAAATCTGCTTTTGATTGTATCAATAGAAACTACTTTTTTGAAACAATGAATACTTTTAATATACCTTCAAAACTCATTAAATTGACAAGACTCACATTGAAAGATACAAAGTGTAAGATTTAGTTTCTGGGGTCTCTGTCGGAAAATCTTGACACGTTTACAGGTGTTCGACAGGGAGATTCTGTCTCCTGTCTTCTTTTTAATATTTCACTAGAGAGAGTTATTCGTGATTCAAACATCAATACCAGGGGTCACATTTTTAATAGATCAGTACAACTACTTGCATATGCTGATGATGTCGATATAATTGTTCGTTCCCTTCCTGCCCTGAAAGAAACATTTCTTGCCCTTGAGGTGGCTGCAAGGCAAATGGGTTTAGTCATAAATGTAGAGAAAACAGAATATATGCTATTCTCAAGAAACAGAGTCCCAGAGCCCTATCTTGAAATAAATTCTTATAGATTTGAAACAGTAAGGAGTTTTACTTACTTAGGATAAATTATTAACATTGACAACAGAATTACTCCTGAAATAAAAATCCGACTCTATCTGGCAAATAGGGCTGTCTATGGACCGAGAAGATTTATTAAATCTAGGTTTATTTCTAGAAAAACAAAGTTCTTGATCTACAAAACTCTTGTCTGGCCAGTTTTGACATACGCTTCTGAAGCTTGGACAATGACAAAACAGGAGGAAAATTCTATTGCAACATTTGAGAGAAAGATTTTGCTGACTATACTTGGTGGTGTAAATGAGAACAATAACTGAAGACGGAGATTTAACTTTGAACTGTACAAGATTTATAAACAACCTGATATTATTAAATACATAAAAATAAGCAGAATGAATTGGATGGCCCACATGATTCGAATGAATGAGGAAAATACAATAAAAAAGATACTGCTTTTTAGACCCACTGGAACAAGAAAGTGAGGAAGGCTGCGGTTAAGATGAGCTGACTCAGTGGAGTCTGATTTTCTCGCAATTAATGAAAAGAATTGGAGATCAAAGGTAAATCGGAAGTCGTCATGGAGAAATCTTCAAAGGAAGGCATTGGCTCACATTGGGCTGTCTGGCCAGCTATGATGATGATAATTTGTTTTTTTATCCTCCCCCCCTGTATAATTAGGTATGAAATATATTGCGTTTTTTAATTATTAGTTTTGTTTTATATTAGTTCATTTGGGGATTTTAATTATTATCAAAAAATAAATATGCGAATTCTGTATTTTTTAAACTTGTTTTTCTTGTCTAAACTTGCAAATGTTTTTATCCTTTTAAATGTTATTTTTCTACCTTTTTTTTCTAAATTCAGGAGATCTTTTCATTTTTTTCTTATTTTAAAATGTGTTTCACTTTTTCCTTGTAATTTGGGTTTGATAAAACATCAATTAACGTCACTTTTGGTCGATCCAGAAAACCGGGAAATTCAGACAACCGGGTTAGCGATGGTCGCCAGTATCCCGGTTAATTGGTTCTCTACTGTATTTAATAAATTTTTACCTGTCATAATTATAAAATGATTTTATGTATTATTAAGGAAAAAAAAAATTATTTTTATTGGTTAGTTAATTAAATTTTTTTAAACTTATTTTAAATAACTTGTTTTGCTTTTAATTATAATGTTAAAGTATTTCTAATTATTCAAACAGTTCTCAAATAAAAAATTAGGACTGATACTTCTTTGAAATTTTTCTGAAAATATTTGACTGATTTTATTCAAATTTGAATTTTTCTCATCTAAAATTAGATAGTTTAAGTAACAGGGTAAAATTAACAGTCGCCACAGTGTGACTAAGTATAAAAAGTGGTGATTAAAAAATTGTCTACCAGTTACCACTAGATCATCACTTTTTCATAGAAAGGGCATTCCTTGTCAATTTTATTAAGTTTTTTAGCCTTCTTAAAATTGCTTTATTTCAAGCTTGTTTCTCATATTTTTTTTTCATTTTAGAAATAAACCTTCTAATGTATGCTATATTTCGAGAAATGTTTCAAAAGAAATGCATTACATTATCAATTTCAAGTTTTTTAAATCATTTAAAATTTTGTCAAAAGTTTCCACATATTTTAAAAAGTATCCATTGTTAAAAACGGTACAACTGGCTGGTTGTGAAATTTCCTAATTTCACCTTATAGTTTAAGTAATGTTAAAATCTGTGTACCTTTTAATTTAATTTTTTCATCATTATTAAATTGAAAATACATTACACTTAATTATTAAAAAAAATTCTATAATTTTGTTTTATAATTTTGTGCTCAAATTTTCATTTTTTTCGTCCATATTTTCCAGATTGCAACTATTCTCATATATTTAGAGTAAAACTTTTAAATCTGTTGGAAAAAAATTTATGTTTAAAATACTAACACTAATTAATTAGTATCTGTATATAAGGTCGTCCCTTCTACCATTTATATAGCCAGTTAAAATGTAAAAATCCAACAGTTAAATCAAAAATTATTCAAATGTTCTATTTTTTTGCATCATACATTTAGTTAAACAAAAATAAACCTTATGCTCGTTCTATAATTACTAAAACAAAAATACTTATCATAAAAATAAGCCATTAATATGTTGATTACTTCCTGAATCTAAGAAAGTTGGAAGGTGTGAAAAAAATTTCTTAATATGTTGACACAAGGATAGTAGAATTTGAACATTGCAATGCTGTCAAATGCAAGAATCTGGCCACTTTTGAGTTTGAACATTTTTAGCAAATCTATGAATGAAAAAATTAAGTTTCCGACTTTATTTCTCTTATAAATAATTAAGAATAATTTTTATTTTGTTGTTCAAGTAAATGCAAAATTTTATTGAGTTTTGAGTTAGCATTTGGAAAAAATAAAATTTTACTCTTCTTCAAAAACTGACATGATTCACTTAGAAAAATAATTTAATAGTTAGTTTTAGTTTTGTTACTTTTTGGATTTAATGTTAATTTTTAGACACATGAAAATGAGCTAGAACTCACTGTAAATAATTTCGCGTCGCTCATATTACTTTATATAATTATTAATGTCGTCATATACTTTTAATAATCTTTATACTTAATACATTTTTTTAGCTGCTCATTATACTTTAATTTGAAATAGTATTATTTTATTTTAAATAAATAAAATTATACTGAGGAAATGAATCCCTATACCATTTACATAACTGCAGATATTACAAAAAATGTTTGAACAATTGACTTTAGTAATCAGAAATTTTTTTAATTGTTTAAGAACTGATTTATAGATGAGTACTGATGAATGTATAGTATTCTTTGTCATGACCATAATTAGTACTAATGAATAAATAAACTTTTTTTTTAGGTTGTAAAGATATGGTGAAAGATTCTGAAAATACTAAGAATAATCAAGAGTGCCCTGCTTTATGTGACTCATATTCTCAGACATTATTTAACTTTGTTCATGATAAGCAAAAAGGAAGTACTAATGATACAAAAAATGTTGAAACATGTGATATTGCAATTCAAGTTGATGCATTTTCATTTGAAAATACTGCATTATCTCTCTATGAACCTTCTTTTACAGAAATTAGTAGAGAAATTTATGTTGTTCCTGAAGCTTTAGACGAATCTGACTCTTGTTACAATACTATTTCTTCAGAAGCTGTGGTTAATGATGTTGCCCAAGATGAATTGCTTCCAGATAATTTTAATTCAATTATCACAGTAGATAACAATTTAGATTGCTCATCTAATTGCCAAATGCTGGTCCTTTCAAAAGATCATTCTGTAACTTCTAAAAGCTATATTCCTTTATGTGGTACTTTTCCTCTCCCTCTTGCTTCTTCAAATAATATTTATAAATTGCCTGATGTTAATTTTATAAAGCCAATACCAAAAACGTATAAAGCATCTGACATTTCTTCACTGCTTAGTCATCTGACTTGGACTGAAGCTTTTCCTCTTCAAAAAATAAATGCATATTTATCATTGTTTTTTAACGATGCTTCAACAATGCCGTTTTTGTTGAATAATATGTTTTTAGGTTTGTTTAAGAATAATGTGAAAGGATATGAGGTCACTAGAAAAAGCAATTCATCAGTTAGCTTTCCAAAATTGTCCGAATCTGGTATAACATTTTCTTTTGATAAATCTTTAAAGTATTTACCCTATAATTTCTCTCAAATCGAAGAAATTCAAGATGATTATATTTTCCCAGAAGCTGCTTCTTTAACCGCCTCAGATATTTCTATAGAAAATAATCCTAATATTGTCAGTGAAATTATTACTTATGAAAATATTAATGATTTAGGCGTATCATCTACTTTGCCAAATGAATCAGTGTTTTTGCCAAATTGTACAGAAGATGAAGACAGTGGGCTGATTGATGGAAGCAGTATAGTTTCTTCATCTAGTAGCTTAGAGCAAAAATCATCAGATGATATATCATGTGAAACTAGCCCTTTAAAGGAAAATTTCAGCTTGAAACGAAGTGGTACATTTATTTGTGATAAACCTGTATCACCATGTCGTGAGGGCACTTTTGTTATTGAACCATCTGAAAAACTATCTACTGATAAAACACAAACTTTTGATAAAAATGTGCTTTTTACTGCAGTTATGACTGCAGTATATGCTAGCAGCTCTCAAAATTCAGAAAAAAATTATGTATTGTATGAAGTTTACAATTCACCAAAAGAATCACTTTGTGGAGACCTTCAAGCAGTAAACCCATGTTTTGAGACCAATTTTAATAATGAATTAATGTTAAGTCAGCATTTTCTTCTTTGTGAAGCATCAAAAGAAACTTCAGCAGTTAGTTCTCATGTTCATTCCCCAGCTATTAGCTGTTACTTTATACTTTTAAAACCAAACCTTGAAATGGATTCAAAACTTTTTTTAGATAATATATCTAGCGAAAACAGTGCTGGATCATATCCTCTAATTCCTCAATATTTACCAATTGGAAATACCAACTTTGAGAGTTTTGAACAGTTCTCTTTTGAACAAAGTTGTGAAATATATATGACAAATACAGAGGATCTTGCTAAATTAGAAAATGATTCTCAATTAAGAAACTTGATACCAAAAAAATATTTTAAGTTTAAAACATCTGTGCCTATTAATGATACTAGTGATAATAATTTGCAAGATGAAGTACTGCATGAAACTCTATTCAAACAGAATTTGTCACCCATTTTTACAGCCCCTTATGATTCTCATTCCAACGTTGATCTTAAAATAGGCAATGATAGTGAAAATTTCGGTAGTTGCACATCAAGAAAACCAGAATTCAAAAAGAATTTTTTTGAAGGTTGTGAAAAATGCATTCAAACTGATAATTTAACTGATGATTCATTGCTGTATTCTAAAGACAATGTGCTGCAAGAAGTAAGTATATATTAGTTTCATTTATTATTTATACTATCTTATACAAAATTAGATTTTGATATTTTTTATTCTTATTTTTATAAAATTTCTTAGCTTAATCTGATAGTTTATTCTCAGATAAATACAGTAGTCTCCACTTATTGTGGTCAAAGTTAAAGCTACTTATCGCTTATTGTTATCAACATCACTCAGTCCCATTTTTTCTAATTATTTGTATGTTAAACTTAATGCTTTCTGTGATCCTTACATTCTTTAATATCTATTTTTTTTAGATTTATTTTTGTTAATTTTTTTCAGTTAATCTTTTTATTTTATTTTCTATATATTCTGTGTATTCAAAAGTAACCTTTTCTTTACTTTATATGCGCTATTGTTTGAATTTCTGAAAATACTTTATCTTTTATGCTGGAATTCAAATTCTTTCACCCTTTCTTCAACTGTAGTTGGACAGGGATGTGCTAATTGGATGATAATGAAAAGCAATTTTCTTTGTATCTTGTATCTAAATCGAGAACAAACATGCTGTTCTCTTATGCTCTGCTCTTGCTTACATAAAGTTTGACAATATGGATGGCAGGAAGCGAACTTGTTTCAGATATAACATCTTAAGAGTTTAAGTCATGAATGAAAATTGATAAAAATATCCATGTAGCACTTTAACAAATTCAGTTTTGAAGATTGTTATAGGAAAAAAGACAGATGAGGGAACTGATGAGTCAGATGAAAAATGCCTTGGTGTTGTACCACCTCTTACAATAAAACGATGAATTACAATGAAATGATGAATGCAAGGAAAGTGTTTAAACGTTGAGTACAATATCACGTTGACGACTTTAAAAATCATTATAATTACGAATGATAATGATAAATCTGAAGAAAAATTGTTTATAATCAAATAATAATGATTTTTTTTAAAATTATGCTTTATTAGAAACGGTAATTCCTTTTAAATTGTACTTTTCCCCTAATTATTTTTTTATTTAACGAATAAGATTGAAAAATATTTCCCAAACAGTGCAGTACCATGTTGATAAAATCTTTCAAATTAATTTTTGGTAAATAGCTCTAAAAAAATTACAATTTCTTTGAAATTCATGTAAACATAGATAGTAGCAGAAACTGTGAAAGGAAAAGATACTCCTAACTGACCTGCTGTATCATGGTACTGATGAGAAATTTGTTTTTGTCCTTTCATTATTACTTTTTCATTAATAAACAAAAATGGAAAAGTGGAATACACAAATGCATGCAGAAGATATGAAAAAAGCAATATTTACCAACTGTACTCATAAATGTAATTTAAATAAAAGGAACATAAAATAATTAGAATAGAATCTTTGAATTCTTTTATTCATCCTTGCTCCGAAAATGCCTCAATAGGCCTTATGTTCTGGCAACTTTGCTCAAAATCAGTGATTTAAGCCAATAAACACATCATTATTACAAGAACTCATGTCATCTTAAAAACCACATTTAATAGTTATTGGTTTAATAAAGTAAATTATTCATTCATTCTATTATTATTCATTCTGAAAACAAACTAATTTTTCTATTTCTTTTGTATATTACGGTTGGTACAAATGACAATTTTTGAAAGCTTTGATCACTATCTTTTACAAAATACTGAGCTTTAATAAATACAACATTTACTGCCTGATGCAGTAACATGAAGTGTTATACCGAAAGAATATGCATAGGGGAAGAAGCCTAGCTTTCATAAAAATAGTGTAAATTTTCCCTCCAAGGGTTAGTATGGTTCCTTTGTATAAAGGCAAATGCAACATTTTGAGGCGTAGCAGCTGTGGCTCTTCTTGATATGGATTTACACCTTCCTCACCCCTAACCACCACTGGGGCTCTGGACAAGAAGGAATGATTTCTCTTTTTATTTATGGCTATTCTATTATTGCATTTTTTGCACTATTACTAAACAGTACTGTACAGTTAATGAAGATGATTCTTCGATAATCTATTTATATCATCCATGTTGATTATATCTGCTAGCACGTTTTAAAATAAAACGGAAAAATAAAATAGGGGGTGGCGGCGGTAGCGTACCCAACCAACAGCCAGTCCAGGTGTGTACTTTGCTTTTATGTATGTGCTGAATCTTAGTACATATGATGCTCTTTAAGGACCAGAGAAAGGAGGAGTCTAGCTCTTTGAATACATAACAAATATGGGGAACTATGCTATGCAGGATGCTATATCAGAAAAACAACTTACAGGAGGAGCATTCTGAGCATATTCTATACAGCATACTGAGATTTAATAGAGTGTCATATGTACTAAGATCCAACACATGGCCATTAAAAGCAAAGTGATAGACAGGAGGTAGTTCACCTGAACCCAATGTTGTACTATGTGGTTGGATGTGCTGTCTCCTGCTCCCCATGTTGATTAAATCTGTTAGCAAATTTAATCCATATGGATGATGTAAATGAATTCTCAAAGAAATCTTAAATAGGTTGCACTACTGTTTATAAATTGTATGAAACGGCAGCAGCAAACCAACCATAAATAAAAGGAGGAAACTTTCTTTCTCACCAATCTCAATAGTGGTTGGGGAGAGAGGAGGTGTAAACCAGTTTCCAGAACCTCTGTTACTGTGTCCCTAAATGTTATTTTTCCTTTATAAACAGGAATCATACTAATAATTGGGGAACCAGTTTACATTATGTCTATGAAAGCTAGCTTTTTTAACCTATGTATATTCTTTGATCTGAGTATGTTACTCTCCCTGTAAGTAGTTTTTCTGGTATAGCATTCCTTACTGAACAGTTCCCTTTCTTATTTTACAGAGAGAGGGACATCTCCTTTTTATATTTTTTGAATATACTACTCTAAGTTTTTACTGAATACAAAATGAAGTAATTGTATTCCTTATTCACAGTGAATAAAATAACTAGTGTTTTTATGGTTGTATTGTTTTTCATTGAAAACTTTTTGTAGTTAACTGGAAGAATATTTAAGTTTTTTGAATTATATCTTGCTTATTTTAAAGCTTAATTTTTGCTTTTTTTTAATATTGGAACTTTTTTTTAGATTGCAAATGTGAGTAAAAAAGATGAAGTCAGTTCAGAAAAAGGTTTTAGAGTTTCTCATGTTTACTCTGTGAAAGACAGTAATTTAGTGGATGAAATTGAAGCGTTGAAAGATAATTTGAACCAGCAAAATGCTGTTCTTATAAGATTGAAAGAAGATTTAGATGAAGCAAATTTTAGAATAGCTGAAAAGGAACAAATGTTAATAATGATGCAAGTTGAGTACAATAGTAAGTAATTTCAAAAGACATAATATTCTTCGGACTAAATTTTTGAATTTTGTAATTTACTTCTTTTGGTAGTCTTTTTCTCTTTAATCATCAACCACTTAGTACCCTATAACTAATCATGACAGATTTATTTTTAAAAAATGAAAAATTAAAGAGAAAAAATTATGTAATTTTTTATTAAAAAAAAAAAAATGCTTGGAATAAAAACTTAGAAATTTTTGATTTAGTTAAACTTATATTACAGAAAATCCACTATTGTGTCCCACATGTGCATAAAACATGCAAATATTTAAAATCAACCTTCTTTATCTATTATAAAAGCTATTTCAAAGAAATATTTACATAAATTGTTTAGTTTTATAACAAATTAGAGTGCCTGGTTGTCTCATATATGATTTGGAATTACCTTTCAGTTTATTTATTGTTTGATTACTACTTTACAATAGCTTAAATTGGTAAAAAGGGAAAAACAATAGACAGATAGTTTTTTCCTTTCTGGCAAATATTTTAATAATTTGCTGCATATTAGAAGCGAGTTTTCGAGATAACAAATTCAGAGCTAAATATGTTCTAAAAAGTAGAAAAATATATTCTAAATTAGTACTCTATAAAGTAGAGTCATGAAACAAAATAATGACTACTAATAATTATGTATGTAATAACAGTAGATTATAAGTCTAAATACAGCAATAATAATTTTATTTTTATTAAAGGACAAAAATAATTGGTTTGCAAGTATATATATACTATATACATATATACACACACATATATATATATATATATATATATATATATACTCTATGTATATGTACATATATATATATATATATATATATATATATATATATATATATATATATATATATATATATATATATATATATATATATATATATATATATATATACAGGGGTGGGCAAAATAGTGGAAACACTTATATACCAATATATTTTTCAAGAAATACTTAAAAGAGTAATTTTATAACTTCAGAAGTGTTTAGATCAATTTATTTCTCATACCATATCAATAAAGTCTACTGCTTTTAGTGGTTTGAAGGACTGGAAATAAATTACAACTAGAAAATAGGGTTTTTGAGTACCTTATGCCAAAAAAATTAGCAATATATTTGTAACTTCTAAGAATTATTTTGGTTATTGTTTGCATCAGTTACACAAAATTTCGTGAGCCTAACTTAAATATTTATGGAGATATTAACTTTTTTATAAAAAACAATTTGTCTTACGTTCTTTTTGCTATAACTTTTAAAATGTTCAATAAAATAAAAAAATTTTTTTAGAGCAATTTAAAATTAAAGATAAAATTTTTGCTTTAAAATTTGAAAGAAAAAAAAAACTGAAATCTTTGCAATATGTAGATAATTAGAGTACTTTTTTTGTACTGCACTTACGAACAAAAAATGTAACATTTTTTTTTTCATAATTTTCTTGTGAATCGCATTTGGCAATTAATAAAAAAATAGTCTGGTTTGAATATCTTAAAAATTTAAGAAGTATCAAGCTATTTTCTAAGTAGTTTTTGTACCTTTTCAAAGAAAGCTCAAAATGATAAGATGTTTTCTACAAATATTACTTTGTATCATAAGGCAATATTAAGTAACAAATGATAATACCTAACAATAAATGTTCATGCACGAAAATATGTTTGTAAAAGAAAGAAAATATGCAAAAGAAAACATACTTTTAGGGAATAATTCCCAACAATGCTGGCGTCATTTTTAATAAATCTTGTTCAGTTGTACAAATGAAATTTGTGGAAAACTCCTTATCATTTTGAGCTTTCTTTTAAAAAGTACGACACCTACTTAGATTGCTTCATACTTTTTTAATTTATAAAATATTTTCAAATCTGACTTTTTTTATTAGGTGCCAATACAAAATGAAAAAGATTTTAATTTTTCCCTCACACACCTTGTATAAAGGAACTAATTATTCATATCTTGGGCAGTTTTAAACAATATAAGATGATTGTCAAATTATATAAAATGATCCTCTAAATAGTTTTTGAGAAAAATCGCGAAATGTGTCAGTATTGAAGTGTTTACGTTACTTTGTACAACCCCTGTTTATATATATATATATGAGTGGCTGTGTGTTTGGTTATTTTAATAATAATTAGATAAAGAGTAATCTATCTGGGAGTAATAATCTATCAGTAATGTAAGAGGGGGCATTGCTTGGTTTATAATTATTCAGTGTTCTCTATAATGATATTTTTCTAATCTATTATCATTGCCCCGATAATTTTCAGATCATTTCTTAATCAATGCACTTGCACAGAAATAATCATGATAGATCATGAAAAATCAGTACTTCAGTAAATCTAAAAACAGCTGAGGATAGGTTCCACCATTCCTGTCTATAAAATATCTTTAGCTTTATACCTTCAATCAGTAGTATTTGTTGTGTCGAACTCCATGTCTAAGACTGTAAAATTTTTACCTTAAACTACATAAAAAAAGAATAATGATCTATCATGAAGAACAAAGTTTTTATCGGTGGATATTCTCCAAAGTTATTCATAAAATTTATTTATTGGGCAGGTATCCTTCTTTCTCATATTTTACAAAAGGTATGGCCGATTAAATTCTTAAGTCTTTGAAGTTATTTTTATACTGTAATAACTTCAACAGCAAAAAGTCAAAAAGAAGAAAGAAATCAGGATAAAGTTAAGTTCATTGCACATGCATTAGTATCAGTCATTAGTCCCAAGTTATTCATATTCCCAACCCTGCAAGGACCAGGAGAAACTATAGCTCGGTCAAAATTACTGTATAATATTTTCAAATTACATCATGGTCAAGATATTCGATATGCACATTTTCTGCCCTCGGATTCTGCAGCATGTAAGAAATTTTGTAATTATTTTCAACCAATGTAAAAAAATTTGCTCATCTTTGACTACTGATTCAGATGAAACCCTTCAACTAAATTTAGAGTTTAAAGATATCATTTGAAGTGGAATGTACTGCTTTTTAATTTTGGTTCAAATGAAATTTTACGCATTATTACCCTTAGATGTTAAAAAGCAAAACCTAAAAAAGTAATAAAAATTTCGTGGTTTTTTGGGTCTCAATAATTAAGCTTAAATCAAAGACCGTCGCAACCTCATATTATTTTCATTTGAGATGCCTAAAATGAGATAAGACACAATATTAAAATCACTTCTAGCTTTCTGGAAATTAGTTTGAACCAAAAGTTTAATTTAACTGGGCTATAACTGAAACTTCAAACAATTTTTGAGGTTGAAACTTCCATATAATTAGAGTATCTATATAATAAGATATTCTAGTTTTAAAAAAATTTTAGTTTTGTTTTATGCAATAATATTTTGCCACTTTGATGAATTAATTTATGCTATTATATTTAAATATTGATATATTATTAAATTTTGGTCTGTAGGAACTGCTTCTATTTTGCAAGAAAATGGTTTAAAAGAAGTGGAAGAAAAAGAAACTCAGACTCAGGATGATATAAAATCGAGCAAATACAATAATTTAGTTGAAGAAATAAACTTCTTAAAGTAATTTTTCATATAATTCTTTTCTAAGACTTGTTTTGAATATATATTACAGTTAAAATACTTTAAATGTGGTATTTAATTTCAGACAGAAAAATGCCCACCACAATGAAAAGATCGCACATCAAAACCATACAATTCTTAGCATTAAATCACAACTATGCAGTACAATCTCTCACTTGAAGTATTTAAAAGATGCTGCTGCAAAACAACTGAAGAGACAAAAACACCAGCATTTAAAATCACTAAAAGTAAAAATTCTGTTATTATTGTAACATAGTATAAATTGAAAAAAATTAAGTGTTTAAAATCACATATTTATTTATCATATTTTTTTTCTATTCAGCAAATATTTCATTTTCATTAAATTAAATAGGTTAAACAACAGCTGCATGATGTGAAATTGGAGCTAGGCAAAAAATGTCAAGAACTTGAGAAGAAAAATGAAATCTTGTCTGATCATGAATTTCAGATAAAGTATTAACACATTTATTTTACAATGATTTAGAATCTAAAATTAAAAATTTTTTAAAAAGTTCAATATATGCCTTTTTTGCTAAACACACTTTATGCAAGACTTTTTTCTCTTTCTATGTTCAGTTTTTTGCATTTTAATAATATTTATAAAGTCTTACTGCTATTTTGTTTCTAAGTGCAATAATATCTTAATTCTCTAAGTTTTTAAATTTGAACTATTTAACTATATTGCTTTCTTGCATGAAACAAGTAAGCGAATCAGACATAAAACAAACTAGTTTTTTCCTATACTATTTAGTTGGAATAAAAGGGTCACAAGATTTCATACATTCATATAACAAAAAATTCCAAAGGAATTCCAGTTGATTTTGAATGAACTTTTCCTTTAATCTGTAAGCAAACTCTTGTTTCATTGGCGAATAAAAATAATTTGAAGAGAGGTTGAAATTTAATTTTACTTGTTATTTTATTACTATTTTGAGATTTAATATATATATATATATATATATATATATATATATATATATATATATATATATATATATATACTTGAAACAATCTAAGAAATCCAAACATGTAATAAACTGGTATAAACAACTAAATATATAGCGAATACGTGACAGTTACTTATTTCAAATTGCACTCAATTGCACCAGTATCATAATATTATTTTAATAAATATTTAAGCTGTTGTAAAGTAACATAGTTATGTTTTAATGATTTTAACTTTTAATGGTCTATTCTGTTCAAGGGTAAACTTTTTATTTACATTTTTGCTTTGTTTTATTAACATATTACTAGTTAATTTTATATCTTTTAAATTTTTTCATTTTTACTAGTTGTAACATTATCTGACATACAAAATAACTGTGTGCAGGTAGGTTATATTTTTTTAATAATTTGAGTATTTGAAAAATATTATAATGAATAATATATATTATAATGAATAGCCGGGATAGCCTGGTTGGTAGGGCGCTGGGCCCATATCCAAGAGGTCGTGGGTTCGATCTTTGCCGGCCGAAGACTCCCCGTGTAGTAAATGGTGACTGATGCACGTTAAATCTGTCGAGTCTCAAAGTCCTCCATGTTCCCATAACAAATAAATACCTCTGGGGGTACTGATCCAGGAGTTTCCTTGTCTTCTGGATTGGTTCAAAATTACAAGGCTACGGAGTTGAACATTAGTAGTCGTAAACCCATGAAATTGGGTCGGCTGTTCAACGACGGTTATAAAATAAAATAAAATGAATAACTAGAAATATTATAATGAATAACTTGAAAGAAGAAGGTAGCTATAGGGAGAATGAGAAACTTTGCGCTGAAAAATTTTAATGTTTATGTATGCATAGAAATTATTTTTTCCTTTTGAGATCATTAAAAAAGACAGCTTTTCATAGGAAAATGATTTGTAAATATATTTCTACTCTTGTTGTAGTTTTAAAGATGATTTTCTTAGATTTACAAAAATATCACTAATAATCTTTTTTCTTTAAATTAAAAATAAACATCTGCCCATTAAATGCTAATATGAAATTTTGAATCAATTTTATGATAGAGCACTATGAAATTTAGAAATAAAGATTTTAATTTTAAAAAAAAGTCATTATGTAAGTAATAAAACTAATTTCTGTATTTTTGTTAATTAAATGTCCAGAAAGTACTCTTGCTTACTATTTCCTAAAGTAATTCAATTATATTATTTTTTTAAGTTAATCAAGTTGCTCATATCATTCCAAAAATTTGATTGCATTTCAGGTTACAGAATTGCATTGCACTTGTGCAATCAAAAGCGCATTGCACTTCTTGAATCAGTACCTCAATTTTTGTTTTATAACTCAGTCATAGGTTTTTTATATGAGTATGAATTATAGCGTAAAAACTGCGTTTGTTTTAATGGTTTAGGATTGAAGCTTTGTTGGCAAATCTTCAGTGGACAGAATTTTGCATCCCAAACTTCACCGGTCAATAACTTTAGGTGTACAAAACTGCACCCACCTGGAATCTACCAGGCAGGGCTGTAGCAATAAAGTTTTTTTGGGGGATTAAAACCTCTTATAAACTTATTATTCAATATTAAATTATTTAGCTTCATGTAAGCTCATATTTTTCTAAAAAAACAGCCCTCTCACTCTCTCTGGAACCAACCCTGGCATGATTATTGTTTTTCAATGTATTCTTTTATTAAAAAACAAAATTCATAGGTAAATTATTTCAAAATACAAATGAATTTAATTGCATTACCAAATTAATTACATTTCAAAATTAATGGGATACCTTCAAAGGACGTAGTATCTTTGCCCTGATTGGTTGTTGAAACATGGCATTTCCTTATGTTAGCAACTGTTCTTTCCATTCTACTTTGAGTAAGCCAAACCCCTAAAGTATCACTTCTCTTACGTGACACATTCTATATTTTTCTACAAAGATTTCAATTTTTTCACTTTAATTTCTTACTTAACTCAAAGATAGGTACAAAGCCATGTAGATTTTAAACAAACTAATTATGCACCAAAGCTGCCAGGTACGTAAATCAAACATATATTGCAGTTACTATGAAATATATAAACGAATAATAAACCGAAGTTATGTACCAAACATAGATGTGGAAGAATTATATTTCAACAAATTCAATGTGTGATACAGCTTTGTATTTAATTAACTTCTCGTTAAATAATATTTTAATTTATGTGGAGAAACTTAGTTTGACTTTAGTATATCATTTTGTTTATAAATGATCAGCTGGCACCGACATAATAGGTCACATGTCTGGGTATTTTTGATCTTCTTCTTGAAGTGCAAGTACCTAATTGTATTACACTACTATAATTAATTACATCACATCCAAAAATAACAAATAATTGATTGTAAAAAAATTATTTTATTTAATATTTTTGCTTTTGTTAAAATTAAATTATGAATTTAAAACATTAGTTTTTCTAAATTAACTCTAAGTTTTATCTATTCTATTTTTTAAATTAAAATAATAAACTGTAAAAAATATTCAATTTACTGTTGTTACTTTTATTAAAACTAAATTAATTATGAATTTGAACTTATTAAAATTATATAATATATATAATATGTTTTTAATAAAATTAATGGATAAATTAATTATTAATTTAAGGTTCTAAATTTGCAAAGTTTTGTCTGTGTAAAGTTTTGTCCATGTAATGTTTTATCCATGCAAAATTTTGTGAATTGACGTAGACCATTACCATTTTAACACATTAAGAAAAACAGTTTTCTTTTTATTTCAAATTCATTTTTTTAAAAATTTAATTGCATTATTTAAGATAATCAAACTACATTAAAGCTCTTCAACCAAATATTAGAAATACAGTGGTACCCCAGTTTTGCATTGTCTGTTTTGTATGTTATCCCTCTTCCTACATAATTTTCTGTAGGTCCATGAAAATTCCCTCTATTGATAATGTATCCCGGAGAGGGAATTTCCCTCTTGAGTCAAAGTCAGAAGAGGGGTGAGCAAAGCAAAGGAAGGGTGGTTAAAGAAAGTATGGGAATTTAAGTTGTAAAATTTGTGACCGGATTTATTTTTAGCATACTTCAACCTTCGAATCTTGGAATAATTCAATCATTTAAAAAACATACACTAGAAAACTAGTTATGTAATAATTTTTTTCTTGATTCTGGTAACCTACGAAAGGATGACCTACAATTGCTATCCTGCTTCATGCACTTTTGGACACTAGTCCGACAAAAAACGTAAAATTGGGATTCCACTGTATATATAAAATGTTTACATAATTTTAATTTAAAATAAAGCATAAAAAACTAAAGTAAATAACAAAGTTCATATCTGTAAGACTGTTCATATAATTTTATCAATATTGAAATTTAAAAAAACACTATGTTTATTTCGGTTGTAATAATTGTTTTGTAATAATGGATTAATAATTGTTTTGTAATACTGTTTCTAAGCATGGTAGTTTAGATGATTCTCCATTATTGAAATTTTTCCGTATGCATAAGACTTTTATCCAGCTTTGCAACTTACTCATATTAAATATCATGTTCTTATATGTATTAAAATTATTTTTTGATTAATGATTTATTCTTACTCAATAAATATTATGTGATTGCAACAATAATTTCAGAGAGTTACAAAATTTTTTTTTTTTTTTTTTGTAATTCAGTTAATTGTACATTTCAGTGAAATTCAAGCTCGCTTTGATTCTGCAATAGAAGAATTGAAGCAGAAGTCAAAGATAATGAACTGTGAAAAAGTTGACAGTGTCTGTCAAACTGATGTAAGATTTTTTTCTAAAATTAATTATGTTATTGTCAAAAAAATTTACACTTTATATCAAGTGTACACTTTATACATAAAGTTCTTTCTTTTGCACATGAAAGCAGCTTATGTAATTGTGACTTTTTTGTGAATTGGTTGATTAAAATTTTTTTTTAATGAATTTTCTTTTATTCAATTTAAATTATAACAATCATCATTTAAATTGAATAAAAGAAAATGATTAGGGCACTATTATGAGGTAATAATTTTTAAAATTTTGTGTTAAATATGCCCCTTTTTTTTTTAATTATAGAGACAGATTGTGGATGACCTAGAAAAAAACTTTTCATTCACCACTTTTTAGCTTTTAAAATAGAGATTTTAACCGTGTTTCCTTATATCTTTCTTCAACATCATAGTGGTTATATTTGAAGTGAAATTTATTCAGGGGCTGAGCATTCAAACTTTATCTTTATTTCATAAAACTTTGGACATAAAATGATACAGCTCTTTCTCAGTTTAGGGAGTTATTATTATGCATTAGGGAGTTCAGAGTGCATTTCCTCTCAGCCTCTCAGGGACTCAGCCATTTCTCCAATTCATCTCGTTAATCTGGAGTATACTGTTTAAACCTTTTTGATTTTTCTGATATTAAGCATTCACTTTTGGAATATTTTTGCAACTACCTTCTCTTAGTTGTTAATCTAAATATTGTTGTAGTTCTAGTTCTTAAGTAATTTTTATTTTTCATTATTTTGTATTTCCTAAATTTTATAAACTTTTTGCTTTTGTTATCATCCCTATGTGATATTAATTATTTGAAATTGATTGATTGATATAGATGGTTGAATAATTGCTGCAGTTATCTTCATTTGTTACTTATTCTAGTAAACACATGGTATTAATTTCATCATATGTTCAATAATTATAATAAAATAAAATTTAAAACTATATTATTCAATCAATTATAATTTTCAATAAAAAATTTTTTATATTTTATTCTGATTCATTGTTTGTAAAAATTTTAATGTAAAATGAAGAGTTTAAAGTAAATGCTAAAGTTTTACACTTTTCTTTGTTATTTGTTTTAAAAGTTTGACTGAAAATAAAATGTGTGGAACTGAAAAATACTTTTTACAGTAGGCATGATAAAACTAGAGCACATTAACTACTTTTGATTTAATAATTAGATAGATTATAACAATTAGATAGATTATAACAATTAGATTATCATATACTAACATGCAGCGCTAATGGTTTGAAACAAACTTTCAAATGCTCTCTTGGCTAACTGCTGTGACCATATTTTTCAGTTTGTATTATACCCATATTTTGGTGTTCAAGAAACTGAATCCATCAGAAAAAATAATACATAGAAATCATCTTCATATGTCTGATTTTATAACTTCTATTATCTTGCACTTTTGTTAGCCCATAATAATCAGCCACAAAAAGTGGTCATATTTAAAAAAAAAACATTTGTGAAAAAGTAGTAGAATAAATTTGTTTTTGCTAAATGGGTATTTCTTTCTTTTACCTCCCACTTAAGCTTTTAAAAATCAGTATGCTTCAGCTTCTGATTTTAAATAGAAATATTTTTATTGTTAATACATTAATGTAGATACAGCTATTTTGTTTTTGCGAAAGAAATTCAAATGATGAAACTCTTGTGTTACTGCTTTTGTTGAAAAGAAACATTCCTGTAAAAGGGCACTTAGCAAAAAATTGTCAATTAGCACATTTGAAGTTCATACCTCAAATTATTGCAATTACATAATTGTACTTGAAAATCTAAGCTGTTGATTAAAATTATACTGCTGTTCTGTTTTCAGCTGCTTCATTTTGCATTTTATTAATAATTTTGGGTAAACTACAGATTAATTTTTAAAGACGTGCAGTCAAACCTCAATATCACGAATTCAAAGGACAAAGCTAAAGAAACAAAAATTTTGGACTTTGGCAATCAAATATTTTAATCAAGTATAGTGTATTTTTTAAAACTTAATTAAACTAACATTTACAGTATTTTTAAGTTTAACTTTACATTTTAAAAGTAGTGTAACATGTATTTACTTAAAAAAAAAACTTTTACTATAAACTATGCCGTTCTCTTTCTTATAAAGACTTCAAGAAATGGATTATGAAAGTACCCAAACAAGTTTTTAAGACTTTAAGTTTAATAAACCATTTCAAGTTTTGAAATCAGAAAAAATATTTTGAAAAATTAAAAATATTTCGTGAAATCAAGGTTCATTGAGAAATTTATTTTGCTAATAGAGATTTTTTCTATTATCAGCTTAATAAATACGTAAAAATTCAGAAACATTTATGATATTGAAAAATTTGTATTTTCAAAGTTCATGGTATCAAGATGAATATTATTATTTGTACAAATGTATGTAATGCATAATGTTGTAGTGCATGTAAGAATAATTAACATGTTTTTAATAAGTAATTTTGGTTTAGTTTAAGTATTGCTCAGTTAATTTATTATTTTTCAATATTTATTTAGCTATATGCATATCTAAATAAATGAGATGATTGCTTGTATTTTTTGTAGAATTTTTAATTTGTCAAATTTTTTGTAGAGCTTTTTTCCACATGACAGTCATGAAGAAGATAAGCACTGTCACACAAGTTTACATGACCTAACATTAAAGAAACATTCTGAAGAATTACAAGAATTAAGAGCAAAGTTTCACGATTTAGAAATTGTTTTATCAAACAAAAAAGGTTTGCAGTGCAAATGTTGTCATTTTTAAAAATTTTATACATTCATAAGTCACCATTTTGTTGTACTTCCTGGCATTATGTAAAACATTCAGTATGATAAACTAATATTTTTAAGTAAATTTTTTTTTTTCATTTAATTTGCTTGATTTAAGAAAACATAATGCAATGTATTAAGCCATCTCTAATCAGTTGTTTTAGCAAATTTTGAGACAGTAAAAACAAATATTTATGATTTTTAAAATAAACTTTCTGCTTTATTTTTTTTCTTGTTCTAATTATTCTTCCCAAGTTATTATAGGTTTTGTAATTTTTTTCAAAGCATTCTGTGTTGATTTAAAAGAATATTTTTTTTAAAAAAATATTTAATTTTAAATTTAAAATATAATTTTTTAAAACATTTTTATTATTATTAGTAATGCAAAACCTTATGCTTATAGGTATATTTTTATCCACAAAAAATAAACTTAATACAAAAAATTTCAAAAATTAATTTTTGCCAAATTCTGAATTTTGATTGCTAATTAGTTCGTTGATTATAAAACTATTAATTTGATTAAAAATATTTTATTATTCTATTTACAAATATATTGCTTACATTTCATGGCACAATTTTTTTTTATATTTAGAGTTTCAAAGACCTTTAAATAATGTTACAGACAAATCTGGAAATTCTGAAATGAAAGGATACACCTCTAGTAAAGAGGGTCATGTATGGAAACTTTTAACAATAAGTGAACAAAGTGTAAGTAAAAATTATTCTTATAATTTACTTATTTAAAATGTATTTAATTTACTTCTAGTTTAATTTTTTTCATTTTGGTATTTTTTAGTATTTAACCTTGGTAAATAAGTTGTCAGACTCTCTACAAATATCAGATCTGAAAGGATCTATTGCACTAATGCATTCATCTTGGCTTAACTGTGAAGAACTATCTGATGCAAGAAGACTTGATCACAAAAGAATACTTCAAAGTCTGGAAAAAATAAAGAAAAATTTGAGATATTTACAAGAGAGCATTAGTATGGATACCAAAAGGTTAAATTAATGCTTTTTTATGCTTGTTGTTAACATATTTTTAAAAGTATGTTTTAAATTCATTCATATTGTTAATTGATTTATCAAAAGTTAATGCTATTGTTAACAGATAACTTAAGATTAGAAATTATGTATTTTTAAGAAATTTCTTATATTTTTAAAATTCTATTCTATTATTATTTTTAAAATTCTATAAATTGGACTGTACTTAAGTACTGTCCAGTTTATTTACATATATATGTCTAAAATTCTTAGAATCAGTCCTTAAATAAGTAGAGGGATTTTAAAATAACTTTACCAACAAATGATACCATTCAAGAGAAAAAAATAAAATTTTCTTCTAAGGTTTAAGATTTAAAATATAATATTTAAAATATAAAATATTTAAAATATAAACACACAATTATGGTTTCAGGGACAAAATGTTTTGAGTGGTTGTTCACACTTTTCTCATTAAATTGTAATTTTTACATTACACTTGGAAGAACTTAAAATATATTGGAAACAATATTTTTGGCATGAATAGTAGTCAAGCTGGACAGAGATTAACAGAGCAAGTTGCAGAATACAAAATATTGTGTTCTCTTTTTTCTTTCAGTTTTATTTTATTTTGTAACCAGTGTTAAAAAACTTTTACAACAGCTTGTTTTTGAATTTACGACGACCAATGTTCAGCTCTGTCACCTGGATCCAGAAGACAAGAGAGCTATTGGATCAAGCATTGGGGTAAATTAGCTTTCATGGAGGATTTTTTTGATACAACTAACTTGCATTTGAATTAAAGAAAAAAAAAACACAAAAATCTCTCTGACTTACTCCTGAGTTTATCCTGACTTCAAGGAGATTCTAACCACCTTCTACCACTGAGGATATTATACGTCAGCACCGTAGTTGGTGTGAACCGGGATCGTAATTTGCATCAACTAGCCATGATTGAAATTCAAATATTTGTCTCTTTGCAGGGAGGTGAGCATTCTATCCCCAGAGCCACTTTAGCACTTTTTTTTAGTTGTCATTAGAGCATGTTCAGTAAAACTGAATTGCTAACATATCAAAAATTTTCTAAAATACACTTTTCTTTTATCTCTACTTGCCATGTCCTCTTTTAAACTAAAACCTTTTTCATTTTAAGTTTTTACTCTACTTATCTCTCAATGAAAAAAGTAACTTTCTTTTTGTACATTTCTTCTCTACTACTGTAACCTTTACCACAGGAGACTGCTTATATTTTTATTAATAGTATAATAGTATATTTATCAATAGTATTTTTAATTTTATTAATAGTACCTTTAAGCACCATTTTATTCTGTTTTATTCAACTATATATTCGTCAGGGGGCCATATGTTGGCAAAGTTACTTTATAATCCTTTTGTATTTCTTATTTTGTGGGAAACAGGTTAGACTTAATTGGTTTAAATAAAAAATTATGCCATTCATAGTAATTTTTCTTCATTTTAGGCAGAATGTTGAGAATGTATTAGTGGAAGAAAAGAAGTCTACCACCATGGTACTAAATTTTTCTTGTAAATTATTTATGATTTACTGAACAAACTCAATTATTTTGCTTTCCTTTGTGAGTCTTTGCATTTTTTTTAATTTATGCGAAATAATCTAAAAAATATTGATCTATTATAGGGGCAATACTCATGATGACAATATACTATCACAATCATACTATCATAATAACAATAGAAACTCATTACTCGTGAGATCCCACCATTATTGAATATTTTAATAACTAATTATCATACAAGTTAATTTATTTGTTTTCCTTGTAAGAATTTAAGGAATAGTTAATAAAAACTGAGTTTTTTACCATTAATTTTAAAATAATTATTTTAAACTATTAACAATTTTATCATCTATTTGATGTGCATAAGGAAAAAAAAGTGTGGAAGAAAGTATTTTTACTTTAAATCAGCATTTTTTGGATCATAATTTTTTGCATTTTCTACAACATTATCAAAATTGAAAATCTGCAAGCAAAATTTACAATAACTACTACATTCTCATGCTGCAAAGAAATAAATTAAAAAGTACTTTAAAAAATATAAATTATAGATTATCTTAGTGGTAAATTTTTTCTTGCTTAGTTAATAAATATGTTAAAATAAATTCCAATTTTCTTATTTCAAAAAATATTTAAGTCATCAGAATAAATAGTCAAATATTGATATAGTGAAAGAAATTAAAAACTTTACCGTCAATTAAGCAATTAACCACAATCAATTATAGCAATTAACTGCTTTCTATGTGTTTCAGTGCCATTCAGAAGAACTCCATTTTCAACATTTGTGTCACATTCTCCAGAAAGCTCAAGATGTAGTTGTTAAAGAATACTATCAAAAACGAGGTTCTCAAAGAACTCCTGTAACTGCTGGCTCAGGGAGAGTAAGTTCATTCTTTTATTTCATCGAAAGCATATTTCTATCTGATTCTTGTATATTTTTTTTGTTAAATTTTGGAAAATTTGCGTGATAAAAGTTAAAATAATTGCTGAAAATATTTGTTTTTCACAAATCTATTTATTTAAAAAATAGTATTTTTTGTTTCCAAATATTTCCAATTAAGGACTTTTTTTTTCAATTTTTACTAAAAGCATACTATATTTTAACTTTGTTCCTTACACTCACTGGGATTTTTGTTAAATTAGATTTTTGTTTGAAATGAAAATATATTGTCTACAGAAATCAGTTAATTATGCACTTTTGCTTTTGATGTTGCATTTTTTTCATTCTTTCAATTACTTTTTTCGGAAATAATTGATGATGATGATCTGTTTCAATATTTATAGTTTTTAATGCTTTAAAAACTAATTTACTCTTAATTTAAATGGTCGATTATTTAGACACTTTCTTACACTGGCTAAATGTTATAGATTTGAAAGAGAATGCTAGAGATTAGTTGATTAGCCTTTTTTTTCTAATGAACTTTATAAAACTGAACATTGTTTCACAAATTTAGATTAAAAAGAGATTAGTTGATTGTTCTATTTCTTCTAAATGCATTTGTTTTTAGGATAGTTAAAAAATGAGAGAGTTTCTTTATTGAAGATTTTTGTTGATAAAGGAGTGTTTTTCAAATAACCTTCAAGTGCTGCATAATTAAAATAAAGCACTCAAATAAAGGAATAAGCAAACAAATTATTAATTTAATAATATTTTATTCCATAAGTTTTTTTTTCTTGATTATTATCTAAACTTTTCCATTTAAAAATCTTTTATAAAATCACAAGCTCTTCAGTCTTACAAGCATAAACACTTTCTTTTAGTTTTATACCAGCAATTTGTCGAATCAAAAGTTGCCAGTTTGTCATTTACACAAACTAAATTGCCCATTAGATAAAACATTAAGGTATTGGTTTAAATTTTTAAGGATTTCAACAGTGACCACTTACATATACATTAATACAAATCTGCAAGTTGCTTTGTATTTTATTTATTTTGAAAAAAAAAATATTTATACTTGTTGCGGCTGTGACATGAAAAAAACATGCATCTTCTACTTTCAATACAAAAATTTGAAGTTCTGTGAACCATAACAACTAAGTAAACTGTGTTTTTTATGTTAGGCAATAATGTTTAAGAAGTAATTCCAGCATGTGTTGGAAATATTTAGTGTTTTCATTGCAGGTGTGACTTACATGACTAATGAAATAATGACTCACACAGATAATTACAAACTGATTTTTTTATGAATATATTAATGAATGATACAGTAATCAATAAATGTTGAATAATATCAAAACGAAATGATATTAATTTTTTTTCTTCTTATTCTGCTTTTTTTCTGTAATTGTTTTTCTTTCTTGATTGTTTTACTTATTACTTTTTTTGCATTTTCTCCTTGCTTTTTCTCATCTCTTCTTTTTTATAGATATTCTGGATATTTAAAGAGGTTTTCTTTAATCTTTTTCTAATGATTTTGTGATCATTCTGTATTATTCCTACTTCTGAAAAAAATAAATTAATGTATCTTCTTCAAGTAAATTAATGTATAAATCAAATAATTGTAGCACTAGAAGACCAAAATAAAATATTTAACAAATTGTAAATATCTTAGCTGAAATGATTTAAAATTTTTAATCTTAGAAAATATATGAGACCATGCAACATAAAGTTTTTTTAAGCAGTCATTCTGCACAGACATAGTGCCACTTTATAAATTAAAATAAGCAAGTAAATGACAAAAATTTCATTCTTTTTCATTAAAATTTAAAATAGTATACATTTTTGCAATTAATATTCAAAATTTCAAAAATATTTTAGGAAGTTAAAATTTTCATCATTGTGTCCACTTTTTTGTAGATTGAACAAAATACTATTTTAGATATTTTATATAAGATATGTGCTTGCATTCTGATATTGTTGGCTTGCGTTATGATATTGTATATGGTTTATATAAAGCTTTTGTCCATTTTCAAAAAGTAAGAAATTAAAAAATTTCTTAATTACTTTTTCAGACTAGTCGACAAATGGGATCTCGTGAAAGAAAAATCCCGTTGGAATTAAAAAATGGCAGAATATTAGCTTTGCTTGAGGTAACTTCTAGAAGCAAGTTTTAGTGCTTAATTAACTGGTTTTTATTATTTTAAAGTAATTTATGCTTTTACTAATGTTTGCAGTTTATTGTGGTAAATTTTATTTCTGTTTTAACTTTTTTTTGAAGATAAATGTTATTTTTTAAAAAGTAATTATAAAATATAAAGTCAATAGAAATTGTCAAATTTTTTTATTTATTTAACATCAAAAACTAAAAATATTAAAATCTTTCATCTCTTTTTAAAGCTTATGCTCATTAATGGTTCGCAGATTTGTATCAATTAGAAAAATATGTAAATGTCAAATCTTTTAAAAAATACTGTATCCTTGTAAGTTTTAATTTATTTGAATTATCTTAGAAATATATGCTGAAATATAATTGAAACAAACGTAGTGTCTTGGTTCTTACTAAAAAAACATAACTAAATAAAAATTATCAGAAAAAGATTAGATTAAAAATTGATATGCAAAATAAGTAAATAAACAGAATTATATTTTCAAAGAGAGGTGGGCTTTGCACTATTGATGGTATAAAATAATATACAGTGAAGTGGTAATATTTATTTATTTCATTGTACCTATTTTCTGTGTAATAATTTGAAAAGTATTTTAATAAAAATTTTTTTCTTGTGTAGGATAAATTGATTCAAAAAGAAATCCTGCCTAACAAACTGGAGTTTGGTAAAGCAGATTCTAAGCAAGTAAGCATAATTTTTAATTACTTTATATCTTAATATTTTATTTTTAAAAATTATTCTTTATCAATAGGACATTTTTTAATCTGAATTTGTAACAATAAGCTATGAAATTATTTGTACTAAAATTTTAATAAAGTTTAATATCTTTCCACTACAAACATGAAAATATTTCAGTTTAGTCATTGGCAACCAAACATAATTATATTATCTTTTATGTAAATCAAATGTAGTTTACTTTTCTTCTGTTAGTGATTTTTATTTTGCTTCTGGTTGCTTTTATAATAATAATATGAGAAGCACATAGAAATATTTGCAGTTTTATAAAGCGTAATATTAAATATTTTAGAAGTTTTTTGTACTAGTACTTATCAGTGTTTCGAATTTTTTAAATGTTCTAGTTAAAAATTGAAATGGAATGGAATCATGAATTCTCTTATGTATTTTCAAATTTCCTTCTATTTAAACATTTATATAATTTTAAAATGCTTTTTACAATACTAAAAAAAAAAATTACTCAAGAAAAAACACAAATTTTTACGCTACATTTATAATTTTAAACTGCCATTATCCTTATCTGTTCAAATTTTAGATATTTTTTTGTTTTTATTTAAATTAAATTTGTATGTTGTTGGTAAAACTGAGTTTTCTTAGCTTTCTAAAAGTGCAAATTAATGAAGCAAAAAGGTTATAATGTGATTTTTCAATATTTGATTTGTAATTTTTTAAAAATCTTTTCTAGTGATTCTTTTTCTCTGTGCTCTAAGGATTTTTTCTCTTTTAATTAGTTACTGAATCATTTAAACAATCAATAAAATAATCATTAACTCATTCATTTAGTGTTAAAACTAGTTCAATCAATTTTTAAAAGAACTTCCCTTATCCAGACTACATTACTCATTCAATCATAATCAAATATCTTATATCAAAATGCAAATAAGTTGTTTTGATCAGAATAGTTTTTGCAGATTAAAGAATTGATAGGTTTTCAAATCCATTTTTTTAGAAGAAAAAATTAGACTGAGTTGGTTTTGAAACTTAATGTTCCAAGTTAAAAGTTAATATTTAAGGTTATTGTCACTTAATGTAAAAATTTAGAAAAACTCCAGATTAATATTTTCCATGAGAAATGTTTCAAAATAATCTTCTAAATTTACACAACTTTGGGCCATTGCTGTTCAACAATTCATAATTCAAAAATGTATTTGCAATTTTAAAAGTGTCTTAGATTAGGATGTCTATTTTCCAATCACTTTTAATCAACTAATACATGTATCTTTCCTTCATTTTTACTCTCTTAAAATTGAAAAAAATATTCTTGACATTTATCTAAGGTCTAAAATTACTAGAGTATCCCTTCTTTTACAATACCAATTATTTGATCAAGTTTAAATATTTTCTGGAATAAAACACTTTTTGAATAAGAATTAATTCTACTTCAATAGTCTTACATTCTGGAAAATTTTAAAGTTAAATTTATCATGATACTTAATGAATATATGAATTCATAGTCTTGCAATAAATTTGTTTTTAAAATTAAATTTTTTGATTTCAGCTTCAATGTTTCTTTTATTATCTTAATATCTAATATTTATTTTGATAATTCTATATTGGCTATGCAAGATTAATTAAAGAAAAAAAATTACATAGTTACTTTGTTTTTCAGGGATCTGCCTCTGTGAAAAACAAGCCAACATCTTGAAAATGATATGAAACATTTATTTTTTTTAATGAACCACACAGAAAATTATAGTCAACTGACTTATTTTGAAATTCAAAGGTTTTGTGTTTTTTATGAAAAATAAATATTCTAAGAGCTTACAATCATACTGTAATTTTTAAATTGCATAATGTATTGTAAAATACCTTATTTGATTTGGATTACAAATATTTACTCAGGTTAAGTGCCTACAATTTAAAGAATCAATAATTTAAGTGTAATAAATGTTTTATTTTAAGGCCAAAAAAATATTTTTTCTCTTTTTATGATTTCCTTAATAAGTAAGTGTCAAAAACCATTTATATACTTTATAATATAAAATAAAAATCCATTTGGATGCATTTGGATTTTGAAAATAGATTTTTATTATCCTATATTTAATTTTGGAATAAGTTTGAGTTGCATAAAGTTTTCCGAAATTGACAGCAGTATGGAGTTTTCATGCTTCTTGGTACAATGATGGCAGAAATTATAGATACCTCTAATTTAAATAACGGTACTTTAGTTATCATACCTTTTTCTTTATTAAACTCTTCCTTGCATGACTGCTGCGTAAAATCCTTTAGATTTTCTGTATGCCAAAAATTGTTTTTGTATCAGAAATTCTACAGATTGTATAATTTCTAGCCTGATAAAGCATGTCATATACTGGCATCCAGGAGAAGAAATGATTTTATTTATTTATTATTATTAATATTATTTATTTGATTTCAAAATGTTTCAAATTTGGGAGAAATACACACCAAAACCATCTCACTGGGATGCAAAATTATAAGAAGAAAAAGCGTATGCTGAAATTATGAAGAAATTCCCAGCATATTTCTGTTATCAGATTTTCACTGTTTTTAACAAAGTAAGCAAGCAAAGGATATTTTCCTAGTTCCTTGAAGTGAAGAGGGCATTAAAGGAATTAATTTTCACTCTTTGTAAGAAGTTAAGATAAAAACAGCCAGCCACAGAAAGATTTTTTCATGACCAGAACCAAAGCTCTCAACAACGGAATGTACATTTGCTGCAAGTAGTATGTTAAAGGGAAAAGGAAGTGTGTTAACAAATAAATTCAATAAGTTTTCTATATAGCATATTTTTTCGGCTTGTCCCATTATTCAACTATCATGCCCTGTACATTCTACTACTATTTGAGTTGGTTATTAGCCAATAAATATATATGTTTTTATTTTCTGACTTTTATAACTTTTAATGGAATAAATAAAGTTCTTCTTGGTTAGTTAGAGATTTATTTGTTACCTCAAATTTCTTAGCATTTCTCATCATGATGAAAAAAATTTATCTCTAATAATGAGATTCATCTAGAAACTTAAATATTATTTTACTTAATTTTTTTGTTTTTGTTTCCTAGACTGCTGTATTGGGTTTTGAGAATACAATGTGTATTTATAATTAAAAATATAAAAATAATTGAACAAAATATGGATTTTGATTAACCTCCTAAGCATTAGTTCTAATTTTTCTTAACTAAAGTTGTGTACAATAGTAGTACACTAGTGTACAATAAAAAAGTACTAAAAGTAGTGTACAATAAGAAAATCCTGTACAAGTTTTTCTTGATGTCAAATCTATATGCTTGAGAGGGTAAAGGAGCCAGCTAATTTTATAAATACTTTTTCTGAAGCATTGTATTGGTTTTAAAGTATTGGATTTTTTTCATCTTCAGACTTCTCTTTATAATAAATAATTGAAATCTTAATCTTGTGTATTAGTTTTTCTATCTTTTAATAAAACCCATTTGTATGAAATTCACTTCATGGAAAAAAGGTTAGTTAAATTGTCTCTAGATTTGTGCATATTTGTAAATTTGTCTCTAATAATCTTTAAATATATGCTCTATCAAAAAAATTTTATGTGTGCAAATAAATTCGTAATTTTTAATATATTGTTCTATTTTCTTATTTACATGATGCAAAATTGAGAAATAACAGAACTCATTTTTGTCTGTGTACAAAATGTTTGTTAATAAAATGTTAATCTATTTTTTGCTATGATGTTTTATTTCACCGCTTTATTACATAAAAAATATTGTCTTTGACTTTTTGTTTAATTTATTATAAAAGTTATTATAATGAACAATATATTGATGAACATCATTTGAAATAAATAATGATGTGGTAGTTCCATAATTTTTTTTTTCAACTCGTGAGAAACAAGATTTTATTTCATTAAAAATTTAAATAACAAGGAATATATAAAATAGATTCGAAAATTTTTACTTTTAATTAAAAAATGCTAGTGAATTTGAAACTAATATTTAAAACCATTTTTGATTTCCTTTGAAGTAACCTTGTTTTGCATTTTTTCATATTTTGTTGGCAAGATTTTAGAACTAGTTCAAAAAAAAAACTTGTTAAAAAAAAAAGGAAAATAACAAAGACTGAATAAAGTGAGACTTAAGTATTTTTTAAACATTTTTTAAAAAAATTAAATTAATCTGAATTTTTAAATTCTTATCAAATTCATTTAAAGTATTCTCATTTTGCAATAAAATTTTTTCTTTTCCATTTTTATTTCAAAAGTTGAATTTTTCATGAAAATTGATACATTATAATGAAACTTTCTAAGTATGATGTACATGGTTTGAGACTTTTTAAATTAAATTTGAATGTTAAGGTTATTGATTTTTGGTTCTAATCGATTATATGGTACTAAACTTCAGCATTATTCTTGAAATCACGTAAATTGAACTGGTGCATTAAATTATGTTTTTTTCTATTTTGACAGTATTCTATTAACACCTAGAAAAAAGAAGGCCTAAGCACGGATTAATTTAGTTTAACGTTCATAATTTGCGCAGTAAAGAAAAAAAAAGCGAGATGTGACTACGTTTGGGCTACTTAGCGCAGTGTAGGAAAACACGAAAGATGTCATTACGTTTGGACTACTAAAGGATCAAATTTCTTGTTTATGGTTACCCGTGCAGAGACCTTTTGGAGGCATTGATGCCCTCCAGTTGTGGTTAATGCTTAGTAGTAAGACTCAATAATTCATACGATAACAAAAAAATAATCAAAGTTTCCAATTTTACCTTTAAATAGGTAAATAAACTTGCTACATATTCTTACAAAATATGTCATCTCTGTTATACTGGATACATGATATTTCATGTATTTTACTACTGGGTCTCTCAAAAATGACCGACAATTTTGTAAAAATCATCAAAATAAAAGGGAAGGAAAGAGAAATGCATGATTTGTTTACTCTGCTTTGGAAACTAGTTATTTTTCACAATATTTCAAAATTTTTTGTGTTTGTTAATTGGTGATGCTGCTAACTCTGAAAATTACATAATTTTGTTTGTAAAAATATAATAATTTGCAGCAGCATCTTGGCGCAGTTTAAGGATAAAATTCAATGCAATGGCTTGAAATGCTGCAGGAAACATTGTTTTGACATTTTTCAGTCAGAAATGCCATCTGCTAACTTACTTTGCAACTAAATTTGAAATTTGGTGAGAGTAAATAAATGGTTTCCTAGATAAAAAACAAACAAACTATACATCTTCATGTTTTTATCATAAAGTTACTATAAAATAAATAGCAAGAATTTTTAAATGACTTCCGGAAAATTAGCCCTTTTTCGGAAACCCCTATGATTTAAAACTTATGTTTATGAATCAAACTGAAAACGTTTTTAAATTATTTCAAAATTTTATATACTTCAAAAGATAGTCGTATTTACATTCAATTTTCTTGATTAGAAGAAATTCAGTCTATTATTTCTTTATAGCTAAATAGAAATACAATAACTTTCCCAAGACACAAATCTGTTTTGAAACTTAGAGAGACGTATTTGTAGTGAATTTTCTTCATTATAAGAAATTGAACTTATTATTTTCTTAAAGCTAAATAGAAATACAATAATTTTTGTAAAAGAACAATTCTACTTTCAGTTTAATAATTCAAAATATTTTCGGATTAAATGACATTCTGGATCCCGATTTTCTCTTCACTACTCGAGAACAAATATATATATATATGTATATACAAAAATAGCTACAGTCTGTCTTGACAAAACTACCAGGAGACTGTTTTATCCAACAATACATATTCTGTCTGGAAATCTCGGGTTTCAACCATAGTTTACATATTTTTCTCCTTTCAAAATGTCTTCGTACATCAATTGTTATGTTCTGTGGACTGTGGTATTCATTTACATGAGATGTTATGTTTTTCATAAAAGTCAAAAGCTTTAGGGCTTTATTTTGGATTCTGATTTATTTTTTAATATGAGTCGCAATGCAAATATTCTGAGAGTCATATTTTTAAACGATAATTTTCTTTATTTATTAAATCTCTACTGAAATGAACTGTAATGTTTGTTAAGGTTAGTTAATTTTTTTGTAAAATCGCTTTTATCTAGTAAATAGAAAAGACGATTTTAATTATAGTATTTAAGAGGCTAACATCACTAAATAGAATAATAAATAGTTAAAAATAATGATACAATTATCATTATATACTATGTGATTATATTTTGATGCAATTTTATTAATATTTGTTATAAATTAATAAATAGAGGGAGTGCATGTTATGGCATTGACCACGTTCCTTATATAGCTGAATCCTTTTCTGCTTTTCTCTAGATAATCAAAACCTCTGTTTAAAAGCCAGTAATAGATACTCCTAGTGTTCCTTATCATCATTTTATGTCTATTTAGGTTAAGCTAGCTAGACAATAAGGCTTTAGTTGCCTATTACGTGTTTTTGTTAGATCTCTTATTGTCTTACTTAGCTAAGTCTCTTTTGTTGTATGGATATTTTGAAACTTTTTCGATGAAACTTTGGTATTTAACTCAGTTTTTGACGATATTTTGAATAATTTTATCGTTGATGTCGTATGTTTAAAAATTGCTCCTTATCCAACTATCTTTTTGAAATCTTGCAAAATTTTTTTTTCTCTGTATTGTAACCGAAACCATTTTTATGCGAATTGATTTATTTGAACTGAAACAGTTTTTATGTCAGTTTTTTTTCTGTATTTGAAAGCTTTCATTCACTAAAATACATTCATGAGCGTTCGAAGAAGACATTTTAAATATGACAATTAACAATTTCTACCTATAAGCAAGGTTAAAAAATCAGTCTCAAAGAAACATTTTCTCTAAACTAACCTGTGTAGTTTGAACTAATATGATGGGTAGCTGCAATTTGGAAATTACGAATTTAACATTTTACTCGAGAGAGAGGTCAAAAGTTGAACGCCATTAATGTTAATTTTACTTTTTGTGTTATTAGTCATATCTCTGTAGAACTTATTACTCAAATTAAAAAAAAAAAAAAAAAAAAAACATGCATCCATTCATGAGTCTTGATCTATTAAAAATAATTTTATACAAAAATAATTTTTCATAATATTTTATTCTATAATTTAAAAATGATCTAAAAAGTTGTGATTTTTAAAATTGCAAAATTAAGTGAAATTAGTGGAATATTTCTTGAGAGAGAAGCATTCTGACTTTTACTGGGAAATACAAAATCAAAACAATTTTTCATTCCTCGGTAACTGTTTTAACTTCTGCTATTAAGAATTATATCAATTAAAAATGTAAAAAACTTGTAATTTAGAATCAAACTTTTTCTTGGGCACTTCTCAAAAGAAATGAACAATTAAGTTAGCAGCAATTAATTCTGAGTTCGATTGTTATTTATACTATTTGCGTTAAATAATCACTTCTTATTAAATATACTTTTCTTTTAAAGAAAATTTACACTATAATAACTTTAATAGAATTTTAGGATGTCAAATCGTCTTCAATAAATTTACGAGAAATATCATTAACTTCGCGTACGTTACAATTTTTGGATATTTCTAGATGAATATAATTAATTTATATGTTTCATAAGTGCGTTTCGGCGATTTCTAAAAAGCACAAATTTGTCTAGCTCCTCAAATATAACTTTTAAAATCTATTAATAAGTTTACATTTTTGCTTAAATAAAAATCACATGCTTCATTTATATGATTATGTTTTAGGTAAGCATTAAAAAGATTCCAAAATGTTGGTCTGAATTTTTTTTCTTCTGTAAATTAAAATTATAATACTATTTCTATATCATTAATGAGAAGGATGATGTTTCAACTTCTTTCTTTTTAGTTTAAGCAGTTTTTTATAGGTTTAGCTCAACTTCTTCTTTTTTTTTTTTAATTTAAGCAGTTTTTTATATGTTAGTTCTAAACCTTATCTTTAAAACAAACTTATTTTTTACGAGAGAGCGTTTCGTCTTTATTGCACACGTTGCACAAATAAATTTTTTCGGCTTCCCAGATATGCTATTTTTTTAGTAATTATTTCTTCGATTTTAGTTTTGTTTTATGTATATGACTCTACATTCATAAAATCGTTAAAAAGGTACACCTATGTAAAATCTCCAGTAAATATTTTAATAATTGATATCATTTCTCTTTTAAGCAGCTTTACCTGCATCATAAAATAATTTTTACTGCTAAATAATATTCTAAGTAAAATATCTCTAAAGCAGTATTTCATTAAGGTTTCACATCTTTTTTTTGAATTGCAGTTTAAAAATAAATATTAATGAATGAAGCTAATTTATTTTTTTATACCATACTTGAATTGTACATCTTAAAACTGTATTAAAGAGGAATCAAAATATGCTTTATGGACATAAAGGACTCTATTAAAGGGCATATACTTATGGATAATGTGTAAATATATTTAAAAAAAAACAATATTAAATGCTTCATCAAAATTTATAATTTATATAGGTTGATTAAAAAATTTCGACTTAACTATACTGTACTTGACTTAGTATTAATTACTCATAGTACGAATGTTGGTAACGTGCCTTACCAAGTTGTTAAAAATTAATGGCAATTCTTACATAATAAAGGAAACCTAGTGGAAAGAAAAGAACACTGTTTAGTAAATGTTAAAAAATGAATAAAATAAAACGTGAATCCATAGGTGCTGGATTACACTGGGGACAAATTTTTGTTTTGCATTCAAGTAAATACTTGATATTGCCTACTTCGGGTGTGAATTTCAAATCTGAAATTAGTTTTGCACCTGACGCTAAAGATTTTTTAAATGGCATTTTTAACTTATTTTTTGTTAAAATGTATTAGTTGAAAAACGTTATACATTAAAAGAGGCGCATAAATATTGCATAAAACTTGTAAGGGAGTTATCATCAGATTTAAAACTGTTTAAAAACCAATGCCCAGAAATGTCATTGTACGCGGCTAAGGACGCTTTCCTATAATGATCTGTTTAGAAGCACATGAAGAAACAATTCATTATAGGGAAACGCCTCTAGCGGCATATGAAAACGTTTCTGGGTAAGGGTTTCTATACAATTTTAATTCTGATGATTTGGCAGTTGGACGCAGCATTTATTCGGCCCTTTGTTATACATAACGTTTTTTAGCTTGTACATTTCGACGAAAATAGACTAAAATTTTCATTGAAATATAGAGTTTGATGAGTGAAACCTATTGCAGATTTGAAATCAACTATAAAAAATAATAAAAAAAACCTATCTGAGGTTTCTAAAAAAATCTCATATAACAGAAAAAAAATTGTTCCACAATGTTATCCAGTATCGTGTATCGTCAGGTACTGTATTATTATGGAAGGTATATGTCATATACAAGGGCGAAATAGAGGTCTAATGAATGTGCATAATCAAAAAATTTTTGCTGCTCGAATTTTTTGTCTCCAGCTATAGAAAGTAATTTTTCCTCCTTAAATTTTCTAATTTTTTATTGTGAAAATTAAGAACTTGGAAAAAGCCCGTTGATTGTTTTTAAAATCATTATTTTACAATATTTCTAAATTTATTATTTTTCATCAATTTTTCAAATCTCGTTATTTAAAAAAAACAACAATACATTTTCAATATAATAACTTTCAGTGAAATAAAAAGATTTTATGTTTAAACCTCAATTTTTGCGACATGTTCTGTTCTCTTCTTTCACAACTCTTAATTATCAAACGAATCTTTTATAAATTATTTTCGTAATCTTCTTTGATTATACTCATAAATTCAATGCTTTTTGATCAAAAAATAATTTTTCTAATAAATATTTTTAGGAAATCATTTATTTATTTTTCAAATGTTATACTTGCATAAAATGTATATTTTACGCAGAAGTAAACTTCTTATAAATTTCCCTCAAATTGTAAATTGTTTATGAGATTAAAACTAAAAGTGGAAGAAAAATATTAAATTATAAATAAACTTTTTACTACTGAATTACCGAAAAATTAAAAGAATTGTTTTATTTACAAATTTAAACATGCAATTTTTAATATATATATAGTTCAAAGTTATGTTTATTATTCTTGAAGACAGTCCCTATCAATAAATATTCCTCATCCATGCAGCTTTCTTTAATTTGCAATTCTTTAATTCTTTAATTTATAATTGTAAATTGCAGCAATTCTTTAATTTATAATTGTAAATTTCCACATGCATTTTAAAAATACAAATATTCAAAAACATGAGATATGAAAATATGAAAATATAAGTTAACATTTTTTTGGTTACAGGAAAAATTTCAATCTGAAGTTAAAACTTTAGTATAGTCTACTATATATATTTTCTTATTTTTAAAAATGACACATCGATTGTCATTCTGGCTTAAGACTACATTAAGACTTCTGGCTTAAGCATTGTTTTTATTACATTTTATTTTTTACTTATATTTTATATTTGTCATCTCAATAACGAAATATTTGAAGAAAAAAAAATATTTTTGTTAAAATTTCCTGAAGTTGGGATTTTTTTTCTTCATTATCTTAGTTTTGCACAATTCTGTCAACAGTACCCTGGCAATGTAACACCGCATCACCGTAATTTTTCTGAAAAATATTAGAAAATTCAAGATTATTTTCAATTTTGCTATTTAAATCTTTATTTTTTTGCCCATATTTTATTTTATTTTTCTGTAAATTCACTTTGTTTACATTCTTATTATTCTTAATTTTTTATGTCAAAAATTTTCTTTAACATTTTTATGAATATTTTCATGATTTGTTTTTTGTTATTTGTTTTAACATTTTTTCTTTTTTAGCATTCTTTATTTTTATTTATAATTATTTGGTTATTGGTATTTTTATTGCAATCTTTAACATGGATTTCAGAAGAAATGTGCAAGGACAAATTGCTTTTATAATCAGAAAAAGTGAGAAGTTTTCTCCGATTTTTTATTACAACCTGCTTAACACAATCAAGCACTTGTTGTAATTCAACGCAAGCTATCAAGCTTAATATGGTATAAGTTAAATCAGATTTTAAAATTCAGCTGACCAAGCTATTTTTTTCAATTTTTCAATTATTTCAAGTCCAAGTTTGGTTAAGTTGCAAAATACCTTTTGCTTCTTTTGCATTTACAAATTTTTTTCTTTATTTCTGAACACACTTAGTTTTTCGATAATTTTAGTTTCGATATTTTTTAAGGTAATTTTTGTGTCGACATTATAATTGGTAGTCTTATTAGTCCCAATTTATTAGGCAATTCTAAATTTTATTTTCTATTTTGAGTGTATCCGAATACTGTTACTTGTCAATTTGTGTTTGGTCATTTTCTTATCAGAGTACTGGAATTGATTCTCAGCAATAAAAAACCATGATTGTTTATGCAAACCTCTGAGCCAGACTGTGAACTAACCACTAATGTCGCTCTCAAATATTAATATGTCTGGTTTTTCTTCGGGGTTTTCCTGATTAAAATTCAAATTTTGAAAACTGGTATTTGATTTATTTTCCAAGTTATGTGTATTAGTTTTAACATTTTCTGAAACTTCCATATTTAATTTATAATTTTTGCCACACCGTAACAATAAAAATAAATTTGCCACACTTAAACATTAAATATAATCAATAATTAATATTATATTTAGAAGAAAAAGAAATATTTCTATTACTTATTTATCTTAACCCTTTACTCATAAAATCATTATATACTATAACACATAAAACAATAAAAATATAATAATTCCCTTAAATGTTTTTTATGCCAAACAAAATAATAAACTTAGAGAAACGAAAAATTTCTCACGAATTTTTTTATTTTATTAATAGTAAATAAGCTTTCGAATTGTAAAAATAAACATATCTGTTAAACAAGGAAAATAAGATCAATACATAAATGAATATTATCAAATGAAATATTACAGATGAGAAAGAAAATTAACAAATTTCAAGTAAATCAATTATATTATTTCTGCTATTTAAACAAACACCAATTATTTTCATAGCTGTTCAATATTTCGAAATTATTATGAGAACAAAAGTACAGATCAAAATAAATAAAATCCTTAATCATCAATATAAATACCATTAAAAAATCAATACTGTTTTTTAGAGAAATATTATAGATTTTAATTATATCATATTTTATAAATATTGCAGATTTTTTCTATAAAAACACTGAGCGTCACGATATGACGAAACCTAACAAAACACTGGTGTGGAGGGTGATGAAACTCGTTGTTTCTAACTTGTTGTTTCTTGAGTTGTTTCCAACATCGCTCTTTGCCAAAAGGGCAATTGTTACTGTTTATAAGTTTGCAAAGTTGTCAAGTTACCTTTACAAGGGGTTGTTTGCTATTTCAGCTACAAAGTGCTCTACTGCAGACGACTCAGGAAATCGGAGAAATGCAAAATGATTCTATCAGCTTAGGAAAGAGGTCGTAGTCACAGGGACTTATAACATCACAGGGACTGGGTGTTCCAACATCTCCAAAGACCACTGTCCCAAAAGATCATTTAAAGCTTGTGTTTTATGATACTAGTATTGTCGAGCAAGAGATTTCTCGCAATGCAAACATGAATGTTAATATCATTAAGTGTAATAGGATGTTAATGCCGTTTGATGCTGTAGAAGCCAGATACTTCAGCTAATCTTTAATAACAAACAGTGGTGTATTTTTTCTCGCGGTTGACATAGATTTTAATCCCCGATCACTGATTATTTTATATCAGTGAGGTTTAAAGCCCAGAAATGAAACTGCTTCACTTCAACGCCACGCAGCAACTATTCCATCTATGAATTGATGGTTTTGCAACTTTCTGAACAACGTTGCCATTACTTTATTTACAGTCTTTGTATTTGTTCAAATTATCTATGAAAAGGGGAAAGTAAGTTTGAATGATTAGCGTATACTAAATAAGTTTTTTAGATAGAAATTTAAATCCTCTTCTGAAAATTAGATCATTTAATGGTAGTTCAATCTTCTCCTCCAACTCACTAAAAAAAAAATTAAAGAAACCTTTTAGAAATGCAAAGATTTCAATATCATGACTTATTTTTGAAATAAAATTATTTTGATTTACATTTTAACATAAAAACTTCAGATTTGATAGAAAGAACCCCAGATTGAGTCTCTCAGCTCTGTTTCTTTTTTCTTTCTTTCTCTTCTTTTCTTTTTTTTGCTGGTGGATTTCACTGCACAAAAAATTGCAATTGTTTTCAGAGCTCTAAATCCTTTCTTTTTTCTATTTAAAGGGATTGTTGAAAATGGTAACATTAACTTTAAAAATGTTTCGGGAGTCATGGCAATTTGTTCGCGGAAAAAACTTTTCCTTTTTGATTTTTTACAAGGTATTTATCGAAAGAAGGTTTTGTTCGTTATTGGAAAATTCAAGAGGGAGGAGAATGGTGACATGTTAATAAACATTTCTGTTTAAAATTGCATTTAATGATATTCAGTTTAAAATATGATATATACACAAATATTTGTAATTATATTTAAACAGCAGTTAATTTTTTATTTTGAACAAAAGAAACCCATTTTCATGTTATCTTCATAATTTTTTTCATATATTTTTTCTCAATTTGAGAGAAGAGCAGTCACATATGTTCTCAACGAATTTTGAAATAGACTTGTTGAAATATTTACATATTGCAAATTTTAATTTTGAAATGGAAACAATTTGCGTCATTATTTTAATTTCCAATTTATTTTCGCAAATTTTAAGCTGAATTGATTCCAAATAATAAAATTGGATTTATTTATATTCTAAAATAATGAAAGAAATGAAAAAAAGTTAAGAAAAGTATAAATTTGAATTAAAATAACAAAGGATTCTGAGAAAAGAGCACTTCTAAAAATTTAACAAGTAAGCTTAATGTTTCATATTATTTTTATGTTTTATGTAAGTGGATGTTTGCATAAATGGTAATTAGAATATGTTATTTATCCACAAGATAAATCTCAAACATTGAGCCTAAGAAAAATATTTATTCGCGCTTTATGCAGGATTTTTCTTTACGATTAAAAGTTATTAAATTCATGATTAAAAGTGAGCACTAATAAATTAGTATACTTAAGGTCGTCTCTTTGAGCCAACGATTGGCACTTAGTTTTTTAAAATCCGATGATTAGAACAAAAGTTATTCACGACGATATCTCTTTTTTTTTTAATTTTACGCAATCTACAATAATGAAAAATGAAATTTGAAAAGTCACTCGTAATAAAAGTAGCATTTAAAAATTAAAAATGAAAAAATATCTGTAAATCAAATATTTTGATTGTCCT